>JAZAYU010000017.1:8907374-9554526 GCA_038501625.1 Corbicula japonica | reverse complement strand
TTTTACAGTCAGCATCTTAGCCAACAACTTCCGCTGTTTCGGCGAAGGACGGCAGAATTTAACAAAATTGTTATTTTCTGAAATGTAACACCTTCTGACACAAAAACTGATCGATCTGCCTAGAAGATATGGCCATGGGTCAGACAAGAATCTATCTTGTAATTGGCAGGAGTGGTGCATTGTTGTCAAGTCCGCTGCGTGTAGCGACACCCTTCTCTGTTGAAGGACGCAGACACCTTACCACAAACCCTCAGTACAAGAAACCGTTTCCATACAAACAAAAGAGTTTCGGCAACCTACGATGTTTAATTGACTTTACTAGTTCAAGAATTAATGAAAACAGTAGGATTCTACAGATTGAGGGCCCGCCATGTGTAGGAAAATCCGAGTTTGCCAAAAAAAATAGCAGATTACTTTCAACTAAAATATCTGCCTGCTATTACTGAAAAAGACTTATTTGTGGTCAATGGCTTTGATACCCGCCAGTTGAATGAGATTCTGCCATCAAAAAAGATGAAGGCCTGGGATCTGGATGCCTTTTACACAGAAAAAGATCCTGATAATTTTAAATACTTTGCCCAAACACAGATAAGATTCTTTGAGCAGAGGTACTACCAGTACATTGAGGCATTGCAGCATGTACTGCACACAGGTGAAGATCTGTTAAAATATTATGCAAACAACAAATGTGAATGCCATCAAAACCGTTATACAGTACAGGTCGGGTGTCTTTTAAGGGCCTGCCACACTCCTCCCAATTCTATTCATCGATAAAAAGAAAATTATCAAAATCTCAATACCGGCAAAATGCTGTTAAATGAAACTTTGCACAAATGTATGTTATTAATGTATCTTTATTTTACAGATGGTAAGACACGTTAGAAAAGTAAATGAAAATAGCGCGATCTAAAAATTCCCTCAACTTCTATTTACATAAATTCACAAAAACTAAAGAACACAAAACATCATTTTAAATGCTCACACGAGTAATATGATACTGACAACAATTTATTGTGTCCTCGTGATTTACATATGTAAACTTTACGAGATATTAGTAAAAGTGTGTTTGACCTTCAATTTCCTGGTCGCGTAAACGGATGACAATCACTGATTTCTCTTTTAATAGTTGAAAGATTTTTACAAAGTACACAACATTTTCTTGTCAATATCATTACGCTCACGAGGGAATTTAAATTTTGTTCTGCATCGCTTAGTTTTTGTGAATTTATGTAAATAGAAATCAAGGAATTTTTAGGTCTAGCTTTGTTTCTTTACTTTTCTAACGTGTCTTACTGTATGCAAAATAAAGATACATTAGTAACATTCATTTGTGCAAAGTTTCATTGAACGGCATTTTGCCATTACTGAGATTTGATGATTTTGATTTTATCGATGAATAGGATTGGTAGGAGTGTGGCAAGCCCTTAAATTTTTCACCCGTCCACCGCGTTAATAAATCAGTCTGGTTGGAAATTTACCGCGAATATGTCCTTCCGACGCGGCGATTTCCGGGTGATTTGCCATGATTGGCGGTGATAATTCTGCAGTCATTCTTGCTCTTCTGGTGTTCATCGTCAGCAGTTTAGCTTCAGGGTCGATCGCAGGGGGATCACGGTGAAAAATCTTTTGAGAAAGGAGTGTTAATTACCAATTAAAATGTATTTTTGTAATGTAAAACATTCTTTCTTTAACCAATTTGAACGTAACATTGTATCTAAATAATGAACAAATTTTAGTTGCGTAATCGGACGTGCCGATTCATCGGCATTAAACAAAAAAATTTCTTTGTTTGCATATCTTCTGTAAAAATATCGAGTTTCTTAATAAATGTAATTACTCTTTAATATACCATATATTCCCTATTAAACGCCCCCGGGGGCGTTACATTTTGCAAAGGGGGGACGTTTAATAGAGACCAACTATTGACAAAATGTAGTTTTCAATAAGCGTGTTTTTTTTAAAATAAATAACCGTAGGAAACAATTTTGTCATTTTCCTAGAAGTTATTTTTAAAAAACTTAACCTGAACTGAAATTTTTCACACCGAAATGATTACGAAATTTATCTGTTTATTGAAAATAAATCCTTTGTTTGCATGTTGTTTTGTTATTATCTAACAGGTGCTATAAAATTATTACTTTGTGAATTTAACTCACAAAAGTTTATACTGCGGGCGTTAGTCTAATGCGGAACTCATGTATTTGTTTGACCTGCATGCTGTTTTGAATGAAAACAATACGCTTGCAGTTTTAATCTTTATTGTTTTAATCTTCAATCATCATTACTAAAATAATATTGTAAAACATAATGTAGGCATGAGCTTCTCAAATTAAAAGCCAATTAACAACATCAAACACCTTTGTCATGCTATCTGCAGTAGGTGCGAAAAACAACCATTCAGTAACCATTTCGCGTACATGATTAGGTGCGCCAGTGTTTGTACAACAATTTATTACTTAACAATTTTATGACAGTTTGATATTTTAATAAACGTAGGAAACAATCAACAGTTCATAAAGAAATATTTTACAATTGTTTCAACGATTCTCGGTACGTTAATAAACGGGCGTCATTGTCTTTATCGATTAACGCGGTATTAACATTGTTACTTCCCTTTTTTCCCTTTCCAAATTTACAAAAAATGGCCATTGACAGAATTTTACTGTCTTTTATGAAAAAAAAACCGGGATCCAAGGGTCGACCGCGTTATATTGGATTTCGCGATATAGCGGATCGCGATATAGTGGAGCTCCACTGTATTTGGATTAATGCTGAGAGATTAAAGATCGTCATGTCATGGTAAGTCACTCGTTTACTTTTGAAAAAAGACTGGGGGCGTTTATTAGGGGAGGGGCGTTTAATAGGGAATATACGGTAACAGAGCTTGTTTTATCACTGACACCTGATTTTTGCATGAATTTATAACTATTTTGAAAGTGCTTACCTGTCAACGTAAGCAGCTTGGGGTTTATTAATCCATTTAAAACACCAATTTTCAACAGCTTTGTTGATTGCCAAACAAAAATGACACTACCCAACAACAAATCAACTCTTCAATGAATATTTTGAATGTAATGAGTATGTAGTGAACACAAACATTGTTTATTTAAATAACATTTGTGACAGGCATATGCTATTAATTTCCAGCATGTTTTATTATACAATGTACAACTCTAATTTGTTTCGAGCAATCTTCAATTTTTGTTGAGAGTTGACAAATGATTCCGTTAAGAATAAAAAACGCCAACGTATGATCAAATTAATAATTTTTTTACCCAACACGGCACCTTTGATCTCGGAAAATCAGTATTACTTGTCGGCGTTCGTTTTGAAGTGCATAAACAGACGTGATGATGAAATATACAATGCTGATCACACAGGTGTTCAAACAGGTGTTGATTGCTCATAAATGAAGATGTTTTAGGAAGGGATTGGGGAAAAATACTGACAGGTTGGATTTTATACATGTAGCTAATTTACTTGTCTGTTATATTTTCACCGTTATTTATTTTCTCCACATGTTTGGAGTAATTAAGAAAAAGGATATTATACATTTATCTTTCATCAAAATAACAACTAAGGAAATGATAAGGTAAGAACTACACATTTTTTATTCACTTTTCTCTCTCTAAAATATTCTATTATGTCCAATTTACTGTGTTTCAACCGCAATTATACTCGTATTTTAAATGACATTGAATTCCGATCTGAGGCATAAATACTCTACTTGTCGATGAATTCTTATAATTTGTCTTAAAATAATTAACAATTTAATAACCGTTATTCACTTTTAAAATGAGTTTACTCATTTTAAATGATTTTTTTTGCAATGTTAAAGTTAGTTATTCTGCAATGACCGTGACATCATACCACTTAGAAGCATAATTGGCAGCAATTTACGGGGCATGTACAAAGGTGTTTATGTCAACACGGAAGGTGTGAAAAACTCCAGTGTTACAAATAATGGACAATATATTTGTGCATTGATCAAGTTTCAGTTTTTTTCTCTGATAAGAAAATACCAAAAACATATTTCTTTTTAAATAAATAAATAAATTCGGAAGAATGTCTGTAAATCACAGGTAAATCTTCACCGCGATTTGCGCTGTTAAATCGCGGCAAATCACCATGATTTGCTTGTCAAGTGATCGCGGTGGAAAGATCGACAATCACCCGTGATCACCCGAAAAAATTGGATGTCACGCTGTCAAGCAGTTGAAAAAAGATTTTAGGAGAGTTAAAACATAATTAGCATATTTTATGTCACACATTTAAACGAATTACAAACGGTCATACTCTGAACTTTATATGTTTTATGTTGTATTTGAAGATTGTTTCTTCTTATAAAATGTAACTTTTTTATATTGCAATTTGTGGTAGTATAGTTCTTCTGCTGTTTTTCTTCATATAGGCCAAGGTGTGGTGCTAGAGAATAATGTTTGGGGAGATTTTTGCTATGCTCTTACCCTAGCAGACCATGGATACTTCACCAAGAAAGGTTTGTAATAATAGTGATTAATAAATGATTTACCAGTATGTAATGAAGATAACAAATTGTAACTGATGGATAGGAGCCAATTTGAGTGACAGTGACTTGTTTAAAACACTATCTTTATAAGCAATCTTTAATAAAAAAAAAAAATACTAGAAAATTTCTTTCATACCACATCCAAATTTCCTGTGTTTTTTTTTTAACTAGTAATCTTAATTCTGTGTAAGAGGAGTTGGTGAAGTACTTGTTGAACATCTTATATGAAAGGGAAATATTTTTAAATATCTTGGCAAACATTTTTATGAGCTACTTGAGGTATTAACTTGAAACTTGTACTTTGTTTTGTCATTGTCAGTTATTCAAGGTATCAAACTTGTCAATGTGTTCTGTTGCAGCCATCAAATGGTATATGGAGTATAGAAAGAATGTACTGAACTTCCTGTGGCATCCACATCTGGTCATTCACCTTGATGCTCCTTCGTCCCATGTTGTCAAGAAGATGAAGGAAAAGAATGTAAATATTAATTAAAGTTAATCCTTTACTCCAAATATGTTTGAATGTGTGTGCTAACAGTTTAGATCTAGATCAGCTGGCACATCTGTGCTGTCTCGTCAAGATCTACGTTGTTAACTGTTTGGTCAGAAATAACCTTATGAATCAAAAAGTGAATAGTGTATATCCTGGTCATATGGCACGAATGTGCTGGTTAATTTAGATCTAAACTGTTCATCCACAAAAATAAGCCTTTTCAATGAAGTAAATGGTTAATAGTACAGGATTATAAAAGCCATAGTTACAACACCAGTGACCTTTAAGAAAATTGTGGTCAGTTTGCATACATTGGAAGTTGTCACAAAAAACACTTTATAGTACCTTTTAAAAGTCCATCATTTGGTTTATAAAATTGATCTTGATCGTGGAAAGATAAAATTTGCAAACAATATTTTACCTCTGCGAAGATTGTAGCAGGGTTGATAGATGTTATTAGACTTAGGATCTTGTTTTAGGCGCTGATTTATTTTCAAACAAATCTACCAGAAATTCTCGGT
Organism: Corbicula japonica; assembly: GCA_038501625.1. Taxonomy (NCBI): domain Eukaryota; kingdom Metazoa; phylum Mollusca; class Bivalvia; order Venerida; family Cyrenidae; genus Corbicula; species Corbicula japonica. The sequence continues at coordinate 9,548,984 of JAZAYU010000017.1, read as the reverse complement.
ATCAGTAATATCATTTTGAAAGTATTGAATACAGATTTAAATGTCAGGAAGTTTTGTCGTTCAGTCAACAAAAAGTTACAAATTCCAAATGTAAATTGTAATACAGTCGAGTCGCGATTTTACGAATCGCGATTTTACGAAATAACGGTATACTACGAATAAGGCGGCCGGTCCCGTCCATATTCCTTCTTTAGTCAATATAAAAAAGATGCGATCGAACGAATTGCGATTTAACGAAAAATGCGATTTTGCGAATAATTATGACAGACCCTTCAGCTTATTTCCAGTGCAATAAGATTGCAATATAACGAATTTCGGTCAGGTAGGTGATTTTCACACCTTTTCGAGCGATATCCGTTTTTGTTTTGTTGAGCAATTATCGACCCAAGCAGTTGTGACACGATCGAAATGCTCTGTAAACAACCATCGGGCGTGTTTGCTTGTAACAAACAGTTTGAGTGATTAAATGTCCAATGTTTGAAATTGTATGAATTTAAAACAATTGTATAGCTTGTCATTCTACTTCTGCCTTTTAATTCTGCATAATCTTATTACTACGGCGATTATTAATTCAGTAAACTGATATCGGCATTCTGAGCAATTTATGAAGGGCCAGGTTTTTTTCAAAGGGAGGTTAGCTGAATCTTAATTATAATTGATTAATGATAACATGTAATTTCACAATAAAAATAACTACATCGAACATTTCTTTTCTTTGTTTTATTTATTTATTAACATTTACCGTGATATCACAACAATGCCACATTACGTCATATAACGACATTGACGATTTGCGGCGGTATCAACAACCAAAACTATCAAAAATGCGATACTACGAAAAATGCGATTTTACGAATAATCGGCTCGGTCCGATGCCTATTCATAAAATCGCGACTGGACTGTAATTAGTTAACAATAGAATCACATTAGTTTGTTGTTGATTGTGACTCATTAAACTGAATTTATTGATTTTATTAAATATTTTTTAACATGTCTGTTTTGATCATATATTGACGAAAAATTAATCGTTGTTGATTACAACTTTTATTATCAGCCTCAGTATGAAGGTAGCCGAGTTTTGACTGAGAAGTTCTACGATGATTTGAGAGAAAAGTATGAGAAACTCTATCTGCCATACATGAGGTGAGTCGTTGTTGCGATAGATGTCAGTTATTTTATTCACAGAGGTTTTCCTAGCCATTTTGGGAAAAGGACCCTGGTCAGAATTGGGAAAATTTTAGTGTGTGAAACGTCTCATTTTGGGAATTTTTATCAACAAAAAAACAAGTTTTGAGAATTTTGAAATCATTGTTTTATGATTTTTCCCCTTTTTTAAAACTTTTACAAGGAAGGATCAGTTTACTTTGTATTCACTCAGGGTGGTTTAGTGTTTAAAATCTACATACAGGCTTTTTTTTTTTTCAGAAAAAAACTCAAGGTATGGAATAATTTTAATTTATTGAAGTCAACAAATGATTATAACAGAATTTTTCTTTGTTTTCTATTGCTTTCAGACAAGCAAACACTTCCCCCTTGTGTTGCTCCGTTTGTCCAGATTCCGGTTGTCATTGTGCTGTTTCTTGTTCAGTGTTTTTTGTTGCCATTTCTTGCAAAGGTCAACAATTGACGAACAGCCATGTGAATCCCGTTTACGAATTTTTTGGCGTCGTATTTGTTATGAGAGGCCATACTCGGTAACATATTAGTGTTAATATCGCGAAAACAAATGATTTGTTTTACGTTTAAACTTCTTTGAACGGAACGGATTGTCCATTTTCACGACACGGACCGGTATCTCGACGAACTGTTCTCCATACAGCAGGGCTCTCACTAGAGGGAGACTTGGGAGAAGTGGTCTCCCAAAAGTGACCAGACTTCTCCCTTTTTTGAGCTATGGGAGAAGTCATTTTGTATAGACTATATAGGGAAAGAATTCTGTTGACTGAAAACTTCTCCATAATTCAGTAAGATTATGACAAAACTTCTCCCTGATTTGCAAGTCTAGTGAGAGCCCTGTACAGACACATAATTATACCGTATGCACCGAATTTTACGCCTGGTTGTGACGTCACATGAATAGTGCGAGATAAAGCAGTCAGTTGTTGTTTACAATGTAAAGCGAAAGTAAACACTGTTTCTAATGTTTTGAAAATTATCTGTGGATTCAATTGGAAAAATGGAAGAAATTTCGGATTGGGAAAGGGTCCATTTGCTTTGGGAAAGGCTCAGAAAGGCTAGGAAAACCCCTGATTCATCAGCAAAGTTTCACCATTACACTTGTTATAAACATTTACTTCTTATACTGGGTAATTTTGTTGCATTAACATAAAGTTAGTGACAATATCCTATTTCTATTTTGTTTTTGTTTTATTTCTTTCATTTCTGTTAGTTAGACCATAAAATATAAGATTTACCGGTAGTCACAAATCTGGTTACATATCTCAGCAACCCATCAAGGTATATCAACTTTTTTATATTGTAACTTGTTATTTGCATTACCTGGTCTGAGTCCTTTATTCTATTTTTACTATTTTATTTCTCTTTGTCTTTATTCTTGTGAACCATTAAAGAAACGCAATTTTGACTGTTTGATGTGTAGATATAGAACCAAGCTTCACCTTAATATGTTGACTGTAGCAACATAGAACCATGGTTCTACCTCCACATTCAAGGTCATATTAGGGTAAGTACACCTTAATGGAGTTTCTGGAGCAAAACTGTACGAAAAAAAGATTTCTGTGATTCAGAAGAATTGTGGTGTCCAAGAACCATAATTGCTGCCTCAAATGTCAAGGTCACACTTGCGGTTCAAAGGTCAAAATGTATATAAATTTCAGGTTTTCAGAGCAAAACTTTGTAACTGATGATGACCTTAAATGCCAAAACAAGTTCTATCTCATTTTCTATTCCTTATAAGGCAACATGTTTACTTGGTTGTTTTGGTTAACTGGGAAATATTAAAATAAATGCTGTTTCAGATTGTAAAGATCCATTATTGAGTGTTGTGTACATGAGGTGAACTGTCTTTGGCGGAGGATATAAATTCCTTGAATATAAGTGTTTGATTTGTGTTAATGAATTTTCCCATGTCACATGAATACTTTTAAATCAGGAGAATAACTCCATATAGACATGTGTTATCGCATGTATAGTGTAGATCCAGATCAGCTGGCACATATATGCCAATGTTGAAGTTCAGAAATAACATTAGTGCGTCAAAAAGTGAACAGGTAGATCCTGATCAGATTACACTGTAACGTGATCTACACTGTTTGTCCATTGGTAACAGCCATATCCCATGGAGTCAAAGATTAATTGCCTACTTGCTGTTAATATTTAATTTCTTTTTCGTTTGTTTCAGCAAACGCCTTGATGTTCTCACATACGATACAACTAAAATGGAGGACTTTGAACTGGTAAGCTTTTTAATAAATAGTTTGTACTGCAGCTATTGACCATGCAATGCTCACAAAAAGAGGCCACTTAATATTTTCAGGCATCGCTGCTAAGATCACTTTACATTATGTAATCTGCTGAATTTGATGATTAAATTGCCAATAAACCAAATACAGCAAGCGATGGCTTTTGATCTTTAACACAGTGTGTGTATAAACAGTCAGATGATAAAATTTTCTTGCTATCCTTCATAAATTTGCGTTATTTGCCTGAAAATTTATCCTGTGAAATGAGGTGATATGACACTGACAGTTTACAAAGATATGCACATTGACTGTTGTAGTTGGCCATGGACTTGGAGAGTATGGACCTGATATCGTCCAGGTTTGGCGAGAGCATCAAGTTCTCTGATTGGAAGAAACAGAAGGAGGAGCACTGGAGCTTGTACCGAAGAGAGTGAGTATTTAGCATACCGGATATGTGTTTCCTTGTGATTGACTGGGGGAGGAATATCTTCATTGCCTTGGGAAAAGATGCAGTTTGCATGCCTACATTAGTGACATCACGTAATTGGGTATTTGATGTCATTTATTTAATTTACTGGTATAATTTAGAAAATTAGGTTTATGTCAAACTTTGAGCTTAAGGTAACAAAGTTAGAAGGTAATATAAACAACAATCTAATGAACAATAAACTGTGTGGAAGAAAAGGTATCTTGCACGAAACATTCTGTTAAGATAGAAGAATCTCTCATTCCCATAAAAACAGTTCACCCTTGATGACAGATTTTTCCATTTTCACCTAATATTCATGCAAGATCTTTATAATCTTAACCCTTTGCCTTAAATCGCATCATCTAGATCATCTTGCATGTCCTTGCAGTCTGAAAGGTCATGAACTGTTCTCATTTATTATTAGGATATTTCTGACTAACAAGCAGATAGTGTAGATCCAGATCAGACTGCATGGATGTGAAGAGAAGCTTATGTCATATTATCCGATTTCCTCCTTAATGTCATACCAATCCATGCATTCTCCACCTGGGTTCTATAGTGAACAAAAACTAAGAGGTTGAGAAAGGGTTTACTCCCTGGTAATACTACCAATATGACTGTGGCACTTTGTGAAACAGCTGCTGTTTTGTTTGTTTCTAGCAATTTCTACTTTGAGGGCTAATAAGACCACATAGCCATTCATAGAATGTAACAGCCCAAATGTTTTTCATACCCTGGTGAAAGCAATAAAGGCAAATATGTCAAGACAAAAAAAAGAACTATAAAATTTTTAACTTAAAGCAAGAGTTTCTTAATAATTTCCAAAAAAACCTTTTTATATTCCAGTATAAGTGACCCTACAAAGATCAGGATGGGGATTGACTGGAGGGGACCGTACCAGTGTCCTGAGCTCTGGAGGTCTGGAGAGGAGGATCTTGTCTATCAGCAAATTCTGCAGCAGGTAACACAAAATCTGAACTGTATGCTTGACCAAAGATTATAAAACAGAGAATGAAGACCAGTCTCAAATTTCAAGCATCTTACAAGTTCTCTATTTTAGCCAATTAGATGCTTGAGAATTGAGACTGGTCTCCAATCCCAGTTTTTAGCTCACCTGAGCACGAAGTGCTCATGGTGAGCTTTTGTGATCGCCTGATGTCCGTCGTCCGTCCGTGAGTCGTCAACTTTTTCTTCAAACGACTTCTTCTCCTGAACTCCTGGGCCAATCTTGCTGAAACTTGGCAGGAATGTTCCTTGCATGAAGCTCTTCCAAAGTTGTTCAAAGAAATCAAATCCATGCAGAACTCTGGTTGCCATGGCAACCGAAAGGAAAAACTTTAAAAATCTTCTTGTCTGAAACCACAAGGCCTAGAGCTTAGATATTTGGCATTTAGCATCCTCTAGTGGAACTCTACAAAGTTTGTTCAAATTATTTCCCTGGGGTCAAAATTGGCCCCGCCCCAGGGGTCACTTCATTTTGCATAGATTTATATAGGAAAAACTTTAAAAATCTTCTTGTCTGAAACTACAAGGCCTAGAGCTTAGATATTTGGCACTTAGCACCCTCTAGTGGAACTCAACAAAGATTGTTCAAATGATTTCCCTGGGGTCAAAATTGGCCCCGCCCCAGGGGTCACTTCATTTTACATAGACTTATATACTAATATAGGAAAAACTTTAAAAATCTTCTTGTCTGAAACCACAAGGCCTAGAGTTAGATATTTGGCATTTAGCATCCTCTAGTGGAACTCTACAAAGATTGTTCAAATTATTTCCCAGGGGTGTAAATTGGCCCCACCCCAGGGGTCACTTCATTTTGCATAGACTTATATAGGAAAAACTTTAACAATCTTCTTGTCTGAAACCACAAAGCCTAGAGCTTAGATATTTGGCATTTAGCATCCTCTAGCGGAACTCTACAAAGGTTGTTCAAATTATTTCCCTGGGGTCAAAATTGGCCCCGCCCCAGGGGTCACTTCATTTTGCATAGACTTATATAGGAAAAACTTTAAAACATCTTCTTGTCTGAAACCACAAGGCCTAGAATTAGATATTTGGCATTTAGCATCCTCTAGTGGACCTCTACAAAGTTTGTTCAAATTATTTCCCTGGGGTCAAAATTGGCCCCGCCCCAGGGGTCACTTCATTTTGCATAGACTTATATAGGAAAAACTTTAAAACATCTTCTTGTCTGAAACCACAAGGCCTAGAGCTTAGATATTTGGCATTTAGCATCCTCTATTGGAACTCTTCAAAGATTGTTCAAATGATTTCCCTGGGGTCAAAATTGGCCCCGCCCCAGGGGTCACTTCATTTTACATAGACTTGTATAGGAAAAACTTTAAAAATCTTCTTGTCTGAAACCAAAAGCTGAGATTACTTTTGTAGTCAGGTGAGCGATATAGGGCCATCATGGCCCTCTTGTTATAAACTTGGGCCCTAGATTAAGACAGCCTAGTTGCACAGAACTTATGAAATTTCATCCAGAAGGCACAAATAACATTTCTGTGGACATAAATTCATTTACCTGTATTTGTATTACTCACTCTAGATAATATATTCAGTGGATTGATTTTGCAAAATTTTGGGGTTTTTTTTTGCCATTCCCTAGTGTGAAATACCAGAAAATTAAACCTGTTTGAAATATAATGATACAATAGTAGTGGAAATTATGACATTGACAAGCCCCATAGGAGCAGATAATTAATATTTCTTTATTAGACTTTAAAATAATATTGTCTGTATGACAACTGGGTCATTATGATATCAAAATCTTAAGGTAGAAGTCACATTTTGAAATAATAATGCCTATTTTAGTATTTGCATTGGTTTATTTTTTATGCCCCCAGCATCTAGTGATTGAACCGTCTGTCCGTACGTCCGTCCGGTTAATCTTTTTAGGCAAGTTGGTTATTTCTAAATTTCTATAAAGAGCATTGGCATGGAAGTTTGCACACTTACTAAACAGTTCATAGGTCATGACCCTGACAAGTTTAGTAAATCTTGGTACCTTATTTCTGGGGTTATCTCCCCTTTTTGTACTTAGAAAATTGGTTAACCTGTTTCGGCAAGTTGGATATTTCTCAATTTCCACAAAGAGAAATGGCATAAAAATTTACACACTTTTTCAAGAGTGCACAGATCATAACCCTTACAAGTTACATAATTCTGGGTACCTTATTTTTAGGATTATCTCTCCATGTTGTACTTGGAGATAAATGGTTAACCTGTTTCGGCAAGTTGGATATTTCTCAGTTTCTACAAAGAGCATTGGCATGAAAGTTTACACACTTACTTAACAGTTCTTAGGTCATGACCCTAACAAGTTACATAACTCTGGCTGTCTTTTTTCAGGGTTATCTCCCCATTTTATTCTTAGAGATAAATGGTTAACCTTTTTCGGCAAGTTGGATACTTTCAATTTCTACAAAGAGCTTTGGCATGAAAGTTTACACACTTAACAGTTCACCGGTCATGACCCTGACAAGTTACATAACTCTGGGTACCTTATTTCTCAGGTTATCTTCCCTTTTTGTTCTTAGGAAAATGGTTAACCTGTTTCGGCAAGTTGAAATTTTCTCAATTTCCACAAGGAGAAATGGCATAAAAGTTACATAACAGTGCACAGATCATTACCCTTATAAGTTACATAACTCTGCCTATCTTATTTCTCGGGTTATTTCTCATTTTGTACTTGGAGATAAATAGTTAACCTTTTTCAGCAAGTTGGATATTTCTCAATCTCTACGAAGACCATCGGTATAAAAGTTTACACACTTACTTCACAGTGCACAGATCATTACCCTTACAAGTTACATTACTCTGCCTATCTTATTTCTGGGGTTATCTCCCCATTTTGTACTTGGAGATAAATGGTTAACCTGTTTTGGCAAGTTGGATATTTCTCAATTTCTACAAAGAGCATTAGCATGAAAATTTACACACTTACTTAACATAGCACAGGTCATGACCCTTACAAGAAACAAAACTCTAGGTACCTTTTTTCTGGGATTATCTCCCCATTTTATACTTAGAGATAAATGGTTAACCTGGTGTTTCTGCAAGTAAGATATTTCTTAATTTCTGCTAAGAACAGTAGTATGAAAGTTAACACACTTACTTAACAGTGCACAGGTCATGACCCAGACAAGTTACATAACTCCAGCTACCTTATTGCTGGGGTTATCTCCCAGAACTTAGAGAAATGGTTAACCTGTTTCAGCAAGTTGGAATATAACATCTGAATGAACAAAGCCATCTGTGACAACCTGAAATTTAATTGCTTATAACTTGGAAAGTATTTGTTCTTTTGACACAATACTTGATATATGTCATCTGTTTTAATGAAGTCATAAATGTTTTTGAGTTGTTCTCCTTTGAAAGATTTTTACATAAAAGTTAATTTTGCTTGTAAGTGGAATTTACAATAAAGATAATAACCGATCAATGAAAATTTGTAATTTTGTTGTATTGCAATGCAACTTAAATTACATCTTTTTATCATACATGATATATGACAGGCCCATGTTTTAACTTTTTGCAAGCAGGTGATATGTGTTAAGTCAAACACCAAATTCTAGGTTTCATTATTTAGGATAACTTGTGATTTTAGTTGCTGTTTTAACACTGTGCTATCATTTTAAATTTTTATCATGACAAACTTTGCTACCGGAGGCATATGTGTTGTCCAAACACAGCTTCTTGTTCAAAAACTTGATATTGGATAAAACTTTGCTTTCTTAATATTTCTTCATCAAATTTTCAAATTGTATTGCCTATGAAAATAAAGTCATGATGAAGCCATAATCTGGGTTCAGGGTCACATTTGACGGTGTTATACCTCTTAGTGTACTTGATTTATGTCATTAAAACTGAATGTTAAACATAACTGCCATTAATAAATATTTCTTAAATAAACTTCCAAATTAAGTTTGTTATGACAACAGGGTCATAATTAATGATGCCAAAATCATTAGGCCAAGGTCACTATTGACGGAGTTTTGTTCCTTATGGTACTCAGATTTTGTCACAAAAACTTAACGTCGGCTATAACTTTCCCATTTCTTCATATTCCTTTATCAAACCTTCAAGTTAGGTCATAATGATTCCAAAATATTTAGATCAAGGTCATATTATGAGTTATGCCCTTTTTATACTTAGATATTTTAGTCCAACAAAGAACCTGACCGCCACATGAGTGTTTAACCGAACACCCATCTAGTGTATTCTGACGAAGTTTTTGATAACACTTAACTCATATGGGTGAACAGTGTAGATCCAGATCAGCTGGCACGTCTGTGCAATCTAATCAGGATCTGCACTGTTTGCTGTTAGATTTATTTGGGGATTTTTTTCATACCAAGAAGCCAGCAGTGTAGATCATGATCATATGGCACTGATGTGCTGTTTTATCTGCATCTACACTGCAACGTGATGAAACCTGTATATAATATTATAGAGTAAAGGGTTAATGTATATGGTTTGGGGCACATAATTAATTGAAATGTGAAATACTGTGTACAAAGAGCAACACACATTTAACAAAAAACATAACTATTCATTTTCTTTACAGAACAGTTGACCATTTTAAGTTCAATTCTTTCAGACTTTTACTAGACTGAACAGTGTGTATCACTCACTAGTATTGTTTTCACATCAATATTTGTCTACCATCTATACTTGCAGTTCCCACAGCTGAATTATGGGTACGATTACTGGCATGACAAGGACGGGAAGCTGATGTCTAGACCGGAGGCCAATGATATCACGCCTCTTTCTCTGGCTAGGAAGGATCCGATTAGCATGCAGGCAGTCGAGGCGGCCCCTGTGAAGCCGGCTAAACAAGTGACAGCATGATCACAATAGGCTATAGACAATAATATATATCTTAATCTGTTTAAGATGCACTTTGAAGTTAGCCAGTTATCTTTATTAAATTAGAAAAGAAATTGAAATACATTAAGTGACAAGGAAGCAAAAAAATACATTTATTTGAAGTTGCATTTGGAAAACATATATACTTCTAATAAGCACAAATTGTGAAGAACTGGAATGTGTCAAAACATTGAAAGTTATTAGCAAAGTTTATTATACATTGTAACATTTATTTCATTGAGATTGACAGATGTGAAAGGAAATTTGTCATGTGTTTGTAACATCTTGAAATATTTTTTGTTATAGATGTGGACTATTGCTTAGAATAAAAAAAAATGTCATAAGAGTGTATGTGTGATTAAGGTATTGACAGCCTTAGACTTGGTCTATTGCTGCTCTAGGCTATAGGGGTCATAGGAAAGGCTGGTGCTTAAACCACTGATTCTCCATCCTGGGAGTCCAGAATTTAATATCACCAATATATAATGGAATTGTTATAATACTAATTGTTATAAAAGTAATCATAGATAATTTCACATTATAAAAACTAGGTTTTGTGAATTCATAAATTTATTGAAACAAACGAGATTTACTTGTGATAAGTTAACAGATTTTATAACATTCAAGATGAAATGTTTGCTGGTTTGATAATAATTGAACTCCAGCAACAGTACTGTAGGATAAACAAGATACTGGGTACATCACTGGAAAACGTGTCTTCGATTAGTTGACGTCAAATATTAAAATGACAAATGACGTCATAAGATTGGGCAGACAATATTGCTTGTTCTGTATTTCACAATTATATTTCACAATTATAGAACTAACACTTTGTTGACAAAATGTGAAATAAAATCACGCATTAGTTAATGGACAATAATAGATAATAGCGAGATCTTTTCTAATATAGTAAAAAACTAAATAAAACTAAAATGTAGAAAGTAACCCTAAAGACATCTTTGCCCGTGGCGACCCGCATATAATACAATGATTAGATGTACAGTCCTATTTTCACACATCTTCATACTTGCCCTTCCTACAGACATAGAGACATCCTCTCTGAAAGGTTAATACACAAGTTAATTAATCACCTAAATTATCCTTTTGGATGAAAAGACAAGGTTTTTGTTAAATGTTGTTTAAAGTGATACAAAACAAAACAAACTGTTAATACTATTTTTGCAGGGAAGAATTTATGCACAAAAACTACTTATATTCAAACAAGCATTTTGCACAATTCAAACAAGCAGTTTTCGCTTATTTATTTTTCTATGTACATACGTTTTTTCATCCCTACTTAAAAGAGGCAAAACTGGGCTATTTGCCAAAAAGTAACTGGCTGTGGACCCGTATACTCGAACACACTCCTCTGCTCTAACGGGCAGGCAACATTATTTGTAAATGTTAACTCTTTTAACCATTTACTCCATTTATGCATTTTATGCATGTGTGATCAGTGCAGATCCAGATCAGCTGTCAGATCTGTGCCTTCCGATCAGGATCTGCACTGTTTGCTTTTTGGTCAGAAATCAGAAATAATCTAATTAATCAGAAAGTGAATATTGTAGATCCTGATCAGACGGCAAGGTTGTGCCGGCGGATCTGTGCCTACACTGTCATTCACGCAATATACATGTAGGTATATCTATGGAGTAAAGGGTGCATACCTTTATACTGCCTGGAATTCCGCACCAGAATGCACTGTTGGGTATGATCTCTCTACCAGAGGCCTTTTTAAACACCTTCATGATGATAGAGCCAATAATGAAATACAGCAGTACTACACCAACAACTCTGAAAAAGTAAACATTTAATGACGGATACCTGTCAAACGGGTAGATACATGTAATTAGCGTGATTTGGAAACAGCTGATTGGTAAAATTGCGACATGAAATATCCACGCCCGTCCAAAAATAACTAAATTTACTTTTTTGTTCTTCAGACATAGGCTATGAATTAAAGAAAATGGGTATACGGACCGTCATTCCGCTCTACACCCTCAAAATTGTTTTACAGACATGTGGAATAAATGGAAATTAAATAAGAAAATAATCCAATGGGAAAAATAATATGCGTTGGCTCCTTCCCTCCATTTACCTCTGCATCTTTTGACCAAGCTCGTCCAACAAAACAAAGTGCTTTCGCTTTTTTGCCACTTCCTTTATTTTCAGATATGAATATATATGAATGAAATAAAAATGAATATTGCAGCAAGTCTGATACTAGGTCCACCGCAAAAACAAAAAAAGATATACAACAGCTTATAATCGAAAATAAATTGCCATAAAAAATAAATTGCCATTGGTTTATATAGGGCAGTAGGTGGAATATACCACCGCATCCCCACCCATCCCTTCTACTAAAAAATTCACACAAAGCTTTAGCAAATATGTATGAAAATAATCCTAGTTGGGTTGTCCTGTACTCCCCCCCACCCCCCCCCCCCCCCCCCCCCCCGCTATCCACCCCTCACCCTCTTCAGTTGTGCAGGCTGATCTGGCATTAAGTTATTCACACATGGGGTATAAGCCGTATCAATGAAGTCGAGGGAGTGGTTAACCGAATCTTGAGATTTTCTCTTTGTTATATTTATGGCAGTATTATTGGCTGCAATGAATAATCCAATTTCCAACAACTCTCATGAATTTGCTAAAACAGGTTTACTAAAAATTACCCATTTCAACACAAAATAAACATATTATTTTACGTCATAATGGAAAAAAAACCTTTTTGGACACTAACTTGTATATTAAACTTCATTCAACTGTCCTTTTAATGGTCGCCATGAAATGATTTCTATCCTAAAATAACTAAAATGAAAAAAATTAATTGTTGTTAAAATCGAATTTATTTCCAAAGGATGTAGTTTTACCCAATAATGATAAAGTAGCCTATCCCTAATGTAGAGGTCACGTGATCTGTGTTTCGTCCAATGACGCCATTGGCATCACAGCGATTTCCACACGCACATGCTGAATACATTGTCAGTATCTGTACAGGAAAAGTAAAATCGCTATTTTTAAAAATATTCACGGTACATTTCTGTTGATGTTCTTTAATGGCAGTCATATAAACATTTTGTGGTTGAGATTGACGTAACTATAAAATAACGTAGATTGACATCATCAGTTTGGCATTGCTATAAAATAACGGCTATACGATAACGTGACTATACAAAACGAAGTCTGAGGTCAATATAATGTCACTATAGACAACAAGAAATTAACACCGCTATACTATAACAGAGATAAGTGTCACTAAACAATAACGGAGATCGACGCCACTCAACAAAACTGAGATTTACGTCAATATACAATATCAGAGAATGACGTTTCCACGAGAACATAGACTGACGTCGCTATACACTGTACCATAACGGAGACTGAGGTCTTTTAAATACAGTGACCGAGATTGAGCTCAGTATACAATAACAGACATTCACGTCGCTTAACACTTACGATGATAATTATTCCCCTTTCAAATGATATTGACTCTACCTAAGAGCGAACCCGCACCGTCACGGCGACAGCGCCTAGCCTTGCAATTCCGACGACGTAACCAATCGAGCTAACCGGGACAACCCCCAAAAAGGTTGATCGGATAGCCCTGATATACGTAATCGTCACTACTGGACATCGGTTACGGGTTATTATACTGATAACAGTACTGACTATATGAACGGGGAGACTTTTTACGGCCGCCACACTGCACAAATAGCGCTACTGTTAATTTCAAATGATACTGCCTCTACCTGGGAGCGAACCCGCACCGTCACGGCGACAGGGCTTAGCCCTGCAATTCCGACGACGTAACCAATTGAGCTAACCGGGACAACCCACCCCCACCCCCCCCACCCCCCCCCCCCAAAAAAAAAAAAAAAAAGCTGGGGTATATTGCTTTACACCTGTCGGTCGTACCGTCGGCCGGTCGGTATTTTCTTAACAAACCTTGTCCGATCAATTACTAGAAAACGATTTGACATACAGTCTTCAGATTTGGTACGGAGGTAAATCATCACAAGCAGATGGTCCTATTGATTTTGAGGTCAGTATGTCAAAGGTCAAGGTCACACTGACCTTCAATAAAATAACACAAATTACTATTCGATTGGCGTTTGGAGGCATCTATTCTTTTTCGCGGGGATCTAAATTTTGCGCAGATGCTATAAATGACATTTTCACGCACTTTTATTGTTTTTAAAATATTTATTTCATGCTAGGTTAAATTTCGCACTGTTTATCTAAATTAAACTCTCGAAAAACACAATGATTTCACAGTAGTAAACTCAAGATTATTGAGAAATTAGTTACTCTGTTTTATAACGAAACATAATGTGGTGTTTTGTTTTTCTTTCAAAATATTTGAAGGCCTAAAAATTGTGTCTTACATAGAGATTCTCAGACTGAGTGCCGTTTGGGTAGAACTGCGGGGGCCCTGGATTAATGCTGCTATCACACATCAGATACACAAACGTATGTCTGAAATAAAAAATGTATTCTCAGCTCATGCACAATTATTTATGTTGTACCGGGATTATTTTCAACGGGATTATATAAATATTAATTTATCATATCGAAGAAGATCAGAAATGTTCAACATTTCCTACTACTTTTTTCTTTTTCGACTAACCTTCTTTTTTGCACCATTTTCACATATTCTTTATTGACCCCTTTATACTACACATATACCTCCTCTCCTACTAATTCCTTCTATCTCACTCTTCCATTCAGCATTAATTGAGCTTTTCCAGTACCACTCACCGCCCCTATCATTTAATCACATTTGCCAATCCTAATGGTCTTTCTAAAGATTGTTTCAGTTGCAAAGACATGTTGTTGTGTGGTAGAAGTATCATGTTCAGTTATGATAATGTTCTGTCTAGTTACTAGTAGTAATTCATTATGTTCAGTTATGAAAATTTACTGTTGAGCAGTTTCAACATAACGCAATAATGCAAAACTATTGGGAGCATAAATGGTGTGAAAAAGTTTGTTGCCTCGTATACTATCTGAAGTCCATCGCTTTCCTCGCTGCTCGGGAATTGCGAATAGTACACAGTAACTATGCCTAAAATACTTAGGCAACTTCGATCATTTTCCCATGAAGCTCTCTTATAATTATGGCCAAGAAGCTTAACAATGCTTATATTCACAGGGAACATACGTCAGTGCAGTAAACACGACAACTACGCTGAAAAATGGATTGTATGATCTCCCAATTATAGATAACTAGTAGTACATGGACTCACATGTTGCCAACAAGACCGGCAGTGTACCCTATCACGGTGTCTCCGGTCATCTCGTCATAGGTAAACTGTGGAAGTTCTGCCGCGCCGATCATCTCGGTGCTTCCGGTTGCAGGGTCCTTCTTGCAAACCTGAAGTTATATCATTTCTAAAAAAAATCTAGTGAAATTCAATTCTGACTATAAACACGTCATTTTGCATTTGAATTTAATTGCGATATTAAGGTTATTTCTGTTGAATATTTTGACATTTAATTAAAGAAAAAAAATGCTAGAAAAGTTAAGTAGGTGTCTTGTTCAGGTGGAGTGAGCGGTTTATATGCAATCCGATCAGCAGTATTCAGTGTTTTCACTGGAACACAGTATATGTCTACTACATGAAGTTCGGAAATTTAAAATTAATTTATCCTTTTATTCAATAGATACGACTTTATCGCTTGGGCGATTAGTAAAGATCCAGATCTGCCTGCACGAAACGTCTGATCAAGATTTACTCTGTTTGCTAGGTTCACTATGTTGTTTCTTACCAAGAGGCGAAAACTGTAGATCCAGATCTGATGGCATGTATGTGCTGGCTGATCTGGACCTGTACCGTCTGATCAAGATGTACACTTTTTGCTTTGTGTTTACTGGGTTTTTTTTCTAAAGCGAACAGTGTAGCTCAAATCAGACTGCATGGATGTGCCTAATGATCTGGATCTACACTAGTCGCCATGTGTTAAAGGGCGTATCCATGGAGTAAAGAGTTAACAATATATTAAGATAGTTATAACATGTGCAAGAAAATGTGTCTATCAGTGCTCAGTTCTGATAGGGAAATTCTTACAGCCCAAAACAGATTCATTGTGCCCGATTTTCCGATCCGAGCGTCGCGCCGTGGAAAGATAGTTTCGAGGAATATTTGATCTTAGTCGAAAGAATAGAATTGCATCGTTAATTCATTTTCCTATTGATGTTTTAAATTCAGTGTTAATATTTTATATTTATATATTTAATATTTTATATTCCGCATATACAATGTATATGTATATCTTTCGCTTAAACTAAATTAGAAGCGTAATTTTTCAAAATGCGTCATTAAAAACGTGGAAGATTTAACTCACAGCGGCGTTACTGCAGCTGAATTCCGTAAAAGGTCCGCATGGGTTGTAAGAATATGCAAAACCATCTTTGGCCTGAATGTCATAGAACCTGTAAAAGAAAAACGACACCTTACACACCATTAACATTTATTTACTAACATTTAAATACGTCGGTATCCATCAGTTTGAGCTCATTTAAACCGAGTGTTATTTTCATCTTATAATCATCAAAATTGCTCATACTGTATCCACAGATGATATTTTGAACGGCCTCGAAAATGGGTCGTCTGTAATCAAATATAAGGTCATTAGGTCATTATTTTTAATAAATCAATAGAGGCCTTTTTGTAAAAATCCGATCGTCATCAAACTTCTTAGAAGGCTTGTCTTTATCATATCATGGACGAGTTTGAAAACCGTCTAAATATTTTTTTCAATTATAATTATACAACTTGTTTCGAATTTTTGAATCGTTGATGCCATGGGCACTTTTTCAAAACTGGATTTTGTTGGGTAAGAAAGTAGATAACAAGGTAAATTAAGAATAAAAAAATGTAAAAAAATCATTTCAAGCCAAGTTTTTATCCTGTCATCATCAAACGTGTTCGGAAAAAATGTGTCCGTAAGATATTTCGGGTGTGATCTATTACTCATTTTGGCTTATCTGAGGTTAAATCAAAGAAAAGTATTGTTTGTACAATAGAGGCCACATTTGCGTTTAAATATCACAAATAATCTTGCCCACATATCAGCAACCTTTGTCTAGCTGCTGTCTTAAAGCAACTTAGCTTATAAACTGGATAACTCGAGGTAAAAGTCAAGTTTCTATGTCAGTTAAAAGAGGCAATATTTTCCATCCGATTACCCTAAGATTTGCCCAAATTGTTTGTTTTTTGTCTTGGACGGATCTGTTCATGACGTCAATATTCCGTTATTTGACTGTTACAATGCTTCTTACCTTGAAGTATTTGACGCTAAAATCCATCTTGTTTTGGAGTACGACTTATTTCACATTTCAATGTTACATACCATGGAAGAACCATCCTTGTGTCCCAGATTGGTTATCGTTTAAAAAATTTCGGCTTGAACATGCCATTTCATTTTTGTTGTTATTATTTGCTCAATTACATACCTGGGAGAACCATCCTTATTCCCAAGACTTGTCAGATCGATTATCGATTGATCGTCTTGAAACTGACACTTGCATTCATTGATGCCCACGCACACATGCATCTGTGCAAACATTGTATTTAGTCGTTCCAACATCAATATGATGATTTTAAAATATGCAAAATAGTTGATCACCACCATATTGGCAATTTTAGTTCAGATACAAGACGTCAGTTAGCTTCTAATCAATTTCTATATTATTGATCATATCTTATTGTTAGTTTTAGACCGTCAGCTTTATTAATCCATGTTATGTAAAATTGCTTTTATTAAATATCCACCATTTCGGTTAAGTTGTCCAGATATTGTTACTTAATACTGATAAAATCGGGTTGATAGTTTATAGGTAGATCTACAGTTTAGATAAAGCGTCATACTTACAGTTTTCATATCGGACAACGACAATGATGAAGTCGCGACCCATTTCAATTTGTCCGAATAAAACTCAAACTCAAGTGTGTTTGTTTCTTCCATACTTTGCATTCATGTAACAACGATGATGATGATGATGATGATGATGATAATGATGATGATGATGATGATGTTGATGATGATCTGATGATGATGATGATGATGATGATGATGATCTGATGATGATGATGATGATGATGATGATGATGATTTTGTTGATATTGATGGTGGTGGTGATGATGATCATGAATTTAGAAAAAGAAAAAAAAACAGTCATCTGTTTTTGTATTTATTAGTGTGTTTTGGTCATAGCTACATGGAGTCATAATTATGTTTGAAAATGGCTTTGGTGTAGTAACGTCCTCATCAGCTTCCATAAAATGTATGTATTTTGACAAAAGACTCTATAGATTATATGTGAACAGTTAAAGCAATTGAAACCATTTAATAAGATATGAAAAGTTTTATATTATTAATCTATTCGTTATCTGTACATTAAACACCACACTTAATACCGTGTAATCAGTCACATGAAATAAGTGTTGTATGTTTTTGTAAATATATTTATGACTTAATAATTTGTACATGAAAATGATTTTAATAAAATATATACGTTTACAAATCGGACTGCTAAATGCATTTTTAATTTTGAGGAGTATAAATTCGGAATCTTGTGCCCGGACGTCAACGTGCGCGTGCGAATGTTCTCAGGGTGTGATTGACTTTAGCGCGTTGTCGACAGAAGTTGGGCCGAAGTAAGCAAGTATTGATTTCACCTATTTATTTATTTATTTATTTATTATTATAAATTTTGTCAAATTATTCGTTTATGATAATGATACAATTACCAGACATTATTGTAAACCTCTCGTTTATGATCATGATACTGATGGCAAATTACCGTACATTATGGCAAATTTAGTTTATGATCAAGGTACAGATGGCAAATTACCGTACATTATGGCAAATTTAGTTTATGATCAAGGTACAGATGGCAAATTACCGTACATTATGGCAAATATAGTTTATGATCAAGGTACAGATGGCAAATTACCGTAAATTATGGCACATTTAGTTTATGATCAAGGTACAGATGGCAAATTACCGTACATTATGGCACATTTAGTTTATGATCAAGGTACAGATGGCAAATTACCGTACATTATGGCAAATTAAGTTTATGATCAAGGTACAGATGGCAAATTACCGTACATTATGGCAAATTTAGTTTATGAATAAGGTACAGATGGCAAATTACCGTACATTATGGCAAATTAAGTTTATGATCAAGGTACAGATGGCAAATTACCGTACATTATGGCAAACTTAAGTTATGATCAAGACGCAGATGACAGATCACCATACATTATGGTTAGCTACTCGTTTATGATAGTGATACATGTAGATAGCAGATTACCATAAACTATGGCAAATTACTCGTTTATGATACTAATACAGATGGCAGATTACCATACATTATGGCAAATTACTCGTTTATGATAATTATACAGATGGCAGATAACCACACATTATGGTAAAACCCCGTTAATGAAAACGAGAGTATTATCCTTTTACGATTCTTCAAGGTAAACTATAGTACTTCCACGGACGATGAAAATATTTATAAAGAGGAACTATCATTTGAAATTCACAGTACTTAGCGCTATTTGTGCAGTAAAAAGTCTCCCCGTACATATAGTCAGTACTGTTATCAGTAAAATTACCCATTACCGATGTCATTCAGTGATGGTTACGTATATCAGGGCTATCCGAATAACATTTTTGGGGTTGTCCCGGGTAGCTCAGATGGTTGCGTCGCAGGAATTGCAGGGCTAGGCGCTGTCGCCGTGACGGTGCGGGTTCGCTCCAAGCTAGAGGCACTATCATTTTATATTTATAAATTATCAGAATGAAAATCTAATCTGACAAATTTCTTTATCTTCCGCTATTTTGTTATGATTTTTAACGCATATACATTAATACAGAACATGTCGTGTTCCTAAAGTTAAAAATTAATATGACACATTTCAGATACAAAGACCGAGATTCAGTGATACCATCAGCTTATAAATATTCGTACAATCCATGTATACCGTTCACGGAAACAGCCGAGGGGGCCTTTGTGAACGATTGTCAAAATGTTGCGGTGAGTTCTGTCGTTTCTTCATCAATTTGCTACCAGAAAGCTTAGGAAGTCAACTTGTCATTTTCCCCCTTACAATACCACCAAATTATTTGTCTTTTACATTTGAAATGAGCGCAAGGAGTTATTTTCTGTTGAAAATATGACAAGGCATAAACAAACAAGAACAAAAATAATGACGTAAACATGTCAGGGTAAGCAATTATTTCGCATCATGGTTACTGCGTTGAAAAAACAGCAAATTAAAAAGAGTATTAAATGGTATGTAAACAAGTGTTGATCAATAAAGTTAGCAAACGATAGCATGTATTACAACACTGATTGAATGTACTGGGAGACTTTTACATCCGCCAAAAAACGTCGATGCATTAAATATAGCCCAGGCTTGTCGTAGCATAACGATTGGAACTCTGAGCCCTAAGAGTATAAAACTGAGAATGGAAACCAGTCTCAAATCTTAACGATCTGGTTGGATGAAATGGCGATCGGTAGTTTTATAATCTTCAAGATGAATTTGATTAAATTTGATAAAATTCCCTTTTTTCAGGCCTGTCAATTTATTCCGGGAACGTATCCACAGTTCTACGACACAGGAAAACAAGATTCGGTGACGTTTTACACCGAAGTGGGTAAAAACGTGGGATTTCCGGACGTCGATGGGGATGTTCTAATAGCAAAATATGTTTCTAATGACAAAGCAAGGTAATATTTTACCCGGTGATTTAATACATCAGAGCTGAAACGGGATAGAATGGATATCAAATGGATATCAAATCTCTACTAAAAGGCCAAAAACATTTTATAAACATTCTAATTACACGTGGCTGAGATTTTATTTTTAGCATTTTAGTTTTTTCTGTTTTCAAAAATAGACACAACAAACACATCCAAACAAACACATCATATAAAATGTCAATGGCTATTTTGCTCAGTAAACCCTGTCCGCAATAAAAGCCGTTTTTGCCACATTCAACCCATTTTTAATTTTTTGACCTTAATTTGCTTTGAAATGGTCATTTTTTACGGAAAATGAAGGAAGCTGCAGACAACATTATTAATCATGTACAGAAATCGATTTCTAAATTTTATTTTATTTCCTGTAAATTCTTAGTATCAGTTGAAATGGAATAAATAATTATATAAATGTAGAACTATAAATAGATGCAATATAGTGTCTTATGGGTTATGACTGTGCACGATGTGTATGCTGTACGACGTCAATACACTCATACTATGCAGAATATTCATGACCTATAATAATATGTTTATGATAATAGTGTCTTATGTATTGCAAATATACACATATATACTGTGCACAGCGTAGATATATATTCAGACTATGCAGAGAACGTATTACCTTCAATAATATGCTTGTGGCATTAATGGTGATCTTGTTTTATGTAATAAAATTATTCAAGGCATGTATAAATGTTGCGGCGTATATGTGTATATGTATGTCTGTATGGATATATGTATGTAAATGTATGCGTGTATGCGTGTGTGCATGTGTACAGGTTTTTTGTTTTGTTTTTAGTACAATGTATATATATGTGTATGTTTATATGTAAGCACATGTATATATGGGCTGCATGGTGTTCATGTATTTTGTTCTGTTTAACTTTTTGATAATGTATTGTTGCAACCATGTCATCAAAAAGTAACTTTTTATACTTTGCATCGTTAAAGGTTCAAGGACTTCGCGGCCAAGGTAAAAGGCTACGATTTAAAGAATGGTTAGAACAACAGTGTATTGATATAATTTTTATTCAAGAAACACACTTTACTATAGAAATTAATACACGTTTAAGATCTGAATTTAATGACTGGGAACTATTCCACTCTTACGGTCTAACAAATTGCAGGGGTTGTTCAATTTTTGTAAAGAAATCTATAGAATTTCATATAGAATCGGTGGAATATGACCACAATGACAGATTCATTATAGTTAATATTAATTTAAGCAACACAGAGTATTGTCTTTTAAATTTGTATGCACACAATGATTCAAAAGCGAGAAATGATTTCATAAAGATAATGAGTGAAAAAAACAAAACAAAAAAAAACAAGTATCAAGGTTTCAAAATTTTTGCGGGGGATTATAATGACGACTTAGAATCGATTGATCGAATAAGTAATAGCAATACAAAAAATATCCGGTAAAACAACTTTCTATTTTTCTGAAAGAACATAATCTTATTGATATTTGGCGGGTAACCTATCCTGATTTGAAACAATTTACGTGGCGAAGAAAGAATGGTTCTGAAAAAAGTAGGATAGATTATTGGTTAATAGGGAAAGATTTAGCGCCGTTAGTCTATAGTACAGATATAAGAACAGCATGTATTATGTATACTGATCATTTAGCTATATCATTAAAAATTTCATTTCCGAAAAAAAGGGACAGGATATTGGAAACTAAATAATTCTTTGTTAAATAAAAATACCTTCATACAATTGATAAATAATTTAATCGATGAAAAACTCAACGAAATGCAAACGAAACAATTAGACTGCAGGCTTATTTGGGAGATACTAAAATATAAAATCAAACAAAAATCAATCACTTTTTCAAAAAATATTGCGAAAGAAAGAAAAACTCGACTTGAATATTTAGAAAACAAACTTAAACAACTTCAAACGGTCCAAAACATTGAGGCAAACAGCGAAATACTAGCAATAGAAAAGGAAATTGAACAAATTTATAGTTATAGAGCAATTAGCTCACAGATACGCGCAAAACTGGATTTTATCGAATTTGGTGAAAAAAAAACAATAAGTTATTTTTAAACCTAGAGAAGTCAAGACAAACGCGTAAATCAATAAATACGTTATAAATAAATGGTAAAAAAATCATATATATAAAACAAATACTTTCTGAGGAAGAACACTTAAACAAAAAACTTTATACTTCTAAAAAAAGCAATGTTACTGAAATAAAAACATACCTTTCTAATGTCACGTTTGAAAATACTCTTAAAACAAAAGAAGCTGACGCTTGTGATGGAAAGATAACATATATAGAATGTCAAGAAGCAATAAATGATGTGAAACTTAATGAAAATCCCGGTTTAGATGGACTGACAGCAGAATTTTATAAACTTTTTTTAGTAAAATAGGACATATACTAACTGACACTTTTAATTTATCTTTTGAAAAAGGAGAACTATCTTATTCGCAAAGAAAAGGAATACTATGTTTAATATACAAAAAAGGAGACCTACAAAAAATTTAGAAAACTGGAGACCAATTACTTTATTAAACAACGATTATAAAATATTAGCTAGGGTACTCGCAAAAAGATTACAAAAAGTATTACCAATTATTATAAATCAGGATCAACAAGGTTACATTAAACATAGAAACATAAGTTTTAATATTAGACAAATACAGGATATCATTGACTATGCAGATACCTTAGACATTGATGGTTCTGTTCTATTTTTAGATTTTAGAAAAGCTTTCGATACGGTTGAATGGTCATTCCTTTTTGAAGTTCTACACTCTTTCGGTTTCAATAAATCTTTTATTAAATGGATTTCAGTATTTTATACCAAAGTTAGCTGTTCAATTCTAAATAATGGTTGGAGATCCAAATCTTTCACAATGACAAGAGGAATTCGTCAAGGATGTCCCATTTCCGCTCTTCTTTTTCTTTTAGTTGTAGAAGTTATGGCAATTGAAATAAGAACAAATAGTCTAATTAATGGCTTTAAAATAAATAACAGATGCATAAAACTAACTCAATTAGCAGATGATACAACTTTATTTTTATCGTCAAAATCTGATATTGATCTTTCCTTCAATACAAAAGAAAAATTTGGTAAATATTCTGGATTAAAATTAAATAAAAACAAAACAGAGGGTATGTGGGTAGGCAAATCAAAACACTCGGATGAAAAATATGGAAATATAAACTGGCCAAAATAAACAATTAAAGCGCTTGGTATTTTCTTTAGCACGAACGAAAAAGAATGTTACACTTTAAATTGGGAAAAAAGTATAGAAAAATGCAGTGAAACTCTGAAAATGTGGAAAAAGAGAAACCTTACTATTTTTGGTAGAATACAAGTAATCAATTGTCTTATCGTCCCAAATCTACTTTATCGCTTACACTCTCTTATATGAAATAAGGACACATTAAACAGATTGGAAAAAATGGTATTTAGCTTTATTTGAAAAGAAAAAATAGATAAATTAAAAGAAAAACTATGATTGGTCCAAAGAAAAAAGGTGGATTATCAGTTATAGATATTGTATCAAAATATGAGGCTATGAAAATAAAACGTGTTTCATCGTTAAATGACAATTCAGATCAAATTGGAAAGTAATACCTTCTTTCTTTGTAGAACAGTATGGAAGAAATTTTCTTGTTTTCTTTATGACATTCGAAAAATTAGGTGACCTTCCTAGCATTAAACATAAACTTCCTGCATTCTATTCTCAAGTTATAAAGATATTTGCGAACTTCAAAAACTTGAACGAGCAGAAAATCACAAATTTTATAACTATTCCAAACAGCTTCTATGGGGCAATAGGTTACTAAAACAAAAGAATAAATGCATTATATTTAAAAACTGGATTGATTCAGACTTACTCTTTATTGATGATATCATAGACGAAAAAGGAAATATAAACGAAACTCTTATTTTTAATAAATTAAAAAACAAAAGAAACTGGATATCAGAAATAAACTATCAAAGCAATAATTCCACAAACGTGGAAAACAATAATAAAAACTAATAGTTCTTGTCAAACAAAAGTAAAAACCGAATTAAAGCTTATGTTTAATAAAAATAAACGATTAAATGAAACAGAAAGTCGAGAAGTATACCTATATCTTGTTAATAAGCGCTTTAACAATCCTTACATTCATAAATACTGGGAAAACGCATTGAAAGAAAATTTCTGTTGGAATGATTTCTTCTGTTTTCTGCATACAATAAAGGACAATCGAATAAAAGAATACAAATTCAAAACAGTACATAAAATATTACCAACATTAGAAAATCGATAAATTTGGAAGCAAATTGTGTAATATTTTTGAAGATTATGATCATTTTTTTTCTAAAATGTAAAGCTCTAGATATTTTTTGGAAACATATTCAAACTGCTTTTGAACTTTGTGGCTATTCGAAAAAATATGTGTGTTCTGAAATACATTGTATTGTTCTATAAAAATCCAAAAGAATACACAGATCTTAATTTAATATTCAGCTTTATAGGATTCACAATTATAAATCTTATTTTATTAGTGAGGAAAGAACAGTTGCCATTGACTCACTTGAAATTTTGCGAAAAGAATTAAATATTTACCTTCAATTTTTGAAAAAGAAAGATATACACACAAATTTTATCCAAAAGTTTTATTATGCATTATAGATTTTCTCTTGTCCCATTTTGGACCAATGAAATTGACATTGATACAGTGATGTTAACAAAATATCTAACTGTTTTATTTTAAATCCTCTGTATTGTTGTAAGTTTTGTTGTATATAAATTGAAATGATATGAATAAAAAAAGAAATGATAATTGTGAGGGATAGTAGTACATTTACTAGTAACCAAATTATTTTACGAAGGAAACCCATTTAAACATCAAAGTTAAGTATTGCTTTATTACTTTATTATAATGACACAAAATCAACGAAAACAATTTTCACAGACAGGCACAATTCGGGTATAAAAGATTGTTGTTTCAGTTATTGTTTGCTTCCTTTGCGAATCAGCAACCAATATATTTGACCATTTCAGACAGACGGAAGTGATCTTAGTTTGTAATGATGAATCATCTGACACAGAGTTTGAAGTGATGGGGGAGATAGTAACAAATCCGCCTACATATGTAAATTGAATATTTGTCTATATACTTACATATTCTGTTAATTTTGATTAGATATTCATACCGTTGTAAAGGAAGTTAACTGACCAACAAGCCAAACTGTCAAGTGTTTCATGTAGAACCTAAAACTGTCAACACTATGGCACTGAAAATTACTATTGAATATTAACATGGAACAGGCTGTTAAAATGTGCTAGTAAAAGTATGCCCATCATAAAGCTTTGTCAGTTTGTCGTCATACGGGTTCGATTTCCAGCATCGGCTTACAATTATTTACAATTCACAGTAGCACTGTTTGTGTCGTTTGGCGGTCGTATAAAGTTTCCCTGTACTGATCAGTCAGTATTGATATCAGATTAAGTAACTATATAATCGGTTTCTGGTGTTACATTATATCAGGGTTATCCGTAGTGTGTTCGGTGCTATTGGCTAGGCGCTGTCGCCGTACGGGTTCGATTCATACTGTATATTATATATTATTCAGTTAATTCTTTTATGAAAAGGTCATGATGATAACTGTTTGGAGGTTTTCAGTTTGAATATAAAGGAAGAAACTGTAAAAGCTCTCACGTCTCACTGGAAATACGTTTGCAAAAAAATATTTACGAGCCAAAAGGAGTAATATCCTTTATATCAAGAATGTTATAATAAAAACACCGAATCCTAGTATGGGGTGACTGTATATGTCCGGCATAAAACAAAAATGACCGCATGTGTGACAAAAACAAGACAGAAAAACAGTACTTGTGATCGCCATATGTGCAAATACTTAGACAGTAGAACACAACACAAATTTGTGGAAAAATTGCAAACTACCAAACTGGAAGACTTTTTTTCTCACATTTTGTGACAAAAATATGTGTTTTATATAAATTGTAGAGATTTATTTTGGTGTCTCCGGAAGGCTGTTTCAAAAGTGCGGGGTTGAGTGCCGGATCTATACTTCTCATAATGTAAGTAGCCGATTTTTAATGTAATTTGAACATAACGTTCGTAAATATATTTACCAAACACTCAATACGACATTTTGTATATACACAAACTGATCAAAAGCCAGAAATGGAAAATAAATATTGAAATTAAATAATAGGTGTTATATTCATTTTACAGAAAACAGCGAAATAAAAATAAATAAAAAACAACTTCAATTTCAGATTTTTTTCGGCGTTAGCGGCTTATATCCTAGTTGGAATTATTGTGAAGAAGTTCGTTTATAAGGCCTCCGGGACAGACTTGATACCACACGCTGCTTTCTGGTTTTCTCTGCCTCAATTGGTGAAGGTATGTCACTTAGATTTCTGTCTTTGCTGTATTTGTCTCGTCAAGGTGTGTCGCTTTAATATATGTCTCTGCCACAAGTTGTCAATGTATGTCGCTTTAATTTCCGTCTCTGCCTCAACTTGTCTAGGTATGTCGTTTTAATTTCTGTCTCCGTCACAACTTGCCGAGGTATGTCGCTTTAAGTTCTGTCTCCGTCACAACTTGCCAAGGTATGTCGCTTTTATTTCTGTCTCTGCCTCAACTTGCCAAGGTATGTCGCTTTAATTTCTGTCTCTGTCTCAACTTGCCAATGTATGTTGCTTTAATTTCTGTCTGTCTCTCTCATTTTCTCAAGGCATGTCGCTTTAATTTCTGTCTCTGCCTTAACTTGTCTAGGAATGTCGCTTTAATTTCTGTCTCTGAACTTGTCAAGGTATGTCGCTTTAATTTATGTCTCTGTCTCAATTTGTCAAGGTATGTCGCTTTAATTTCTGTCTTTCATCTTCCAAAATCTGCTAGACATGTGCTCCATGGTAGCATGTTTACACGTAAATATGTCCAAAATGGATTGTTTTAATTTTCTGGAAAAAATGTGCTTGAGAAAACGTTAACTTTATCTACAAAATATTTAGGTTTAAGCTCAATTCCTGTGGCTGGTATACTTTTAAACCATACAGAACAATTTTCGCGTGGGACAAACAAATAAAATAATAATAATAAAAGCTTAACAATATAAAACAGTTAAATCTAAATTGAAATCGTTCCTAAAATAAAATGATTCTACGATTCTAAGTCTTTCGCTAATGTGTCATTTGATTAATATAAAATTGAATTTATTGTATGCCTGTCAGTTTTATTGTTGCTGTTGTTTGAATAATTATATATTTCGTAAAATACAAATAATGAGTAACAAAGTATTATTTTTTATGCAAAATGTGTTTTATGTCATTGTATTGATTTTATAATCTGTCGTTTGAATTTTTGGCTATTAGTTTGCTGAATTTAGAAGGCATGATTGAAAATAAGATTACTATTTGTCATTATGTACTATTGTAATTTAAAACGGCAGGGCTTCTCCCAATAAATAGTTTTTTATTCAATTATTATTATTATTATTATTATTATTATTATTATTACCAAAGTTTTGTCATATTTCTCAATATGTTGATGTTTGACGGAATTGAAATTTAATTTAGTTCATTTATTATTGTTTTAATTTTCAGACGGGGTGTCTATGTGTTGTAAACAGACAAAAGTTGAAAAAGCAGGAGTACGGGTCTATATGATGATGGTTTGTTTTGAACACTGTCGGACTGGTCGAAACTAGCATGTAGAACATCGTAATCGGGCGATAAAGAAAACAGGATTACGTCATAACAGCAAACCCCTCCCAAAAAGCAAACCTAGAGCCCAATTTTAAAGGAGGAAGTTTAACTAACATTAATTGGCTGATTGTCATAAGATACTCAATAAGGAAACATTGTTTTATATACTAGTTCTGCTACGTGTACTTAAATGAACATTTTTGACGGAGAAGTAAGAAATAATTGTCTCGGTTGTTTTTGGGCACATTAAATTTATTTTGTAGCTTTGTATTTCTTCCACTTCCCATTTTTGCGTTTCTATTCTTAGAATGCAGATTTTTGTTTCTCGATCTTTAACATAGCATATTTTGTTTACTTACGTCATGTCCTGTTTATATAATTATATACTTACACAAACAAATCAGTATTTACACAGGGATTTTGTAGCTTTTGAAAACCAGGTGTCGTCTGATCCCTGTTGAGAATGTTCGTGGGACCATTATCAGATCGTCACGAGTCATATTTTATATTAAGTGAGCTATATTACTTATAAAAGTGCTTTAACTTCATTTTAATTTTTTTTCAGTGGTTAAATGGGTTTGTTTCATTTTTTTAAATGCGATACGCAATAGTTATATATTTTTCTTTATTCTTGCAAAAGATGACCACTTTAAAAATTCACCGGCATCAAAATGGCCCCAAGCTCAGAATGAGGTGGTGTCAAAAGTGGAAAAATTAAAATTTTCTTTCATCAAAATGCAAGAATCTGCATCAATTAAAATCCCTGTTACATCAAAGATGTCTGAATAAAGAGCAATTCAAAATCTTACAAAGAATTATGGCTTTGTAAAAGTCGTAGAATCCCAACTCTGTCTTGCTGTTACACTTTTAACTTTTTATTTTATGGTGAAAATGGTTTACGAAATTATAAATTATATTGCCGCATTTAAGTTTCTTATATTCATATTTACATTGTCATGTTTACATGTTTCTCCAGTTCTGTTTACATTTAGTGTAAATTTGATATTTGATGTAAGATTGTACATATAAGCTAAAGACATGTAATACGGTTCATTGTAATAATCGACATTATTGTGCATTGTGTGTGCCGTGAAACAAGGTTGTTAGAAATCACCACTTCATATAAACAATACTATATACTATATAAACCTAATACAATGTCATAATAAAGTGATTTTATGCTGGGTTTTGTTTGATGTACCAGGACCCTATCGGGATAAACAATATCAAATACATTGCAACCAGAAACAAGCCAGTAAATTTACACTGTAACATAGTATTATACCTCTAAATATATCTATATAGAAAGTGATAAATACTGCTGGTTTAAGACAAATCATAGTATGCGCACTGTAAATTTTAACTTAAATCATGTGGGGAAGAAGCTCACTGCATATACAATTTGTCAACAACCCTTAAAGGACATTTCGATTATCTTCCATTTTCTCGTTGAGATTTGTTTAAGGCTATTGTCCAGAGTATTGTTACTCTCGTAGACCTATGTATAACTAATAAGACAACAGCAAAATGTTTACCTTATTCTATTTCCTTGGCATTTTTCTCAATGACCCAAGTTCTCAAAGGGTTTTCACACATCATGTTTCCATTAGTTCATAATTCCTGAGTGCTACAACAAAACAACATAATTTTAGTGTCTGAATAGACAATTTAAAAAAAACATGTCTTAAAATGTATTACTTACCAGACATCCTATAATTGCATTTTGGGTCAGGGGTAGTACTTGAATTAATAAATTTTACATTTAGCCGTTGCCATTTCAGCCAATCAGATGGTTGAGATTTGAGACTGGTTTCCAATCTCAGTTTTATAACCTCCAGCCCATATCTCGTACAATATACCATAGTTCTCCCAGTGAAAACGTTGCAATAATCGATCGATTTGTTATTTTGACCAAAACGATGACACCAAGCCACTCTCTGGGTGGCTACACACGTGACCTTTAGAATGTCGTGCACACAAACATGTATATTTCGGAAAAAAATCATTCGCTTCGGGTAGGTTGTTTGCTTTTAAGTCGTCTTTCGTTTTTTGTCTAACATTCAAAGACATTTCAAAGAAAATTTGTCATGTGATATAGGCACCCTGATTCTAAGTGTTCTAGACAGTTTTCCTAGGCAGAAATACTAAGAACGTTCATGTGGTTGAAACTATTCACAAAGCAACGTTTACAGGGGTGCATTCAGGGGGTGTTCAGTGGATTTGCTCTAATCCACCTTTTGGTTTTATGAAGATTTTGACCAGAACTGGAAATAGAAATAATCATGTAACTATCATAGCTAAGACAGCCCCTAACGATCACACTTTCTGGAAATCTTGCATCCGACCCTAGCTGCTGTATCTGTTTCCGATTTGTGTGTTGTCTTTTCTGAGAACCTGCTAGGGAAAGTGATTTTGGCTTAAACCACTGAAACTGTACAAACGGTACAAACTTGGATCGTCTTCTTCAATTATTATTTGTGATAAATATTGTAACTAATTCATAATATAATAAACTTCTCGCTATTTAATTGAGTGAGCGTGCTTTTCTTAATCGTGGAATCAACTGATACATGGTGATTTAGCTTTTTCTGAGTGCATTTTTATCAGTAATGAAAAATAAACCTAAGGTAAAGAAATGTGTGTTTACAGCTTATTCTTTTTAACAACTTCATCACAAATTAACCTATTCGATTAAAGCTTTAAATATCGTGATCTTTTCTATGGTGTAATTAAGGGCACCGAGTAGGACAACTTTTTGCACACACTGGTCTTGTAAGTTAAAAAAAAAATAGCGCATTGTCCCATCTTTGTTGCGTTGACCCATCACTCTGCAAATGTCTAGCAGTACTTTCTGTATGTATACACTAATACTGCAGTGACGTGCACAGTAGAGAAGTTTATCTTGATCGATGCGATACCAGCTTTTAAGCTGGAGTTACCACATGACATGCACATGACCGTTCAAGATGGCGGCACCCATGCTGAAAATATTGATGTTGATGTTTTTATTTGGATGCGCGCTTCCAGAAGTCACAGGATGTGGCATCTCGACTCACATAGAAATAAGTAATATATATTTTCTTCTTTTCGGTAAGATAAGCCATTTTAACTATCGTACAGAGCCTGCAAGTGACAGTGTTGAAAAACTTAGTCACAAATTGACAAAAGACTCACATGCACTTTGTGGAAAGTCATTCATAATCATATTTAAGTTTTTCATCTCTATTTTGACATTTTTGTTTATAACCTGTAATGCCGTGAGGCATATGAGTTGCACTTGTCTGTCCATACATATGTACGTCCTGTACATCTTGTTGCATTAACTACACATCTTGTGGACTTCTTTTACAGTACAGCTCGGGTGTCTTTTACATTTTTCACTCATCGCCGCGTTTCACTGTCAGCGTGACATCCAATTTTTTTCGGGTGATCACGGGTGATCGTCGATCTAGTCACCGCGATCACCTGACAAGAAAATCACGGTGATTTGCCGCGATTTATCAGCGCGAATCGCGGTGAAGATTTACCGGTGATTTAAAGACATTCTTCCAAATTTATTTATTTAAAAAGAAATATGTTGTTCGTATTTTCATATGAGAGAAAAGATCTGAAACTTGATCAATGCATAAATATATTGTCCATTATTTGAAACACTGGAGTTTTCCACACCTTCCGTGTTGACATAAACACCTTTGTACTTGCCACGTAAATTGCTGCCTAGTATGCTTCTAATTGGAATGTTGTCACGGTCATTGCAGAACGTGAACAACAGTTATTAAATTGGTTAATTATTTTACGACAAATTATAAGAATTCATTGACAAGTAGAGTATTTACGCCTCAGATCGGAATTCAATGTCATTTAAAATACGAGTATAATTGCGATTGAAACACACAGTAAACTGGACATAATAGATCATTATCGAGAGAGAAAAGTGAATAAAAATTGTGTCGTTCTTACCTTATCGTTTCCTTAGTTGTTATTTTGATGAAAGATAAATATATAATATTCTTTTTTTAAGTACTCCGAACATGTTGAGAAAATAAATAACGGTGAAAATATAACAGCCAGGTACATTAGCTACATTTATAAAATCCATCTCGTCAGTATTTTTCCCCAATCCCTTCCAAAAACATCTTCATTTATGAGCAATCAACACCTGTTTGAACACCTGTGTGATCAGCATTGTATATTTCATCATCACTTCTGTTTATTCACTTCAAAAAGAACGCCGACGAGTTATACTGATTTTCCGACATCAAAGGTGCCGTGTTTGGTAAAAAAATTTATTGATCAAAAGTCGGCGTTTTTTATTCTTAACAGATTGACTCATTTGTCAACTCTCAACAAAAAAATTAAAATTGCTCGAAACAAATTAGAGTTGTAAATTGTATAATCAAAACATGCCTTGTAAAATCAAAACATGCTGGAAATTAATAGCATATGCCTGTCACAAATGTTATTTAAATAAACAATGTTTGTGTACACGACTTACTCATTACATTCAAAATGTTCATTCAATAGTTGATTTGTCGTTGAGTAGTGTGTCATTTTTGTTTGGGAATCAACTAAGCTGTTGATAATTGGTGTTATATGGATTAATTAACTCCAAGCTTCTTACGTTGACAGGTAAGCACTTTCAAAATAGTTATTGATTAATTCATGTCAGTTTGTAAAAATCGGGCTTCGGTGATAAAATCAATCTCTGTTATATTAAAAAGTTATTACATTTATTAAGAAACTCGATATTTTCACAGAAGATACGCAAACAAAGAAAATTGTTTTTTTGTTTAATGCTGACGAATCGGCACGTCCGATTACGCGACTAAAATTTTTACATTTTTTTATATAATGTTACGTTCAAATTGGTTAAAGAAAGAATGTTTTACATTAAAAAAATACATTTTAATACACCCCTTTTTCGAAAGATTTTTCACCGCGATCCCCCGCGATCGACCCTGAAGCTAAACTGCTGACGATGAACACGAGAAGAGCGAGAATGACTGCCCGATTTATCGCCGCGAACCACGGCAAATCACCCGAAAATCGCCGCGTCGGAAGGACATATTCACGGTGAATTTCCACCCGGACTGATTTATTAACGCGGTGGACGGGTGAAAAATGTAAAAGACACCCGAGCTGTACTGTAACTTCCACAGATTATCACTGTATCACTGTAGATCATGTAAGTAATGAAACATATATTCCTACATCCATTTTTACAAGAATTATGACCATTTTCTTAATTTCAGTAATAAATCTTTGCAGAATCAACTCCACATTTACTATCATGCAGATTTCGTACAAATAAAGAAAATATTTTTTCATACAGCTATTTAAACCAGAGTTATAGCCCTTTGTTTATTTTAGTATTACAATTTTGAGCTAGCAGCTCTTCATTTATTATACATGTATGGTGGATTTTTTTTAACTTCCACATGTGATTATGCATGATGTGTGGATGGTCCTTAAGGTAATTTGTTTATCCTTATGAATTTAGATTAATAAAATCTTGAGTTGCCACCTCATATGCTTTCAATACTATCCATACAATGAAACCATTATTGTAAAACTTCTCACCAACTTTGAAGGCTGTTAAGCATTTTAAAAAATCTTGTGACAAATCTGCAAAAGTTGGGTCCTCTGTGTCCTGTGGACACAGTCTTGTTATTTTCTGCACTCTTCCAGAAAATCTCAAGAGCATGGAACATAGAAAACCAAGCTCTTTCAGCATATTTAAGTAGATTTTTTCTAGTTTTCCTAGTTTATCCTGAAGAAATAAAAAATTGGACAAAAACGATGAAAGGAATATGCAAGACTCTACAATTTGTTCTATTTAGGGTCAGTTTTGTTTTTAGTTGGAAATTAATGCAGTAATTCTCTCAGAAAAAAAGGCATGCAGTAAAAATGTTAGTGGGTTGCATTATTTAATCAACAATTCATTTGGTTTTGTTCTGTAGGTCACAGGGCAGTAAAATATTTCAAAGATAACTCGGGTTCCAAGGTGGACTATGCTGAGGTAAGTCATGCCATCTTTGCCTGCTGCAACACTTACTCTATAGACACACCTTTTATCACATGGACATTGTAGATCCAGATCAGCCAATATAGATCCTGATCAAATGGAACATATGTGCTAGCTGATCTGAGTTGCTATAAAGTTGCTATAATTGGTTTTATACTTCATGTAGTTAACTCTTTTCTCTATAGATACACCTTCATTGCTTGGGGCAAACAGTGTAGATCCAGATCAACAGGCACATTCCTGCTGTCTGATCAGAATCTACACTGTTTGCTTCTTTATGCATTAGGTTATTTCTGATCTGGGTCCACACTGGTTGCAAATGCAATAAAATTCCTGTATATTGGGTTAAGGGTTAAAACACAGCAATCAGTAATGTACCAGGTATTTACAGGGCTTTTTCAGCCTGTCTTACGGGGGCGAATATGGGCCCCATTCCTAATAGGAATTTCCTATGCCAAATAGCAACCATTTATCCCAATTTCAAGAAAAATCCCAAAATCAAGAAATAAACATAGAATCAAATAAACAAGAAACCATATAATCAAAAGCTTTTCAATTTAACAAAATTGTTTGTTTTCAATGATCAGTGAAAACTACATTCCAGACCTGTAGAACTGTCTGCACAAACACTCAAAGACACCCTGGCTAACCTGGTACGCTTTGCGAACGGCACTATGCCGCGATCACGGCATATGCAACGCTTTTAACCGGCATAACCGGTGTCGATGTAGGAGATTTTGTGGGGTAAGGTAAGAAAATCGCAAAGTTTTTGGTTAGATATTTAAATAATACTCAAACCAATAGGCCTGTACGGCTGTCAAATCATGCCTATTTATGATTCCAGTCTTCTCTGTGTCCAGAATACAGTAGTTTGCTCAATCATTCGTGAAAATGGACCACTTTGTGCTGCAAAAGTTGTAAATTTCCTGTTCAAATGTATTTTTCTTGAGCTAAACTAAAGTTTAGTGAAGAATTATGACTACATAAAAATTGTCTGTATTGGAAGACAACGCAGTGTAAAATTTTTGTGTATTTTATCTATATTTTACTTACTTCTTGCCAAAAAAATGAGAGGCCATGCACAATTCACCGGCACTTGATTTTTGCTATGCTGCGTATCACGGCATTTTATTCAATGCTGGTATTAAACTTTACTTTGGTTGTCAAAGTCTTTAACTGTTTCTTCACATTTAATTGAGCTGTAGTTTGTTGTGTTGGCGTACATTGCAAAACAAAGTTTGATATACTTAAAAATTCTTCCATCAACAAGCAGGAACGTATCCGGAGGGTATTCTTTGGGGTTGCTCAAACCCCCTGTTGGCGCATCAATATTTAATTTTAATGTGGATTATGGCCAGAATGTAGGAATTATCACATAACTACCCCGTGACTGACCAAAACGAACTTCTTTTGTGGAAGTCTGATCCGACCATGAACAAAGCTAGCAGAGAATTTCACGCAATACCCGAGTTGGCTACCGATGAAAACCCCAAAAATAATTTGTGAAAGATAGATTTATCTGACGTTGTTAAAATAAAAGTTAAATTGAATCATAAAAATCTACCCCTTGTTAAGAAGCAGTAGGGTGTGGGTGGGGCAAATCAACATTAAGCATTGTTTCATACTTTGTCTATAACATGTTAAATGACCGAAT
The DNA here is from genome assembly GCA_038501625.1 of Corbicula japonica. Lineage (NCBI taxonomy): Eukaryota > Metazoa > Mollusca > Bivalvia > Venerida > Cyrenidae > Corbicula > Corbicula japonica. The sequence continues at coordinate 9,513,065 of JAZAYU010000017.1, read as the reverse complement.
ATATTAATGTTTAACATACTTAATGTTTATTGACAAAAATCATTTATAGAAGTAGGTTTAAAGACTAGATTTTGAAAGATCGTATTGAAAAGAATGCAGAGTTTTACAAAAAGACATTGATTTATGTTATATTTGTGCATTTATCTTATTTTTAAAATACTAATTAATGAATTATCCGTTGTCCGATTTTGTCCTATTTTGGATAGGTTGTTGTTTATACTAAATGTGACGGGTATTGAAAATTTCATTTCTGTTGCAATTTTGCCTACGTTTGATGTATTTGTTCGTAATGTGACTGTGCTAATTATGTTTATTGCAAGTAACTGACTTGACCTTTGATGTGTGGTGAGAAATGAAATGTTGTACATTATGCTGTAATCACTTTAATCTGTGTACCAATTGTATGATATGCAGAATCATTTTTCATCAAAGGTCTAAGGTCAGGCATACATAAATAAGAAAAATACTTTGATAACTTTAGAAGTAGTCAAGATCATTCATTTAAATGGCAAAATGAAAATTAGGCACAGCCTTTTATTTTCACCAATGGTCTGCGGTAGGTGTCTGTTATTAAAATAGAGAAAACTTAATATTTCAATGACTCATAAAGTAAAGTAAACAAGATACAGTGATGACACTTGGTATACATATTTGATGTAAAGTGATTACAGCATTATGTACATTATTTCATTTTTCATCACAAGTCAAAGGTCAAGTCAGTTATTTGGAATAAACATTAACTATCTTTCACAAATTATTGATTGGGGTTTTACCCCTGTTTTGCGTGCAATACTCTGATAGCCTTGTTCAGGGTTGGATGAAAGAAAGGGATTCGATTGGGTCAGTCTTATGGTAGTTATGTGATAATTCCAACTTTCAAATTTATAATCCCCATGAAAACTAAATATTGATGCGCAAAAAGGGGGTTTGAGCAACTCAAAATAACACCCTTTGAATTCGCTCCTGCTGGTTGATGGAAGAATTTTTAAGTACTTTATTTTGCAATGTACACCAACACAACAAACTACAACTATATTGATGTGAAGAAGCAGTTTGATATTTCGATAATTAAAATATTTTTAATACCAGCATCGTATAAAATGCCGTGATACGCAGCGTAGCAAAAATCAAGTGCCGGTGTACGGTGTGTGGCCTCTCAATTTTTGCAAGAAACAAGTAAAAATAGATAAAACACACTCAAACTTTACACTGCAGTGTCCTCCAGTGCAAACATTTTTTATGCATTCATAATTCTTTACTAGACTTTAGTTTAGATCAAGAAAAAATACGTTTGAACAGAAAATTTACAACTTTTGCAGTACAGAGAGGTCCATTTTCTCGAATGATTGAGCAAACTACTGTATTCTGGACACAGGAAAGACTAAAATCATAAATAGTCATGATTTGACAGCCGTACAGGCCTATTGGTTTGAGTATTTTTTAAATATCTAACCAAAAACTTTGCGATTTTCTTACCTTACCCCACAAAATCTCCTACATTGACACCGGTTATGCCGGTTAAAAGCATTGCATATGCCGTGATCGTAGTGCCATTCCCAAAGCGTACCAGGTTAGCCAGGTTGAAAGAGCTCTGTAATACTTCCAGAGATAGCAAAGAAAGACAAACCAAGCAGTAAAGCATAATAATAAATGTTAAAATTTCTCCATTGGTTTATTTTGTTGATCTTTTTTCCCAAATTTGACTATTTACCGTGTAAAAAATCCCCAGGTGGGGACAGGGGCCTTTTTCCCAAAACCCCTGAAAAAGCCCTGATTTAATTTGTTTAGATCTTAAATGTAGCAAAATGCCTTTCCAAGACTTTCCTTTGCATAGTTGTGCTTGTTAGAATAATGGATCTTTTTGTGAAAGAATAGATTTTCTTTGGTGAATGTCAAACTTTTGTCCAGATGGCATGAAGCAACCATTTTCATGAGAACATGACTAATTGTAAGTATTGTGTATTGTGTTTCAGTTGCTGAGAAACCATAATGATGCTCTGATGGCCGGCAGTCCTTATCCTGACTCCTACTTTGACCCAGTCTGTGCTGACGGTAAATTACTTCTCTTGTGTCCTCCCCAACAATCACTGCCCAGTGAGGTTGACTGTAGATATCTTCAGTGCAAGGAAAATAATGTTAACACTTTCCTCCATATAATTATAAGCTTTTACAGTGTGGGCGAACAGAGTAGATCTAGAAGCTGGCTTATTCGTGCTCTCTCTTTTTTTGATCTACACTTTTACATTAATTAGGTTATTATGACCAAGAAGCGACCAATAAAGATCCAGATCAAATGGCATGAATCTACCAGTTGATATAGATCTACACCTGTCGCACATGCATGAAAAATCATATACATGTATGTGGAGTAAAAGGTTACACAAAGCCAAAACAGAGATCAACATTGTTTCAAGTCTTGTTAGAGGTTAGCTTCCTAAATCTATGCTATTTATTTTATTGTAACAAACCACTATGCTATTCATTATCTGCATTCATTCAGTGTGAATTATCATTGATTGTGAATTAATGCAGTCGCACATTATTTGTCAGTGTTTACATGTGTGTTAAACCTGGAAAAGATGAAAAAACCGGTATAAACAAGGTTAGATTGGACATGAATATCTGTACATTTCAGGTAACTATCACAACGTATCTGAGGATACCCACTGGGCTCCGTTTCTGAAGGCCACTGTGGACTACATCAGAGACAAATATCCACAGCCTTGGGATGAGGTAACATATTGTTAATATTATTATATTATTATAATTGTGCAAGTCTGACAAAATGACTCTTATCTAATTCATAAAATTGTTAGGTGCTTAGTCCCCACTATCCTAACTTTCATCAAATGCTTGTTAAGGTTCAACTGTGTTTCTAAAATTTCCAGAGCAATTAATGTTCCCCACAATGAGACAGAGTGTCAGATTTTAGAGTTCAAATTAAAAAAATTATGTAAATTTCTAGTTTCCTGAGCATCTCCTCAAGTGATATTAACCAAACTTTAAACATGTGGTATGTTGCATCCATGTTGCATAGCCTGCTGAATTGTAATTAAACTGCTTAACATAAATACATGGGTTTTATGGAGTGTGCAAACATTGTAGATCCAGATCAGCTGGCACATCCATGCCGTTCTGATGCAGATCTACACAGTTCGCCAGAAATTACCTTATGAATCAAAAAGTGAACAGTGTAGATCCTGATCAGACAATATGGATGTACTGGCTCAACTAGATCTCAACATTTATATCTGATGGAGTAAAAGGTTAAATGATGTTAATTTCTTATGAACTTCAAAACTTATAACAATTTATAGGTTAGAATCTATAAAGTTTTAACACAGTTTGCGGTTGATATTATTTATAAGGAATTATTTATTCAGTAATACACTGATGGCATATTATTTTAGGCGACAGAGAAGCTGGTAGCATTTACATTTGGTATAGTATCACATCAAGTGGCAGACATTCTGTGGCACAGTTTGGGGATTGATCAAGGCTTCCTGAGAACCATGGCAGATGTAAGTCACAGTGACAACTTCTTCTCTCATTATTATACTGTATGTAGCTCTGAATAACGTGTGTATAAGAGATGTATAACCCTTTAATCAACATATACAGGTTTCATGGTGTGTGGGACCTGTGTAGATCCTGGATGCCAATTTATTAAGATGTCTTAAGATAAGACAAACATATGTCTTAATTTTACTCATTGTTAGTGATCACTGTACATATTGTAATTGCCCTATGATAGTACCGTCATTGGTTGAATATAAGCCGCACTTTTTCCCTAGAATTTGGAAGTAAAAAGTTGGGGGTGCGGCTAATACACAGGTCTGGCTGCTTATACTTTTCATTAAGCCATTTTCATCTGATCTATCACATTTGGGGGTGGTGCGGCTTATACACGAGTGCGGCTTATATTCAAACAATGACGGTACTTTCTAGTCCAGGGTGCCATTTAAAAAAGACAGAAAGATGTGTTACGTTGCCCACACCTAAATTGTCCTAAAAATGCCATACGACAAAAGTTACGATAAGACAGTGTCGTTAGTGTTTGATGAAACGGTACCCAGATCTCATGGCGCATCTGTGCAGTCTGATGAAAATCTACACTTTTCATTAAAAGATAACCTGCAATCTAAAAGTGACCATTGTAGATCCTGATCAGACTGCACAGATGAGAATGCTGATCTGGATCTACACAGCTTCCACATAGGATAAAAACCATATCCATAAAAGGTTAAAATGGTTTTCTTGATTTGTAAGATTTTGCAAATAAACACAAAAATAATAATTTTGTGTTATATACATGCTGTGTTATTTTTTCTTTTAGTTTTTTCCACAGAAAATGAGTGGAATAATGAAATAAAATATCATGTCAAACTCTTAAATAATTTGTATTTGTAGCAAATCAGTTTTATTTTATTAAAATTATATTTGTTTAAATTTTGGGTACTAGATAGATAAACTCATCAGGGCATTACAATGGATAGTATGAGACAATCTAATTAAAATATTTTAATTGATGAAGATGATTACAAATATATGTATTGATTTAAGAAATGTTCTTTTACAACCAGTTCAGCATGTTTTGTGTTTCAGCTAAATTTTCATGGTCATTTTGATGATGCTCACACGCTTGGAGATCCAGGTAAAGAAATAAAGTTTCTCCTGGGACCCAGCTACTGATTTGTAAATACTACTTCTTTGTTAATACAAAAACTTGTAGTTTATGTAGATTTGACAATCGTTAATTATATATAGAAATTGGATCCTCTGTAAAATTGTTGTGATATACACATTTACTCTTATATAGCACAACACAAACATGTCTAAAAGAATTCATTATTTTGTTTTCTGAGACATTGGAGAAAGCATTTTTGAAGTTTTTGACACTCATGATCAGATTTTAACCCTTTACTCTTTAGGTATGGCTTAAATCACAGGCAACTAATATAGATCCAGACCCCCCTGCACATTTGTGCAGTCTGATCTGGATCTGAACTATTCCTTCATATGTAGAAATACAAAAAATAAATTTAACAGCAAACATTATAGATCCTGATCAGACTGCAGATGTGCAGGATAATCCGGATCTACATAGGTGTCACACAGGATATTCACAATATGTCATGAATTAAAAGGTTAAAAGAAAACTTTATGAAACTAAAACACAAGGTAAGGCGTGAAGAGGATGTACAGTTCACAAGAACCTTTCACATATTTCAGGTGGTGATGTGGTAGCACTGTATGAAATGAATATGACCTACATCCCACTGCAAGAAGGCTGGTCAGTCGGATTTAAACTACATTAAAATCAGAGTCTTCTACTTGTTTTTAGTGTCAAGTAAGAGTATCTGTTACAGTGTTCCAAATCTGTCTTTAAATTATCACAGAATACAGAGTTATATTTTAAACCATCTTGTTAAACCCTCAAGCTCTTGTCACAACTTTAGTCTACTTTTCTTGTAATTTATTAACAAATTCCATCAACAATTAATAGACATAGAAAGTGGATTCTGGGCATAGTAGCATTTAATTTCGCGAGGACGAATTTTCGCGCAAAACCCGTAAATAACAAATTCGCGGGGCTTAAATTCATGCAACTGTATTTTCTGATAAAGAAACAGCAATAAATAGACTTACCTAATTATAGAAAGTGGATTCTATCAGCAATTAATGGACTGACCCAAATATAGCAAGTGGATTCCATTCATAGTAAATAGGGTCAGTTTGTTGTTACCAGGTATGTTCCTACAGAAGATCTCTACAACATTTATGCCAATTATTATGGCTCCTCCACAATGATGCCAGAGAGTATCATCAAGGATTGTTCAATGGCTATGTTCATTGGAAGGTAAAAGCGAACATCCCAAACAGTCAAAATCCTACCAGCATCATGTTACAGTTCCTCAGATTTTATTCCACAAAACCCATTGCAATCCTCACAACACTGTTTTACCACTCACTTTTGTATTCAGATCAGTTATTCGGTGTTTCCATAGATGTTTTAACCATTTTCTTCTTATATATGCATGTACATTTGTGCTGTCTGATCAAGATCTACACTGTTCACTTTATGGTCAGAAATAACTTAGTCAAAACGTGAACAGTGTGCATCCTGATCAGATGGCATGGATGTGCCAGCTTACCTGGATCTATACTGTTCACCCATATAAAGGTGTATGTATGGAGTAAAGGGTTAACTCCTTCTTGTAAGAATCACATGGTCTGAAAAATTATGCTCAGAGTAACAACTGCGAAATAATAATCAGTTGCACATCTCTGCAGTCTTATGAGAATATACACTGTTTAGCTGTTAAGAATCTGCTGGTCACACATTCAATAAAAATCATATATATGAAGGAAAGGCTTTAAAAGAATTCAGTTATTGAAGAAAACAAAAACACTAAATTGTTAGCCCACTTTTCATTTTTCAAAAAAAAGAAAAGTTAATGTTGGTTGTAAATATTGCTTCATGAAAATTTCAGTGAACAGTTTTTATGCCAACATGGGATGTGATTTAGCAAAACTCTAAAATAGTTTTAAAATAGTTTTGTTTGCACTTATTCATGCAACGCAGTCATTTAAAACTGGGGTCTTGGAACATTTTAACCAGGTTTTCAAACACTGGTAATTATATTGGGGTGTGTCGTTGGGACAGTGGCAGGCATCAACATTTGGTTAAGTTTTTTGTTTAAGCCCACTTTTTCTCAGTAACCATTCAAAGTAGAGCTTACAAATTTAATATAGTTGTCAGCCATCACTGTAGCAGTTATCTAGACAAGTTTTATAATTCTTGACTTTATTTTGTCATAGTATTAAAATATGCCACTTTTTCATTTAGAAATTTGGTGTTTTTTATTAAGTCCACTGGCCCTTTTCTTGTTATTCTTACAATGTATCAGAGGGCCACACAGGTGTTTAATGGAACATCCATCCAGTATAATCATTTGTTTTAAATTTCTGTTTTATTGTTTAGACTTGCAGAGATTACTGGAGCAAAAGAGGTAAATTATGAACTGCCAGCAAGATGTAAATCTCCTAGCCCTCTCCATCTGTCCAACACAACACTGTACTCCGATCACAAGCCTCCTTGTACTTGTTATTGCAAATTTATTCTCTTTCCAATTATATTTTTATGCAGATACTTCCCAACATATATTAAGATAGAGACTACACACCTTACAGTCTAATATGTGCTGCAGAGTACCTGTAAACAAAGACTGTCTGCAAATAAAGACACTATGATAAAATTATCCTGCTTACTGAATTAAAGAACAATTTCACCTGTGAACAAAGACCACCTGTTTTCAAAAATATCTGATTTTTCCCTTTCCCTTAAAGACAGGTTTAAACATATTGTAAAATATACTAGTATCATATCTTTATGTGATATTTAATAGCAATGCTCCTGCTTCTATATTACAATGTTTTATCAATATTTTAATGAATATTCACCCATGTACAGTAAAACCCCTCATTAAGGCCACCCTTTAATTAAGACCACCTTGATAATAAGACCAATATGCCAAAGTCAACTTTTAAAGTTTAAACAATTTTCAATCTTAAAATAAAGAACATCACAGTATTAAGACCACTTTTTTCGCAGTCCAAAGGTGGTATTTATAGTGAAGTTTTACTACAAGTTCTTTTCCTATGCTAATTTAGTTTGGAGCAAGTGTAGAGCCGGATCATCCTGGGGTATCCACTCAATCAGATCAGTGTCTACTTTGTTTTCTAGCTTGTCAACAATTTACTTCAGAACGCCCCTTTGAACATTGACTGGGACTGGCTCAAACTCAGGGACAAACTAATTCAAAGTTCACAAGTAAAATGTTAATGTTAGTCTTATACCATTTACACATTAATACAACTTTTATCACATTGGAAGCTATGAATTAAACTATCTAAATCTTAATTGGTAGGTGATCAGTTTTGATCCAGATCAGTTGGCACAACTGTGCCTTTTTGTCAGGATCTACAGTTACTTTTAAATTCATTATTTTATTTCTGACCAAGAACCTTAGATCAGACAGTACAGATACACAGGCTGATCTGGATCTACACGGGCTGGCACACGCAATAAAAACAGTTTATCTGGTTTAAAGGGTTAATGAACATTAATGTATTTTCTGAGTAGCAATCATTAAAAATGTTATTGTTGATTTATGGTTCTACTTTCAGTTTTACCGGCCAGTCGCTGATCAGTCGCCTTTTCTGGTTGACCAATATGAGAAGTATTTCCTTGGTGGTGTGGATGATATGGCGGGATGGACCAATAGGATATGGCAAGAGACATCCTTAATGATGGAGAAGGGAACAGCGTATGTGTGTTTGGTGCCTTACAGATACTTTATAATTGGTTGAATATAGGTCTTCATATCACGCTGTGAGTCCGTGATTCATAGGGTGGTCCTGTTACTATTCTCAAGTTGTCCACAAGGAACCTACAAATGCTCAAAAAAGGTTGTGGATATAACCTGATAAACCTGTCCATCATTATGTGACACTGGTAACCAACTTACTGATAACATTACTGACTTACATGCACAAGAAGGCTTTCAATGGCTGCCACAGTGCACACACAGTGCTACTATGAACTGTGCATGATACAAGTATATGCGTACATTGGGAATCGAATCCTAAGAACAACAGTGCCTAAATGCATGACTCCCAGCACGTTGCTGATTAAGCTAGCTGGAACAATTCCAAAATTGATATTGCGTGGTCAGTGCTGAGACTATTTGTACTCATTCTGGAAGAAAATTGTGCTGTAAAATTTAATGTTGTTGATACATCTGGCAGTGTAAAGATTGAACAGTTTAACTAGACAGCCAACTGCTGCATATTGTACTGGGGCTGTGCACCATTTCTCCTTGGTGATGAGATTTTTCATCAGCTTCTCCAGCACAATGTATCATCAGTTTTTTGTATCATTTTATTTCATGAAGATTTTAGATTTCACATATTTCACACTAGGAAAAGTGCACAAATTCAAATCCTAGTGGAAGTTAACCATTTATTAGGTTTGTTTCATAAGAATATTACTACTTTGTGATTTTATTTATGTTTGAGCAAAAATGCTGTTTGCGAATTCCATGAGAAATGTGTCCCTGCAAAATTAAATGATGCCACAGTATCCAGATATTTTGTCTAATTCATTTACAAAAGATACATGTTTGTAACATTATCACAGTGGAAAGTGACATCATATTAATAACTTAATCAATAACTTGAATAAGTGGTTTCCTTTAGGAATGATGGCAAACTCGCACCTGACCAGATTTATTGATACCTGTGTTAAGTCCATACAAAAATATGCAGTTTTTGTTGTAGTTTTTAATGTTTTTCTTGGGATATTGTTGTAATCCCATGGCAAACATTGTAGATCTAGTGCCATCTGATCAGGATCTACACTGTTTGCTTTTAGATTTATTACGTTATTTCTGATCAAGTAGCAAACAGTATAGATCAAGATCTCCATGCCATCTGATCTAGATCTATACTGGTCATACGTGATAAGCCAGTATATATGAAGTAAAGACACTTGTTTGTTTTCACTCAGCAAATGCTTTATTATAAATTTCAGAGATTGTACCATACCGGAAAGCACATTACACTTACAGTGTAATAAAAGTACACGTAAGCTGGGAGCGTATAAAGACCCGGGAACTAATGGATATTACAAGCCAGTCTCACGTGAGGGTATGACCCGGGATGATGTCACAGTGGAGAAAACTTTACGTGGGATACGAATTAAACCATCCAAATCTTACTTGGTAAGTGAGCAGTGTTGATGCATTTGAAACCAATGTGTATCAGTTAGTTCATTATCAGGTAATCAATTATAATCAGTTAATTGCGTAGAGCTGATGTGTATATGTACTAGTTAGTTAATAGCTTAGAGCTGACATGTATCTAACTGATAAAACTAATTTGTCAGCAAAATCTGTCATGTCAGAGTTTCATACTGTAATTTGATTATATTTTGCACAAGTTTATTTTTATATTTTTGGCACTTTGAAAAGTGCATGACCTCATTTAATCCATGTAATACTTGTTTTTTGGTGAATAATACAAATATGCAAAATCATGCTCACACAAAAATGTCATTTGCAGTTGTGCCAAGTTAATTTTATATTATAATATTTGGATGACTTGATTCATTTCTCCATAAATAGGTGTTTTATCCCATGTATGTACAGTGAAGATCTGATCAGAAGGCACTGATGTGCTAGCTGATCTAGATCTGATCAGAAGGCACTGATGTGCTAGCTGATCTAGATCTGATCAGAAGGCACTGATGTGCTAGCCGATCTAGATCTGATCAGAAGGCACTGATGTGCTAGCTGATCTAGATCTGATCAGAAGGCACTGATGTGCTAGCTGATCCAGATCTGATCAGAAGGCACTGATGTGCTAGCTGATCTAGATCTACATGTTTGCTAATGTGATAAAACAATTGTAGTAAAGTATAAAGTTATAGCTATGCTTCAGACAAAGCTTCAGAAGAAGAAAGATGTATCAACATTGAAGTTTAAAAGTTTCAAACAACAACCAAAAGCTGACACTAACAAGCCATACTCAAACGAGGGTCTAGGGAGCAATTCAAGGTTCCCTGATAAAATCCTCTATGTGCAGAATGAATATGCAAGACTTGGAGAGTAAGTCAATTTGTTTTGATAAGTTACACTGTGAAATATTTGTGCAAAACAGTTTTCACATAAACCAGGCATCTGGTGCTTAACATTATATCAATAAAACTATTAAACTGAGATTGGAAAGCAGTCTTAGATCGCTGTAACCTGATTGGTGGTATTTGAATGGGAAGCTTGAGATAAGAGAATGGTTTTCATTCTCAGGTTGGTAAATCTTGGAATGTTGTTTGTTAATTGAATTACTTGATGTCAAAGGGACTTCACTTGTCATCTGATACATGTATTAATGAATTTGATATCGTACACAACAGAGGAAAGAGTGTATTCAGTGATATTTGTTTAAGTGATTACCATATTTGGAAAGAATTTACAAATATTGATTATTTTGACTACAGTCAAACCTGTCTTAAGCAGCCACCTATGGGAGTGACAAAATGTGGCTGCTTTACACAGGTGGCTGTTAAAGACAGGTGAAAATTGGAACAAATGTCAGTTTGGGACATACTCAAACTGGCTGTTTAAGACAGGTTGTTGCTATTGGCAGGTGGGTGCTTAGGCAGGTTTAACTGTATATAGGTTAAAAGCGATGTTGTCAGCTTAGCTTAGTAACACCATTTCAAGGATTAATATTTTTAATATATAATTCAGTGCATATGCCACCGGTGACCTGAATTTCGATGGTTTTGCCGACTTGGTAGTGACAGCCCCAGGGTACGGCACAGAAGGAAGTCCGCAGGAAGGGAGAGTCTATATCATCTATGGTATGGCTTGTTCCCATAATTAAATGTTGTTTCTACATTTGTCAAGTTGTGTAGCTCGTATCCTGTTATTGCATATACATGTATAGCATGATTTTCCATCAACAATTAGAATATTTAAAACATGGAAATATTTTTCAGACTAGCACTTATCTGATTGACTTATGAGGGTCATGTGATTGTGTTTCATTTCTCAGTGAAGCATATTCAGAATTTGCAAATAAAATATTCAGATGGTGGTACATTTGTCTTACTATGGACAAATCACAACTACTTAAATCAATAAATGATAAATATATAAAAAGTTTGTTGAAGGTTGTAAATATTTTATAAGAATTGCGTTTCCTTTGTCCGTGTTTTACTGATTTATAAACTGTCAGAATGTTTACACCTAATTTAACCCTTTCCTCCATAGACACACCTTTATTGCATGGGCAAACAGTGTAGATCCAGATCAGCCAACACATCCATGCCGTCCGATCAGGATCTAAACTGTTCGCTTTTTGATTTGTTAGGTTATTTCTGACCAAAATGCGACCAGTGCAGATCCTGATCAGACGGCATGGATGTGCCAGCTGATCTGGATCTTCACTGGTCGCACATGCTTAAAAATGTGTATATATGAAGGTTAGATTTTAAAGAAAAGTTGAGAGGTTAAGGCGCCTCTATATGGCCCTCAGCTACTCATTTAAAAGAAGCGAATTACAAACTTTTGTAAATGTACTCTTTTTAAAGTCATGTATAATTTTTTGTCTTTTGCAGGTGGTAGTGGTGGAATCCCTGATAATATTAACCCTGACCTTGACCAGCTAGAGGTCACAGGTCAAGGTCAAATCCTGAAAGGGCAAGAAACAGTTAGTATTCTGTGTAAATATAAATTAACAGGTTATAGTTGGAAATACATCTGATTCTTATTACCAAAATTGTTACTTCTGTTGCAAATTCAATTAAATTTTTTTCAATTAATTTGTGAATTAATTTGTAAGAATGAGTTACAAGTTTACTGTTACAAAAATCAAATAAAAATGGTAATTATTTACAATGGCAAACAATTCATTCTTTCTAATTTTCAAATAGTTCATTTTAACCTAACTAATGCCCAAATTTATCATTATTTTATAACCACAACAATGTGCGAAAGCTTTATAAATCAAGCACATGACATTCCGTTTGCTGTTCATGTAATTGATATATTGCACTTTATTCTACTTGTCAACAATATTGAGTCGTCTCACGACATGGGATGTGTACATGTTGGTGATAGACATAAATTCACTAAATTCACATGAGTATTTCTCAAAAGTCATCGCTTGTGTTTCTACACATGCTTATGCCATATCATGTTTTAAAAAGTAAGTGGACCAATACCAAACATGATTAAAATTATTTATTAAATGTATTTATCATTTTGGCTTCTGCCTTCATCGGGATACAAAACAAAGAAAAACAATTAAAAATGGACGTTAGGTCAAAGGGAATAGAGCTTAGAGCCGTATGGCAGAAAAATCATAATCATCATTAATTTTATAAGGTTTTAGAAGTTTAACAGCAATTATCAAAACATTGCTATAAATCTTTCATAAAATTTGATTTTATCAGTTATGTCAAGTCCTTTCATCAGCATTTCAAAAGATTAAATGAATTACAGAAGTCCTATTAGGTTTACCTACTTCAAATGTTCCTTGATTTGAAATTACGATTAAGTGTAAGCTAGAAATCAGATTTACCAACTTGAAAATTATTTAACAAACATTTATGTTTAGATTCAGTCTCGGTTTGGTACCTCAGTGGCTGTTTTGGACATTAATTTAGATGGCGCAGATGATATTGCTGTCGGGGCCCCATCATCTTCCGATGTATTTTCCAGTCCCCTTCAATACAGCGTAAGTCAGCCTTATCTTGTTGCCATAACAAATGAGAAATAAATCAATAATTTATTGCAGTCATAAGTTTATGAAGAATATTTGGATTGTTTGTGAAGCCCAGGTTCCATGCTACTTTCAACAACCAAATGATTTTTATAACCAGATCAATGCATTAAGTTATTGATTAAATTCTTGTCATTACACTGCTAACTATTCTAAATTTTTATAAAACTGCAGTTTAACTTGTGTTAAAGACCACCTGTAAATGAAGACCACCTGTGAATAAAGACAACACTTTATTTGTTTTACTGACAATTTAAAGACAACAAATTAACCTGTGATCAAAGACACAGAGTTTTAAAGACCACTTTTAGGTTTTCCTCTGAGTGGTCTTTGAACACAGCTTTGACTGTATTGTGAAGTAATTGTGAAGTTTTTTAACTGTAAGCTGGATCATAAATATTGAAATCAAAGTAAATGACAGTCCAACTTTTTGAGTCGCCTGACTAGGCGACATATCAGGATTACTTTCCTCGGCAGCGGCGGCGTCCTATGGGGTGTCGGCAGCTTCCGGAATTTTCTTTGTCCTGAGCCTAAGGACTCCAAACATGGTATGCATGCTTCTGGCAATGACTCGAAGTGCAGTGCACAAGAATTGTAACTCTACCTTGTTCCATTTTTGAATTATTCCCCTTTGATTGATATTTATAGAGCATTTCTTGTCCGGAGCGTAACTTGTCAACATAGGTTCAAATGACTCCAAACTTGGTATACATGTATCTGGCAATGACTCAAAGTGTAGTGCACAAGAACCATAACTCTATCTTGTTCCGTTTTTTAGTTATTCCCCTTTGATTGATTTGTATAAAGCATTTCTTGTCCAGAGCGTAACAATGTAACCATAGGTTCAAATGACTCCAAACTTCGTATGAATGTTTCTTGCAATGACTCAAAAGGCTGTGCACAATAACTGTAACTGTACCTTGTTTCATTTTTTAATTATTCCCCTTTGCTTGATTTTTATAGAGCATTTCTTGTCATTCTTTTAAATTATTCCCCTTTGATTTATTTTTAGTGCATTTCTTGCCAAGGGCATAACTTGTTGTGCATGTTTCTTGTAATGAGACAATTAAAAGGTTATTTTATATGTGAATTTTGTGCAAATACATTGCTAATAACTGTACAACAAAATACTAAATAACATTTTTTATGTCAACTAACAAAAATTTCGTCAGGCGACACATCGGACTCGCAGAGTTCTAGTTAATTAAAATTAAGGATCAACTTCATCCTAGATCAGAAATTTCGGGTAGATGCATCTTTAATCGTCGATTGTTTAATATTTACAGGGAAATGTATTCATCTATTTTGGAATGCCAAAACAGAAGAAGGTTGCTGATGGCACTGCAAATATTACCATCTCCTGTCAGAAGGTACACTGGATAATTGCCCAAAGGTTATAAAACTGAGCATGGAAACCAGTCTCAAATTATCAGCCAATCAGATGCTTGAGATTCGAGACTGGTTTCCATGCTCAGTTTTATAACCTTCAGCCATTGTGTCAGTTTTACATAAAAAACCTAACAGTGTTTCTGTATTTCACTATACTGTGTAGCTGGAGTTGTATGTTTGCTGCAAAAACTGTTTACTCCAAATATTTGCCTTAAACTGAACAAAATATGATTAAAAAAAAAAGTTACCCTGAGAAATGCAACAGGGACCATTTGCTGAATAATCTGAATAGTACCAGTTGGTAGACTCGTTGCTTCTTGTCCACAGTTGTCAGGCAGCTGATATGTGGACTGTCTACATCAGTTAAGGTATGAATCAAATAATAAGTTACATGTTCTACATGTACATGTTTAAGTATTTTGATTGACACAGTTCAGACCAACATGATTTGAAAATGGCATGCAAGAATATTTATTAGAGTGATTATCAAATGTATATTGAATTTCATGCACTAGTGCATTATCTAAATGTGATGATACTCTGCTTTGCAAAGTTTAGAGATAACATCTAACCAGTATATAAGCAGCTTTACACACTTTGTACAGTAAATGTATAATAGATTATCTATTTCTAATAAAATTTAGTTGTCTGTTTCAAATGATTAATTATAGATTTGGAAATAGAATATAATCAACATGCAGTTCATAAGGTGATGACTTAATATGCAATAAGTTCACAGATTTCAGATTGTGTACTGTAACCTTTTCAGATAGTGTATTGTAACCCTTTCAGATAGTGTACTTTAGCCTTTTCAGATAGTATACTGTAACCTTTTCAGATAGTGTACAGTAACCTTATCAGATAGAGTACTGTAACCTTTTTAGATAGTATGCTGTAACCTTTTTAGATAATGTACAGTAACCTTTTTTCAAACAGTAAACTGTTACCTTTTCAGATAGTGTACTGTAATCTTTTTTTTCAGATAGTGTACTGTAGCCTTTTCAGATAGTATACTGTAACCTTTTCAGATAGTGTACTGTAACCTTATCAGATAGGGTACTGTAACCTTTTCAGATACATGTTGTTTACAGAAACCTTTGGAGATAGTGTACTGTAATCTTGTTCAGATAGTTGCTGTAACCTTTTCAGATAGTGTGCTGTAACCTTTTTCAGATATTGTACTGTAACCTTGGATTCTCTATGACATCAGGAGATGTGAACGGAGATGGTCACAGTGACCTAATTATGGGTTCACCTTTTGCTGCAGCTGCTGGAACACAAACGGGATTTGTAACGGCCCTGTTTGCTAGTGTCAACAATTTTGGTAAATGCATGGATAGTCATTAATAAATTACTTATCATATTTCATTCAGTTAAATGCTTTGTTATAGTTAGTATTGATAAAGTTAAGTAATATCAAGTAAGGACTGTAAAGGAATGGAGCACCAAGGTTTCTTAATTGTTAAAACTTCACTTGATGAATACTAACTTAGTGTTTGCTGCAGTTGGACACTTAATGGACACTCAATTACTTAGTGTTTGCTGCAGTTGTACACTTAATAAACACTCAATAACTTAGTGTTTGCTGCAGTTGTACACTTAATAAACACTCAATAACTTAGTGTTTGCTGCAGTTGTACACTTAATAAACACTCAATAACTTAGTGTTTGCTGCAGTTTTACACTAAATAAACACTTAATAAGTGTAACTTTAAGAATAATCAGATTAACAGACACTAAATATTAATAGGTTTAAGCATTTACGATTTTAACATGTAAGAGGTGCAGAATATTGGATGGAAGATCATGGTCAACAATAATATTTAATATTTTTTAGAGATAAATATGTAACCCACAATGACAAAATTGGCTTACAGTCTCTGCATGTCTAGAATTAAAGCATGATCTACACTTGCCATGAAGTTAACAAATCTTGTTTTCTCATGTTTTATCTCATAAACAAAGAAGTTGAAAATTGTGGAACATGACATATATGTTGCAGACATACTATAAATAACTTCCCATGCTCTCTAGCTCCATGATGCTTATTTGAAGTGTCAGTCTATCAGATACATGTAGACTTCAGATATGAGAAAATATGAGTCAGCAAAATTTGCTTATTCCTTAAAGTAATGCCAATGTTGGTCAGCTGACTGTCTGTGACTTTGCAATAATACATGTAAAAATAAAAAATGTTATGACATAGGATGCACATTTGCAGAGGTTATGAAACTAAATAAAAGCTATTGAGAATTTTTCTAAATTTGATTTTATTGTTGTTTGTTTGTTGTGGGTGGGGGTGACTGCAAACCAAGAGTCAACAGTATCTTATCCCTCTGTGTTTATTTTCTTCAAGGTCATCAAACAATTGATGTGGGAAAACTTCCATGGAGCATAAATGGAGATACTGTAAGTTTAATAAGAGAATATAGAGATTGAACAGTTCTAGTGGCACATCTGAAATAAAAAGTCTTTTTTAACTTATAAGATCCATAGTAAGGTCTAAAGCTGGACATACATAATAACTAGATTCTATGTAACTTAATGAGTTTTATACTTTATCATTACTGTTTTGTTTTTTTTGTCATTGTTTTTTATTTATCATTATTATCTTTATTATCTTTATTATCATCATCTTCTTCATTTTCATCATTATCATTTCTTCTTCTTCTTCATCATCATCATCATCATCATCATCATCATCATAATCATCATCATCATCATCATCATCATATAAACAAGTTCATATAAACAAGTTCATATTATACAAATAAATACTAATGTTGAGGTCGATATGTAGTTTTGCGGACCTAGGTAGTTTGATATCGACCGAGGACGAAGTCCGAGGTCAATATCACACTACCCAGGTCCGCAAAAATACATATCGACCTCAACATTAGTATTTACTTGTTATATCATATACCCTATGAATTTAAAGCATTCTGATGATGATGATATGATGATGATGATGATGATAGCAAAGGTAGTTATTAATTCCTGGGGTAGTTATCACTTTTTTCGGACTCGCGAGTACGGAGCTCTCGACCAATCAGAATGCTTTAAGTTCATAGGGTATATGATATAAACAAATAAATCATCTTTATCAAAAGCAGCAGAAGCATGCATAAAAATCACAGTCATCATTAGTTTTGCCATTGGTTCAATACACTTGATACTGCTGATCAGTCTGTTAGTTAACATCATCTTCAGTCCCCAGTGATGAGACAGATATTTCCTTACAGGTCAGTGGGTGGTTTGGATATGACCTTACCTTTGGCAAGTGGAACACTGAATCTGTACTGTTTGTTTCTCAGCCCAGCTTTAATTCAGATATCGGGTATGTAGTATATTGCTTAACCCTTAACTTCACAAGTGCGAACAGTGAAGATCCGGATCTTCCAGCACATCTGTGCCATCTGATCAATATCTTCACTGTTTGCTTCTTAAGAGGAATAACTTAATGAATCAAAAATTGAACAGTTTAGGTCCTGATCAGATGATACAGATATGCTGACTGATCTGGATCTACCTAGTTTGCACATGGAAAAAAAGTTGTATCTATGGAGTTAAGGGTTAATTTTGACTTTCTGTTATCGAACCTTCTATCTAAATATAGTAAAAACTTAATAATTATTTAAATACAAAATGTATATCACCAAAACATACCCATTCCATGATATGCACCATTTATCTTTTCAGTGAACATTTTCTTTTCAATAAACATGATCTTTTCATTGAAATATACCATTTTTGTTTTCAGGAAGAATTACGGTATTCAATGTTTAGGTCAGGTTCAGGCATTTTATGGTACTAATCTGACAATGTCGTGGACTGCTCATGGATTCAATGAATTTTCGCAGGCTGGTTGGAGCGTCGACATAGGAACACCATACCCTAATAAATCTATACAGGTATTATCTTATATCATCTGCTAATATGCCAAGGTAATTAATGTTGTTGTGACCAGGTTAGCTTTTGAATCCTTAGATACAGCTTTTATCACAAGTGACCATTGTAGATCCAGATCAGCCTTCACATCAGTGTAGCCTGATCAGGATTTACACCATTCTTTCATAGGTCAGAAGTGATATAATTAATCTAAAAGTTAGTTGTGTAGATCTTGATCAGACTGCACAGATATGTAGGCAGATCTGGATCTAAGCTGATGGCACATGGGATTTAAGCCATTTAAGACTTCCTGGCTAGGCCAGAATGTATGAGCCAGATCTGTCAACTCTCTAAAATATTGCAGGAGTCTCCTGCATTTAAGTAAACTTTCTAAACTTCTGCACACATGATTGATTTTCCTAATTTGTGTAGTAGATTTCATACTAGCCGCCATGGCAGCTCAATTGGTAGAGCGTTGTCACCTCATTTCTGATTTTCAGAATGTTAATATTGAAAATGGATATCCTGATAAAGGGTTAAACTGTTGTAACACAAAAAATTGAATTACCAAGTAGTAACATTACTGTGTTAACCCTGTATGGGATATGGGTGAGAAGTGTAGATCTAAATCAGTCAGCACATCAAGAAGTGAGTTGTGTAGATCAAGATCTGATGGCGCAGATGTGTAAGCTTATCTGGATCTACACTGGTCACATAGTCGATAAAACCTGTATACATATATCGTTGATTGAAAGCCAGAAGGGGCTATTAGCCTTCTTTGTTCAATTGCTGAAAACTCCTTCTGGCTTTTAATAGATGATATGTGGAGTAAAAGGTTAATACAAGTAATACTCATTTTACTTGATGACCAACAAGCAGTGGTTTGTAGATAAAAAATGTTTTTGCCACATATAAGAAAACCATGGATAGATATAAACCATGTCACAACCAACATTTTAGGTGATAGCAGTGAGTGCACCAGGTAGTTATGTGGAGGGAAAATTTGCCCGTGAATATTATGAATTTGAACAAGCAGGAAGAGTGACCCTTTACAACAGTTCTGCTGGAAGTCTCCCTAACAACCAGACACGCCCAGAAGACATGGTTACCATACAGGGAGACAGAGAATATGGAAGATTTGGAGAGAAAGTTAAGGTTAATATTTCTTACGAAGTTTGTGCTAAAGTTTCAAACATTGTGTATTCAACAAAACTGTTAATCATTATTCAGTGCTCTTGGCATTTATGTATTAAACATCTTAAGCGGTTATTCCATATATTTCACTTGGAAATCATACATCATCTAAGTGCAAAAATTTCATATTTCCATGGTACTTATATCATCTTTGCACTATGATGACATCATATGTGACCAGTGTAGATCCAGATCAGCCAGTGCATCTGCTGCCTGATCAGGATCTGCACAGCTCCCTTCTTAATAGGACTGTATTATGGTTATGTTAAAGTGTGCATTGCATTGCTATTTAATGGAAACTGCACTTGTTCATAGGACAGCATTTCACATTATTTTAGTTCAGCGACATAAACGGAGATGGTTTGAGTGACCTTATTATTGGACATTCCTTCAGGACAGAAGATTTCACCGAATTTTTCTTTGGAGGTAATACACTGATTATATGTTTACTCTTTGCTGTAAATAGTAGTGTCCACTTGTCAGATATGACTACAGTCAAACCTGTTTTCAAAGACCATTCAGGGAAAACTAAAAGTGGTCTCTGAAGGCAGGTGTTCTTTATTCGCAGGTGAATTTGTTCTTAAAATACGTCAGTTGGAAAAATAAAATGTGGTCTTTATCCACTGCTGGTCTTATTTTACAGGTGGTCTTAACACAGGTTGGACAATAGTATAAATTTATGAAATAGTATGAAGAAAATGACCATGATTTGAACCTTACATCTCTAGCTTACTGTGTTGATACTCTACTAATTGGTCTAACAAGGCCACCTGATACTGGCATTTTACATTTTTGGCAAAACCAGTTGGGATGGCATCACAATGCAGTTTTTTTCTGAATGATTTTTCTTTTAATTTACGTGATAATCTTAAACTGTTAATATTATTTACAGTCTAACCTTAGCATAAGACCACCTGTAGACAAAGACTTCCTGAATGTGGCTTTTAACCCTTTAGTCTATATATATATGGAATATTATAACAGTATGCATTCTGAGGGTTCGTATTTTTCGAGTTGGGTATTTTAACAATATCACGCGAGACCGAAGGTTTACATACGCAACCAGAAATAATACGAACCTACAGAATGCATACTGTCATAATGTTCCTTTTATTATATACCCTTCACGCTCAAAACAAATTTCAATAAACTAAACAACAAAATTTTAGTCAACAATGTAGTTTACATAATACCAGAAATAAAATTGTAGCGCGATAGTAAATTTATGAATGGCGTAGAAAATTTATTAATGGCGTAAAAATATTGTAACGGTTGTAAAACTGCGACGGAAATTTCCTATTTTGGAGTTCTTAATGTGCCAGAAAATTATGACAGCCTAGTGACATGTAGTATATGACGTGGTCCAATACGGAATTTCTAATCTGATGAGTTGTATCAATTTTGTGGAATAACGATGCACTATGCTAAAATCATTCATGGGTATATAATTAACGGGTTTTATCAGGCATGTGTGTCTTATGTAGATCCAAACCAACTGACACATCTATTGTATCTGATCTGGATCTACACTTTTTTGTTTCATTATCAGAAATAACCTAATAAATTTAACAGCTGACAGTGTGAATCCTGATTAGAACGCACTGATGTGCCTGCTGATCCAGATCTACACTGTTTGCCCTAAGAGCATTCCGTGAGTAGTTAAGAGTCAATGATGTGTTTATTTTGCCTAATCATCAAACTGTAGTTGATTGAATTTTCAGCTGATCAGGGGAGGGTGTATATTTTCATGGGTGGAGCAGACTTCCCCAACCGGGAGGCATGTGGTAACACACTTGTACAGCCCTGTCCTGGAGAACAGGTAAACTTTTGATTACATCATATACACTTTGAAATCTTTTCAGTAATGTATTTTGTATTTTTCAAGCTGTATCTAGATATAAAGTGATTTGGCAGTTAATGTAATTTAAAAATTATTCCAATATACGGGTACAAACTTGATTGTTTTAAGGAAAAGAATGTGTGCATCATAAATGTATATGTTAGAATTATGACTTTTTGGTATGACTCAACTTGCCATTTTCATGAGTCAAAAGTGCACTTTAAAAACAATATAGGCTCCATGTGGCAACTGCATTATAACTGAATTTGATCTTAAACGGAGCCCGCAGTGTATTTAAGATTAAAATCATAAAGAGTTATTTCTTATTTCAGTTCTACACAAGAATGCTTTATAGAACTATTAATTTAAAAATAATATTTCTACATGCACTTCACTTAGTGATGTAAAAATTTTAAAAAAATTGGAAGGAATACTGTTGCATAGCAGTGATATATACACTGTTACTTCAATGGACTGCATATGATGGTCAATCTCAAAATTGCTGTCCATCAGATATTAGTTTTAACATTTGTCATTCTCTTATGGATTGAATCAGTGTTTTATTTCATTCATCAGAGTATGACAAACATTACAAGTTGCTTAAAGTAGGTCTAAACAACCCAAATGTTTTTCATATCCTGATGGATGCAATTGAATTTTAATCCAGTATCAGAGTGAATGAAGACATGCTTCTTTACAGCAACTTGTAGCAAATTGTGTGTACGTTTTGACACCAATAGAAGACATTTTAATAGTTTCTGAGCAGTTTTATTGAAGCCATTATGCAAAGCAAGATTTTCATTGTGAAATATTTACACTCATCTTGCACTTTGCTATGATAAAGACCAAAAGCTGCACACAAACATTTTGACCCTGCACAATAGCACAATATTTTGTCTTTTAAGGTCAATGAGCATGCATTTTCATTATGCTCCTGGCATCTAGTGATTGAACCGTCCGTCCGTCTGTCTGTCAGTCCGTACTTCCGTCTGTACATCCGTCCAGTTAACATTTTTCGGCAAGTTCGTTTTTTCTCAATTTCTACAAAGAGCATTGGCATGAAAGTTTACTCACTTACTAAACAGTTCACAGGTCATGACCCTGACAAGTTACATAACTCTGGGTACCTTATTTCTATGGTTATCTCCCCTTTTTGTACTTAGAAAAATGGTTAACCTGTTTCTGTATGTTGGATATTTCGCAATATCCAAAAAGGGAATTGGCATAAAAGTTTACACACTTACTTAACAGTGCACAGATGATGACCCTTACTAGTTACATAACTCTGGCTACCTTTTTATGCCCCCGAAGGGAGGCATATAGTAATCGCACCGTCTGTCCGTCCGTCCTTCCGTCCGTCCGTCAGTCCGGCAAAATGTTGTCCTCGCTTCTTCTCCAAAACAGCTTGAGGGATTTCATTGAAACTTCACAGGAGTGTTTGTCACCAAGCCTAGTTGTGCATATCGTCAGGAATTTCTGATTGGATTATTTTTTGCCGAGTTATGAGCACTTTGTCATTTTTTGCTAACCCTAACCCTAACCCTAACCCTAATTCTTGTCCTCCCTTCTTCCCCAAAACCGCTTGAGGGATTTCATTGAAACTTCACAGGAGTGTTCGTCACCAAGCCTAGTTGTGCATATCATCAGGAGTTTCCGCTCAGATTATTTTTGGCCGAGTTATGAGCCCTTAGTCATTTTGAAACTATAAAGGTACATTAATGAGCCCAAATGGCATCATTCTGAATTCCTAACCCTAAACCCTAAACCTAACCCTAACGTAAACTGAAACCGCTTGAGGGATTTCATTGAAACTTCACAGGAGTGTTTGTCACCAAGACTTGTTGTGTATATCCAAAGGAATTTCTGATCGGATTATTTTTTGCTGAGTTATGGGCCTTTTTACCTAACCCTAACCCTAAACCCTAACCCTAAGGTAAATTTTGTCAACGCAATAGAGGTTACATTTTTTGTCTGATTGTCATGAAATTTGGTCAGGATGTTTGTCCCAATGATTTCTGGGACGAGTTCCAATATGGGTCATCTGGGTCCAAAAACTAGGTCACTGTTACTAAAAATAGAATTTTCTTGTTAACACTCTAGCGGTCACATTTTTGTTCCCATTGTCATTAAACTTGGTCAGGATGTTTGTCCCAATTATTTCTAGGCCGAGTTTGAATATGGGTCATCAGGGTCAAAAAACTAGGTCACTGTTACTATAAATAGAATTTTCTTGTTAACACTCTAGCAGTCACATTTTTACTCCAATTATCATGAAACTTGGTCAGGATATTTGTCCCAATGATTTCTAGGGTGAGTTTGAATATGAATCATCTGGGACCAAAAACTAGGTCACTGTAACTAAAAATAGAATTTTCTTGTTAACACTCTAGCGGTCACATTTTTGTTCTGATTGTCATGACACTTGGTCAGCATGTTTGTCCCGATGATTTCTCGGACGAGTTTGAATATGGGTCATCTGGGTCCAAAAACTAGGTCACTGTTACTAAAAATACAATTTTCTTGTTAACACTCTAGAGGTCACATTTCTGCTCTGATTGTCATGAAACTTGGTCAGGATGTTTGTCCCAATGATTTCTCAGACAAGTTCGAATACGGGTCATCTGGGTCCAAAAACTAGGTCACTGTTACTAAAAATAGAATTTTCTTGTTTACACTATTAGTGGTCACATTTTTACTCTGATTATCAGATTGTAAAGAAACTTCGTCAGAACATATGTCCCAGTTATTAATTGGAGGAGTTTGAGTATGGGTCACATGGGGTCAAAAACTAGGTCACTGTTACTATAAATAGAAAAATCTTGTCCAGGCTGTAAATTTGTTATTTCTCATTGGATTTTAAAATAGCTTGGCTCAAATGTTTACCATGACAAGGTGTACTTTTGCGTACAATACCCATGCCTGTTGGTCCAAGGTCAAGGTCACTGTTACTAAAAATAACATTTTCTTGTCTGGGCTGTTAATTCCTAATGAATGAAGTGATTTCAAAATAACTTTACATAAATGTTCACCATGACAAAGGGATGTGTTGCTTACAATACCCATGCAGGTAGGTCAAAGGTCAAGGTCACTGTTACAAAAATAGCATTTTCTTTTCCAAGCTGTAGATTTGTTGTTTCTTATTGGATTTTAAAATAACTTGGTGTAAATGTTCACCATATCGAGACGTTGGGTCTTGTACAACACAATTTTGTTGTACTCAGGTGAGTGATAAAGGGCCATCATGGCCCTCTTGTTTATATTACCCACATCATATGTAGTAAGGTCCATAACTCTAATAATCATTTTTCAGGATAATTTCCCCAATAATCTTCAAATTTTCTAAAAAAATGTAATATTTAACTTTATTTAACTATATACTTACTACAGACTTGAAACATATGATCCTTTCATCTTTCACTTTATATGCATGCAGTATGTTTTGTCTTCCACAAGCATATTTTTCATTACATATGTTTATTTATTACATATGTATACCTATTTGATTTCAAAGCTGCATTTCGGGGGCATATGTCAATTTCAAGTGACAGCTCTTGTTTCTGGGATTATCTCCCCATTTTGTACTTGGAGATAAATGGTTAACCTGTTTCGGCAAGTTGGATTTTCAATTTCTACAAAGAGCATTAGCATGAAAGTTTAAAAACTTACTATACAGTACACAGGGTATGACTCTAACAAGTTACATAACTCTGGCTATGTTATTTCTGGGGTTATCTCCCCACTTTGCACTTAGAGATAAATGGTTAACCTGTTTCGGCAAAGAGCATTTGCATGAAAGTTTACACACTTACTTAACAGTTCACAGGTCATGACCCTTACAAGTTACATTAATCTGGGTACCTTATTTCTGGGGTTATCCCCCCTTTTTGTACTTAGAAAAATAGTTAAAGTGTTTCAGCAAGTTGGACATTTCTCAATTTCCACAAAGAGAATTGGCATAAAAGTTTACACACTTACTTAACAGTGCACAGATCATGACCCTTACAAGTAACTTAACTCTGGCTACCTTGTTCTGGGATTATCTCCCCATTTTGTACTTGGAGATAAATGGTTAACCTGTTTCGGCAAGTGGATTTTTTTCAATTTCTACAAAGAGCATTGGCATGAAACTTTACAAACTTACTAAACAGAACACAGGTCATGACCCTGACAAGTTTTTCAACTCTAGGTATCTTATTTCTGGGTTTATCTGCCCATTTTGTACTTGGGCAAAACAGTTAACCTGTTTCGGAAAGTTTGATTTTTTTCAATTTCTACACAGAAATTCGGCATGAAAGTTTACACATTTACATTACAGTGCACAGGTAGACAGGTCACATAACTCTGGCTATCTTATTTCTGGTGTTATCTCCCCATTTTGTACTTAGATATAAGTGGTTAACTTGTTTGGGCAAGTTGGATATTTCTGTATTTTTACAAAGAGCATTGTCATGAAAGTTTACACACTTACTTAACCATGCACAGGTCATGACTCTTACAAGAAACATAACTCTAGGTACCTTTTTTCTGGGATTATCTCCCCATTTTGTACATAGAGAACTAGTTTACCTGTTTTTGCAAGTTGGATATTTCTCAATTTTCACAAAGAGAATTGGCATGAAAGTTTATACACTTTCTTTATAGTGCACAGGTCATGACTGGACAAGTTATATCATTCATGCTACCTTATTTTTAGGGTTATCTCCCCTTCTTATACTTAGAAAAATGGTTAACCTGTTTCTGCAAGTTGGATATTTCTGCAAAGAACAGTAGCATGAAAGTTTACTTACTTACTTAACAGTGCACAGGTCATGACCCAGGCAAGTTACATAACTCTGGCTACCTTATTTCTGGGGTTATCTCCCCATTTTGTACTTATAGAAATGATAACCTGTTTCAGCAAGTTGGATTTTTCTCAATTTCAATAATGCCTCTAATTAATGCCCACCTTCCCAATACTTGCATCATCGGTGTTTGAATTAATTTCTAGGCATTTATTACATTAAATAATGTAAAATTAATGTTCCAGTTTTGACTTGAATAATCTGTACTTTATCATCTTAGATTATAAGTTACATTACTTGATTTTTATGTTAAATTCTTTTCATGCACAGGTTCTTGCACCAGAAAGTTGTTTCCATTATTTAGAACTAACTTGTGATTTTAGTTGCTGTTTTAACACTGTGCAGTCATTATAAATTTGTATCATGAAAAATTTTGCTACCGGGGGCATATGTGTTTTCCGAACACAGCTTCTTGTTTACCATAAGTTGCTTTAAAAAGTGCGCCACCATTATCTTTGTCATCAGTGCTGCTGTTCCTACAGCCATTAGAACAGGCTATGATATCACAACTTCTCTGTTTGAGTAAGAATTGAGAATATTTAGGAATGTAATTATTATAATTGAAAAGATAGTTTCATGTTCATCAGGATATGATAACAATAACATTTGGGTTGTTTAAGTGAAGCATGATTCCCAACTTTCATTATTAATATAATTATTCTGATATTTAGTATAAAAAGAAATCATGGGCCAACAAAATTTAACTTCTTAAGAAATCATAAAATAGTTTAAAATATTATTCATCCATTAGAATGAAATGTGGATAAAATAGATTGTTTTTAAAGAGTTTTTTCTGGCACATTAATGTTCCTCAATTCCAGAAATAAATATTACACAGTCATAATTCCTAAACTTTTTAAAAATATTCACATCTGTCAATCGTGCAGTCAATTGATCTTTTCTTGCTCTATTTTCAGGCTGACTACATACTTCAATGGCCAGGATTAAAATCGCAAGTTAGGTTTGGATCAAACATTGCTGTCTTGAATTCTGCTAGTGGGGTAAGTGGAATATAGTTTACTGTTACTGGTTTGCAAAGACTAGAAGAAACTGTTTGATATTTTATATTAATTGATTAGTCTTCTTAAATAGGATTAACCCTTTACTCCATATATATGCCTTTTAATGCATGCGAGACCAGTATGGATCCAGTTCAGCTGGCCCATCCATGCCGTGTTATCTGGATCTGCACCATTTGCATCTCGGTTAATCCTATTAACCTTTTTTGGGGTTAATGGCAAGCTCAATTGGAATTGCAAGGCTAGGCGGTGTCACCGTGACGGTGCAGGTTCGCAATATCATTTGGTTAGAAATAAACTAATGAATCTAAAAGCAAACTGTAATGATCCTGATGGCATGGATGTCATATCAGAATCTACACTCTTTGGCTAGGCAGTATTGGTATAGCATGTCTGTGGAGTAAAGGGTTAAGTCACCCTAGTCAACATTGTAGACCAAGATCTGTCTGGGCATCCCTGGAGTGAGATCAGGGTCTATCAGGAAACAGAAGAAAATCGAAACTTTGAAGGCACCTGTAACTACCCAGGATCAAGTTTGTGTATATATAGAAGCAAACTGTTTTAAAGGGGTATTATGCATTGGTAGATCACTAGAATTTAGTGCTTCACTTAATGCAAGAACTAAGTTTAACCCTTTACACCATGGAATATGGGGGACCTGTGCAGATCAAGATCAAACAATGAACCTGCGCATCCATGCAGTTTAATAAGGATCTCCTCCGTTAACCTTTAGATTTATAGCATGGATTGAAGGTTTATCCATGAAGTAAACGGTTTAAACACATTGATTATCCGCCTTTAAACCTAGTATTATTTTATGTTTACAGAGCCAGATATTTGCGACAGCTCACCATGCCGGAGACTATGCTCGTTTAGCGGGAGCCATTGGTCTCTTCAATTTCCAGTAGAGCTTAACCTCATTCTCGGCAAACGTGTTTACTTGAAGTTGATTACAATTTGGCTCACGATGGTTGAATATAATTTCACACAATAGTTGAATATAATTTAACACGATAGTTGAATATAATATAACACGATAGTTGAATATAATTTAACACAATATTTGAATATAATATAACACGATAGTTGAATGTAATTTAACACGATAGTTGAATATAATTTAACAATATCAAGAATCACTCCTGTTTTAAATTCTTGACCTAACTCAACACATGCTTTTATAGACCATCATTATTACATTACCCAATAACCAATGTTTGGCAGGAATATGATCTGGTTCAACAATCAATTTAGTTTAGGCAAGGTTTGGAAGTCAGGGGAAAAAAAAGAGACCAGCTCTTAAGCATAAAACTACCTATCAACATGTTTCTTTAAGATTCATGAATTTATACTTTTTTTTGAAAAGGTGTTTTTTTAACAAATGAGATTTTAAAATGTTTTATTTTAGCAGAATGTGTCTTATTAACTGGCATTATTTGTTAATGTACATTTTGATCATGGTACTTTTTGTCTATTGACAGTGTAAAATAGGAACCATAACTTGAGATTAGTACACTAAGAAGATGTGAAGTACACACGAATGATAATATCAGATTATAGAGGTTTTCCATAGCAAGGAAGCACAACTCTGCCTATCAATCATGCATACAGAATTATCTCCCCATTCAGTTCAACTTCTCTACAGATCTCTTTACTGGCGTACTGAATTAAATACAAGAACCGTAACTTTTGTTTTGCTAAATATATAAAAACTATTTTGCCTTTTTATTATTTGAAAACCGTTTTTTGATCTGTTAGATAGTTTGTTATGGAATGAAGTGTAATTAAAAACTGATGGCAAGAAGCATGATGAATGCTGTAGTCCAACCTGTAGCATAAAAACCACCTGTAAACAAAGCCCACCTGTTGGTAAAGACTTATCTTTATTTATTCCATTGAGTTAAAGAAAAAGTTCACCCGTGGACAAACACCTCTTCCCTTTTTGGGTTTGTCTCTCGGATGGTCTTTTAAGACAGGTTTGACTGTAGTTTCAAAACAATCCCATTATTTAAACTTTTGGCCTACTAGTATAAAAATGCATTTGAATCACATCGTGTTGAGTATTTATCTTTATGTGAACTGTGGTTTAATGCATGAGGTTTGTGTGCTGTTTCTTTTAGCATAATATATTATCCAGTTATATTTTAATTTGTGTACATTGTCATTACGATATTATTAAATATATCTATCACAGACAAAATTTGTTTAGTTTTGATCAAATCCCACCAATATAAAATGGGGGCCCATAAGTTGGTATTATCAGGCCCCAATATTGTGGAGAAATTAAGAGTTCAAATTTATATCTCAACTCCATTTGTTTGTACAAACTTACGAGTATATGAGGGTAATTTACATCAAATACTTGATGGAAATGGAATAAAAGTCAACACATGTACATTTAAACCACTATTTTTGAGATACTCGTGCCGAGAACACATGTTAAGTTCATTATATTTTCGTAGATATTTGAGTATCTTCTCAGAGTTGTTCAATTTTTTTGGAATCCTATTATGAACGAAAAAAATCAAAACAACATTTTAAACGATTTATTTGTAAAACCTCTGTTTGAGATAAGAAATTCAAATCCAGCTAACGGATCGGATTCAATATTTTCAGAAAGGGGTTTCGTTTGAGGCAGTCTAAGGAGGTTGTAAACGGTCAAAACTCCTATAGATTCGCCAGTGATTTACTTATTATTTTTCCTGGGCCTGGTATCGGAAATCCAGTCAGTGATTATGTCCAGATACTTTGAGTTCTGTGGTGTCATTTCATTTCGCGGGGACAAACTTTTGCGCAATATCCGTGAATGAAACTGAGCGGTATGAATTCGCTCAGTTTTATTATTCTCCCGTTATTAGGCTGTTACATACTAGTTAAAGTTCTCTTCGTTTTAAATTCTCGCAATACAAATAACCGAATTCATGCCCGAGCGATGACATTCGCGGTTATGTGTCCCCGCGAAATTAAATGATACTACCGTAGTGTTATCGTTTATACATAAATGAACAATCCAAAGAGGCAACGGGCATAGAAAAATATCCTAACCACATTGCCTCGTTAACTACTTGAAACATACTAAAACACTCGATCCTCCTGTTTTATAGGTGCATAGTCACGAATCGGGTCGAAAATATGAAAGGTTTTCAAATACATGTATCAAAATTGATGATAAAACTTTAGAACACCTCCTTTTCAACTTTTTGAAGACGAAGACCTGTAAATAAAGTAAATGTGTTACAGAATTACATAATGATCTTACGCTGACAACTTGCGTACTAGTGAAAATAATTGAAACGCAGTAAAATTCAATCACTACAGATCCTAAATTCAGTGACTACAGATCCAAAATTCAGTCACTACAGATGTACTGTTTGAACTTTAGGCGAAATTGTGACCTCTTCCGTCATTTATAGGCATTATGTAGTCACATACTTAATATTAACCACATCTGAGACCTTGAAATATTCCACCCAGAACTGTAAATAAATCATTTAAATGGTGTATTCTATTTTAAGTGTATCTGCTTCATCTGGTCGCAGAATTGTAATTTGCCAATATCAGTACCCAAGATAATTAAACTTAGATTAGAAACCAGTCTCGAATTTTAAGCATCTGCTTGGCTGAAATGCCTTGATATTTGAGACTGGTCTCCAATCTTAGTTTTATGATCTTGGGCCCAGCTGTTCGTCGAAGCACAACTGGACAATGACCATTGTGAAGGGGCTGTGACTTAGTTCCACAATCTATTACCACCACCATACATCTCTGCCGAAGAGGCAAAGAAGATATATCTTAAAAACATTGTCCGGTGACTCTTGAAGAACACTCAACTCATCCTGCCGGTTCGACTGATCTCGGACTTGTAATCTGCCGGTATCAGTTATTCTTGACAATGACATAATGGCACAATCTATGATCACCATACATTAGCCGAGGAGGCAAAGAAAAAATATCTTTACAAAAATGTCCCTGGGGTTGCTGAAGAACACTCAACGCTCCTGCTGGTTCGTCTGATCTCGTACTTCTAATCGGTCAGTATCAGTAATTCATCTCAGCACAACTTAACAATGACCATTGTGACCAGTGTGGCGGGGTCGTTGAACCACTTGATCTTATCAACTTGCTGGACAAGATAATCCCCTTTGTCTTAACAAAATCAAACTTATTACAAACTCGGGACAGTAAAGAAGTCCAGCCGCAGAAAATAATGCGGTAAAATAATGCATTCTATCAGCCCGATGGGTTTTTACATAAAGGATTATGTTTCTTAAAATGTAAAAAAATGCACCACCTTTCGTTTGTTTTACGCCATCTTAAGGTTTTAGTAAATACTCTTTAGGTTTTAAAACAAGATCACGTATAAAGTGCATAACATGATAGACCAAGTTCTAATGATAAATGCCTATGCAATGAAGAAAGTACTAAACGCTTAGTAAAAACGAAATGCAATAGAATCAAAATATTTAATTGAAAAATAGTTTTTAAATTTATATTAAAATAGACAAATATTCTAATAATATATACTCTAAAAGAAATTGTGTTTCTGAGATTAGTATTTAATTTTACATAATAATTATTGTGAAATCATTTTCCTTGTCGTTTATGAAAAATCTGATAAACCAAATGGATTAAGTTCAATAAGGAGTACATAAATATAGATATGTTTAAATTATCTGCTGTACTTACTTTCTGGAGGCTAAATTCTTGACAAAATAAATACGTACACATGTTGTTGTTTTTTTACTGAATATTAAATATTTGATTTGTAGAATAAAATGGAATGATTGGAAATGAACTTTTTTCATTTCAATTATTCCATTTTATTCTACCATTATGGGAGGTATGTGTTGGATAAGAAAAACGTTTTTTTTTTCAGCAATGGACACACAGCATTTTCTTAACTTGAGAAAATGTAAATTTATGTATTTATCTAATAAATCTTGGTTCTGTGGAATTCTTCATTTTAGAACCCATTTTGTTGCCCGGCCGATCCGGGGTAGTCCCACATAGTAAATATTGGAAATACCTTAGATGTAACATGCATAGAATTTGTAATTCTTTCTTTTTATCGTTTGAGTTAAAAGTTTTTCACCCCGTTTTTATAACGCACTGTTGGGGCGTCCACTTAACTTTTAATCTTTGTAAACATTTTCATTAATAGACACCGATGTCAAATATCATTTCTTTTTATTGCCGAAAAGTCAAATAACTTCACATTACATTTCAATGAATAAATATTTGCTCTTATTTCAATAAAAGTAACAAAAGTTAAATTAACATTTTTACAAATGTTCTTAATTATTGTAGAAGTAGCTAATAAAGGAGTTGTTTAACCTTTCAATATAATAAAGGTCATGAAGCAAATAATGGGAATAAAACCCAGAGGGTGGCGTTGTTTTGTCAACAAATGTATTTACACGACAATTTAGCATAATGGAGTTGCAACACCTTAAAAAATAAACCCTATTCACCTTACGCTGTAAGCGCGTGCCATTCGCAAATTTTGAAAATTTCTTCTTTTATACATAAAAATGTTTGTTTGTGCAGTAGCTTAAAAATCCGAGTTTTTTATATCTTAAACTGTTTTAAAGATGAGTCAATGTTTCTGTGAGAAAAAACACCATAAAAGAAGACCTTTCTCCTACCAGCCTAATGAATCACTTAAAAATTTTGGAAACTAAGTTTTTATTAAAAGTTTAAATTTTTTGTTCAAATGATGTTTAAAATAATTATGTACGGTACATCACGTTCGTTTTTTTCCTAGAAAATTGAGAACGAGTGAATAAACAAATTTACGAAAGACAGTTGTTGATTAAATAATTTCTTGCAGAAAATTTTCACACATTACATGTTGTACTTTGTTTATATTTTGCGCTTTATAGATTGTCTTTTAAAAATAATACCTAACACGCGCATATATGGCAACGCAAAAAATCCCATTTGCCGATTCTGCTCAAACATTCGTCCGCCCGAAATTAATTGATAACCACAAGAAAAATAATTTTAATTTCCATGTTGTTCTATAACTTTTAGTCGGTTTTCCTTCAATAAGGTTATTAAAAGAATAGTGTTTTTGTGATATAATCGATATTTTATTCCGTTCAGTAAAATCACTCTTTCTTTAAGCAGTTCAAACGTTTCTCACATCCCAATGAACGCAATACTGTGATTATCGAAATCTTAAATTTTTATGTTTTACACTCGTTAAAATGGTAACTGATTTCTGCCATTTCATGTGTTCGTGTCGGCGAGTTGAAGTGTCGAAGTAACGAATACACGAAAAATCGAAAAAATAAGATTATTTGTCGTGTGTTCGCATTTCGATTTTCGAGGCGAATACACGTAGTAACGAAACATTGAAGGCGAAATGACGAAATTCCAAAGGCGAACACACGCCTGTTCCGAAAAACCAAACTATTGGATTGTTCCGATAATTGCACGCTTTTTCGCTGTTGGTTATGCGTGCGTGGCGACGTTATACGTAAAAGTTTGCAAAGTACAATGAATTGGTAAGCGGCTTTTGTCGTAACAACGCTCGGGAGCAAATGATTTTTATCATAAAATGAAAATAGTCTAAAGATAGACTTTCATTGCAGAAGAGTGCAAGAAAAGTTTAACTGACGATACTATCATATTATTGTTAAACGGATTATAGAATATTAAACAATTCTGTATCAAATAATGGGATAAATGTCATAGAAAAATCATAATTTCCTTATATGGTGATTTAGATAAGGATACGACGGAACACCTTAAGTATTGATAAGTGACTCTGCCAAGACTTGTCATGCGAAATCCAGTAGATCTGATAATTTACTGACATTCGATAAATTGCTAGTCTGGAGCTGAAATACTTGACAAACTTCAATATTTTTTTTACATTTTATTTGCTGCCCGAGTGTCTGCATCTAGTATTTTCGGGTGATTTTATTCGGGTTTTTAAATTTGCGTTCAATGTGTTAAGACAAATTTTGCGAAAAATGAACTACCGAATCAATTTATATTTTGTGTAATATTTTAATTTTTGCTAAGTCTACATTTTCGCGCATACGCATGCATAACATCGGCCTATTCTAGATTTCCAAAGCTCTAACAAAATTATAAATGGAAAATATAGTTTTGGTTTGAATTCGCACATTTAATAAAGAACGAACAAAGCTATGATGTCCTTATTTTGTACATTTCTGTATTTAAACACATTCCACCACAATGTCGGTGTCTATATTTTGTTTCTCTCGAATTTTCATAACCTCAACATATCTGAGAGTACCTCATTTAATTTCGCGCGGTTTAATTTTCGCTTCTTTCGTGAAGGGTAATTGCGCGAATTTCAAACTCAGCGAAATCAAACTATGTAACAGTACCTCTTAAAAGAATATTGCGATTGCGCGAATTCACGTCCGCACACTTGTCATTCGTGGTTTTTGCGCAAAAATGTCCCTGCGAAAAAAAATGATACAACACGTCCTGTAAAGTGTTTTGTCGATCTTCTAGTCCCGGCGGCGAATTTTAGTTTAAAAAAATATTGGTTCTTCCTTTCAGCTTTGTATTTCAAGCACTGTTTTATAACATTTGAATGACCATTTTCATTAATTTATGTTCTGAAATACCTGTTTTACGTTTAAATAATTTATTTCGATAGACAGCACCAAAATTATGATTTTTCTGAGAGCTTTCAATTATTCCAAATAGAAATTAGCGGACGATTTCGTTAAGATCGCTTTTACAGGCAGTGGCTTTGATACCTTTGTAATAAAAGTAAAACAGTATTCTATTTGTTCTTGAACGACCGGTTATTCTATGAAGGAGCTCGCCTACCATGGTCTTTTCTGGACGAATGATGGGTCATAATATATTATTACTATGTAACTATTACTTGAGTATATTTACTTTAGTACAATTAGGCCGGCTGAAGGGGAGTTTAGGCCCGGCTTTAAATAGAGGTTTATAGCGAATGCTGAGAACAAGCTGGCCCGGCTTTATATATAGATCGTTGAGTAATGAACGGGAACCATGTTGTATGCACTTTAAGTTCAATGTCAAGCTATTTATAATTGAGTATATAAATATAAATATTGAATTAAATTATCTCCCCTTAACTATAAATATAAATATATATGCATGTATTAATTATATAAATAGATCGAGGAGTCGGTGTTTCCTTTTAATTATGCGAATTGAAAGTTTATTGTTGTAAGCAGTTATAGAAAGAGTGTAGTAAGAGACATTGTTCATATAGTTATTCTTGGATGATATTAAAGTTTGTGTTCTGTTTACGAATATTGGCAATCCTATGACTTGATTTTCGGCGCGTGGATGTGACCTATATTATGATGGTTCTTTGTTTACAAATGTTTTTGATGTTGAAATTGATGGTTCTTGTGGGTTTCTGTTTTACAAGAAGGCGATTTCTTGTCTATAAAGTAAATAATTATTGTATAACCATTTTTTGTAGGTCTTTTTCTGTTGTTCAGAATAATTGTGACTCATCCCCATCCCCTCCCATCCCCCCCCCCCCCCCCCCCCTGGTTTACGGGATCAAGATGCTGAATATAGAAAGTTAGTATAGATTTTTCATCCTGAAAGTACCAAAGGAATTGCCATGTACGTGGTAGAACAATTTTGAAAGATACTGTTGAATTTAAATAGAGCAAATTCATTCAATGTGGTTAGTGCTATGAAAATACCTGCATGAACTCTTACACCCAACATCTAACCTCTTTTAAATGTCGTCCACATATAACACATCTGTGTTATACTTTTCTTGTTATCAATTATACTCAATTAAATTGTCTTTATGTTTATTTTGCGAGTGAAAACACCGAATGATCAGGCTGGTAATCCAAGAATATATAAATATCACAGCACGAAGAGGATGTATATTTCAGCAGAGGGAATGCAACATTATATGATGTGAATTAAAGAGCCGTTATACCAATTATGCACATGAAACTAGCTTTGATATTTATATCGACGGTGATGAGTGACTTCTTGTAAATGGTCAAATGACATACTATATTTTGAATATCATAAACAAAAATCAAATCTAAATTAACCGATAAAAAGTCGTTTTTTTAAAATTAAACTCACAGCGTAATTATACAAAGTTAAAAGTTGTAAATGACATATCGGGATACTCGTACAAGTCTTGAAGAAAGACCAGTAATATAGACAACTGAACTAACCACTATCTTCAAATCATTTTTGAAATCATGAGAAAAATTAAACCTGCGTGAACTATGATAACTTCTTAGATTCTTGTTTTGACCTTAAACTTGTAAATTTCAGTGTACTGCAATGTTAACATCTTTGGGAATTAATACATCTGGCAACAAATTGACAGGTCTTTAGACACCTTTCTTCGAGATAAGAATACACAAAGCAACGGAGTTCCTCTTACATTTAAACAGCTTTAAAGATAACGGTTATCTTCTTATAATAACAGTTGTTCAAATTATAAGTATTATTTCATTATAAAATTCTTCAAGTTTATCTTGCGGTTACTTTAATCTGGTACCGAGTCGCGCGACCAGCACGCGACAATTGATTTTTGTGTATTTTGATTGGTCGATTCTCGGTTAAAGGAGGGGCAGACTCTCTATTGGATTTTAATTGACAATTTTATTGATAACATTAAGCTTAAATAAAACTTGATGCTGAGCTGTTTAAAGACATCAATATTGAGTTAAAAGGAGAACACTTAAATTAATTAAACGAATCACTGAAACAGAGTAAGAAGATTTTGCACATTTAACTGTGACCTGATCGTGAATGTAAAATTAAAGGAACTTAATCAAAATATACGTTTATACTTTAAGAGGTATTAACTATAAAAAAAGTGTCGTTAGAATGAGTTAATGGTACTATAATAAAGAGAAAAGTATATGTGGAATTAAAAGAAACAAAGATGGAGAACTTTATGTATGGCTTCGATGACGATATATTTGACATAGACTACTACGAAAGCTCTGTGGATTATAGCGATGAATTAACATCGCCGGGATCTAACGAAAGTGACATTGAAAACGTTCCTTTAACGTCTTGCGGTTACGGAAAAAAGTCCGGACGCTTCAGCGGCAAGAAAACTCAGCAGCGGACAGCGGCGAACATGCGCGAGCGCCGCCGAATGAAGTCGATTAATGACGCTTTTGACTGTCTTAGAAAGTGTATTCCTGTGACGGAAACTGCCGACAGAAAGTTATCTAAAGTAGATACTCTTAAACTAGCAATGACTTATATAAGTTATTT
This sequence comes from Corbicula japonica, assembly GCA_038501625.1. NCBI lineage: Eukaryota > Metazoa > Mollusca > Bivalvia > Venerida > Cyrenidae > Corbicula > Corbicula japonica. The sequence continues at coordinate 9,475,296 of JAZAYU010000017.1, read as the reverse complement.
ATCAGACTTGGTGAAAACAACAAATGACTTTGTGACAAACAATCACCTGGCCAATACTGGAAGAAAACAAGAAAAGGTCATTCTCCGGTGTCAGTTTTCAGGTAACATTTTCTTAATATGAAAAAAAAAACAGCAACAAAAACACCTCCAAAAGCAACAACACAACAATAACTATTCAGTCAATTTTTGCAGGATTATATTTCATTTAAATTTGTTTTTATAAATATTTACCTTTTGTAAAAAAAAGCAAAAGCGAAATGATTGGTTTAGATTTTCGTTAAATTCCATAGATTACTTTTTGTTATGCTCACAAGGAAAAATGGCGAATATATAATTATTGTGTGGGTGACATCATAAATTTTACAAACGCCGGCTTCCATGCTTCCATTTAACATTATTTTAGAAACTAAAAAATCGCTTCTAATTTTATTGACAAGTGTCCAATAGTTTTAAATATTCTTTAAGATTTATAGTCTATCTGTTGATGTCTTGAAGAAGAGTTACATGTATATTCATATCAAGTGTTGCGTTGCTCTGTTATATTTTTTATGGACTGCATTTGTTTGAAAAAAGTATAAAGACATCCAAATAAAGCAATTTGAGGCATAAAACAGAAGTCATTTTCGTTAATTGTTGGTAGAAGTCTGTTTTGAAATTGATCATATTATAAACCAAGCTCTCTTTTCCTCCATACTTTAATGCCCTGTGAGGAGGCTGTGTCTTCTGTAGGTGGCCATATCTTATATGCATATTTCACTAGAAACAAACACCAACAACAAAAAACTAAATCTGCCTATATATAATTGAACTATAACGTTGTATTTTAACTTATCTTTCAGAAAACGACAGTGATCCATTTGAAATCCCGTTGCTAGGACATTCTCTCACGTGGAGTGACGAGAAACAGAAGTCAACAGCAGCAGCAGACAACAAACGTACCGCCAAAATCTGGTTCCCACATCAGGCAAATGATGCAGATTTAATAAACATAGCAAATTATACGAACGATTTTACACGGGCGTTCTCATAGTGTTCAAAGGAGCTTGGTCATCAATCTAAATAAATTTAAAAGAAAAAAGTGCTTTGAAATGATAAAGTTCATATAATGTTTAACCTGCTAAATGTGTGAACTTTGGTGTGACATATCAAGTTATTGCTACATCTATTTCTCTGGCGCATAAGCAAGCAACATGCACTAACGTGACTTTCAAGGTATGAACCTGCTGTAAGCGTGCACTTACGAGACATTCAAGGTGTAAACCTGCTACAAGCGTGCACAAATGTGACTTTAAAGGTGTTAACCTGTTACAAGCTAGCACTAACGTGACGTTCAAGGTGTTAACCTGTTATAAGCGTGCACTAACGTGACCTTTAAGGTGTGGGAATCTGATTCTAGCGTGCACTAGTGCACTAACGTGACTTTCAAGGTGTGAACCTACTACAATGCACTAACGTGACTTTCAATGTAGTAACCTGTTACAAGCTTTCACTAACGTGTTTTTCTTTGTAAACCTTCTACAATCGTGCACTAACGTGACGTTCAAGGTGTGAACCTGCTACAATCGTGCAATAACGGGATTACAAGGTGTGAACCTTCTACATGCTTGCACGGACAAGGCCTATCTACTGTTCTAATGGTGACTTTGCTCCTTTGATTTAACATTTTCGAAATGTGCTGACTATTATATGTTATAATTTGGAAGTTATGTTTGATTTATGAAAATGTGTTTTGTGCTTTATAGTTTCTGTTGACTTGTTGTAAGGAATGTGGGTAGTTATACTTGGGCAGTCGGGGACATTAGATATTTAGTCAAACAAATGTGTTCAAATTGAAGTCAACGAGACATTAGTTACCCGCTTACGTTAGGCTTGATTTATCTGGAAATCATTTTATTTGCACAATTTTATATTTATTTAGGAAATAAATTAATATATATAATACATATATTTTATTAAATGCTTGTCTTTTCTAAAGAGGTGAACTCTCTTTTAGACGGTCATTCACACTGGCACTTAACCAGCCCCATCCCAACCACCCCACCCCACCCAAGGTAAGAAAAACAAAAAAAATGCCAACCCACTGAGTACGTATATCCTTATTTTTAAAGAAAAGATTCGTTTTTCATTTTGAAGTGATACCACATAGTTTTATACCTTTTTGAAAAAGAAAAGATTCAAGCATCATGTGGGGAGGGAGGGGGGGGGGGGACATTGCTGGTCAAGCGTCAGTGATTATTTAATATTTTAAATTAAAACGAAATTGCATGCACTTACTGTTTCGTGAATATTTATCTAAAAAGATTTTTTCAGTAAAACTGATATACAACTGTAGTAAAATTTACGGTCTTGTGCGTCCACTGTCTTCGTATCTATATGTAATGTGATATCTTGTTAAATGATGATTCTTTTGACACTCAGTGTGTTATAATAAATACATCAAAACTGTGTCTTGTTACAGTTGTTAATCGAAATTATTCCGGATTGCTGTGTATTGTAGAGTAATAAATCACTATCGGTGCTAACTCCTTCCCAACTGCTTTAACTACTGTTTAGACAGAATTTTTTTCTCAAAAAATAAAGCAAAGTCGGCACCAGCTTGTAATTCATAACCTGATGACTTCAATAAATTATCGATTCAATTCTTGTTAACACTCCTAAATATTCGGAAATAAATAACTTTTGGGAACTGATGTCGACTTTAACAAGACTAAAACATTGCATAATGACATTGGTATTTTTACAGCCACTGAACTATGTTTTCTCTGCCATTCGTGTACGTGCTATATCTTCGCAGTCACACACTGAAAAAAATCGCCGTATTTTTTACGGACAAAACCGTCGGTTTCCTGACGGTAACGAGACCGTTACTGGCGTACGGGTTATACGCCGTAATACAGCGTTGCATACTGGGAAATTTTCTGGGAGAAAACACGCTGACTTCAAATTTTTCCAAATTGTTTTTATCTGCATGGTTTTCTACACCTTATTGCATTCAAACGTTAGTTTTTTTGGGTTGTTAAGTACGTGTTTTGCTGGTATATGCACAATAAATTACTCATATACGCATTTAATTGCGTCTCACTTGAACTTAAGTCACTTAAGTCAATGAAAAACTGCGTTACTCCACCCACTGGTAAATTTTTTACAGTGCAGTCGGAATTCAGAGACACTTTTATGGAGAGCTTCTCTATCAAGATCAGGATCTGTGGTGGATAATGTCAGCATTTTTAAAACCCTTTTTGGGGGGCAATATTTTATTTTCATGGGGACTTTAGCAAGATTGAAATAATCATGTAACTACCATAAGTCTGCCCCGGACGAACTCCCTTTCTGAAAACATTGCATCCGACCCTGGACAATCATGCATAAGTGTCTGGGCAATTTCTAAGCAATAGCCAAATGCTCCCTATAACTTCATCACAACACCTTCTTGTTCCTCATTGTTGCACCCTTCACATTAATCCTCAGTCTCCCATTGTGCTTTTGTGTCACCCTACTGCTCCATATTGATACACCCTTTCCATGTACCCCTCCCTGTTCTACGGTGCCACGGTATAACAAAGCAATATCTAGAAATTTGATTAAGTATGTTATAAATTTAAGTTACATGTCCGAAACCCCTTTCTCCACTTCGATTCCTTATAAAAGAAAACGAAATTATGTATATTTAATAAAACTTGCTGATAATAATTAAATTCCAGCGTATAAATGTAATTTGTTCGTTTACTCAGATTTCTGAAAACAGAATTTAGGAATAAGTGTGTTTTAAAAAAAAAATGTTTTGTAAAATAAGAAGCAAAGATGACATTTTTCAAAGACAGACAAGTTTTCTTTAAAATCTATTTCAGTCAACAGTCGTCCATGTAAAATATTTACCTACGCCACGTGCCTGCTGTTAGCTTTCAAGAGTAAACAAATTCCGGCAATTCTTTTTTTAAAGACTCCGCGTAAATAAATAGTCCATTGAATTCCAGTTCAAATACCGTTGTGATATAAGTCTATGTGAATTTTCTGCTAACAAGAAATTGAAGTCCGGAAATTCGATTTTCACTTTTGAAGCCAATGCTAATTATCGGTTAATATTTAACAAGATTCGAAAGTAAATAGATTGTACAAGCGTAATTAGTTCTATGAATCTTCTAATCAATTCTAATTATTGCGGTCTTATTGATTTCAGCAAAATAGTTGTTGTCACAATAAAGTTTGATCTTTAGCAAAAAAAGTCTTTTTATTACTGCTGCGCTAGTAAAACTTTGAAAGAGATAAACGCGTAGTAAAGAAATCTCATATATTATTTAATGAATTTGGCCTTGAGTAGAATGTAAATTACAACATCGTCTCCTTATTTTACCCTTTCCTAAATATATTAACCTATATCGCATGGGCGAACAGTGTAGATCCAGATCAGACAGAAAAGATGTGCCAGCTGATCTGGATCTACGCTGATCGCCTAAGTGATAAAAGGCGTATATATGAGGTAAAGGGTTAATACTGTTGTATATCCATTTTGTATTTTTTTCTGGAAAAAACCCCCACACAATCCAAGTATATTCCAGCGTATTTTTATGAATTCTATATTTAATATAACCTTTTACTCAATTTCATTGGACATTAGAATAAATACAAATCGAGTGTCTTACATAAATTTGTAAAACACGTTCCTTTAAACATTTTTATTGCATGAGGCAATTGGAATCAATTTGGTATACGGTTACAAATAGAAACGTTTATCGCTATTTCACTTTTTATTATATATAGATTTAAAGCCTCAAATCCCCGATTTATATTGTGGTTAGAGAAATTCGCCCGCTGATTAATAGGAATTTCAAATGCACAGTGATTAAGTGACAATCGTCATGAAATGAACTGTGCTGATTTCCAAATCTTCGCTTTTAAAGGTGCCTGGTCAAAAATAAAAAATATAAGTGTTTTAAAATATTAAAATTTATAGTACTTAACTGAAATAATAAGTAATTAAAAGGAAATCAATACATGGAATTCTATTTAATTTATACGACGCGTTTCGATATAATATACGTCGTCAGGTATGTTAAACAAAATACGTAACGTCCGTTGCACGTACGACCTACGAGTAAATAAAACCGTGCAACGTAACGCGCTAACTTCATAACGTTTTATTTAGCACAAATAAGAACGTTACCTGCGCAAAAAAAAACAACAGAAATTTTACATGTGCATAAGATAAATGAAAAGCATGAAATCTTATTTATGTTGACTTAATACAATATCATGACGTAAATAGGACAAGGATCACAAGATACAAAATGTTTCAATAGAGTAAACAAATAAATTACTTAAGTGTAGAAGACATGTTAAAGGGAGATGAGCAGGGTCGAGCAGGTGTACTCGGTAAAATCGTAAACAGATCGATCTATGTAACACTTACGTGTACTTTTCACTAAACTCTACATTTCAAACCCTCCAGTAGGAAGTTTTCGGTTAATTTTACCATTTTACCGTACCTGAAAACAATCCGCTGAAGAAATCCCTATACAAAAATACATTCGATATTTAGCGACTTTACGCGGGAAATACAAAAATAGCTAACCTATGCGCGTCGCATAGGATAGGAAACACCATTTATACATTTTTTTAAATAAAATATTGGTTTGAAATATTTCGGGTGTAAATCAATATTTGAGTTTCAAATAATGATATTCAACTGATTAATAACCCTTTTCGCAAATTTGTTCTATTCATCAATCCTGCACATCTCCCTTTAACAAGGTAAATGTGACGTAATATTCTTACACAGTCAACGTATGAGTGATTATATTTAAAGCCAAAGTCTTTAAAGCGCTATAAACGCAGTAAAACTCACTCACAACAGATCTTAAAATTTTCTGGTAAGTCCAAAATTTCGGCGAAATTCTTCCCTGGTCAGTTATTAAGGCATTTTATAGCGGTACGATTAATTTGAATCACAAATGAGACATTCAAGAAACACACCTTGAACTGTGAATACACTGAATAGGCAGCTTTAACCCTGGTACAAATGTAAGCCGAACATCCAACTCATTTTGAACTATTGAATTATTAATTAGCATCTATGGATTCCGTCGTCTTATTTGATCTGACGTGCAAATGATGCGTTAATTGCGGTCCACTGTTAAATATTTTACAATGTGAGGATTTCGGTTGACCCCTTGGTGTAGTTGAAGAGGATAATGATTTCGCACAAGATGGGAGTTTTAAAACTTCGGGCTTCTGTCAAAAATAATTAAGGACAAATCATATATTCAAATAATTTAGAAAAAGCGGGAAATAGTGAACATTTAATTAAGTTAATGGATATTATCGTATTGTATTATTTGGAAGTACTCCCATTTTTTTAAATTTTAAATTAAAACTAAATTTTATTATTTCTTTAACCTTTTTTAAAATTTAGCGTCCAGTCAAACGCAATAAAACGCCCAGTTATAAATGGCAATCTGAATATCCGATAGTTAATTATCAAACATTATTAAAATATTTCATGGGGTGATGCAAACAGTTTTTAAGTGATATTAAATAAAAAAGCAGAATATTTTCGCTTTCAGATTTCATCGCACGATAAATTGTAATAGTTGAGCTTTAACACTGATAGTAGTCCGTAATATTCTTGTAAGTTCCTGTGTCAAAATTAGATTCGTCAGTCACACCCAGTTTATCGAATGCTCCATTTTCGTTCCACGCATAGGATTTTTTACGCTGCTCACCGTTCGCCGACAAATACGCTGGAGTGCCCTCTGGTGGAGACTGCCAAATGCTCAAGAATCGTCACAAAAATAAGCCTTGACGTGATAGTGGACAAATTGTTTTACTCATTGACGAGCTATATACAGGTAGCCAGGGGCGGATCCAGAGCGGGTTCTGTGGGGTTGCCCGAACGGTATCGGGTCAAGAAGGCCCAAAACCAAGACGGCCCGGTCCAAGACGGCCCACTTGGTGAGTCAAGACGGCCCACTTCGGTGAGTCAAGAAGGCCCGCTCTTTTTTTATAACAATTATTGTTAAATTAATGAATTTGTTGATAATAAATTATAAAATGAAGATTTCCTTTATTTATCACACCATTTTCGATTAACAAATTGATGATTGTGCCGACTCGTGTAAACTTTCCTAGATCGACACTGTAATTAGCGGACATCTACAGGGTAAGTTTAACTTAAAAAGTAAAGTGTTGTTATCACATATTATTCTTAATTGCAATTGCAATTTATAAAAAAACTGCGAATTTTTTATTGTGGCGACTCCTCTAAAGTTTCTTGGAAAGGCAAAACAAAAAAATCTACAGAAAATAAAAACACTCTAAAACATATAATGTAAAGTGTTCTTAACATGTAGCTAAACTAAACTGTTAAACAATTTTATGCAATTAACATTCGTTTCATTTGTCTAGGTGGTCGGCGAACCTTTTCGGAGGCAGGGACAACTGTTTTCAATCCACGCCTTTGTGGAATCTCCGTCCGGTGGGACGAAGCAAGTGCCGCTAGCATTCGCCCTGATGAGTCGCCGCACGAGGCAAGACTACGTTGCTGTGTTGAGATCGCTGATAGATAAGATGGGTGGCCACTCTGTGGTGGGAGTCATGGCTGATTTCGAGCAAGGTAACAATCAAATTATTTCACTGAATTATATTAACTGTTGTTACATGTTTATTGGAAAAAGAAAAAAAAAACAACCAACGCGTCAACTTTAATATAAGAAACTTATTAATATTATCAGTTTAAAATATAATTACATTGTTTGCATGTCTGATATAAAGTTGAATAATATTTTATAGCTGCATGGAATGCCGTCCGAGAAGTGTTTCCTGGGGTCGAGTTGAAGGAGTGCGTTCCACTGGCGACAGGCGGTGTGGCGCCATGTGCAGGAGCTGGGTCTGGCAGAGACATACAGAAGACGTACCGGTCTTCATCAGTTCGTCAGAATGATCTTCGGCCTCCAGTTCTTGCCTGAGAACCACATCCGTGGGGCCGTAGAGAAGCTAGAGCGCCTGGCCACCACTGCTCCCGCACAGCAGCTGCTGCAATACTTGAAAGGGCAATGGCTTGCCAACTCCGTCTTTGGCGTTGAAGACTGGTGTGTCCACGGCCATGTCATCAGAACTAATAACGACTTAGAAGGTAAAAACTGAAAACATACTGATCAAATCCGATTAAATGATGTTTATTCACCCAGTTTCTTAATTACTTTTTTACTACTTCCGTGTCTATAATTTTCTTTTCAATACTTGTTTTAAAATTAATCAAATTTGAATGAGTATTTTGTGATTTTTCTAATGTACTAATTTTCTTTGAGCAGGGTGGCATCACCGGTTTAACAGCAAGAGCCACCTGAGCGGCATAGCCTTCTACAGGCTAGTGCCTATGCTGCGCAGAGAAGCTGAGGCCGCACAGCTAGCCGTGGAATCAGATTATCTAGGTAGGGAGGGACAGACGAAAGCCAGAAGACGGGAGACGAAACTTCAGCAACTTTGGGATGATTACCACGCCGGTTCTGTGAAGACTACAGCATTTTAATGAAAGTTTCAGATTTGTTCAAAATTCGTGGTTGAAGACATTGTGTCAGTTTGGCGTTGTGGTAGGCTGATGAGAGTAGAACTGACTCTGTGCGGTTTAAGCATGTATGAATATATTGTAATGATATAATAGTCAGCACAGGGGTTTAACATAAAGGTATAGCATTAAACATAATCATCATATTACAACAGACATCATTGTTAAAATAAACACAAAATATAATAAAATATTTCGTTTGTGGAGGAAATAAAGTTATCTATCTAACTTTAAACACCTTATTGGGCAGCAAAATTTAGTTTTCATGTAAATTTTGGGGAAAGCGCCGGAAGTTATCATGATACTCCTCTAAGACTGCCCCAAAAAAACATATTTCTGGAAATCTTTCAACCGATCCTGAATTTTTGATTCTGAAAATATTAGTAAACAGACTAAAATGTCGTCTGATGCTACAATTGGCTATTCACCTACGTATTTCTTTTGCATGTTCAACTTGTATTTTGATATATTAAAAGTATTTTAATGGCGAGAACCATTGGTTCAAATTTTCTTCTGCTTCACTAGTATAATATGCAGTTTTACAAATTGGTACTTTGTAGAATTAATCGTTATTTAATTTTCGAAGATCGCAAGAAAAAACTGTCCAATTAATCAATTTATCGATTAATTTGTAGGCCTCGATGAAGTCTTAGCAAAGATGATTGTTTCTTTATTAAGTATTAATTTTTTAAAACATCCTTCTAATATTTTAATGCTGCCAAGCTATATTTTATTCTACTGCGTTGAATCAGGTGCAATTCAGGAAGGATGTATACTGTCACACAAGAGCTGGAAAGATGAAAAAAATAATCGCCTGGAATCCAGTTTAGCCTCGATTCCAAAACCAGCTTTTATGTGACCGCGTATCAGTCTTAAAAAGAGGTCGCACAAAAATATATTTATTAAAAACAGAATTGCAGATTTTTTTGTTCTTTTGCAAAAACGTATACAATACATCAGTTTGAGAAAACGACAGGGTCAACTAATAGAGGGAAATTTGCAATAAAACACATGCATAACAAGTACTTTTTGCTGTATCAAACACCTCAGACCGATTGTTCATTCAAAATTTATTACGAAAATGTGCAATAAAATAGATCAACTGCAATTTAACAATTACGGCACGTGTGAAATTAGCTTGACACGCGCAAGAACAAAACAAACACGACAATATTAGTTATAGCATTTTTATTGCACTACTACCAAGCGCTCGCACGTTCTTTTTATACTCTTGAAGGGTTGTTAAATTTCCGTTTTATAGTGTTTAAGAGATAAACGAATGATGCTTCAAACCATCATGTAACATCTCGAAGTCACGCCACTCATTTATAATTTACAAGGAGTTATGGCAGGTCTTGTTAAGTTTTCATTATTGCTGATTAAGTATCTATAATCAAAATTAGTCGTGGAAATTAAATTTTGTCCAATAAAATTGCAGTATGTTCTACATTAATTTATTATTACGCATCATTGAAAATAAAAGAATTTAGAACTACATTGGTAATGAATACTGACTATTTATAAGCATCACTTGTCTGCTAAATGTAAAAATGCGCATCGAATACGTAAAGTTCGATCATGGTACAGCTGTGAGCTAGGACATTGTTAGAACATATCAACCTTTTTGGCGATACTTGAACGACGGCATTGTTTCTACACTTTCAGAATAAAGTAATAAATTACGTCTACAAGAAACACCAAAATAAAGCTGCTGTATTCTTTTCAAGCTTGAGCAGAGATTGACCAAACATGGAAACTATTTTTCGGCGTTAGCTGTCTAAGCTCACTTTTGACCTAGTTTTTCGACCAATGAAATATTGTAAATAAAACTTATTATGCAGCGGGAAAATCAAATAGATTATTTTGATTGGTTATTAGTGGGTCTCGTTAATGATTACCGTAACGATTTTTATATTGTGTGTTAGTATTTACCTGGCACTTATATGTTCGGGCATTTTCGTTTTTAAAAGCGATAATTGTATTGAAGAAAAGGATATTTACGGTATAAGTAACCAGTTAAGTCAATTGATGGCTTAAATACGATTTTATATGGAATATTCATGGGTGTCAGGTAAACACTCGAGTACAATACACAGTGTAAAACGTCAGAGAAGTGCAGATATTTCTGGTTCTTACTGGTTCCTTTCTAGTTCCTTTGATACTGATTGTTAATTTCAAGACCAGAAATTCAAATCCCCTTGGTGTAGTGGTTATCACACTCGCCTCTCAAGCTGAGGCCTCGCGTTCAATACTCGGGAGGGACACTTTTTTTAAAGTTGATTTACGTAAAAGTTGGTAAATTTCGCTCTTGTAACAAGTTGTTATTATTTTCATTTATTGTATTTTAATGACATTTATTCATCATTAGTACTAACTCTACAAGAGGTATTTTATTGGAACTGAATAAATGTACAGTTAATGTAGACATTCTTCTTAAATCGACGTATTATCACCAGACGGAATTTTTGCACGCTCTTTATTTCTTTCTTTCTTATATATACAAATCTTTTCCATCAACGCCGTTTATCTTTTTTAAAGATATTTCTTGTTGAAAATAATAGAGCTATGGTGGTCTCATTTGAAAGTCAATGCCAATAAGTTTTGATATTGTTATATTCGTGATGTAACTTAAACTATTAACTGTCAACTGGTTCATGGATAGTTAAACGAAACAGGAATCATCAGAGCAGATAAGTATAAGAAAATATAATTAAAATTGTTTAAGAAAATTATAAATCTTTAATGTATATAATTCTAGGTATAAACAATAGGCTAAGCATTTGGTACACCTAATGGAACGTTACCAGTGTGCTGCTAGAGCGAAGGTTATATTCGATTACTTCCCTTATAAAACCAGAATGCGGATTTTTATATCAAAGGACTCGAAAATGTATTAGCAGATGATGACTGACAATTAATATTTTCCATTTTGGCAATTTGGGGGCATTGGACGGCCAGTTTTGAAGTAAGGACAGACGTGCAAAAACAGTACACACGTTTCAAGGTATCGGATATCTGTTTATTAATGCACGACCTATACCTTTCTTACTCGATACAAAGCTAAAAAGCATATTGAGTTAACCTCTTATCAATTTGTACCATTTACTATAGTTAAATACTATTTAAAGGTCTTACACATATTAATGCCAAAGCACTAAATTAAAATATAAATAGAACCTTTTCTTCTCACAGTCACGTTAACGCATGGTGATGTTTGAATCTAACGGTCGAAAAGAAATACCCCGTACATATAACCAGTACTGTTATCAGTAAATAAATGGTAACCGATGTTATGTAGAAGTTCGCGTTTATCAGGGTCTGTCTCGCAGACATTTTAGATTTACTTAGCCGGTAGCGTGCTAAGAGTAACCTGGCAAGGCGCTGTCGAATTGTACGACAATTGTCAATGTACGACAATGCTCCAGAGAGATGTAGTACAGTACTTGAAGAAGAAGAAGAAGAATGATGCAATATACATCAGAAATAGACGAATAAATACTCTAGAAATTTTGGTTGAATATTTCTCGGTACGCAAAATATAACTGGAACATACATGATTGCACTTTCGTAAAAAATATCAAAATCTCTTTAACGGCAAAATGAAGGTCACAAATAATTGTAACATTAATTAATGTGTCGGCGACAGCGCAATGACGTCTTTAGACGGTCAATTTATTCAAAATTCAAATCAATCGATTAGCAAAAATCGTTAATAATTTTTCAATGAATAATGACGGAACATTTTAGTTTAGAAATTAAGCATTGAATATCTTTGTCTGCATAATAATTGTAAAAAGTCCCAGGTTTAAACATTTGAATAATTTATTTAGGTTTTATGTATTTTACAATAAATCTACGTCATTTTGGTTCATTTGAGCTTTTTCAATGTAAAATAAATAAAAATGACGCAAATTTATTGTAATTACTGAATTTTTAATGTTAGTAAAATTCTAAGTCTCTGCTGATTTCGTTTATTCTATTTTTTAAAAAGTTGTCTTACTTACATGAATTAAATTGAAACGTCCCATACAAGTCATAATTAATATTAAATTTAGATGTATTTAAACCAAAAACATTTAAGGTTCTCAATATCCATGAACACATTTCATTTACTGATTAATAACTTAATTAAATGATATTTTAATCATGTATTTATTTTGATTTTCGGTACATTTATAATTTTAAAATCTTTTTTTTAAATAAATAATTTTCTTGATGGTTGTGTAATTATTATTCATCTCAACGCGATCGTTGTATTGCATCCACACGTAATAATTACATCGTTGTGTGACATTGGGGGTACTTATATACCGTCGCGTTTCGAAAGGAGTGGTCAGTTTACAGAATTCAGAACAGTGTAACAGCAGTTGACTGTGTGTTTTGCAGTGCTACAAATGCACTCACTCATCAGTACATCAGTTTAGAAATCAATTTCATATTGTGAAATTCGTTAATATGTTTTATGTTCATTCATTTAATCTTAATGCACTAATTGAATTGTGCATTTTTTATGTATTTTAATTATGAACATTTCTTACTATATATTTTTACATTATATTTATATGCATTCTGTATTTAGAAAATAAATTACTTGACGTTCGTTTATTAGAGACAGAGAGATTGAACTTTCTACAATTTTAAAAGTCTTTATATATTAGGAGTTAAAATGCATTCTTTTCTTCTGAGGGGGTGAAATGCTGCGTCACTGGTGTTTACAGAGTTTAATTCTCGAGAGAATGAATGAAATAATAATTTGTTTCTCTTTTATTATCACCTTTGTTTTTACTGTTTACATGTATCATTTTTGAAAATTGCATTGAAAACGAACAGTGAAGTTTGCTTTCTGCACTTAATATTCTTTTAAAAATATTCAACACTAAATCAATATGTTTTATAACATTGGTAATGTACCGTGTCTGCGTTGAAGTGGTTTCGTACATACTCAATTTGCTGTCCCGGTTGTCCTTTCGTCAAGGCCATGTGCAAAAACCATCCATTGAATGAACAATTAACCTTACTTTACATTAACACTACCAAAACAACATTATTAAAACTACTATTAAAATAAATGAGGTACGTTTATTGTTTTGAATTACAAATTACATGCTTCTTCCTGTTGTATAAGGTGCGTTCTTTACCATGGACTTTGTACACTTTTTGCCATGTTTCCACCATCAGCTTCACAATCTAAATGGGGCGCGTCACGGGAAAAAGTACCTTCGGACAGTTGACGTCAGTTCTTGCAATCACGTCATGAAAGTTGAGCAGACGACATTACTTATTATGCAATTTTCGCGGTTATAGTCAAATTCTGTAGCAAAGTTAACGATGACTTTTTAGAAAATAATAGATAAATGTCAAATATTCGACCGAAAACAAAATTTCCCGCGGCATGCCCCAGTGGTTTCTGATGATCATCACTATATGACTTCGTACTGCTTCCCAATTTTCCCTCGCTTTACTACACAGCAAAAACCGGCCTGAAATATAATATTGGACACATTCAATAGTGACCCAAAAAGTAAGAAGGAAATCGAACCTTCATTGATATACCATATTATAACAAAACAGAAACTCTTTTCGGAGTCGAACCTACATTGATATACATGTATCTATACAAGGCAGTAACTCTTGTTAAAAAAAACGAACCTTCTTTGATGTATCCCGGTATAACAAGGCACAAGCTCTTGTAAGGAATCGAACCTAACTTGATATATCTTGGTTTAACAAGGCCTAAACTCTTGTTAGAAATCGAACATACCGTGATATATCCTGGTATAACAAGCCAAAAACTTGTTTGAAATCGAACCTACCTTAATATATCCTGGTATAAGAAGCCACAATAGCCTGGTAGAAAAAGCTAGAAACTTTGTAGAAATCGAACCTACATTGATATATCCTGGTATATCAAAATATACAATCTTGTTAGAAATCAAACTTACATTTATATTTCCTGGTATAACAAGGCAGAAACTCTTGTTAGGAATCGAACCTATATTGATGTATCCTGATAAAACAAGCCAAAAGCATTTTTAGGAATCGAACCTACATTGTTGTATCCTGATAAAACAAGCCAAAAGCATTTTTAGGAATCGAACCTGCCTGGTATAACAACCCAAAACTCTTGTTAGTGGTCGAGCCTATATTATTATATCCTGGTATAACAAGCAACAAACACTTGTAAGGTAAGGAATCGAGTCTATATTGATATATCATGGTTTAACAAGCCAGAAACTCATGTTAGGAATCGATCCTACCTTAATATATCCTGGTATAACAAGCCAGAAATTCGTGTTAGGAATCAAATCTTTCCCAGATGCCTTGTAATAGAACTTTTTGACGAGTACCCCGATTAGCACATAGGCTCCAAGTAGAGAAAACATTCTGAAATCGCAAGTATTCGTTTCATTATTCACATTTCGCAGGGCTTATTTCGCATTTGTGTTACTGTAGCAGATTTTATGTTCTATTTATCACAAAAAGATGTAATAATTGTTCGTCAGCAACTTTCATAAGACTTACACACAAACGAAAAAAAAACATATTTTCAGGAAAAAGAATCATTTTTGAGCCGTTGTCACATGGTAGTTATCACAATCATGTGGTTTGTTACATCACTTGCTACCGTTGTTCTTTATATTCAAAGAAATCTGCTAGGATAAGTTTTGCAAGTAGTTTAAAGGCTTCACGCGTTACCCAAATGAAAACTATCAAACTTCGATTTATAATTACACTCATAAATACTCTCATTAAAAGGGAAATGATCAGTAGAATTCGTGATATTACGGATTTTTCGAATGGCTGTTGGAACAGTCACGTTGGCGACAAAGTGTATGATGGCACGCATTTTCGCAGCAAAACGTGACAAAACGTGCGTACTCGTTGACGTCACACGTCGAAACATTGTGCACCGTCCAATATATTATGAGCGGCTTTTACTGTAAGCACGCCTCTTCAAGTAATACGTCACACCGTATACCATACTATGGAACGCATAAACTGTCTTATGTTAATTAAGAAAAACTATAATGTTCGGTTAACTGTCGTTCTGTTTAGTGCTAGAAACGATATGCCGCGTGATAATTCAAGAGTGACCTGTAAATGAAATGTTATGTTATGTGATGTTAATATTTTCAAGTGTCCAAAGGACGTGTTGTTGGGTGCTGTGTTTAAGTGAAGAAGTGTATTACTGTGTGATTATTTCGTTATGTTCAGTTGCAATGACATGCTGTTGGGTGGAAGAAGTATCATGTTCTGTTATGATAATATTCTGTCTAATTGGTAATTCTTTATGGTCAGTCATGAAAATATACTGTTGAGTAGTTTCAAAATTATGTTTAATCGAAACAGTGTCGTGTTGAGTGATTATTTCTTTATGTTCAGCTGCAATGACATGCTTTTTGGGTGGTAGAAGTATCTTGTTCAGTTAAAATAATGTGCTGTCTAGTGAGTAATTCTTTATGTTCAGTCATGAAAATATGTTGTTGAGTAGTTTCAACATTATGTTTAGACGAAGCACTGTATTACTGAGTGATTATTTCATTATGTTCAGTTGCAATGACATGCTGTTGGGTGGTAGAAGTATCATGTCCAGTTATGATAATATTCTGTCTAGTTGGTAATTCTTTATGTTCAGTCATGAAAGTATACTGTTGTGTAGTTTTAAAATTATATTAAGTCGAAACAGCGTATTACTGAGTGATTATTTCATTATAATCAGCTGCAATGACATGATATTGGGTGGTAAAAGTATCTGGTTCAGTTATGATAACGTTCTGTCTAGTCAGTAATTCTTTATGTTCGGTCATGAAAATATACTGTTGAGTAGTTTCAACATTATGTTTAGTAATACACTGCTTCTACTAAACATAATGTTGAAACTACCCAACAGTATATTTTCACGATTGAACATAATAATTTACACACTAGACAGAACATTATCATAACTTAACATAATAATTGTGCCACCCAACAGCATGTCATTGCAACTGAACAATATGAAGGAATAATTCTGTAATAAACTGCTTCGACTCAACATAATGATGAAACTACTCAACAGTATATTTTCATAACTAAACATAATGTCAGGAATGATTTTAATTCTCCGTTTGATTATATACATATATATAAATATACATAAATCATAAATTCATGTATAATAATTGTATTAATTAGGTTGAAGTTGTTTTAATCACACAGATTGATTCACTGACAATTTTGCTTGACATTGATAATGTCATTTTGTGAAAGTTTAACATTTAGTGAATTTGTGATTTTAAGACGTTTTGAAGACGTTTTGGTCTCATGTAAAATTGTATCATAGCTTGTAACCATTGTGTTGTTAAATATAAGGTAAATATAAAGGGGTCGGTTTCAACTTTTAGAACAGGGAGTTGTTTAAATGGAACCAAGACGTTGTGTAAATTCAACATTGGCTGGCGTAAGATAGTTAGCGAGGCTAATATTTGTGCTACCGAAAGGTTACCGCGTTATCTGTGTGAGCTAGCTCCTCAGAGAGGTTACTTAGTACGTAGTACAATTATAGTGTTGTAACACAAAGGCAGAATCAGATATACAGTGTACGGTTTATTCGACTGCTGCCGTAGTCTCTTATGAAGCCCAGCTTCTCTGAGAAGGCAGCATAGATTGAACAATCTGTTATCAAGATTCATAGAGTCTATCGGAGTTGGAACTCCACACGGTTGGACTTCGTAGTCCCAGCATAATAGTAGAGGCTGACACCCACAGAGTTGAAGCTGTTCGATAGATAGTCCATAGAAAGTCGTGGTTTATAAAGAAACTTGTTGAGGCCAAAACGTCTGTGATCAACTCTAATTAGTTTTCAATAAAAATCATTGTAAATCACATAGCTCAATATTTCATTTCAATCATATAAAGCAAAGTAGTTTGAGAAAAATTACTATATAGTTGGTATATCAACCACAGTCTAAGGCATCGCCATCTTGTTAACAAACCCTTTTATATTGTTCAAAGCTAAAAGACTGAACAGTCTTCAGTAAAGACATAGGTTCTCTCGGTAGCTCTTGACACATAATGAATTACTCACTTGACAGAAGATTATCATAACTGAACAGGATACTTCTACTACCCAACAACATGTCATTGCAACTGAACATAATGAATTAATCACTCAGTAATATACTGCTCCTACTAAACATAATGATTGTTCTACTAAACATTATAATTTTATGGCTGAACATAATGAGTATAGCACAAGACAGAATAATATCAAAACTGAACATAATAATTGTGCCACCCGACAGCATGTCGTAATAACTTAGAATAATGAAAGAATCACTCAGTAATACAATGCTTCGACTAAACATGATGATGGCTCTACTCAATAGTATATTTTCATGGTTGGACATCATGTGTTACGCACAAGACAGAATGTATCATAACTGAATAGAATAACAATTGACCGGGCATAATAGTTTTTCTTAACATAAGACAGTTTAGACGTTCCATATATACCATCAGGAATTATGATTCGTGAATGAGACTTTATCGTAGAGGATGGAGTTGACGTGTATATATTTTCCATTATGAGAAATCGCAATTTTGCTGTTGAAATTCTTCAATAAACTTCAAGTTTCACCTAGTTATTGTTTTTAAGAGAGCTAACATGACTGATTATGCTCTATTTATTGTAATACATCCAACAACTGTGGTATGTTGATAGATTTTGATTTGCCGGCGTTAAAATGAAATCAGGAATAAATGTTACTCAACATTTAACATCGTGTTTAAAGATATTGTGACAAATACCGTTTGAATCATGTTGTATAAAATTGCACATTATATATATTTCATCAGTGAACTTAAAACTTTTCATGCAACAGTATGCAAGATGGTAAAATAGAAAGTATGAAAGATTTGAACTTACATAATAAGAAATACAGATCCACCACTCAGCCCCGACGGACTCTTAAAACAAGCTTCCGGTGAAGTAAGGTACATTCTCTGTAAATAGCAGGAGCACATTCAGTACTGAACGAAAAATAAAACTAGTGATACGTGCTTATCGAGTCGGCAACTGGGATAAGACCTTAGAAGGCAATTTCTTAGGCGAAATATAGCCTGTGTAGATTGCATTTGAAAGCACGGTCTACATAACCAAGATGAAAAGCTAATTAGGTCTAAATTTTAAGCAATAAGTATAAACCTGCCGATTTCCTCACATGTCCAAAGCAGTGCAGAATTTATCTGTTTCAAAATAACTCAGATTACTTGGAAACCGCAAAGCAAATGCAAAGGTCGGTCTGGAATTAACGGAACCAATGCAGCGATCATCATCCAGAAATCGAGCGCATTTAACACTTCTGTAGAAATCATAACTGAAGCTAATGGGCTATTTTTTCTGTAATTCCGCTCATAAGAATTATAATTCTCGGTGACGATTTATAATGCAATATTTTGTCAATAAATATCTGATTTAATAATTGTGAAAATTCCCATGTGCACTAAACAGTCTATATATGCTGGTTGTGCCAAATAATTTCTAGCGTTACTGAAATGTGGCTTAGGATCTAAAGCTTCATGCAGCAAACGGATATTGTATACAACAGATTCATGAAATAATACACGATTTTAATGGTCTATGTTTGAGTTGGTGATTGAAGTGGTGGTGGTGTTGTTGATATGGTGGTGGTGGGGTGGGGCGGGGCGGGGGGGGGGGGGGGTAGGGAGGATATCGGGGAGGGGAATCCGTCTCCCTCTCTTCCGCTTGATTCTCTTCCTTCTGGGCTATTTTGGATACCTGCTTTGAAATCATTGTGCAACTATAATAATCTAGATGGCTTTAGTTAATGTATTGAATTATGTCCCTTCTGTCTAAAATATCTACAAATTCTGGAACAGCCATTATGAAACAGAATTTATTATAATTTTTACGTCTTTGTGTCTTAGAAATAATTAATTAAGTTATATTCTTGCACAGTGAAAATATCCTGACGTAAAGTTATATCAATTGTACCTTCCCATGATGTTAGGGTAAATTTTCCTTGTAAAGGGGGTTGTTAACCTTACATAACTCCATTGGTAAGCAGGTTGGTAACCTTTCCATATGGTTCCAGGGATAACTCTCTCGTCCTGGTGATGATATAATTATCATCAGGTGGCGCGGTTATCCCGATCCCTCGTGTGTATGGTGACTTATATATACAGCTTGTAAAAGATATGTGTTATGCGGCATTTATTATTGTACGTATATTTGCATATTTAAAATATTATGATGCCTTACATTTCTGAACGTCGACTTGCATTTGTGCACGTTCGCTTTACATTATCTGACCTCGACTTGCATATGTTTATGATGTCTTCATCATAATACAAATACTAACACATATGGATTGAATTGTAACTTAAGTGTTCGATGGCTTACATAAGTGTACGGCGGATTGGCTGTTTCTATCTCGCCTAAGGGATTAAAGGCTGTAGTGGAATCTTCATCATTACAAACTAGAATTACTTCCGTCTGTCTGAAATATATACGTAGAAGAAAATCATTTTAGCCTCTTAATGGTGAAAATGTGTGCTAATGTGATAATTTTTAAATATATTTCCGGAATCTGCTGTAACAGTTGTAACAATAACACAAATATTTCATTTTTGACTACACCGTACGAAATTGTTATATTTATTCTTTTACTTCCGTGAAATACATAATTTGCACTGTTGAACTTTAAGACGTCATTTCTAAGATTGACGTCGGCTTCCTAAAGAGACAACTGCTAATCTACTCCGGTTTGACATTATACTTATAAAATGTAAGTGTCTATTCCATACGTTTCCCATAACAAAACGTCAATGATATCTTCATTGTTACTTTTATTTTAACTATTCAATTATCTTCACTAAAAGATGGCACCTCCTCGATGTAACTATTATCGTAAAGGTAAGTAACTGATGTGAGGAATTCGAAACAAACGCAGTTATTTTAGCATATTCAAAGGATAGTGTCTCTAGCTGGGGGGCGAACCCGCACCTTCGCGGCGATAACGCCTAGCCCTGCAATTCCTGCGACGCAAACAACTGGGCTAACCGGGACAATCCCAAAAAAGGTTGATCGGATAGACCTGATATACGTAACCATCACTGCATGAAATCGGTAACGAGTTATTTTACTGGTAATAGTTCTGACTATATGTACGGGGAGACTTTTTACTGCCGCCACACTGCACATACAGCGCTACTGTGAATTTTAAATGATAATGCCTCTAGCTGGGAGCGAACTCGCACCATCGCGGCGACAGCGCCTAGCCCCGCAAAGACATCAATAGCTCTACTCGATACGAAGGTAGAAAAGTTAATATGTAAAGCCCAAAAAAAAAGCAGCATTTCACGTGGGAACCTACCTTACTCCATCAGCTGCGAGATACCTAGCAACAACAACATCATAATCGATATCTGGAAGTCCTACATTATTACCCAAGACTGTGTAAAATGTCACTGAATTTTGCGTTCCTACATCATAGAATCGATACGATCCCATCTGTTCTAACATTTGGCATACCTATTTGAATAATCAATGTACACTGTAAAAATGTTTATTATTAAATGTATATTTTGCTGCGTTCATCGTGGTACAAAATGTGTTTCATTTGTTTCCAGACCGACTAAAGTTTGTGTCGAAATTACTTTTAACAGTCCAATATGTTTAAGATCTCGATAAAGGCAATATATTCTCGATCCCTTTAAATCTAATATATATCTAAGATAAATATTCTTAATTGTTACCAAATTTCTAACGCGGACTTTTTAATGGCTGTCATAAACTTGCGCGCATTGACGCCACCAGACATATAGATATGACATAAAACAAACAAATAGTAATCGAATGGAGCCTTTGGTGACGTTAATAATAAATTTCATGGGCGAGTTCAGTAGAATATAATTATACATGTAAGACAATGATTGGCAGATTCTTTTTAATCACATTCTTCAAAATTGAAGAAATGAGCCAAAACAAACTCGGATAAACTGCACATGGAATAGCAACACTGATCGTGACGTTATAAAACAAATTGCATTTCTTCTTTTGACCAATAATTTGGCTCCTCGAGAATATTTAATATGTTAATTTTAAACGCCGGTGTTAACGTTCTTAAAAAGTGTGTTGGTTAAGTTTGTAAACCAGAAAGAATGTACAGGACTAATAGAAACAACACTAGATTGTATAACACGTGTGTGATATAAATAGATGTGTAAACAGCTTTAGTTGAATCACGAGCTATTTAAAAACACAACGAGCATAACATACAATACACTCACCGCCACATCATGACAGTTATCGTCTATTACGCCAGTTGTCCTTGATTCTGTGAAAGTTTCGCAGGGATTGTACGAATATTTGTATGGATCTAACGCTTTTACATCCTTGAAACTGCAAAAGACATATTCATAAACATGAACAATTTAACACCTACAAAAAGTGCAATCGATCAATGTGGTTATGAAGTTCATCTTTACTCAATGATAAGATTAAAATGTAAAGATGGGCACGTCCTTGTCCCGAGAAAAAGGCGCGCGAAAACGCTCAAAAATGATATCTTATACCGACGCACCTTCAAGTCTTATCGACAGCTGTAAATAGCGCGGACATGTATGCGGATGACACCACAATCAGTGACATCAGCTTCTCCAAAGAAATACTACAGCAAAATCTTCAGCATTCATTAGATATTCTTGAAACTTGGTGTAAAGAAAATGGCATGGTGCTTAACACTGAACAAACAAAGGTCATTTCATCACAACTCCGCAAAAAAGAACCAAAAAGGGAAATATTCAGCTAAATGTTAATTATAAAAATGTCAGTCTAAAACTAACAACAGGGGATAAACTGTTAGGCGTACATATACAAGACAATCTTAAATGGGATGTCCATGTTAATAGTATAAAAAGAAAAATAGCTTCAAATATATGGCTTTTTTCTAAAATAAAATACCTTATACCCTTAAACAGTAGAATAATTTATTATAAAGCATATATACAACCGCATTTAGACTTTTGTAATGTTATTTGAGGAGGCATTGGAGGAATAAATAAACTACTGTCATTACAAAAAAGAGCATGCAAAACTATATTTGGACCAGAATATATAAGTTTTAAGGATGCCATGAACAAAATTAATTCTCTTACTATTCACCAAAGAATTATACTTCAAAAAGCCAAATTTATGTTTAAAGTGCACAATAAACTTGTACCTGAATACATAGAAGATATGTACCAATATAGGGAGGGAGTCATCTGGTTTCAATATAAGCAATTCCAGCTCTACAGATTTTAAAGTACCTCGACCAAGAATAGAATTATTCAAGGAAAGTATGTCTTACTCTGGATCCAGGATTTGGAATAATATACCGGAAAGCATTAGATTAAGTAAAACACTTAATCAGTTTACCATAAATCTTACAAATTTGATAAAGCAGAACTATGATGATACATACTTCTAAAAAATTAACCACACACCATTTTTGGAACAAAAAATTAATAAAACTCTTATACATTGACTCCAAAACATAATGATTATGATTATTTTGATGATGTTTTTATGATAACTTATACCTGGTGGAGCATTTTCTTAACTTATAGCGGTTACATTATATATGTATATTGATTTCATAATTTTGCATGTCTTTGTTTTTATTTTGCATCATTGTTGTTTTGTTACACTTATCATTACTACTTAACATGTTTTTACTTATTGAGAGGGCCCCAAGGGAGATTAGTTTTTGTTTTTTAACTAATTGGGTTACCCTCTATAAATAAAGTCAGTCATTCATTCATTCAATCAAATCTGTAAGTCCGAACATTTACTGTCATACGCCTGGCCAAAAGAACAAATTAATGGTACCCAATGTTCAAACAATGAAAGGGCACCTATCAGTTTGCGATGCAACCAAAACATTGCACGTCCGTCGTGTGAATTATATTTATCTACCGCATCAGTTACCGGTCCACTGATTTTTAAAAAGACTCGTTTCTAAATGTATCAAGAAATAACAATTACCTAGGTCCGTCCTTAGAACCCAATGAGCTTAAATCGATCACACCCTGTGAGCATTGGCACGAACATGTGGACTTCCGGTCACAAGTTTCAGACTGTATACTTCGCAATATTAAAAACACATGTAATAATCCAACATTCAGACAAAATTCTTTTCCGAACATTTTAGACATTTACATATGACATATTTAAAAATGTATGACCCAGCAATCATGTGGACTACTTTGTCCTCATTAATTAAAATAAAATAAAATAAGCCACGACTGTATCATATAGTTGATAATCTAAAAATAATCAATATATAGATAACTACAACTTTGACACTGAAACATGTAGATAATCTCAAATTAATGTATGTAAAAGATTAGATATACACGAATTTCCTAGTTGTAAGAAAACAGTTAACTTTAAAAAATATCTCATTTACAAATAAATTCAGCATTAATATTGTAAGACATGGCCAGCATTTTTTATCATATGGTTAAAATATCTAACATTGTCGGCTGTTGAATGCGACGATTTTTCAACTTTCGAGTATTTTAATGAAAATTTGCATGAAGTTAATTGACCATATTTCCGATATGGAACCGAATATTTTGTAAAAATATTTTATTTTGTCTCAAAGATACAGGTCTTCAAAGATGGTCACTAACGGCAGTTTTTGGACATGACGTCAAAAGAACTGTAACTGAATGTTTTCTGCTGTAACTTTGAGGTTATTCGAATGTTCCGTTTTCTGTTTTAATAATATTGTACAGAATAAAATTGTCTTTCCACTGATGTAACTTTTATGAGTTTTCACCCAAGATTTACGCGTGACGTCGCCGAAAAGCGCCGTTTCGACCTGAAAAATGACGTGGAGTTTTACTAAATTTTCGTCGCTTATTTCGGAATTACAAAAAATCTTATCAATAAAATTTTGATTTTTTTGCATAATTCGTTTGTAAATTTTATTTTGAAAATATTTGACAAATAAAAAAGGGGGGTCACCGACTTCGTTTTTGCGTTATTACGTTCACCTTAACCCCTATCCCCATAATTTTAATGACACAATAAAAGCTTTCCATTTCGCGTCATACTTCAGCACTATAATAATTCCGTTTTCTGTTTTAATAATATTGTACAGAATCAAAGTCTCTTTCCACTGATGTAACTTTCATGAGTTTTCACCCGAGATTTACGCGTGACGTCGCCGAAAAGCGCCGTTTCGACCTGAAAAATGACGTGGAGTTTTACTCAATTTTCGTCGCTTATTTCGGAATTACGAAACATCTTATCAATAAAATTTTGAATTTTTTGCATAATTCGTTTGTAAATTTTATTTTGAAAATATTTGACAAATAAAAAAGGGGGGTCACCGACTTTGTTTTTGCGATATTACGCTCATATTTACCCCTATCCCTTATGCAAACGTTGGCGTAAATCGCATCATAAAAGGAATTTGGCGGCTAACAAATAATATTTATTCTGACAGTATATAATTTGATTTATATATTCCAGCACAATATGATAATTGTTTTCATGTGGAAAAAAACAACATACATAATAAAATTATGATTGAAACTACCGATTCTGCTTCAATCAAGGAAATGAGCTATAACTCTGCTCCTTTAAGTTTTCATTTCTTCGGGACTGACATTTCTCCTTCTCCTCCCACCTCCACAACACCCCCAAGCCCCATCTACCCGTGACATTGACATTCCGAAAATCGTCAGTCACTAAACAGCTGCTACTTCTCTTTCCTTTTTGTAAATCCCTTTCTCCGACTACCCAGCCAAAGAGTGAAAACAAATCTGAAAAAAATAAACAACTTCCAAAGCCTCTGGACTATGTCTCACCCACACCCCCTCTCCTGTTTGTCTTCCTGCATTTTTTTATGCCCCCACGAAGACGGAGGCATATAGAGTTGCATTCGTTCATATGTCCGTCAGTCCGTCCCTATGTCCCGAAAATCTTGTGGCATCAACTCCTCATTAACTATCAGGCGGGTTTCTTTCAAACTTACATCGATGATCAAGAAGGATGTGTAGGTGATCGTCAAGATAAGATTTTTTTCCTGCGACCATTGTACCAGAGTTATGGCCCTTTGTTACAACTGTTGTTGTAGCAGTGGGAGCATCAGTGTGTGAGGGCACATTCGAGTTTTAAATATTTTCAACATAACTTTATATTGTTTACAACTTATTTTATATGTGTTTGTTAACGTGGCTTCTAGTACGGGTGTGTTTATATGAGAACGTTGCGGAGTGAGATAATTGGTAGCTTATGTCATTGTTTATTGTATGTCAACGTGTATGCAGAAACACAGATATGGCAACATTTCCATTCATAGTTGCATGTGTTTGCTCAGCATGCGGCCTCGCTTCGCCTTCTCCATTTCTGTATATCACCAAAATTGAACTTATCATTTGAATACGCAGATTACGCTGATAGTGATTATAGCAGATGATAGTGATTAACTGATAAAATGGCGTTCATTTCCAAGTGAATTTGTAGTTATCCTATAGAACCATCTCTGAGAAATCTGCGTCAACAGCAGACCAAAATGTACGTCGAATCGTGAAACAGAAGCGTGTTAAGCCGACCTATGTGCTTGGCCATTAAAAATTTAGTTAAAGATAATATTCTCATGAGATGATCGCTAGAAAATAACCTCGTTCAGCAATTGGTCTGCAAATAAGAGTAATAACTAGTTTTTAGGGGAAATGTGCCGTACAATTACCGTACGCGCATTACTTAACAGCGACGAGTGTATTGGTTAACCTAGGTCAAGAGGTGACATACATGTATGATAGTTCGTGATATGTTCTTAACTGAAACTGTAGTTTTGTAGCTTTCAAATACAATAATTTTTATCAAATGTGTAGTACTAGTGTCTGCTACAATAACTAGAAACTTTATCACACCAATATTTTTGTTTTGATGCAAGCGCATGTTTATGCTTGGAGCGCTTGTAATTGTTGTTTTTTGTAGATGATGGGAAAACAGCTCGCCATATCAAGATGATAATCGGGGATTATATTCAATAATCGTATGATTATTTAATGAATATTGTTTAATATACAGTTTTGTCGATTTCACAAGATCATGGAGAACATGAAGAATTTATGGACCTTAATATCGGCACTACTTCGCGACCGCACAACATCTCATTTACAATGTTAAACGCCTCATATGAACTAAGCAGCCTAGCTCGACGCAGCGGCGTTGTTCTTTGTTTGTTGGATAGTGTTTCTTTCTTTAAAGCTTCAAGATTGATTACACAAGAACGTACAAAAAGCGCTGAAAATTCATAAAATGTTGAGCTTGAGTGTCTGCATAATATTTTAGCCTGGTCTCGCTGTCACCGAAGAACCTGTTTACTTGAATACGCCTGTGGTCGCAATGATACACCGGAAGTTAACGACCGCACGTCGACATCTTCTCGACTGCTAGCTTAAGGGCCCACTCCACTCCTCCTTGCACGTTCATGATAATAAAAGAAAATTATCAAAATTTCAATAAAGGCAAAATGCCATTCAATGAAACTTTGCATAAATGATTGTTACTAATGTATCTTTATTTTGTATATGATCGTACACGTTAGAACAGTAAAAAATAGGAGATCTAAAAATTCCCTAAATTTCTATTAACATAAATTCACAAAAACGAAATAACACAAAATTTCATTTTAAATGCCCACATGTGTAATATGCTACTGACAACAATATCTTGTGTCCTCGTGACTTAGGCTACATATGTAAACTTTATGAGATATTAGTAAAAGTGTGTTTGACCCTAAATTTCATGGTCGCTTCCTAGTCGTGTAAACGTGTGACAAACCCTGATTACTCTTTTCCTAATTGAAAGTTCTTTACAAAGAACACCACATTATCCTGTCCGTATCATTACAGTCATGTGGGAATTCTAAATTATGTTTTGTGTTGCTTAGTTTTTGTGAATTTATGTAAACAGAATTTTAGGGAATTTTTAGGTCCAGTTTTTTTCTTTACTTTTCTAACATGTCCTACTGTGTGCAAAATAAAGATACATTAGTAACATTCGTTTGTGAAAAGTATCATTGAACGCCTTTTTACCGTTATTGACATTTTGATAATTTTCTTTTCATCTATGAACGTGAAGTGGAGGAGTGTAGTGAGCACTAAAGAATATAAAGAAAAATATGAAAATCTCTCAAACGGCAAAATTTAGTTCTATGAAACTTTGCACAAATCAATGTCATTAGTGTTAATTTATTTTATATACGTTAAGAAAATTTAGAACAGTAAAGAAAATAGTTAGACCTAAAAATCCCTGAACTTCTATTTGCATTCAAACACAAAAACGAAACAACACATAATAGCAATTCAAATGCCTACACGAGTAAAATGATATTGACAACAATACCTAAGGTCCTTTAAAAAAATGTCAATCATGAAGTGAGAAATGAAAATTTTTATTTCATCCATTTTCGCGACCAGGGAATTAAAGGTCAATACTTTTACTAATTTATTGTATACATTTGTTAGACAAAAGGACCTTAGATATTGTTGTCAGTAACTTATTATTGATGAAGGCATTTACATTTTGGATATTTAGTGTTGCTTCTTTTTTGTGTTTGTTTGCAAATTCTGTAACCCAAATCCACCATTCTCATAAATTCGGCGATTTTTTTTGTTACTCAAATGATTTCTCGCGATTTCGAAGGTGAAGGCCAGTCATGTACTTCCCACGGTACACTTTTGCGACTCCATTGATTTTCTGGATAAAACATGGAAATACGGCAGGAAAATTAAACGAAAATACAGAAATATGATTCGATTTGTGTTTAACCTAATGCAATTTTAACACCGAACATCTTTTCCTTCGTAAAAAGTTCTTGTTGCTTAAAATTTTGACATTCATCGTCTGCGTACGCTTGTATTTATTATCGAGGTCATGTGACACACTACGTCACACGCTCGCTCCAAACAAAAACGTACGGACGCGTAAAAAACTATTTGTTGTCATATTTAAGAAACATGATCTTAAAAGAGGTCGATATCGGATGGGATGTGGCCATATACCAGACAGAGATGAAAAATGCTTATAATGAAACAAAGACCCACAATATTCCTATTCAAAGAGAGGCCAAGTCTTACGGCGTTCCAGTTTCAACTCTTAAGGACAGAGTGTTTTTTGTTCATAATGCAAAGACCTGATGCAATCTTCAATGTGGATGAAAAGGGACTCTCAACTGACCACAAACCCCCAAAATTATGACTGGTGCCGTATACAAAGCTAAGGCTGCTACATCTGGTAAATCCCAAACTGTGTTATAGGTGAGGTTAATGCTATGGGAAATCATCAACATTTGCAGCCATTAATAAAAAAGTGTTAACACTTGTTAGGTTTGAACGTGCACGGGATTCTAATGGTCTATAATATGAAAATATAACAACACCAAAGTTTAGATGCAGAATTATTTATTTTGAATACGTTTGTCGGCGTTTTTACTTAGTTTTAGCAGAATGAGAAACGATCCTCAGAGAATCTTACTTTCCTAAAACAGACTTAATACGAAGACAGTTTAATCTGGTTGCTGTTAATTAGTCAATTTTTGATGGGTACTAAGTTTTGTGAATATCGAGGGAAGATCGATCCAGGGTTTGAAAACAACCTCGAGATCAGCTTACAAAACTAGTAAGTCCTCTTAATACTTCTTGCACTAAATGATAAAATTGAGATTAGATTGTGATCAGAAATGAAATTAAAAGAATATTACATCTACAAGGAATTTTAAAAAGACACGAAAGAATATAGGCAAAATTGAGAAATAAACAAAAGAATAAACACTATTACAAGCTTATCAGTCGTATTAGCTAAAGAACAGGGTTTTAATGTCACAAAGTATTGAAATTGTATTCTCCGAAAGTTATGCTACTGGTATGTTAAGAGATCCGAGTGAATGTCCGTTTAGCTTTTTCAAAATTCCCGCCTTTTCTTGTAGTTTCCTGAACATGATCACAGCGGCGATTGCAGATGCAACCAGTCCTCCGACCAAGATAATGATCAGGACTATGAAGATGCCCTGATTCATGCAAACGTCTGTTGTGTCACCAGGGCCTGAAAGCAGAAAAAGAACACTGGCGCTTTAATTGTTATAATACCAATGGCCGTGACATATTACCTTGTTCGGAATGAATAAAATATAGTTAATATAAATGAAGGTGTATGAACAATCTTATTAAAATGTATAAAAGCTGCATGTTCACAGAGGGTGGAATACTTTCAATGTCTTAGGTGTTGTTAATATTAATTTTATTATCACGTGACTGTCTTGTTATCCATAACGAGTTATACTGAGTCTGGCACGAACTATTTCTGAAATAAAATGTCTTTGATGTGATTTGAAAATTTAGACCGTCGTTAAACAACACTTTAAAATGACATTGCCTCTACCTAGGAGCGAACCAGTATCGTCACGGCGACAGCGCCTAGCATTGCAATTCCGACAACGTACCAATTTAGCTAGCCGGTATAACCCCAAAATAGGTTGATCGGATAGCCCTGATGTACGTTATCATCACTGCATGACAAGGGAAACTGCCTGAACTAGGTAAACCGATAAGACACAGTATAGTGTAACCTATCCATTAAAACAAATATAATTATGTAAACGCCATTCAGCCGTAAAACCAAGAAAGGAATTTATTTTAGCGCTCTATAAGGGTTTGTTTTCCAACACATTATGTAATGATTATATACTTCTGCCTTTGTTAAAAATTTTATTAAATTTACATGAAATAAATATTGTTTAAACAAAGGTTAACCGGTTAGATACAGTATAGTTTAATCGTTTACTCCAAGGGATATGGCTGTTGTCTTCTGAACATAGGTGATACAAGACTTGACCGATCGACATATTCTGAAAAGGCCCGGCCTTTCTTACAACCATATCGACCCTCTAATATATATATGTTATCTCGAGACAGTAAACTATTAAATTATTTAAATATCTGACCAAGTTAGTGTAGATCTAGATCGAACGGCAGGTATTCGCCAACTGATCGGGATCTACACTAGTCGAACAAGCGATAAACCCGTTTATATGGAGTAAAAGGTTGATGAAAGTACAAGTAACTCACCTTCGATGACAACTTCATCTGTTGCTATTCTTAGACTGGTACCGATACTGATGTCTTCCACGACATTGTCTGTGTCTGCCTGACGCTTGGTCAAATCCCTTTTCTTTCTGCCATAGCTTGAAGACCCGTCTGTGCATGTCGTCTGTCATGAAGAAATTAATGAAGAATATTCAACAACTGATTGAGTATCACAAGAAACAAGATGAACATTGTGGTGATTAAAAGACCACGGTCACTTCGCTACGCTCTGTTTCCTTATGGTTTCTTAATTGTTAAAACTTGAAGCAATATACAATAACTATAACTTAAGTGCATGCTCCTGTCCCACTCCTCCCCAATCAAAGCAATAAAACTAACAACAAAGCAAGGAATTTAATCCTGTACTACCGCCTCATATTCAGATTTGTAAGTTTAAGGAGAGTCAACTTTGGAGAGTTAATAACTTACCGGTGAGCAGGCACCGAGACAAACTTGTAATGTGCACGTGAAAACCATGGAGACAGGTGCACCGGAAAGACTCGTTGTACGGAAGGCACCAAACTGAGCTTGGAGAACACCCTGTGTCGTCTGCGAAATGACCGGGAACAATTCTGTGTCCACCGGGCAGCTGAAGGTATGTCAAAATAAACGTTAAATGCTACATGTAAAGCATCAGGGCTGAAGGGTATAAAACTGAGGTTGGAAACCAGTCTCAAATCTCACGAATCTGACTGGCTGAAATGGCAACTGGTCAGTCTCATGCTTGAGATTTGAGTTGGGCACTGAACATATTGTTTTGTTTTTAACGGGATATTTCATGTTATCTAGTAACATTAAAAATTCATGTTGCCTAACAGATGTTAATCATTAAATAATGGTTTCTTTTTACACTAAGTAATGAATAAAATCGAAAGAAACGAACAACAAAAGAATCGAACAACCAAAGAATCGATTCAGTTTTTTTTAATATTGTTTTTTTTTAAGATTGACCCCGTGAATGCAGATAAGAAAGGTTGTAATAGTTAAAATCTAGGCAATTATAACATCATTCTATTACAAATTAGACGTTTAAACTATATTTTAATGGACTTTTATTGATTGATTAGTCGTGGAGTATGTATAAAATGTTTGGATTAAATAGATTTACTAATCGGTTATGACGTTGAGCGTATCAGCGACGCAAGAGCGGGCTTTGATGTCAAAATCCTCTAAAAAGTAAAATGTAATATTGCAAGCAATACTTTATAACAATAAGAACAACACTTATTATTATAACATCAACAACAAACTACCGGTATTATTAGCAACGCTGGTAACCACATGGGTCTGGCTAACAATTAGCAGAGACTTGATTTAATATATCATATATACTGTGGTATTTCGCTGGGGCTAGTTTTCGCGCGTTTGACTCATATGACATTTTTGCGAGGACATAAATTCGCGCAGTTGTATTATCCTTATATGATACGATATGAAGTGGTAGGTATTAACTGGAGTTTTATTTTGCGCATAACATACGAACATTGAAACCGCGTAAAGTATAATGATACCATAGTATGCGAATTATGAGTGACAACAATTAACAAAATGTCGTGAAAAAAACAACACCTTTATAATAATAAATTCTAATACTATACACACTTTATACATGTTACTAGTCAATATTCATTTTATTTCACAGTTTCATTTTTGTTATAGCCAGTCTAAATCTTACGTCTAGCCTTTGTAACGGATTGCAGCATTATCAATGATATTGAGAAGAGTCTATAGACTAGCCACATATCAAATGATTTATTTAAGTCGGAAAATATTACCGGTATATTCGCCTGCATGGGAAACAAGCTATACATATTTTCATTTCAAATGCGTAATTTTATGATTGCTAAAATAATAAAGGCATTGTTCTGATAATTATGATGCCAAGTAGTTTTGTAATTTGCAAATGACTGGTAAAAACTCTCTGTTTCTCTAATAAATTTTATTAATAAGCATTTATAAGTGATAGTCCGATTCCATAACATTCATAAAACACGTTTCAAATAAACACTTTTTAGTTTTATACCAGTCTACCACGAAGTCTTAAATCTTAAGTTACGACAAGGGAGTTTAAACATTAGAGAATCATTCGCAATATGGACTAAGTTAAATTAAAAGTTAGTGAATCCCAATATTGTAACATGTTAACTAAAATATGATTGGTTCTGAATCAAATAGAAAGACGTTCATTTTTCGTTCCATTTAAATTGTTAAATATTAGATGATAATAACGTATTAAGATTCAAAACCAGATATATGTTTACATACGGATGAATTCGGAGTCCAGCTGCATGACCATTGTGATGACGTCAGTAAGTTTGACTGTTGCGCCATCTACAGAGATACCGTTGGAGTATAGTGCCATAGTCGCAGTCGGCTTCACGGTTTTATTTTGTCCTGCATCGTCATCTTTGTTCCTAAATAAAGACACCACAATGAAAATGCATGTCGAGCCGTAATTTCGTTAAAGCGGCTTTTATTATTTTTTACAGAATTACGTCTTACTACTAAGTTAACATTTTAAAGTACTGGCGTCATTATACCGGTATGTGCCGCTCCATGCAAAACAACAACAACAACAACAACATAACATGCCTTCGGTGATTTTATACAGTTGTTGATACATTTGGAAAAAATAATTTCATTTCGTGTTCCCGTTACTCTTAGTGATATTGTTAAAGAAATAATATTTGTTAAGGCTCAATGCATGGGTTTATATGCAATGTCGTCCGCTCAAATTTGTGACATCATTTCAAGGATTGACGTCGTCCTCCCGAAGACATATTTTGCATGTCGAGGCTCTTATTCAGCTCTATAGCATACACTCATGTAGTCATAATTATTGCTTATTCAGCGAAGTTTAAGTAATCTAAGAAACGCCAAGGGAACGGAGCGTACCGACGTGTCCGTGGTTTCGTAAATAACTTAGTGTCACATTTCACCTAACAACTGTTATATATAACGTCATCACCCCATGATTACTCAGTACTTAATAGACACCAGATGATGATCAGTCGTTTAGTTTTAACACATAATAAGTGCAGAATTTTTGCAACTCTAGCTCAAGATTGGAACACAAATAGTAGTTAATGTAGAAAAACCAACTTACGCAGCGGTGATGTCACTGGCCACAGTAAGGTCCCCTAAGTCTGCTATGCACATAACCGGGATCTGCTTATCTGCACCAGTTTGGTAAAATTGGTTCTTTTGTACATGTACGACGATCTTAAACTTTTCCTCCTAAAACGATATTGTTTTATGAAAAATGGAGAAATGTTCTTTCTAAATCGAGATTTTTTTAAATTGGAATACACACATATCAAGCGATTTTTTTTCTTAATCGTGATAATATTTTTCATGAAATACATACAGATAAAACGCTATATTTCTTTGCCCTCCGACCTGCAAAGTTTAGCCGGATTATGAAGATGTAAACTCGATAATTTCATGATACACATCCGGGCTCCTTGAATATATCATTGACTTCATACATGTATGTATGGCTTAATCGTGCAAATTTTGCTTAATTTCACCGGAGGATTTTGTCCAAGAATCATTCCAAATAAATAAACACTACAAATTCTTCCTCTGTTAAACATAAATATTTTGTTTTGATTTGTGCTTTAGTTGGAAAGCATCTGTACTATACAGTTATTGTTAATTACTCTATGACAAAATGGTTTCGGACATAAAAATCTTACAAAGGAATAGAAGGATTTATGATATGCAAGAAGAAAGAACTATCATGAGTGCTTGTTTGGAGGTGGAAAAATCCGGCCCTCGGGCACCTGTGTTCTGAGGTAACTCTACATTCTTGTTATTGCACCAAGACATTTTTTTCGGGCCGTATTTTCCCGATCCAAAACACGTAAAACACTTTTATAACGTTTTAAAAAGATTTTGTTAACTTTTCCTTTCTCCCTAAGGATGAACGCCTTGGTTTGGGAACTAGTGTTAGACGTCGTAAAAACGAAAACAGATTTTAATTTTTTAATTTAAAAGTCAAGTTTCACAATAAACACCGTGATGAATTGCAGCACTAATTCATAGTACATAATTGTGAAAAGATAAAATATGACTAAATTTACCAACTTATTTCAATATTTTATTAATATTATACTCACCCATTTAATGTTACACGACGCAAAGTCTATGGTGTGAGTGGAAGTCCCCGACGATGTAAACTGTCGGCAAGCGGAGTCCTGTCCCTGGATGTACATGATACCATTGTCTGATGCGTCGGTTAGAGTTATTTGAAGCAGGCTTTTGGTGCAACTGTCGACAGTCACTGTTGAAGAAATGTGAATGTAAAGCATTAGAAACACAACAGCTGGAAAATAGAAAAATAAGAGAAGGACAGCTTTCAGTGATATAAATCCATATATCATCAAGAATTGAGTGTGCAAAAGTTTATTCTCGGACATCTTATTGGTTAAATTAAAACTTAGTTTCGAAATTGACCAATCGTGTTCTTGAGTTGATTAAAATATTTTAAGACATCTGATTGGTTAATATTGTATTCTATCTCGAAATTGACCAATAGCGTGCTAGAGCTTACAATACTGTATTCTGAGACAGCTGATAGGTTTAAATTGAGTTCAGGTTTCAAATTGACCAATCACATGCTTATGTTCGATAATGATCTTCTCTTCCAGTTTATTAGTGTTATGTCAAGTTCTTGACTGAGAGGCTCGAACAAAGGTTCTAAAAATAACACCTATTAGTAAGTTATGTATGTACCTGTATTTTTTCCAAACATTGAATATACTATGTACCTGATATTGCGTTCTAAAAATAGCACATAAGTTATTTACATTTCCTAATATTGAGTGTTGAGTTAAACAAAAACAGAAATTACTCTTTAGGTCAAGGGAATTTGTTACTTACAAGTTGGATTAAACTGTCCAAATGCACCAATGATGGCTAGAGACAAAAAGAAGATGGAGGTTTGGGCGTTCATGTCTGCAGTTGCTGAAAGTAAATACAAAGGGATGTTAAGGCATGCATAGCAGAGTAAAGCAGAACATCAGATATCTATTCATATATTATTTATTGCTATATGCACAGTCGACCCTGTTTTAAGCAGCTATCCAAGGTGACAAAATTGGCTGTTTAACACAGGTGAATGTTTAAGGCATGTCAAACTAAGAACAAAATGTCAATTAAGGACATATGATGGCTGTTAAAAGCATGTGGCTGTTGAACTGTTGTATTGCATTATATATAGTAATTATATCATTAATATCACTGAAAACCAGGTAAACGCCATACGTGTATGTAAATATTTGTTTTATTAATCGTTTAATGCATTTCTTAAAATATTCTGGGTCTACATTCTACATTGTACATTTTTGGAGCGCAATAAATGAGTGATCCAATACTAAACATGATAAACAAGAAATATCTTTAAAAAAGATAAACGGCGTTGATAAAAAAGATTTATATATACATGTATATAAGAAAGAAAGAAATACAGAGAGGCAAAGCAGACACAGTTTAGTTATTTTATTTTATTTGTTATAGCTGTTGACGAACCCTCCCTGCCTTCTTAGTATGACTTAGAGATTAAGCGACCGAATCATGACAACTCATAAATTCATTGAAAGTGTCTTTCAAAAAAAATGTTGAAGCTGTTGCAACAATTTCATACAGTGATAACAAGTCGATTAAAGAAGCAAAATATTCAGTTTCAATAAAATACCTCGAGTAGAGTGAGAATTCATGATGAATAAATGTCCTTGAAATTTAATAAATATAAAAAATAACAGCCTGTTACAAGAGCGAAATCTACCAACTTTTACGTATATTAAGTTTAAAAAAAGTGTCCGTCCTGAGTATTGAACCCGGGGCCACTACACTATAATGACCTTGTCTTACGAACTTGAAATTAACAATCAGTATCAAAGGAACTAGAAAGGAACCAGTAAGAACACTTCTCTTTCGTTTTACACTGTGTATTGTATGCAAGTGACACCCAAGAATATTCCATATATTAATATTATATTTAAGCCATCAATATTGACTTAACTGGTTACTTAAATCGTAAATATGTTTTTCCTCCAATACAACACCCACTAACAACCAATCAAATTAATCTATTTGATTTTTCCGCTGCATAATAATAAAATCCCACTGCTAGATTAGCCTGCTAGATGCCTCTCTGGTGTAAATAGCTACCAATCGAAATAGTTTATTTCATTTTCCCCCTGCATAATAAGAGAATACGAGTATTATTTACAACATTTCATTGGTCGAAAAACTAGGTCAAAAGTGAGCTTAGACAGCTAACGCCGAAAAATATTGAATAAAAGTTAACATCGTTTTGGCTTACGCCTTTATAGGCATACAAAACAACTGAAAACAATTCATTTACTCTTTAAAATGTGAAATATGGCCAGATAAACTGCTCATTACATTATAATGATGGTATTGATCTGTTGTTTCACATGATTGAAATAAAGATTAACATTTATTAATTTTCCAGTTCCATTAAAAAGTTGATAGTGTGTAACATAAGTACATGTATGCAATTTATTTTATGTCATGTGTGGATTGACTTGACAAAAACGCCCTGTCAAATCTAAATTCATTTTTATTTTGAATCAATAATATTTTACTGCTACCAGTAAAATATTTTTCGGAAATAAAAGAGACTCATTTACAATGTACCATAAGCAGCGTTCATTTTTCTAATATACTTAATGAAAAAGAAAAAAGAGTTGATCTCACCTTCTCTCTGTTTCTTACCTTCTGTCAGCATTTAATTTTTCTCTCCGTTATCTTACTACACAAATGATATATCTACCGTACAAATATACGCACAACTTATTTATTGGAATTTAACTCCCCATGGACAAGAGTTTATATAAGCGTTTTTTTTTTGTTCTTTAATACAAAGCATGCCATTTCCTTTTTGTAGTCTGTTATTATATGTGCATATGATTAAATAAATATTGTTTTAACTAACCTGTCGGTAAAAGATCTTTACAATCCAACAATCCGACGTCTTCAACAGCAAACAGAAGCCTGTACTGATGAAAGCACAAGTCATCCTGGTTTATATCGCAGAACCTGTAAAACAATTAACAGCGTTAAGAATAATCGAATTATTTGGAATAATCGGACTAAGAATAATCTTATTATATGGAATAATCGGAATAACGCTTTTAGTGTAAATTTTATTGATGCAATAAACAAGTTAACAACAAATGACCGTAGGTCGCAACATGGGTTAATTTCTTTTACATAATTGATGCTGCTAAATGTGACAGTAAAACACGTTTAGTGGACATTCAAACATATGCTCAACCAAAAAAGGAAATCTGACAACCAGGTTGACGATCGGATTCTACTTAGCAGTCTATTAATATATAATTATTTATACATGTACATGTAGCACCAAATCCTTTCCTATACATGTTTATTTTATTGCGTCATTGTCTATAGGCTAATTCCTACATTCCTACAGTTTTAAAAGCATTGCCTGATTATTAGTTAATACGTGGGTTATTCGACATGTAATGAATAATGTGCCACAGCGCGATAAGGCATTACTCAGTTTGTCATAGGCAAAAAAGAAAATATCAAAATCTCTCTAACGACCAAATGCAGCTTAATAAACTTTTCACAAACCAATGTTATTAATCATACAAATGTATACAATATGAGTTGTTTGTAAAAGTGTGTTTGACCTTCAATTTCCTGGTTACGAAAACGGATGACCAAAAATAAAAATGTTGATTTCTCTGTTCATAAATGAAATTTCTTTTCAAGGATATTAGATATTGTTGTCCGTATCATTTTATTCATGTTGGCATTTGAATTGTTGTTTTGTGTTTCTTCGTCATATGTAAAATAATCATACACTTGTAGTTGATTTGTGCAGTTTGATAAAACTGCAATGTGACTTTTGAGAGATTTTGATATTTTTTCTTTTTTGTTTATAATAAAGCAATGGTCTTAACGCTGTGCATGTTGATAAGCCTGATAGATCTATTCAATATCGTTCCAACGATATAAACAATCCTTCAGCTCAACACAGTTTAAAGAACAGTTTTCGGTCGTCATTTCAATGTCATTGGTAAAAAATAAACATTAAAAAATTTCTGAAACATCAATAAAATTATGCACAAATAATCGTTGTTCATGTATCTTCATTTTAGATAAGTTAAGAAATGTTAGAACAGTATAGGAAATATACCTAAAATTAATTAAAATTCTATTTACATAAATTCACAAAAACTAAACAACATAAACCATTATTTCAAAAACCCACATGAGTGCAATGATATTGGCAACAATATGTTGGGTCCCTATAAAAGAACTTTCAATTACGAAGAGAGAAATCGACGTTTGCAACCCATTTACGCGACCAGGGATTCAAGGCAAAACACACTTTTACAAATATCTCGTATTGTTCACATTATGTTAGTCAAAAGGACACAGCGTACTGTTGTCCATTTAATATTAAAGGATGTTTTGTGATGTTTACTTTTTGTGAAATTATGCACTGATTCTTATATCTAGTTTTCTTTACTTTACTGTTCTAACATGTCTGAACATATGTAAAATAAAGATACATTAATAACTTTAAGTTTTGCAAAGTTTCATAAAACGCCATTTTGCCGTTATAGAGATTTTGATAACTTTCTTTTTTTATCGATGAACATGCAAATACCTTACGCTTGCCATCTGACTGACAGTGCAATTAACCAAAGACCTATATATATAAATATATAGGTCTTTGAATTAACCAATCAGAGTATCGCGCTGACAAGCCTTGTTACTATCCGCCATTTTGTCCGTCAAACTGACCAGCGTGTCGGACATCAAAGTTTCAAGTTTAATAAAAGATCTTCATAAATAATGGTGAAAAGATGCTGCTACGGCCCCTGCAATTCTGACACTAGATATCCAAAGAGGCAAGCGAATAGAATTAGGTTCATTCCGTTCCATAAACCAACAACAAATCTGGAGAAAAAAGCTAAATATATTGTTAAAATGATAAAACTTGGGACTTAAAAAAAAATAAAACTGGGGAATTTTTTAAAATAATTATTAGATAAAAGATATTTACGGGGATAATTTATTCTAAATTTCCATTTTCTGTCATACTTCAATAGTTTTATTAACTGATTTTGCTTTTGGAATGATTCTTGATGTAGAGTAAGTACATCATCTTAATCCCGTTTGGTAATAAAACAAAAATTAAACAATCTTAAAAAAAATACCTGACTGATTTTAGAATGGCCATGATGGTGTATGTTTTAATTTAAATTGAAAACTTTATTATTGGATAAAGCTAAAAAGCCGCATCAAATGATTGTTATAATACCGTAAAGATAATATAGATCTTGACATGTCTTTTAATCACACCAGGGGTGTTGATATTCAAACACTAAAAAAGTTTTCGAATGTCCCGTCGGTTTTCGAATATTCAAATGTTCGAATATTCGTTGCCATCCCTAGTACTATTATATTATTATAGAGTTGTATGATTAATTAATGTTATTAAAATTAGTAAAAGGTTCGCCACAATTGCCTTCATTAAATCTAGTTTTGTTATATCATTGTAAAACACTGGTCTCTAATACATTTACTTTTTTGTAAAAAAAAAAACAAAACCTAAATTACATTAATTAACCCTACAACTATACAATATCATACAAGGGATGGCAACGAATATTCGAACATTTGAATATTCGAATACTGACGGGACATTCGAAAACTTTTTCAATGTTAGAATATGAAATTTTGTAAAATTAAATAAAAGGAAAAGCAAATAATTTTAAATTATTATCGAAATTCAATGTAAAATTAAGAGAAAATTAAAAGACGTGTCATGATCTATCTACTGGCCCTAATTAACAGCGATTGACAGAATGCAAATTATCTTTACGATCTTTACCGCATTATAACAATCCGTTGATGCGGCTTTTTAGCTTCATCCAATATTAAAGTTTTCAATTTAAATTAAAACATACACCACCATTGTCATTCTTAAATTAGTCAGGTATTTTTTAAAGATTTTTTGTTTGTTTTATTATCAAGATTATTAAGATGTCTAGTGTACATATTCAATATCCAGAATCATTCCAAAAGCAAAAATCGTTAATAAAAACTAATGAGGTATGACAGAAAATTGAAATTTAGAATAAATTATCCCCGTAAACATCTTTTATCTAATTTTAAAAAATTAGTGTAATAAGTCCCCAGTTTTATCATTTAAACAATATATTTTATTATTAAATTAGCTTTTTTTCTCCGGATTTGTTGTTGGTTTAAGGGAACGGAATGAACCTTATTCCATTCGCTCGCCTCTCTGGATATCTAGTGTCAGAATTGCAAGTGCCATAGTAGAACCTTTTTACCAGTATTTATGAAAATGTTTTAATAAACTTTAAAATTTGATGTCAGACACGCTGGTCAGTTTGACGGACAAAATGGCGGATAGTAACAAGGCTTATTCTGATTGGTTCATTGCTTTGTCAGTCAGACGGCCAGCGTAAGGTCCATTATGCCTTTATAATTTTAATATTGCATGTCGTTGTCCGCTGTTGTAAAAATGGTGGGAGAACGGGTACAATTTTTAAAGAAATTAGAGTTAACAGGGCGGGGTCGTTAAGACCGTAAAGGCAGTTAACAGGGCGGGGTGTTTGAGACGAAACAAAACAATGAAATCCAGATTAATATAACACTGTGCTTGCACTGCAAGGCCTCTTAGTAATTCAGCTTAGTTTTATCAGAAAAATGTCTTTCATTCAAGCATCTAAATTCATGATAACATTTTAACAAAAATATCAACAGTAACAATACGTCAACAAACACTATTAGACAAGACATTATACATGTATGATGCGCTGAATAAATAAATCGAAACAAAGTAGAAATCTCATTTCAGATTTCAGTATAAATAATGAAACCACTTTGTATTTGAATATATAATAATAGTATATATTACTAACTTATTTATTTATTTCATTGTCCTGTTTCGTCTTAAACACCCCGCCCTGTTAACTGCCTGTACGGTCTCAACGACCCCACCTTATTTACTGCCCTGTTCCGTTTCAACGACCCAACCCTGTTAACCGCCCTGTTCCTTCTCAGCGACCCCGTCCTGTTAACCGCCCTGTTCCGTTTCAACGAACCCGCCGTGTTAACTGCCTCGTTTACTGCCCTGTACGGTCTCAACGACCCTGTCCTGTTAACCGTCCTGTTCCGTTTCAACGACCCCGCCCTGTTAACTGCCCTGTATGGTCTCAACGACCCCACCCTGTTTACTGCCCTGTTCCGTTTCAACGACCCCTCCCTGTTAACAGCCCGTACGGTCTCAATGACCCCACCTTGTTAACTGTCCTGTTCCGTCTCGGCGACCCCGTCCTGTTATCTGCCCTGTTACGTCTCAACGACCCGCCCTGTAAACTGCCCTGACCTGTGCGGCCTCAACGACCCCGCCCTGTAAACTGCCCTATTCCGTCTCAACGACCCCGCCCTGTAACACTTTAACTGCCCTGTTCTGTCTCAACGACTGTTGCTCCGTCCCAACGACCCCGCGCTGTTGATTGACCTGTTCCGTCTAAATGACCTGCCCTGTTAAATGCCCTGTACGGTCTCAACGACCCCGCCCTGTAAACACTCCTGTTCCGTCTCATCTCAACGATCCCTGCTCCGTTCCAACGACCCCGCCCTGTTAATCACCCTGTTCCGATTCAACGAACCGATTGTTCTTACGGAAACTGCACATAATCTGTTTAATTCGCGTAGCGTTATGCCCCATATTAAGTTCTTTTCAGATGTATACAATTTATTGGCTGTCGTTCACTGCATTGGCAAATACCAAACAATACAACTTGAGGAAAAAATATTTATTGAGATTATGAAATTAGACACGGTTTAGGTTAGAGTTGGGACATTCGTTTCATTAGACAAAAATAAACAGATTGCAAGAAAGCTGTTTTTGAAATTAAAATTAATGCTTAATTACTGATGTAGCAGACTCATAAAGATGAATGAAATATACTAATTGCTATTTACAATGAAAAATATTAGAGCTCTGTAGTCTTTGGTTAGTGTTATTATTTTGACAATTACCGAAGTGTTGTCTCAAGAGTTTACAGTACCATATTTCTACCACTATGAACAAGCTTTGGATTTAAGTCCCTTCCGTATTCTTGTCGGACTGAGTTTAGAAGACTGCCGGACAGAATGCCAGGGAAGATTAAGATGTCTTTCATTCAACTTCAAAGCAAATGTTTGTGAGCTGAACGAAGAACGAGAAACTGTCAGCATATTTCTCAAAGACCGGCCAGGGTCGGTGTATCAGGAGAAAACCCCAGGACCGCGGCCGGTAAGTGATAAGATAAATTTAGATCTATTTCTGGAAGCAAAACATTGAAACGAAATATCTCTTGGTTAACTTGTTCATTAATTATATCAAGGCTTTGAAACATTGGAACATTCACATTTCAGTGCTGTAAGAAAAAGACGTTAACTTAGTGACACGTAATAAATCGTACAAATGTCACCAACAAAAGCAAGCGGTGTTTTCATCCCGCCTTGACTATGTAGATGGTCTCTAATATTTCATTGCTGTCTTCGATACAGCCTCGCTTTTAATTTTAAGGTTCATTATATTTCAACTAAAATACTTCAATAGTTATACGTTGATATAAATAAGTAAATTTTAGACTATTTTGTTGGATATATCAGAATTTGGTTTAAAATAATTTCGTCTTGACTCGGTTAACTTAATTTCACTGTTCCATCATGATCAATCTTTCCACATTGAAACGAAATCCTCTTAAAAGAGAATGACGTCTTTTAAACACGCATAGTGAAAAAGAAAAGAAACGTTGATTAAAAGGAAACGGGATTTTGAATGAAGTAGAGAAAGCTGACATGAGCTTGCCTTTGCTCCATTAAATCAACCTTAATAGACCAAAAATATTCTACTCAAAATATTCTGCAAGTTTTCTAGCTTTAATATTCGTGTGTCGTGTGTCGTGGATACTTATAAATGAATTAATTGTCTTTTATTCTTACTAATGTGTTGGAGATCAATTAATGCAGTACCGACAAAAGCGTTTCGCTAGTTCGGAAATCTGTGTGCATTTTTGTGAGCGTATAGAGGGTTTGCTGCGCAGGAAGAGATTAAGAGCTGGACGGCTATTTGTTTATCACGGAGGTTCACGGACAGTCGTTTAAGTATAATCTTCTGAAGAATGAAAATTGTGGACACTATCTTAAGAGATAGTTGTCGGTTGTTTCAGGCTAGAAGTACATAACGGGGATTCAATTACATGAAATTGAGATGCAGTGGTGAACTCTAATTCCTTTAGGAAACACATTTTAAGGTTTAAACTCTGACAATATTACTGTTCTTAATGACAGTCTTCGACAGTACTTTATAACATTTATTTTCGACACACTAAGAAGAAGGGGATTTGAGTGAGATAAGCAT
This sequence comes from Corbicula japonica, assembly GCA_038501625.1. Taxonomy (NCBI): domain Eukaryota; kingdom Metazoa; phylum Mollusca; class Bivalvia; order Venerida; family Cyrenidae; genus Corbicula; species Corbicula japonica. Next base: position 9,431,128 of record JAZAYU010000017.1, on the reverse strand, counting down.
AACTTCTGTTTTTGCGAAATCTGTCTTACTTCTTAGTGTGTACCTGGTCCTGGTTTGGTGAGATCTGCATTACTTCTTAGAGTGTACGTGATCTTGGTTTGCTAAGATCAGCATTATATCTTAGTGTGTACGTGGTCCTGGTTTGGTGAGATCTGCATTTCTTCTTAGTTTGTACCTGGTCCTGGTTTGGTTAGATCAGCATTATATCTTAGTGTGTACGTGATCCTCGTTTGGTGAGATCTGCATTATTTTTTACTGTATAAGTGGTCCTAGTTTGGTGAGATCTGCATTATTTCTTACTGTATACGTGGTCCTGGTTTGGTGAGATCAGCAATATATCTTAGTGTGAACGTGATGCTGGTTTGGTGAGATCTGCATTATATCTTAGTGGGAACGTGGTCCTGGGTTGGTGAGATCTCCATTATATTTTAGTGTGTACGTGGTCCTGGTTAGGTGATATCTGCATTTCTTCTTAGTGTGTACGTGGTCCTGGTTTGGTGAGATCTGCATTATGTCTTAGTGTGTACGTTATCCTGGTTTGGTGAGATCTGCATTATGTCTAAGTCTGTACGTGGTCCTGGTTTGGTGAGATCAGCATTATATCTTAGGATGTACGTGACCCTGGTTTGGTGAGATCTGCATTTCTTTTTAGTGTGTACGTGATCCTGGTTTGGTGTGATCTGCATTACCTCTAAGTGTGTACATGTTCCTGGTTTGGTGAGATCTGCATAATGTTTTAGTGTGAACATGATCCTGGTTTGCTGAGATCTGCATTATGTCTAAGTGTGTACGTGGTCCAGGTTTGGTGAGATTTGCATTACTTTTTAGTGTGTTCGTGGTCCTGGTTTGGTGAGATCTGCATTATGTCTTAGTGTGTACGAGGTCCTGGTTTTGGTGAGATTTGCATTACTTCTTAGTGTGTACGTGGTCCCGGTTTGGTGAGATCTGCATTACTTCTAAGTGTGTACATGGTCCTGGTTTGATGAGATCTGCATTATGTCTAAGTGTGTACGTGGTCCTGGTTTGGTGAGATCTGCATTATGTCTAAGTGTGTATGTGGTCCTGGTTTTGGTGAGATTTGCATTATATCTAGGTGTGTACGTGATCCTGGTTTGCAGGGATCTGCATTATGTTTAAGTGTGTACGTGATCCTGGTTTGGTGAGATCTGCATTATGTCTAAGTGTGTACGTGATCCTGGTTTGGTGAGATCTGCATTATGTCTAAGTGTGTACGAGGTCCTGGGTTTGTGAGATTTTCATTACTTCTTAGTGTGTACGTAGCCCTTGTCAGGCGAGGTCTGCATTACTGCTTAGTGTGTACCTGGTCTTGTTTGGTTATTTCAGCATTTTTTCTAGTGTAAAAGTGACCCTGGTTTGGTGAGATCTGCATTATTTCTTAGCATGTACGTGAGATCTGCATTACTTCTTAGTGTGTATGTGATCCTGGTTTGGTTAGATCTGCATTATGTCTTAGCGTGTACGTGGTCCTGGTTTGGTGAGATCTGCATTATTTCTTAGTGTGTACGTGATCCTGGTTTGGTGAGATCTGCATTATGTCTTAGTGTGTACGTGGTCCTGGTTTGGTGAGATCTGCATTACTTCTTAGTGTGAACGTGATCCTAGTTTGGTGAGATCTGCATTATATTTAAGTGTGTACGTGATTCTGGTTTGGTGAGATCTGCATTACTTCTTCGTGTGTACGTGATCCTGGTTTGGTAAGATCTGCAATACATCTTAGAGTATTCTTGATCGTGGTTTGGTTAGATCTGCATTATATCTTAGTGTGTACGGGATCCTGGTTTGGTGAGATCTGCATAACTTCTTAGTGTGAACGTGATCCTGGTTTGGTGAGATCTGCATAACTTCTTAGTGTGTACGTGGTCCTGGTTTGGTGAGATCTGCATTACTTCTTAGTGTGAACGTGATCCTAGTTTGGTGAGATCTGCATTATATTTAAGTGTGTACGTGATTCTGGTTTGGTGAGATCTGCATTACTTCTTCGTGTGTACGTGATCCTGGTTTGGTAAGATCTGCAATACATCTTAGAGTATTCTTGATCGTGGTTTGGTCAGATCTGCATTATGTCTTATGCCTCAGTCACATTTCCCGGCCGGTGGCCGTAGACCGGTGGTAATCTGTGGTGAGAGCGATGTTCCAACCTCGGATTACATCGGCCAAACAGTCCATAACACATCTGTCATAGCAACAAGCTTCTTACGGAGACAAGTTCAAAAAGACATTGAATATTTGAATTCAATATAATTTTGTTAACCCTCTCTTGAAAAAAAAAGAAACTAGCCCACTTTCTCAAGTTTATTAAGTCCAATTGATGACCTAAAATTGCAATGGACACAAAACATTTTTTTATATTTTATATATACAATGTTTGCTACGCTATTGTGCATTTTTTACACCTGTCATGTTCCCAATCATATTGATTATACACGTTAACTAATTGAAACAGTTGGCTCTCATTCTTCCATTGTCTATTTAGATGTATATAATATAATCAAAGCGCTGAAAGACTGGCGCGCTGGTTGAATCTCGAACTTGCCCTGCACAGATATCATTACTTTAAACATATGAAACTAAGTGTGATTTTTTTCGTTAAATTTTGTGACAGTTACTATTATCAACATTAGCAAATAATTCAGTATATTCAGGGATTTCAATAGATGCAGGTACTTGTATTTTGATGCAAGGAATTAGGTTTTCCACTTTTTTTTTCACTTTAATCTTAGGTCGGGGGTCTTTTTGATGCAGGAGCGTATGATTTGTGGTTAAATTTTGCTAGAATAACGATGATCAGGCTCCGCCACAACTGAGTAGTTTCAACAACGAAATACACAAGGCTCACGTACCTCAAGAGACTGAAACAGTTACAATCTTAATTTTTACGTCGATCGCAACAATGCATTAACAAAATTATTCGCCAACTTACTTGCGGTCTCCCCAAGATTTTTGGAAGGGTTGTCGCTGGACTGTTCGTGGATTTTAGCTCGCGAAACTTTATTTTTTAACTATCATTTTATACAGTTTTATATTTGTACCAAAGTTTACTGCAACAACTGTATATAGTACATAGATGCTTTTTTTTATCTCTTAAGAGCCAAGAAAGGTACAAAGGTAAAAAAAACCCATATATAATGTGAAACAATGTGTAAACAGTATGTCAACATGTGTTTTAATTACATAAATTGATCTGATCTCATCAAGTTACAATGTCAACTATATACTCTGTATAGTTAGTTTTTCACCTTCATTGTCCAAGATATCTCACACATATCAAACTCAGTGTTTCATTACAACTGACAGACATGGGGCGAATTAAATTTTAAAGCTAATGCATTAATAATGCATTACTTTTTGTCAGTAATGCAAGGTAATGATAAATGCAACAGATTTAGCATTATTTTAATGATAATTTAATGCATAACATATGCCAAAATGCTGTAATGCTTAGCATTATTGAGCATTAATTGGATTTTGTTTACTATTGGATTTTGTTGATTCGTTTTATTAAATAATATTTATATTAACAGTAACCTTTTAATGCAATGATACTCGAAATTTTTAATATGTTATAAGTCTATTACATATCTTATTTATAGCAAGAGAAAAACATTTATATGACAGTTAAGTATTTTGATATGTGTTTACTATTAGTAAAACAAGATACAGACTATAAGTGAAGTCTTTTCATCAGAATGTTGTTTAAGTTTGAACATTTTTTATGATTAAGCAATGAGATCTTGAGCTTAGTTGTCTTAAGAAAATGCTAAATTTAAAACAAATCAATAGCCGGTGATCTATAAAGTTCTATCAACAAGTACAGCACTTTTATTTTATTTTAAATCGTTTTAGTGTACACATTCATTGGGACAAGATATTTCCCACCCATTGTCAAACACTTAAATATTCCTGAAAATGTTACTGATAGAAATTTGATGTTCAGTGCAAAATACCAAAAATGTTGTTCTGAAATAAAATAGCATGGAAATTAAATTAAACCTTCAGACTTGCAAAAAACTCATACTTTCACAATCAAATGAAGGTATTTTTCCAACCATTTATCCAAATTATACTTACTGAATCAGTGTCATTGTAAAATATTAGAGGCTATGTCAGATTTCAGGAAATCAGCATAAAATGCAGAGGCAGGTGACAAAATGATTTAATTAGATAAGTTGACAGTGTAGTCCTTTGTCAATACAACACTCTAAATGTGTGAAAACAGCAATAAGTCAAAGATAACAAAAGTGTAAAAAAGCTAAACCTGTATTAATCTATATGTACTGAGAATAGTTTTGTTGTAAGTTCTTGAGGTGTCACTTTAGATCTTCACACTTTTAGACTGATACTTAGTATATTATACCTTGGGGTGATTTTTTTGGAGATGATCCATTTTGTACATATACTGACAGTTGACTTTTTATTTTTTTTTGTCAATTCACTTGTAAAATAATGCTTAATTTAATGCATTACTTTTTGAAAAAATGTTAATTTAATGCATCACTTTCTCAAAATATAGTAATGCTAATTTAATTTAATGCACAAATTTTGCAAATAATGCTAATTTAATGCATTACTTTTAAAAGTAATTCGCCCCATGTCTGACAACTGACAGGATTAGGATTAAACTTTCAGACGCCTCTTTTTTTCTTGGGCCCAAGTGTTGACTGCCTTATTGTAATCAAACTTCAGTACATCAGGACCTTCCATGGATATCATTAACATTGAATTTAATGTTGAATTGTTAAGCCTTCTTCTAAGCTTTGTCTTCACTCATGATAAGGTGGAAAAAAACCACTCAAAATCTGAAATTAATTTAATTTACGATACCAGTAAACATATAGACAGCTTTATATCCTTTCCGCGCCCGACCCTGTTTTCCGGACGGACGTCCGTAACGTATTTAAACGTGACAAAATTTTGACTTCCCAAAACCCGACCCAGTTTTACTGGAGGTCGCCCGAAAAGTAATTAAACGTGTGCTTTTTTCACGATTTTAAAAACCATAACGTAAATCTGCGTAAATTTTATTTTAGTGCCCGTTGAAAAGTGTATGTTTGAATAAAGCATATACGCTTTTGTCCGTTACCGGTATTCTACCTTTTAAAGAAATTCGGAATTTTCAACATGGTAAGAAACCCGTGTAAAACACGTTATCTAACGTTACGGTCTTTCTTCTGTAAAAAAAAGGTGGAAAAAAGCATATCAAGAATAGTGCGTTAAAATCCCGAATTTCAACGCTCTTTTACGTAATTTGTGAAAAATTCGGTTTATCGCAGGAAGACTGTAACGTAAAATTCCGTAAATTAATTAATCTAATTAACAGTAATTAATTTTTATGCCATTGCAAAAAATGTCATTTTTAAGTAATTACTAGGTAGATATAGGATTTTTTTTAAAAATAATGAATAACTGTTTTGGAGCCACTTTTTTATTTTGACAATGAAAGATGAAGAAACAGCAACACATGTAATTAGATTTTTTTTCTTAAAATTGAACTTTTTAAAATTACTAATTTTCTTATCAGATTATCTAGGTCGAATGTATTCAATTTCTTACTAAATTATATTTGAGAGAAAATATGTGATGCATTCAAATGACTAATGGTTATAAAATACTGATCGATGATTCCGCGTTTCCGACGAAAAAACAGGGTCGGGTTTTGAAAAGCGATTTTTTTGACACGTTTAAATACGTTTCGGGCGTCTTCCCGTAAAACAGGGCCGGGTTTTCGGAAGTCAAAATTTTGTCACGTTTAAATACGTTATGGTCGTGGAAAGGATATATATCATAATAGGTATTCAGTTAACACAAACAGGTATAATAAATTATATAGTGCACCCCTAGAACCTGGTTTAAACCCCCAGTAGCAAATTATTTTGCCACTGACTGTTCCAAGGCGCTAACCCATAAGGTTCTCTTTTTTATTAAACAATCGACAAACAAATCATTTATTTTCCTCTCTTCTTTTTGTTGCAGGGGTAGGCTGTGTTTTATGAGTGTGGCGATTCCTGATATGCATATTTCCCTTTTTATTATAGTAGAATGAAATTGAGTTATTTTATTTATTTAATGCAAGTCACAAGGCTAAGTAAATATATATAAACAAAACCAACTTCTTGCAACCAGGAGTAGGCTTTCTTCCACTTAGGATCGACACCTGACTGGATCGAACTGGCTGTTCGAGGTAGCCGGCGTTGATTCAGTGTCTCGGCATGTTGGGGTACCGCGTCCGGCGTCGGAGTAATTTGACGACGTGAAGGGGTACTTGGCGTCGTCAGAGTCGCTCTTGAAGGGCTATCCGGAATGATCTCGATCTCATTTCTAGAATTTTGAAGTTCAGAATGCCCGATGGAGTTGGCATCAGCCTCACACGGCCGGTTTCTCTTGAAATAAGATAGAATCGACGAGTCGTCGTTCTTTCGCGCATGCATCATGTTCACCGCCATATGCGTACCATCGATTGGGATGGATCGAAATTGTACTATTTAATGGTGTAATTACTGAGTTGCGCTCAACCCGGGGCTAGGCGGCGTGGGTAGTAATATGCATTCCCATTACTGCCCATGAACAGGCTCAATCAAACCGAGCCTGCAGTATTTTGATATTTGTCGTGTTCGGTGGCTTTCAAAGTTCCCTTTTCATCTATTTGAAAATGTGTCCGACGAAAATGAACTGATCGTTACGATGATAGCGCAGTAAAATGCCACAGAATCAGGGACCTAAATGTATAATATAGGTCTTTGACAGAATGCATTTCTTTTGCAATTAAAGTTCTAACTGCAACTTGCCAGATTTGTTTAAAACAAATCAATTATCGCGAAATTATTTTCATACATGTATACAGTACAATTTTCGAAGTGTTTGTCTTCTAAATACAGAACAAAGAATAACCAAATTATTACTCATGATCGCATCTCATTAAAATCATTGAACATTATGTCAAACACACCCGCTATTAATTGAGAATATTAACAGTCGGCAGAGCCAATATACGATCAAACGACACCGACAGACTTGCGAATTCGAGCACGTGGAGAGGCGGAGTTATCCAGCTGATAGTAAAGAAATCGATTGTGATTGGTCAAATCGCCCATTGCTTAACCTTGAATGAGGTGTGTATTGAAAAGCGACCTGTGTTTACAATGCAAGAAACAGAAAATTATGACATGTCGATTTTGAATAAACGGCGAATTTAACGGTTGTTGGAAATAGATCAAAGCTTATGATAGCTAGGGAGAACACTGGGGACCGACCCGGTCCTTGAAAGCCGAGCAAAATCTCGATCCACAACTGCTCCAACCTAACCAAAATAGCAACCCACGCTATCTCCCGCTCGTCACGTGACTGATTTGTTTTTAATCGTTCTTTTAATATCCTTTCATAGTTGTTCGAACAACAACATTAAATTGTTTTCTTGTTTTTATTTGTAGCATTATCTTTCAAAGTTCGCATTCCTTCTCGAAATATTTGTATTTTCTTAAAATGCACTACTTTTTATGCCACACAACTACGAAATCTTTCAGGCTTAACTAAACTACTCATGCATATCCAGTTGCTTATTCACTGTCGTAGCTGGTCGTTATTTCACTGTACATTTGTTAGCTGGCGTTTTTAGCATGGATGCTCCAAAATTAAACGGAAACTTACTATCAATCGCTCAGCATTCGTGGAACGGTGTGCTGCATTGTGCTTCACACTTGTGCAGAACATTTCGGCCTTCTCTCGCGGTGACCACAAAACCCCACTTACTTGACACGCTCTCGTGGTCGCAATGATACACCCGAAGTTAAAGACTGCGCGTCGCAGAGTTCACGGCATCGTTACTTAAGACTGTCGCGCATGCGCGCTCCAGTCTAAAAAACTAAGAGAAGGGACAGCTTTCAATGATATAAATCCATATATCATCAAGAATTGAGTGTGCAAAAGTTTATTCTAGGACATCTTATTGGTTAAATTAAAACTTAGTTTCGAAATTGACCAATCGTGTTCTTGAGTTGATTAAAATATTCTAAGACATCTGATTGGTTAATATTGTATTCTATCTCGAAATTGACCAATACCGTGCTAGAGCTTACAATACTGTATTCTGAGACAGCTGATAGGTTTAAATTGAGTTCAGGTTTCAAATTGACCAATCGCATGCTTATGTTCGAGAATGATCTTATCTTCCAGTTTATTAGTGTTATGTCAAGTTTTTGACTGAGAGGCTCGAACAAACGTTCTAAAAATAACACCTAAGTTATGTACCTATATTTTTTTTCCAAACATAGCATATACTATGAACCTGATATTGCGTTCTAAAAATAGCACATAAGTTATTTACATTTCCTAATATTGAGTGTTGAGTTAAACAAAACAGAAATTACTCTTTAGGTCAAGGAATGTTGTTACTTACAAGTTGGATTAAACTGTCCAAATGCACCAATGATGGCAAGAGACAAAATGAAGATGGTGGTTTGGGCGTTCATATTAGCAGTTGCTGAAAGTAAATACAAGGGGATGTTAAGGCATGCATAGCAGAGCAGAGCAGAACATCAGATATCTATTCATATATTATTTATTGCTATATGTACAGTCGACCCTGTTTTAAGCAGCTATCCAAGGTGAAAAACTTGGCTGTTTAACACAGGTGAATGTTAAAGACATGTAAAACTAAGAACAAAATGTCAATTAAGGACATATTAAAGATGGCTGTTAAAAGTTTGTGGCTGTTGAACTGTTGTATGCATTATAAATAGTAATTATATCATTTATATCACTGAAAACCTGGTAAACGCCTGTATGTTAATTACATGTATTTGTTTTGATTTTATTTCTTGTAATGAATTTCTTAAAATATTCTGTGTCTACATTCTACATTGTACATTTTTGGAGCGCAATAAATGAGTGATCCAATACTGAACATGATAACAATATTGAATAAAAGTTAACAACGTTTTGGCTTACGCCTTTATAGGCATACCAAACAACTGAAAACAATTCATTAGATCTTTTAAGCGTGAAATACGGCCAGATAAACTGATCATTATATTTTAATTATAGTATTGATCTGTTGTTTCACATGTTGTAATATTGAAAAAAAGATTAACATTTATTAATTTTCCAGTTCCATTAAAAGTTGATAATGTGTAACATAAGTACATGTATGCAATATATTTTATGTCATGTGTAGATTGACTTGATAAAAACGCCCTGTCAAAACTCATTTTTATTTTGAATCAATCATATTTTACTATTACCGGTAAATATTTTTCGGAAATAAAAGAGACTCATTTACAATGTACCATAGCAGCGATCATTCTTCTAATGTATTTAATGAAAAAGAAAAAAAAGAGATGTCCTCACCTGCTCTCTGTTTCTTACCTTCTGTCCTCGACTTAAAAGCATTTCATTTTTCTCTCCGTTATCTTACTACTCAAATAAAATATCTACCATACAAATATACGCACAACTTATGTATTTTATTTAAATACCCAATGGACAAGAGTAAATATAAGCGTTTTGTTTGCTCTTTAATACATATCATGCCCTTTCTGTGTTGTCGCATTATATGTGCATTTGATTATAAATATTATTTTCACCAACCTGCCGGTTAAAGATCTTTACAATCGAATTATCCGACGTCTTCAACAGCAAACAGAAGACTGTACTGGAGAAAGCACAAGTCATTCTGGTTTATATAGCAGAACCGGTAAACAATTAACAGCGTTAACAATAATCGAATTATTCGGAATAATCGAATTACGAATAAGCTTATTATTTGGAATAATCGGAATAACGTTTTTAGTGATAATGTATTGATGTAATAAACAAGCTAACAACAAATGACCATAAGTCGCTACATGGGTTAATTTCTTTTTCATAATTGATGCTGCTAAATGTTACAGTAAAACACGTTTTGTGGACATTCAAACATGCTACTGGAAGGGGATGATCTGCTACAAAAGGCAAAAGAGATCGTTGAGGCACTGGGGATTGAAGTTGCACAGAATGTCACAGTCAGGGCAGCAGTCCGTTTCCGCACACGTCTGGTTAATAAACCGGGACTCGTGAAAATTAGACTCAGTAACCGTAATGAAAAAGTCCTTGTTTTACGGAATAAAATGGCATTGAGAAACTCAAATGATTACAAAACTGTTTATCTGAAAAGCTGTAAATCACATGCAGAACGACTTATAGAGTTAAACGCCCGTACAATATTACGTCAGCTTCCAAATGGGCGTGAATACAGGGTGGATGCTAACGGACGTATACAACAGCGTACCCGACGCGAAAACCAGGAGGAAACGGCACCTGACTAGGAATCACCCCGTCTCAGTGGCGCAGTGAAACTAGCGCATATTAATGTCTGTGGTTGGACACAAGAGAATCATGATCTGCGTAGTGGATTAATTAATTCATTGAACGCTGATATCATTACGGTTTGTGAAACTCATTTACCAGAAAGGAATATAATTGAGTGCAATGGTTATTCTTGGTTCGGATTTAATAGGACAAACATACATATTAATGCTCCCAGGGCATCTGGTGGTGTGGGCATATTAGTAAAGCACTGGATTGCCGATCACTATGATATAAACGTTGTAGATAAATCGTATGAAGGTATCTTAGCCGTTTACTTCAAGCATAGGGTTACTGATATAGACTTTATTGTGTTCTCGTGCTACTTACCTCCGGAATCATCAACAAGAGGTCGTGACGGACAGGGTTTCTTTGCACATTTACTGGCGCAAATATATATGCATAGTGACTGCGACGGAATGTTCATTGGGGCTGACTTTAATGCGAGAATAGGAACATTGTCGGATATATTATATGACTGTGATAATTTAAAAGAACGCAAAGTGCTCGATAAATCAACAAATCAACACGGTCACAATTTCATAGAATTCTTAAACGACGCGAAATTCTGTGTATTAAATGGTCGCTTTGAAAATGACAACTTCACGTCAATCTCACGGAAAGGAAAATCTGTTGTTGATTACCTGTGCGTGCCGCATGACATACTTACCAAATGCACAAATTTTCAAGTTATAACGGTACAGGAGATCGTAGATCAACACGGATTGCACGGATTATTAGGGGAACGCTCACGTCTACCTGATCATTCTGTTCTAGTGACCGATTTTGACCTAAATTTTAGTAGTGTTATACGGTCGGATTATATTGACAGCTCACCACAACCCAGTAAACATTATAAACTTAAGAAAATTCCGCCAGACTTCATGGACAGTACTTTAGCACGTATTGCAATTACGAACATAATCTCAAGTATTGAAAACGCAAGAGAAAATCAAACGGATATTGACTCAATTTATGACACTTTATGTGATAGCATAAACAATGAAATGATAAATAGAATTCCAGTGTATAACACATCGAAACAAACTAGTAAACGCTTGAAAAATAAAAAGCCATACTGGAATGATGAGCTAAACACATTATGGAATAAAATGCGTGAAAAGGAAAGACAATATTTGAAGTGCACAAACAATAGAAGTGCTCAAAACAACCTAAGATCGGATTATATATATTCAAGAAATACGTTTGATAAACATTTACGAAGAACCGAGCGCAGTTATAGACGTTCACAGGCTATAGAAATAGAAGAAATGTCTACCTCGAACCCTACAGAGTTCTGGCAGAAAATTAAAAGACTTGGACCTCGAACTGACAAATCCATACCCATAGAAATTATTGATACATTCGGTAACACAATTCGCAAAGAAAATGTTGTTTTCGAGAGGTGGAAAACAGACTTTGAAAATTTGTACAACCGACAAGACGAATCCGGCTTTGATGAAACGCACTACAACACATGCAAAATACATAAACTGTTACTTGAGCAAAACATGGAAGACCCGTTATACACACCGAACTCAGCATTAAACGGTAACATCACAATTGATGAGATTAATAGTGTAATAGTGCATGCGCGATCAGGATCAGCTCACGGCTACGACAGAATACCATATGACGTTCTTAAATTCCCGAACATTATTATAGTGTTGCACCAATTATTTCAACTTGTATTTGATAGCGGGATTATACCGTCTGCATGGCGTAAAGCTATAATATGTCCAATTTTGAAGGACCCGAACTCTGACAAGCGTGTACCATTAAATTACAGAGGAATAAGCTTATTATCATGTATAAGCAAGCTATACACCTCATTCGTAAACAAACGACTGTCTCGTTATCTTGAAACAGAGGGAATACTGTCAGACGAACAAAATGGATTTAGGGCGAACCGCTCGTGTGAAGATCACATTTTTACTTTAAATAGTGTCATCAGAAACAATAAAAATGTTTTCACCGCCTTCATCGACTTAAGAAAGTGCTTTGATTTTATTGATCGCGAAATGCTATTATATAAATTATTGTTAAACAGAGTTGATGGAAAAATGTACAAATCAATCAAAAATATATATGCAAGTTCGACCTCATGTGTAAGGATTAACGGTAAATTAACAGAGTGGTTTGAGTGCAACAATGGATTAAAACAAGGCTGTAATTTATCCCCGACGCTGTTTTCCGTCTTTGCAAATGATCTAATAAAAGAGATCAATGACCTTGACCTCGGGATAACAATGGGAAACGCAAAACTATCTTTACTGCTTTATGCTGACGATATAGTGTTCATGGCGGATTCAGAAGCAAAGTTGCAACGTATGCTGGATACCCTGCACGACTGGTGCAAACGCTGGAGGATATTAATTAACTCCGACAAATCAAAATGTATACATTTCCGAAGAGGAAACGCTAGAAGGAGCGACTTTGTTTTTAAAATAGGAAATAATGTACTGGAAACTGTTGATCACTATAAATACCTTGGTGTGATATTTCAAGAAAAATGCGACTTCATGTTAAACTGTGAATCTCTATCTAAAGCAGCTGGACGCGCGTTAGGCAGTGTTGTGAACAAAATTCACCAACTGAAAGATTTCGGCTTTAGAGCATTCGAAAAACTATTTAATTCATGTGTCGTGCCAATACTGGATTATGGATCGTCAACGTGGGGTTACAGACATGACCAAACAGTAGAAAATGTACAGAATCGAGCGATGAGATACTTTCTTGGCGTACATAGATTCGCACCACTACTTGCATTATATGGTGACACAGGTTGGATCCCATGTACATACCGCCGTTGGAGTAATATTCTTCGTTTTTGGAATAGAATGATTGCAATGGACGATAACAGACTAACCAAACAAGTGTTTCTAAATGATCACACGTTATGCAGTAATAACTGGAGCAGTGACGTGAAAACCATAATGGATTATTTAGGACTCGCACATCATTTCATAACAAAGACGCAAGTTAATCTCACAAGTGCTAAGGATTTAATAAGGGATTTTTATTCGGATAAATGGTCACGGGATATTCATACGGTACAAAAACTGAGAACATATAATACTTTTAAACATGATAATAGATGTGAACCATATGTTAATTTAAACCTTTCAAAAAATGAACGGTCATTATTATGCCAGTTGAGAGTTGGTATATTACCATTACGAATAGAGACTGGGAGATATGTAGGTGAAACCCCAGAACAGAGACTGTGTAGATTTTGTTCTCTAAATATGATTGAAGATGAACTGCATTTTATTCTTTATTGTGAACTGTACAGTAACATTCGAAACGACATACTTGGTGACTTGTTAAGAGATGAACTAATTAATCTTACTCCGTCTGAAAAATTATCAACATTAATGAACTCTTATCCTAGGAAAACAGCTAAATTTATTGTAAAAAGTTATTTGTATAGACGTAACGTGCTCTACTCTCAACCATAAGTTATTTATTTGTGTATCATATACATATATTGTTTACTGAATATAACTGTTTTATTGTCTGACATTTCACATATTGTATAATATGACAATAATTTACTATATTGATAACATAATTACATTGTTACATTTAGGTGACATATAGGCCCACTGGGCCGGGTGCTTTTATATGCTGTTTAAACTGTATTTTGTATATTTGTATGCACATGTCACGTTAATAAACAACTTACTTACTTACTTACTTACTTCAAACATATGATCAACCAAAAAAAAAAGGAAACCTGACAATAGATTGACAATCGGTTTCCACTGAGCAATCTATAATTATATTTAAAGCATCCAATACTTGCCTCGACGTGTAATGAATATTGTGCCACAACGTGATAAGACATTACTCAGTTTGTCATGGCGTTGTCATAGGCAAAAAGAAAAATATCAAAATCACTCTAACGGCCAAATGCATCTAAACTTTGCACAAACCAATGTTATTAATTAAACAAATTTGTACAATATGAGTTATTTGTAAAAGTGTGTTTGACTTTCAATTTCCTGGTTGCGAAAATGCATAACCAAAAGTAAAAATGTTGATTTCTCTGTTTATAAATGTAAGTTCTTTTCAAGAACCTTAGATATTGTTTTCATTATCATTTTATTCATGTTGGCATTTGAATTGTTGTTTTGTCTTCATTCGTTTTTATGATAAATTGGAAAAAAAGAATTGCAGGTATTTTTTTAGGTCTTACTGTTGTTCTTTACTCTTCTAACTTTTCTTCACATATGTAAAATAGTGATATGTGGAAAGTTTGATGAAACTGCAATGGACCGTTTGAGAGGTTTTGATATTTGTCTTTTTTGTCTATGATAAACCAATGACGAACGGAGCAATGCCTGAACGTTTTGCACGATTTCGTGGATGTTGATAAGCCTGATAACTCTATTCAATATCTTCCCAACGATAAACATAAATTATTAAGCTATCAGCTCAACCTGTTTAAAGAACAGTTTTCAGTCGTCATTTCATTGTCATCGGTAAAAAATAAACATATACTAATTTCTGTTACATCAATAAAATTGTGCTCAAATCATCGTTATTCATGTATCTTCATTTTAAATACGTTAAAAAATGTAGAAAAGTATAGAAAATAGACCTAAAATTCATTGATATTGACAACAATAAGTTGGGTCCTTTTTAAAGAGCTTTCAGTTACGAAGAGAGAAATCGACGTTTGCAACACATTTACGCGACATGGGATTCAAGGCAAAACACAGTTTTACAAATATCTCGTATTGTTTACATTATGTTAGTCAAACGGACACAGCGTAGTGTTGTCCATTTTATATTAAAAGGATGTTTCGTGATGTTTAGTTTTTGTGAAATTATCCACTGATTCTTATATCTAGTTTTCTTTTCTTTACTGTTCTAACATGTCTGAACATATGTAAATTAATTATATATATTAATAACATTTTAAGTTTTGCAAAGTTTCATAAAACGGCATTTTTCCTTTATAGAGATTTTGATAATTTTATTTTTTTATCGATGAACATGTAATTATGCCTGTATGTGGCCCTTAAAGTAATCGTAATTTTAATATTGCCTGTCGTTGTCCGCTGTTGTAAAAATAGTTGAAAAACGGGTAAAAAAAATTAAAGAAATTAGAACTTATTTAAACTCTCACGCAACTCGATCATTTTCACTGAATTGCTGGAAGTTCATATGTCTGATAAGGTATCGTATGAGAAATTTCGTAGGTGAAGAAATAAATTTCTGATGGTACAGAGCCCGTCGACAAATTCTGCAATATCTGACCGATCTGTCACTGTAAAAGGCAAGAGAAATGTCTAAACTAAAAGGTTTTGTCAATTGAAAAAAGATGGTAATAACACGATTCTTGATATTGCCAAATCTTTATCGCTATTGCGGGTGCATTTATTATGGAGCAAGATTTGAAAGAATGAAATATTTATGCCAGATGGATAAATCAAATATTGACAGATGGCAAAAAAAGGGTACGAGTACATACTGCTTAGCTCTAAATGTCTCCAAACTTCAATTAATTAGGGAAAAGATATGCATTAACACGATTTATTTTGATGTTATATTTATTCCGACGTTTCGATTCAAATAATCTTCATCAGGGAATAATAACAACAGCAAAGGCGTGACGTCGTCAAAACGGCGCGTAAACGCCACTTTGACGCCGCCACAAAATAGCGAAATATATTAATTTATGTAAATTTATACATTATACAATACTAAACCGCCGTGGTAACATCATATTTCGCGTTGGACGAAGTTTCGCGCATGGTAAATGCGCCAAAATTACATTACATAATTTTTCACTATTTAATAACATTCTTTTTCCAAACTTCAATCAAAGATAGTTTGCAAACATTGTTACTATAAAACGTAGAAAAAAACATGTGTTCACTATTTCGAACTAGTCGAAAAATTGCAAACAATATATGGCTAACCAAACACGGTAGAAGGCCTGTAGTTGCCAAAAGGACCAAGAGCACTAAGAATTAAGTAATTGATTACATTTTTTGGTTGAACATGTAATTGATTACACTCTTGAGTTGAAAATATAGTAATTGATTACATTATTGGGTTGAAAAAACGTCATTAATTACATTCTTGGTTTGAAAAAATAAGTAATTATTGTATATGTGTATTTTAATTGCTCTAAATTACTTCTTGGTGTAAGCGGAACATATCTGAGGTATAATTTTGTAAATTATTTTATAATGTAAATTAAATGCTCTCGTTATTATATTTCAAAGACAAAGAGGTTGCTTTGGCTAGAATGCAGTTTACTGGTACGGATGTTTACATAAAGCTCGCGTAATAGTTATATATTAATTGTATAATGCAGACAGGGCATGTGGGTGGCAGCCCCCATTAACCACTATATTCAGAACAAGCTGTTAAATGAATAAATGATTAATAATGCCAGCGGGGTTATGGGGCAACAACAACAAATTTTACGTACCGGTAAACTGCAGGTGTCCCGTTTCGTTATTTATACTGAAGTCTGCAATGAGATATCTACTCTGTTTCGATTTATTATTTCCTATACATTGCATCATATATAGAGGATATTTGTTTGTTTCAGTGAAATATAAAGTTTATTTCACGATTGAACTCCAGAAACTGATATTTTCATAAGTGGCATAGCCACGAAAGAAAATGCCAGTTTCTGGTGTTCACAAATGAAATAAAATCGATATTTCACTGAAACAAACAGAATTTAATTTTCTTTTTATTTTATGTTGTCTTTATAAAGTAATCAGTAAAGAACTGGAAACTTAGAGTTTCTTGTTCCCTGTGGAGGAACCCAAAAAACAATAATCGCTTAACTTTCCATCATTACTTGTGAAGCAATAGATAATAGTTCTAAAATTCATATCAGATTTAAGTTTTTCAAACAGCTTATCTATCACTTTTATCGAAAGAAACTATTAAAATTTACATCATTTTCAAAAGAAACATCGTGCCGTCAATGGCGTACCAAAGAGTTTCAAAGCAGTGGAATACCATTTTATTTCATTGAGAAAACTCTATAATTCACTGGAAAACATAAAATAAAATGTCTTGTCTAATGGTGTCTGTTGACGTTTCGTTACTGTTGATATTTTTGTTAAAATGTTATTATGAATTTAGATATTTGAACTTGTATGGGAGACATTTCCTAGTAAAACTAAGCTAGATTACTAAAAGACCTTGCAGTGTAGTGTAAGCTCAGTGTTACATGAATCTGAATGTCATTGTCCTGTTCGTTGTCAGCGACCCCGTCATGTTAACTGCCCTGTTCCGTCTTAGCTACACCGCCCTGTTAACTGGCCTGTTCCGTCTTTGCTAAACCGCCCTGTTAACTGCCCTGTTTCGACTTAGCGACCCCGTCCTGTTAACTGCCCTGTTCCTTCTCAGTGACCCCGTCCTGTTAACTGCCCTGTTCCGTCTCAGCGACCCCGTCCTGTTAACTGTTCTGTTCAATTTCAGCGATCCCGTCCTGTTAACTGTCCTGTTTGGACTTAGCGACCCCGTCCTGTAAACTGTCCTGTTTCGTCTTAGCGACCCCGCCCTGTTAACTGTCCTGTTTCGACTTAGCGTCGTTACCCTGTTAACTGTCCTGTTTCGTCTTAGCGACCCCGTCCTGTTAACTGTCCTGTTTCGTCTTAGCGACCCCCGTCTCAGCGACCCCGTCCTGTTAACTGTCCTGTTTCGACTTAGCGACCCCGTCCTGTTAACTGTCATGTTTCGTCTTAGCGACCCCGCCCTGTTAACTGTCCTGTTTCGATTTAGCGACCCCGTCCTGTTAAAAGTCCTGTTTCGTCTTAGCGACCCCGCCCTGTTAACTGTCCTGTTCCATCTTAGCGACCCGTCCTGTTAACTGCCCTTTTCCGTCTCAGCGATACTGTCCTGTTAACTGTCCTGTTTCGACTTAGCGACCCCGTCCTCTTAACCTCCCTGTTCCATTTCAACGACCCCGTCCTATTAACAGTCCTGTTTCGACTTAGCGACCCCGTCCTGTTAAATGTCCTGTTTCGACTTAGCGACCACGTCCTGTTGACTGTCCTGTTTCGACTTAGCGACCCGTCCTGTTAACCTCCCTGTTTCATTTCAACGACCCCGTCCTGTTAACAGTCCTGTTTCGACTTAGCGACCCCGTCCTGTTAAATGTCCTGTTTCGACTTAGCGACCACGTCCTGTTTACTTTCCTGTTCATTCTCAGCGACACCGTACTGTTAACTGTCCTGTTCCGTCTCAGCGACCGCGTCCTGTTAACTGCCCTGTTCGGTTTCAACGACCCCGTCCTGTTAACTGTCCTGTTTCGACTTAGCGACCCCGTCCTGTTAACTGTCCTGTTTCGTCTTAGCGATCCCGTACTGTTAACTGCCCTGTTCCGTCTCAGCAACCCCGTCCTGTTAACTGTCCTGTTTCGACTTAGCGACCCCGTCCTGTTAACTGCCCTGTTCTGTATCAACGACCCCACCCTGTTAACTGTCCTGTTTCGTCTTAGCGACCCTGTCCTGTTAACTGTCCTGTTTCGTCTTAGCGACCCCGCCCTGTTAACTGTCATGTTTCGACTTAGCGACCCCGTCCTGTTAACTGTCTTGTTTCGACTTAACGACCCCGTCCTGTTAACTGTCCTGTTCCGTCTTAGCGACCCCGTCCTGTTAACTGTCCTGTTTCGACTTAGCGACCCCGCCCTGTTAACTGTCATGTTTCGACTTAGCGACCCCGTCCTGTTTACTGTCTTGTTTCGACTTAGCTACCCCGTCCTGTTAACTGTCCTGTTCCGTCTCAGCGACCCCGTCCTGTTAACTGTCCTGTTTCGACTTAGCGACCCCGTCCTGTTTACTGTCTTGTTTCGACTTAGCTACCCCGTCCTGTTAACTGTCCTGTTCCGTCTCAGCGACCCCGCCCTGTTAACTGTCCTGTTTCGACTTAGCGACCCCGCCCTGTTAACTGTCCTGTTTCGACTTAGCGACCCCGTCCTGTTTACTGTCTTGTTTCGACTTAGCGACCCCGTCCTGTTAACTTTCCTGTTCCGTCTCAGCGACCCCGTCCTGTCAACTGCCCTGTTCCGTTTCAACGACCCCGTCCTGTTAACTGTCCTGTTTCGTCTTAGCGACCCCGTCCTGTTAACTGCCCAGTTTCGTCTTAGCGACCCCGCCCTGTTAACTGTCATGTTTCGACTTAGCGACCCCGCCCTGTTAACTGTCCTGTTTCGACTTAGCGACCCCTCCCTGTTAACTGCCCTGTTTCGTCTCAGCGACCTCGTCCTGTTAACTGCCCTGTTTCGACTTAGCGACCCCGCCCTGTTAACTGTCCTGTTTCGACTTAGCGACCCCGCCCTGTTAACTGCCCTGTTTCGTCTCAGCGACCCCGTCCTGTTAACTGTCCTGTTTCGACTTAGCGACCCCGCCCTGTTAACTGTCCTGTTTCGACCCAGCGACCCCGCATTGTTAACTGTCCTGTTTCGTCTTAGCGACCCCGTCCTGTTAAAAGTCCAGTTTCGATTCAACTAACCGATTTTTCTTACGGTTACTGCACATCGTTGAATTCGCGTTGCGTAAAGCTCCATATTAAGTTTATTTCACTTGCGTACAATTTATTGGCTGTCGTTTACAGCACTGGCAAATACCATACAATTAAACTTCAAGAAAAAATATTTATTGAGATTTAGAATTTGACACGGTTTTGGTTAGAGTTGGAAGATTTGTTTTATTAGACAAAAATAAACAGATTGCAAGAAAGCTGTTTTTGAAAATTAATAATTAATTACTGATGTAGCAGACTTACAAAGATGAATTAAATATACTACTTACTATTTACAATGAAAAATATTAGAGCTCTGCAGTCTTTGGTTAGTGTTATTATTTTGACAATTACCGAAGTGTTGTCTCAAGAGTTTACAGTACCATATTTCTACCACTATGAACAAGCTTTGGATTTAAGTCCCTTCCGTATTCTTGTCGGACTGAGTTTAGAAGACTGCCGGACAGAATGCCAGGGAAGATTAAGATGTCTTTCATTCAACTTCAAAGCAAATGTTTGTGAGCTGAACGAAGAACGAGAAACTGCCAGCATATTTCTCAAAGACCGGCCAGGGTCAGTGTATCAGGAAAAACCCCAGGGACCGCGGCCGGTAAGTGATAGGATAAATTTAGATCTAGGACCGCTGCCGGAAAGTGATAGGATAAATTTAGACCTAGGACCGCGGCCGGTAAGTGATAGGATAAATTTAGACCTAGGACCGCGACCGGTAAGTGATAGGATAAATTTAGATCTAGGACCGCTGCCGGAAAGTGATAGGATAAATTTAGATCTAGGACCGCTGCCGGAAAGTGATAGGATAAATTTAGACCTAGGACCGCTGCCGGAAAGTGATAGGATAAATTTAGACTTAGGACCGCTGCCGGAAAGTGATAGGATAAATTTAGATCTAGGACCGCTTCAGGAAAGTGATAGGATAAATTTAGACCTAGGACCGCTGCCGGTGATAGGATAAATTTAGATCTAGGACCGCTGCCGGTAAGTGATAGGATAAATTTAGACATAGGACCGCTGCCGGTAAATGATAGGATAAATTTAGACCTATCTTTGGAAGCAAAACATTAAAACGAAATATCTCATGGTTAACTTGTTTATTAATTATATCAAGGCTTTGAAACATTGGAACATTCACACTTCGGTGCTGTAAGAAAAAGACGTTAACTTAGTGACACGTAATAAATCGCACAAACGTCACCAACAAAAGCAAGCCGTATTTCCATCCCGCATTGAGTATGTAGATGGTATCTCCTAATATTTCATTGCTGTCTTCAAAACAGTTATGCTTTCAATTCAAATATCATTATATTTCAACTAAAATACTTCAATATTTATTTGTTGATATAAATAAGTTAATTTAATACTTTTTGTTGGATATATCAGAATTTTGTTTTAAAGAATTTCGTTTTGACTCGGTTAACTTAAATTCACTGTTCCATCGTGATCAATCTTTCCACATTGAAACAAAATCCTCTTAAAAGAGAATGCCGTCTTTTAATCACGCCTTCCAATCTGCTTAATAACATTGTGAAAAAGGAAACGAAACGTTGGTTGAAAGGAAACCGGATTTTGAATGCAGTACAGAAAGGTGACATGGGCGCATACAAGAGCTTACCTTTTCTCCATTAAATCAACCTTAATAGACCAAAAATATTCTACACAAACGATTCTGCTAGTTTTCTCGCTTTAATATTCCTGTGCCGTCATTACTTATCAATGAATTGTTATTGTCGGTCATTTTCATGGCGGACATATTATTATGGACCAAACTTGAACTTTGAAGGGTAACACCGGTTAACAGCGGCACTGGACGTGGTCACTTTAGACAAAGCCGCCCGTCTAAAGCTTGAGAATGCTATTCCGTTCCCCCTATTTGCAAGAAATGTCTTCTAAATGCTGATGAAATAATATTTGGACATTATAGTTAAGGCAAATCAAAAATTGAGCTCATCTATAACAACATGTTAAATTATGTAAACATACGTGTGTTGTATTTTGTACAGGGTAAAGAAATAGTGTTTTGCCTCTTTTTTTTAGAAAGTCACGTGATGCAAATCTTTATAGCAAAATATTAGTTGCATATAAGTTGAGCTGATACTTTATTTGAATCAAACAACTGTTCAGGATGATGCCATATATGAAATAGATTCGTTGAGTTATCTTGACTTTGTTCGTCAACAGCAAGACACCGTTTATGTTTTTCTAAGAGACTTGCGAATATCCGACTTTGACGGGAAAGGCTGTTGGTAAACAAAAGTTTCCAAAAAGCTAGTCGGTCATTAGCATAACCTTTTAATCAAAAACACATGGCACAGAAGTTCAAACTTTAAGCCACTTTGGAATAGAAGCGCTTAATTTTTATTGAATGTCATACAAAAATAGTTTACTTATATATATTGCATTTTTTTAAAGGAATGAATTCTAGCTGTTACCATTTTGCAAACATTATTTATAATTTACTTGAAAGTACCATAATTGGTAGGTTTGTCAAACACTATTTCTTCGTCTAACACTTTTTTTGTCAGAAAGTGTAGAGAAAGTAAGCAACGAAAATCAAGCTGTAATTGTATTTGTGGGGGAGGGGGGGGGGGATAAGCAGCCTGATTGGGAGTCAACAATATTGTATTTACTATCCTGATCTTCAACAAATTCGTGAGAATGCTGGTATTGCTAGAACTTAATAACTTCAACATGTAATATATTGCTGGTTCTCGCATATTTTCTTGTTTTTAACCAGGTTTTTGAAAAAATAAAACAACAAACATTTTATTAGAATAGTGTTCGTCGTTGGGCGGGCGGGCGGGCGGGCGGGGGTCAAATTGATTGGTTTCCGGCGATTAACTTGAGTTCGGTTTATGGTATTGACATGAAACTTGTTGTAGTAAGAGCAGGTGGAGGGCTTGCTTGGGATTGCTTTTGGGGTCGGTCCGTCAAAGGTCAAGGTCACCGTTACTAAAATAGAAATTTGGATTCCGTCGATTAACTTGAGTTCGGTTCATCGTATTGACATGAAACTTGGCGTATAGTGAGAACGTGTAGAGAGCTCGTTTGGGATTGCTGATGGCAGGGTTGGCATAGATCTGGAAACATCATGGAAAACGAGTATTGCCTGGAAAATTCACGGAATGTTGACTTTAACGTGTGGAGAGCTCGCTTGGGATTGCTGATTGCAATGTTTGCATAGATCTTGAAAAGATATGGAAAAAGAGTATTGTCTGGAAAATTCATGAAATCTTGATTATTTGGATTTTATAGTGGTAAATCATAGAATATTACATTGTCATGGAAATTTAAAAAGTACAGTTTGTGTAGGCAATCCTAATCACTAAAAATCTTTGGTTAGCAATGTTATATGCATAGTAAAACGTTAAAATTACCTTTTTTGTTTTTAGGTTTTGGTGTTCACATGACCTTACATAAAGTATGTTTATTTCATTCAAGTAATGAATGTAATTTATGTTACAAAAACCCCGCCGCCCCAATATTCAAAACATGCCTTTGCCCTTGAATATATGCATTTTCAAAGAAATGCGAAGTGATTTGTTTTGATTCCCCGATTCCATCTCAAAACCGCATCTATCCATGCGTTGTCTTCTTGGGATCTATTTTGAACGGTTGGACTTGTCGCAGTTGCAATCCAAATTGGGTTTAACTTGTTAAAGATTTCCGGGGATACCCCTGACCCCAATGTCTGCTTCCCCTTACACTTACAATATAACGGATCTGGATTCAGTCTTGGGTTGATACTAAACAGTAACATTTTTTTGAAAAGATACAGTAAGGGAGACAAGACAAGCACTATTATTTCTATGTAAGGGGCGATCTACTAGAATATACTGCAAGCAATGCAAAACCAGCCTTTAAAGAAATAGTTGTGAAAATTTTTCAGAACAGTGGCATAACGACAATTTCTTTGATCAACATAAATTTAAATACAAATATTGCTTCTCGAGTTTCTGTAATAGTTTCAGAGGAAATCGTTCTAACTAAAACAAAAGTTATGAGCAACATATAGCTTATTTGAAAATAATAAATGCATATGCATCCTTATTTATTGTTTACTGTATTCTAACGCTCGTTAACTTCAAGTTTGACCAGATCTGCTGACTTAACTAAAACTACACTTTATGTTGGTAATGAATATTATAAGCATCGCTTTTCTGCTCACTGTACAAATAAGTATCGACTGTGGAAAGTTCTATGGTACCTTTGTGAGCATTCGTGTTAATGTTACATATTCATCCAATTCGATGGTGCTTAAACAACGTCATTATTTCTACACGTCCTGAATAATGAGTTGCGTCTACCAGAAACATGATTATTTATATAAATGTATTTTGCCGGTACACGTCTTCTTCATGTTTCAATAAATCTAACATCAGCCGTTCAACTTTGTTTGCATGCTTTAAAGTAACAGCATTTGTAATGTTTATATGTTCTTTTGTTCTTTTGTTTATGTATAGTAAATACAGAGAAATGTAAATGGAAATAAACTTGAAACTTGAAACTACAACTATATTCACAAATGGATTGTCTCTATCTTAATATATAGTGTCGGTTGTTTCAGGCTACAAGTACATAACGGCGATTCAATTACATGAAATCAAGGTGCAGTGGTGAACTCATTCCTTTAGGATACATTTTTTAGGTTTAAAGTCGAACATTGTTACTGTTCTAAATGACAGTCTTAGAGAGTACATTATAACAATGATTTACGATAATGTTTTAGGGGATTTGAGTAAGAACAGCATTAATTCTTAAAGTTTACGTGGTCCTGGTTTGGTGAGATCTGCATTACTTCTTTGTGTGTACGTGAACCTGGTTTGGTGAGATCTGAATTACTTCTTTGTGTGTACGTGATCCTGGTTTGGTGAGATCTGCATTACTTCTTTGTGTGTACGTGATCCTGGTGTGGTGAGATCTGCATTACTTCATTGTGTGTACCTGATTCTGGTTTGGTGAGATCTGCATTACTTCTTTGTGTGTTCGTGATCCTGGTTTGGTGAGACCTGCATTAATTCTTTGTGTGTACGTTATCCTGGTTTAATATGATCTTCATTACTTCTTTGTGTGTACGTGATCCTGGTTTGGTGAGATCCTCATTACTTCTTAGTGTGTACGTGATCTTGGTTTGGTTTGGTGCAATGTGCATTTCTTTTAGTGTGTACGTGATCTTGGTTTGGTGAGTTATGTATTACTTTTAGTGTGTACGTAATCTTGATTTGATGATATTTCCTTTTCTTCTTAGTGCGTACGAAATCTTGATTTGGTGAGATCTGCATTACTTCTTAGTGTGTACGTGGTCCTGGTTTGTTGAGATCTGCATTAGTTCTTATTGTGTACGTGGTCCTGGTTTAGTGAGATCTGCATTATTTCTTAGTGTGTACATGGTCCTTGTTTGTTGAGATCTGCATTACTTTTAGTGTATACGTGGTCCTGGTTTGGTGAGATCTGCATTACTTCTTAGTGTGTACATGGTCCTGGTTTGGTGACATCTGCATTACTTCTTAGTGTAAACGTGGTCCTGTTTTGGTGAGATCTGCATTACTTCTTAGTGTATACGTGGTCCTGGTTTGGCGAGATCTGCATTACTTCTTAGCGTGTACGTGATCCTGGTTTTGTGAGATCTGCATTACTTCTTAGTGTATACGTGGTCCTGGTTTGGTGAGATCTGCATTACTTCTTAGTGTATACGTGGTCCTGGTTTTGCGAGATCTGCATTACGTCTTAGTGTATACGTGGTCCTGGTTTGGTGAGATCTGCATTACTTCTTAGTGTGTACTTGGTCCTAACAGAGAGGAGAAAAAGCCAAAAGAGCTATGTATCACAGCCTTTGTTCTTTACAGCTCTCGTAGAATTATTAAAAAATAACAATTTGATTTGAATGGAATCAGTCCTCATCTTACATCATCCTAATATGTATTAATCCTCTTTCTAATCAAATGTATGTCTCTGTCAACTTAGCCAACCGAGTGAACTCGGAATTTCTAACAATGCATTTTCTCCTTAACATTTTTCACCTGTGACGTTTAAAAATTGTATGTACATAGCACTTTGCTACGTGTCTTTTTATAAGTGTCGTACAATATCGTATGACCATCATTTAAGCTTTCCACATCATTTTGTTTATAATCCTTTAAACAACGGCTCTGTTTCGAAACAATTATGCAAGGCTCAGAAATGTACTTTCAACTACTTCCGTTGGTTAAAAGACCTTCTAGACCATCAAACGTAAACACCATTTTAATCCGGTTTGTTGATAATTTATTTTGTGCATGCATGTGTATAATGATATTTAAGTATGCATGTGACTCATGATTTTTATGTATGCATGTGTATAATGATATTAATGTATGCATGTGTAAAATGATATTTATGTATGCATGTGTATAATGATATTTATGTATGCATGTGTATAATGATATTTATGTATGCATGTGTATAATGATATTTATGTATGCATGTGTATAATGATATTTATGTATGCATGTGTATAATGATATTTATGTATGCATGTGTATAATGATATTTATGTATGCATGTGACTCATGAGTTTTATGTATGCATGTGTATAATGATATTTATGTATGCATGTGACTCATGATTTTTATGTATGCATGTGTTTAATGATATTTATGTATGCATGTGACTCATGATTTTTATGTATGCATGTGTATAATGATATTTATGTATGCATGTGTATAATGATATTTATGTATGCATGTGTATAATGATATTTATGTATGCATGTGACTCATGATTTTTATGTATGCATGTGTATAATGATTTTTATGTATGCATGTGACTCATGATTTTATGTATGCATGTGTATAATGATATTTATGTATGCATGTGACTCATGATTTTATGTATGCATGTGTGTAATGATATTTATGTATGCATGTGACTCATGATTTTTATGTATGCATGTGTATAATGATATTTATGTATGCATGTGTATAATGATATTTATGTATGCATGTGTATAACGATATTTATGTATGCAAGTGTATAATGATATTTATGTTTGCATGTGACTCATGATTTTTATGTATGCATGTGTATAATGATATTTATGTATGCATGTGTATAATGATATTTATGTATGCATGTGTATAATGATATTTATGTATGCATGTGACTCATGATTTTTATGTATGCATGTGTATAATGATTTTTATGTATGCATGTGACTCATGATTTTATGTATGCATGTGTATAATGATATTTATGTATGCATGTGACTCATGATTTTTATGTATGCATGTGTATAATGTGTTTATGTATGCATGTGCATAATGATATCAATGTATGCATTTATATATGTCAAGCTTTAGACGAAGAAAAAAGAAGCACGGATGGTCTTCTATGATGCATCAAAAGAATTCGTTAGAGTCTACCGCAGAGGATTTACCCATATACTCCAACATATAGGTTTTGACGGCAACTTACTTTCCTATGTGCAATACCTATCTGTCAAATAGGAAGCAGTGAGTCTTTAACAACATTGATAACTCTCAATGTAAGATTATTTCGGCCGGTGTTCCTCCGTGCTCAATATAAAGACCTTTTAATTCAAGAGGTAACAGTTATCTGCTCTATATGTCGTTAGCGAATGAATGTGTTTATTGGGCATTGTCAGTGTCAGGTATCTAGGTGTTTATATTATATACATTAAAATAGACAATAAAGGAATGAGAGCCAACTGTTTCAATGAGTAAACGTTTATAATCGATATGATTGGGAACCGGGCAGGTGTAAAAAAATGCACAATAGCGTAGCAAAGGTTTTATATTTAAAAAATAAATAAATGTTTTGTGTCTATTGTAATTTTTGGTCATCAATTGGCCTTTATAAACTTAGAACTTCATTTATCAGTACACGCATCCAACGTTAAAACAGGTCATCAATTGTGTATGTTTACAAAGTGTTCTTGTTTCTTTTTTTCAAAAGAGTGTTAAAAATTATATTGAATTCAATTATTCAATATCTTTTTGAACTTTGTAGATTGTTGATTTAAATCAGTTGATTAAAAAGGTTTTATGTTTCTTTTCCTAATGAGGGTTCCTATTATAACAAAAAGGAAATTCCGAGTAGTTTTCTGGTTGCTTGACTTTATAACGACGCGCTATGACATGTTTGATCAATTTTAATTCAATTCTTCCGCTACTATAAAATCTGATTTCGGAAATATAACCTAGATAAAATTGGTAATATACATGGTAATAGATGAAAAGGGAACTTTGAAAGCCCTCGAACACGCAAATATGAAAATATTGCACGCTCGGTTTGATTGAGCCTGTTCATGGACAGTAATGGAAATGTATATTATTGGCAACGCCGCAACTCAATAATTACACCAGTAAACAGTACATGATCCAACCCTAACTATGTATATGCATATGCATATAGCGGTAATCATGGAAGCTTTACTGTTTCTGATAAATATTAATGACATAACCATCGTACTAAATTCAAATATCCGCTTGTTTGCCGATGTTTAAAGCTTTTAATTGCTGACAAACCCATATTTGCTAAAATATTCATATTTGAAACTGGTTAAAAACCGACTCGTTACTTTAAATGAAAGAGAAATAGAATTTCTATTTATTAG
This sequence comes from Corbicula japonica, assembly GCA_038501625.1. Lineage (NCBI taxonomy): Eukaryota > Metazoa > Mollusca > Bivalvia > Venerida > Cyrenidae > Corbicula > Corbicula japonica. Next base: position 9,402,639 of record JAZAYU010000017.1, on the reverse strand, counting down.
TAGAATTCTCAAGCTAAACCATTATCCTGAATTCTAAATAATACACGTATCAATAAAGTGTTTACTTATCTTATGGTGATGAATATACATGTAAGATTACTATTAAATTCGTCATCGGTAGACCTTGGGGGAAAAACGATATTTAGATAATACACAATCCGTTTAAATAGAAAAATACTAAAACGCATATATTTAGCCCATGCTGGGTTGAAACATTTTAACCCAGGCCCATGTAAAAAGATTTTGACCTAGTAAGGTCAAACTTAATTATTAAACAGTCAAATGCAATCGAATCTATTCACATGGAAGCCGCCAGAATCATGACAGTCTCAACAAAACTATGTGGTTACGCTAAATAATATCAAAACCTGTTATGGCAAAACTAATGAACGCAGATAACATCACAAAAAGAACGGTGTTACAAATAATAATCTGGTTCCAAATTACCTTCAATGCTAATAACTAGCAACAAAACCAGGACCACTTACACACTAAAAGTAATGCAGATCTCACAAAACCAGGATCACGTACACGATAAGAAGTAATGCAGATCACGCCAAACCAGGATCACGTACACGCTAAGAAGTAATGCAGATCTCACCAAACCTGGACCACGTACACACTACGACATAATGAAGATCTCACCAAACCAGGACACGTACACACTAAAATTAATGCAGATCTCACCAAACCAGAATCACGTACTCACTAAGATCAATCTTTCTACATTGAAACGAAATCCTCTTAAAAAGAATGCCGTCTTTTAAACACGCCTTCTTATTCTGCTTAATAACATTGTGAAAAAGGAAACGAAACGTTGGTTAAAAGGAAACGAGATTTTGAATGCAGTAGAGAAAGCTGCATGGGCGCATACAAGAGCTTGCCTTTGCTCCATTAAATCAACCTTAATAGACCAAAAATTTCTACTCAAAATTTTCTGCAAGTTTTCTCGCTTTAATATTCGTGTGTCAACATTACTTATAAATGAATTGTCTTTTATTCTTACTAATGTGATGGAGATCAATTAATGCAGTATCGACCAAAGCGTTTCGCTAGTTCAGAAATCTGTGTGCATTTTTGTGAGCGTATAGATGGTTTGCTGCGCAGGAAGAGATTAAGACATGAACGGCAAATTGTTTGTCACGGAGGTTGATATGGTTTTAATGGTTTTTTAAGATTTAAGGATTGAATCGATGTCTGATGGTTTTTATTTGGGTTTGGAAAACAGTTCGGTTATTTAATGCCCGGGCTTCACGCGTACTTAAAACAATCCAACTGTTTTTCATACCCAAATGAAAACCATCAAATATCGATTCAGTATATTTCCTCAAAATATTCTGCAAGTTTTCTCGCTTTAATATTCGTATGTCAACATTTCTTATAAATGAATTGTCTTTTATTCTTACTAATGTGATGGAGATCAATTAATGCAGTATCGACCAAAGCGTTTCGCTAGTTCAGAAATCTGTGTGCATTTTTGTGAGCGTATAGAGGGTTTGCTGCGCAGAAAGAGATTAAGACATGAACGGCAAATTGTTTGTCACGGAGGTTGATATGGTTAATTTTTTTAAGATTTAAGGATTGAATCGATGTTTGATGGTTTTTATTTAGGTATGGAAATCAGTTGGGTTATTTAATACCCGGGCTTCACGCGTACTTAAAACAATCCAACTGTTTTTCATAGCCAAATGAAAACCATCAAATATCGATTCAGTCCTTATATTTACACTCATAAATAATCTCATTAATTCAGAATTTGTAAGACAAATTCGTGATATAGCGGCTATTTCGAATGGCTGTTGACACAGTCACGTTGACGACAAGTTGAATAACGGCACGCATATTCGCTGCAACTCGTGGCAAAACGTGCTTGTTTGGCGACGTCATACGTCAAAACATTGTGCAACGTCCAATAAATTGTGAACGGTTCTACTGTAGCCACGCCTTTTAAAGTAATACATCAAACTGTTTACGATAAGAAATTATGATTCGTTACATGAATAAGACTTCATCGAGGTGGACGAAGTTGAAGTGTAAATATTGACAAATGTGGACACTATCTAAATAGATAGTGTCGGTTGTTTCAGGCTACAAGTACATAACGGCGATTCAATTACATGAAATCGAGATGCAGTGGCGAACTCTAATTCCTTTAGGATACAAATTTTTTAGGTTTGAAGTCTGACATTATTACTGTTCCTAATGACAGTCTTTGACTGTACTTGATAAAATTTATAACGATAATGTTTAAGGGAATTTGAGTGAGATCGGCATTACTTATTAGTGTGTACCTGGTCCTGGTTTGGTGAGATCTGCATTACTTTTTATTGTGTACGTGATCCTGGTTTGGTGAGATCTGCATTATGTCTTAGTGTGTACGTGATCCTGGTTTGGTGAGATATGAATTACTTTTAGTGTGTACGTGGTCCTGGTTTGGTTAGATCTGCATTATTTCTTAGTGTGTATGGGATCCTGGTTTAGTGAGATCTGCATTATGTCGTAGTGTGTTCGTGGTCGTGGTTTGGTGATACCTGCATTATTTCTTAGTGTGTACGTGATCCTGGTTTGATGAGATCTGCATTATGTCTTAGTGTGTACGTGATCCTGGTTTGATGAGATCTGCATTATGTCTTAGTGTGTACGTGATCCTGGTTTGGTGAGATCTGCATTACTTCTTAGTGTGTAGGTGGTCCTGGTTTGGTGAGATCTGGATTACTTCTTAGTGTGTACGTGGTCCTGGTTTGGTTAGATCTGCATTACGTCTTATCGTGTACGTGGTCCTGGTTTAGTGAGATCTGCATTATGTTTTAGTGTGTACGTGATCCTGGTTTGATGAAATCTGCATTATGTCCTAGTGTGTACGTGATCCTAGTTTGGTGAGATCTGCGTTATGTCTTCGTGTGTACGTGGTCTTGGTTTGGTGAGATCTGCATTACTTCTTAGTGCGCACCTGATCTTGGTACGGTGAGATCTGCATTACTTCTTAGTGTGTACGTGTACCTGATTTGGTACGAGTTCATTACATCTTAGTGTGTACGTGACCTTGGTTTGGTGAGATTTGCATTTCTTCTTAGAGTGTACCTGATCTTGGTTTGGTGCGATCTGCATTACATCTTAGTGTGTATGTGATCTTAGTTTGGTGAGATCTGCATTAGTTCTTAGTGTGTACATGATCTTGGTACGAAGAGATCGGCATTACTTCTTAGTGTGTAGGTGGACCTGGTTTGGTGAGATCTGCATTTCTTCATAGAGTGTACTTGATCTTGGTTTGGTGAGATCTGCATTATGTCGTAGTGTGTACGTGATCTTGGTTTTGTATGGTGAGATGTGCATTACTTTTAGTGTGTACGTGATCTTGGTTTGCTGAGATATATATTACTTTTAGTGTATACGTGATCTTGATTTGGTGATATCTGTATTTCTTCTTAGTGTGTACGTAATTTTGGTTTGGTAAGAAATGCATTACTTCTTAGTGTGTACGTGGTCCTTGTTTAGTGAGATCTGCATTACTTCTTAGTATGTACAGGTCCTGGTTTAGTGAGATCTGCATTACTTCTTAGTATGTACATGGTCCTGGTTTAGTGTGATCTGAATTACTTCTTAGTGTGTACGTCATCCTGGTTTAGTGAGAACTGCATTACTTCTAAGTGTGTGCATGGTTCTGGTTTAGTGAGATCTGCATTACTTCTTAGTGTGTACCTGGTTTAGTGAGATCTGCCGTACTTCTTAGTGTGTACATGGTCCTGGTTTAGTGAGATCCGCATTACTTCTTAGTGTGTACATGGTCCTGGTTTTGTGAGATCTGCATTACTCTTTAGTGTGTACCTGGTTTAGTGAGATCTGCATTTCTTCTTAGTGTTTATATGATCCTGGTTTAGTGATATCTGCATTACTTCTTAGTGTGTACATGGTCCTGGTTTAGTGAGATCTGCATTACTTCTAAGTGTGTACGTGATCCTGGTTTGGTTTTTAATTGGTAGCATTTAAGATTATTTGTGATGTTATCTGCTATCATTAGTTTTGCCATAACAGGTTTTGATTTTATTTACCGGAATCACATAGTTTTGTAGAGAGGTCATGATTTTGGCGGCTTTCAGTTGAATAGATTTCATTGCATTTGACTGTTTAGTAATATAGTTTGACCGTACAACGCCCCAATATCCTTACATGGCCTGGGTTAAAATATTTTAACCCAGCATGGGCTTAGTATATGCGTTTGGTATTTTTCTATTTTAAAGGATCGTGTATTGTCTAAAAATTGATTTTTCCCCAAGATCTACCGATGACGAATTTAATAGAAATCTTACATTTATCACAGTCAGATTAGTAAACACTTTTTTGATACGTGTATTATTTAGAATTCAGGATAATGGTTTGGCTTGAGAATTCTAATAAAACAGTATATAAAAATTCGTTGTCTGGTTTCATTTAAAGTAACGAGTCGGTTTTTAACCAATTTCAATATTTTAGCAATTAGGGGTTTGTCAGCAATTTTAAGCGTTAGACATCGGCAAACAATCGTATATTTGAATTATGTACGATGATTATGTCATTTATATTGATCAAAAATAGTAAAGCTTCCATGATTACCGCCATATGCATATGCATATATATAGTTAGGGTTGGATCATGTACTGTTTACTGGTGTAATTATTGAGTTGCGCTCAACCGAGGCTAGGCGGCGTGTGCAGTAACATGCATTTCCATTACTGTCCATGAACAGGCTCAATCAAACCGAGCCTGTAATATTTTCATATTGTCGTGTTCGAGGGCTTTCAAAGTTCCCTTTTCATCTATTACCATGTATATTTCCAATTTTATCTAGGTTTTATTTCAGAAATCAGATTTTATAGTAGCGGAATAATTGAATAGAGTTCTTTCACATTGTTGTGCGCATGCGTCGTACTCCACGTTTAGGTACAAAAAATATTGGTTTTATCCTAAACCGACGCGTGAGGGGGCATTTAACAGTGTCATTGCTAACAGAATGAACGGACATGATCACGGTGTCCTCTTAAAGCTTATGATAAATTATAATTATAATTGTGATGAGGCACAATAAATTCGAGTTTTACGAATTTCCGAATATTGCAGGCTTTAAAAAGTCTGGTCGGCAAGATTTGACAGTGAAAAGCGAAAAACAATCAAAGACGTGGTTGCAAATTTGAATCAGGAAGTCTTATATAAAAACAAAGACAATGTGGATTGCATGTTACTGTCTATTTGCCACAGACACATATAAGCGTCTCGTGTTTTTCTGACAAAATGCGTTTACTTCAAAAAATATATTTTATGTAACTTGATCTCCCTTAATTAGAAGATAAAACGGATGAATTCAACAATGTATCGCCGTTGTATTCAACGCCCGTTAAGCGTTATTATTTTGTTTACTATTTTACTTCCTTCCAACATATGTTTAAAACTAAAATTTATTGTAATCATTCGTATATTTCTTTTATCAGTCCTGGATTAAAATTATTTTTATGTTTAATAACTAGAAATCATACTTTGAACACGACCGTGTAACTGTTAATTGTCCCTATATATTTGACACAATATTCCCATTCCCATTCTGCCCAGAAAACGATGGTGACATATTGAGGTGTGAAAAGTTGTTTGACATCTGACATTTGAGGAGACTTAAAATTAATTATCTCAAATCATCAAATTGAACTTAACTGTTATTGTCACTTCAAGCGTTAACTTTTCGAATACCTAAAAATTTTCACGAGTTCAGTCCCATATTTCTATTACTATAATTTGTAGCGTTGAAAGGGCAGATCATGTAGTAGTTTACGTCTTATTCATGTTATTATAAACATCATTTTTTTATAAAATCGTCAGCCATAGTCAATAGACATTAGTTTAAGTCGCATTTCATGAATATCTACGTGTTACGGGAATGATGTAGAAAGAAGATAAAATGTCCACAGACCTCCAAAATCTCAGGATTTTATCTGAAATCTCCGGACCGTAAGGTTCTTCTCCGGATCTAAGGATTTTCAGGCAAAATCTCAGGATTTAAAAATATTGAAAAGGATAATTAATGAAACATAAATTTAACTGAATTAAGAAAGGGTTTAACAATTATATTAATTAATATTAAGAAACTTGGTCTTGGTCACGGCTCCAAAATTTCCTGTTTATTGAGAGATTACGTGATAGTGACACGATGCCTCGGGCACACATGTACACAACAGCTAAGTGTCATAAAACTAAACTCGGACCTGAATATCGCAGTCCCGTTCATTTGTTTTGGTCCATGGTCATTTTGATATTAAACAGAAATGAAAATATTATATATTTCAAAACCTTCAGCGACAACAATTACGAACTTCAGCATCAAAATAGTTTTTATTAAAAAAAACAAAACAACAAAACTCTCTGGATTTTTTTTGAATAGTTTTGGTTGGCCTGCCGTCCGGCAATATTCGTTTGGTTCAATCAATTTAACGATTTCTCGGGTTGTAGCTGGACTCATCCTATTATGTAAATACGTAATATTTTTTCTCAAAAGCAAAACACGCAAAACACATATCAACCTAGTCGCCGACGAGCTACATAAGAATATAATAATGTCTCATTCCACTATAAAGTATAGCGTTACAAAAAAAATGCCGTAAAATAGTAAAATGTCCGATAATGTTCGTCTGAATTGTCAATTATACAGATTTATTTTTAGTAAACACAATTCACGTGTGTATTTTCATAAAAAAAATCAAAGCGCTGAAAGCGTTGAAAGACTGGTGCGCTGGTTGAATCGAACATGCCCTGCACATATATCATTACTGTAAACATACGAAACTATGTGTGATTTTTTCGTTAAACTTTGTGACAGTTACTATCATCAACATTAGCAAATAATTCAGTATATTCAGGGTTTTCAATAGATGCAGGTACTTGTATTTTGATGCAAGGAAATTAGGTTTACCACTTTTTTTTCACCTGAATCATAGGTTGGGGGTCTTTTTGATGCAGAAGCTTATGATAAGTGGTTAAATTTTGCTAGAATAACGATGATCAGGCTACGCCACAACTGAGTAGTGTCAACAATGAATTGCACAAGGCTCACGTACCTTAAGAGACTGAAACAGTTACAATCTTAATTTTTACGTCGATCGCAACAATGCATTAACAAAAATATTCGCCAACTTACTAACGGTCTCCCCAGGATTTTTGGAAGCGTTGTCGCTGGACTGTTCGTGGATTTAAGCTCGCGAAACTTTATTTTTTAACTATAATTTTATACAGTTTTATATTTGTACCAAAGTTAACTGCAAAAACTGTATATAGTACATAGATGTTTTTTTTTATCTCTTTAGAGCCAAGAAAGGTACAAAAGTTAAAAACATAAATAATGTGAAACAATGTGTACACAGTATGTCAACATGTGTTTTAATAACATAAACTGATCTGATCTCATCAAGTTACAATGTCAACTTTATACTCTGTATAGTTAGTTTTTCACCTTCATTGTCCAATATCTCACACATATCAAACTCAGTGTTTCATTACAACTGACAGAATTAGGATTAAACTTTCAGAAGCCTCTGTTTTCTTGGGCCCAAGTCCTGGCTTTTTTATTATAATCAAACTTCAGTACATCAGGACCTTCCATGGATATCATTAACAATAAATTTAATGTTGAATTGTTAAGCCTGCTTCTAAGTTTTGTCTTCACTCTTGATAATGTGGAAAAAACCTCTCACAATCTGAAATAAAATTAATTTACGATACCGGTAAACATATAGAGAGCTTCACCCATAAAAAAATAATATCGTAATAGGTATTCAGTTAACACAAACAGGTATAATAAATTATGTAGTGAACCCCTAGAAGCTGGTTTAAACCCCTAGTAGCAAATTATTTTGCCACTGACTGTTCCAAGGCGCTAACCCATAAGGTTAACCTTTTTTGTTAAACAATCAACAAACAAATCATTTATTTTCCTCTCTTCTTTTTGCTGCGGAGGAGGCTTTGTTTTATGAGTTTGGCGATTCCTGATATGCATATTTCCCTTTTTATATATAGTAGCATGAAATTGAGTTATTTTATTTATTTAATGCAAGTCACAAGGCTATATATATAATAAAAATATATATAATCATTGCCAACTTCTTGCAACCAGGAGTAGACTTTCTTCCACTTTGGATCGACACCTGACTGAATGGAACTGGCTGTTCGAGGTAGCCGGCGTTGATTCAGTTTCTCGGCATGTTGGGGTACCGCGTCCGGCGTCGGAGTAATTTCACGACGTGAAAGGGTACTTGGCGTCGTCAGAGCCGCTCTTGAAGGGCTATCCGGAATGATCTCGATCTCATTTCTAGAATTTTGAAGTTCAGAATGCCCGATGGAGTTGGCATCAGCCTCACAAGGCCGGTTTCTCTTGAAATAAGAGTCGAGTCGTCGTTCTATCCCGCACGCATATTTGAAAATGTGTCCGACGAAAATGAACTGATCGTTACGATGATAGCGCAGTAAAATGCCACAGAATGTATTTCTTTTGCAATTTAAGTTCTAACTGCAACTTGCCAATAGATTTGTTTAAAACAAATCCATTATCGCACAATTATTTTCATACATGTATACAGTACAATTTTCGAAGTGTTTGTTTTCTAATCACAGAAATAAGAATAACCAAATTATTATTCATGATCGCATCTACTTAAAATCATTGAACATTATGTCAAACACACCCGCTATTAATTGAGAATATTAACAGTCGGCAAAGACAAAATACGATCAAACGACATCGACAGACTTGCGAATTCACCACATGGAGAGGCGGAGTTATCCAGCTGATAGTAAAGAAATCGATTGTGATTGGTCAAATCGCCCATTGCTTAACTTGAATGAGGTGTGTATTGAAAAGCGACCTGTGTTTACAATGCAAGAAACAGAAAGTTATGACATGTCGATTTTGAATAAACGGATGTCGGCGAATTTAACACTTGTTGGAAATAGATCAAAACTTGTTAACGGTTATCTTGGGAGAACACTGGGACCCGGCCCGGTCCTTGATAGCCGAGCAAAATCTCGATCCACAACTGCTCCAACCTAACCAAAATGGCAACCCACGCTATCTCCCGCTTGTCACGTGACTGATTTGTTTTTAATCGTTCTTTTAATATCCTTTCATAGTTGTTCGAACAACAACATTAAATTGTTTTTTGTTGTTTTTATTTGTAGCATAATCTTTCAAAGTTCGCATTCCTTCTCGAAATATTTGTATTTTCTTAAAATGCACTACTTTTTATGCCACACAACTACGTAATCTTTCAGGCATAACTAAACTACTCATGCATATCGAGTTGCTTGTTCACTGCCGTAGCGAGTCATGATTTCACTCTACATTTGTTCGATGGAATTTTGGGCATGGATGCTCCAAAATTACACGGAAACTTACTATCAATCGCTCAGAATTCGTGGAACGGTGTGCTGCATTGTGCTTCACACTTGTGCAGAACATTTCGGCCTGCTCTCGCGGTGACCACTTACTTGATACGCTCTCGTGGTCGCAATGATACATCCGAAGTTCAGGACTGCGCGTCGCAGAGTTCGCAGCATCGTTAACTAAGACTGGTGCGCATGCGCACCAGTCAACAACAAACAAATCCGTTGGATACTCGCGTCCTGAAAATACCGCGATAAACAATGTTTAAAATGCGCATAAACTTTCTTGATGTGCTTGTAAATGATCATAACGTTTTTTTTTTATTCTTCGTTGTTTGATTGAACCTACTTATTTATAAATTTGAAATGATTAATCAACATGTTCTTAATTTTATAATCACTTAGTCATATTAACAATAGTAAACGATGCCCCCTCGCGTGCATTTATCGACTAAATATGCTCTTCAATTTTAGAGAGCGCTAAGGGGAGGTAACAATGTGAAAGAACTCTATTCAAATTTGTCAAATATGTCACAGTGCGTGATTATAAAGTCAAACAACCAGAAAACTACTCGGAATTTCCTCTTTGTTATTGTAGAAACCCTCATAAGGAAAAAAACATAAAACCTTATTATCAACAGCATTTCTCAGGTAATAGGTATCAAGTTTTATAATTACACCCCCCCCCCTTTAACTAAATACTGTTCTTAATTTCAGCTTAAATTGTCTTTAACTGATTTAAATCAACAATCTACAAAGTTCAAGACATTGAATATTTGAATTCAATATAATTTTTAACCCTCTCTTGAAAAAAAAATGAAACAAGCACACTTTATCAAGTTTATAAGGCCAATTGATGACCTAAATTTGCAATGGACACAAAACATTTTGAATTTTTATATATAAAACGTTTGATACGCTATTGTGCAGTTTTTTTTTCATCTGCCCGGTTCCCAATCATATCGATTTTTTTTTTCAGTTTTTTAAAATAGAGGAAAATTGAAATTTGAATGTCACCGGACACGAACAAATATTACAGTATTGCAGACTGGATTTAATGGAAATGCATATTGGGTTCGATTACTTTGTATTCTCTTTTACTTATTTTTTATTATTGATTGCATTTTCTGGGCTCAGTCAATTAATCAAGTTATGTGGTATATTGCACCAATAATCCCAGGGCCGAATGCAGAGGGGGTTTAGTAGGGTCGCTCCTAGTCCTGCTACGTGACTCAAACAAGGTAGGGGGCTATGGGACCAATACCTTGTGTGAACATTAAATATTGTTGCCCAAAAAGGAGATTCGAGCAAGCTAGTCCTACCACGGACGTTGTAAAGATTTTTTTTATTTTCAGGATGAAATCTATACTGAAAATAAAAAAAATCTTTACAACGTCTATGGTAGGACTAGGTTGCTCGAATCTCCTTTTTTTGGGCAATAATATTTAATTTTCATATGGATTTTGTCCAGATGTTGGCACTTATGACTAAACTAACCAAAGACTGCCCAAAACGAACCCCCATTCTGGAAATCTTAGACACAACCCTGAATCACATCAAATATTTACAGTTGTATGGAAAGCCAGCATCTCAGCGTGTGTGACGCAATGTCTTACACGTTTGCGAGGTTCGGATGAGAAAATCTTACCCGAGGATAGTGTTTCCGAGAGCCTGATTTCCCCATCCGAACGGAACATACTTGGCAGATACTTTTTCTTGCTTACTGGTTTAAAAAAGACAAACTTAAAATCTACATGATTTCTAATTTTTGTATTTGGCGTTATCTGGGACATGCAGGATTTATATTCTCTGATCCCTTGTAAAATTCTATGCTATTTAATTCCGCCATTTTTTCTCGTTTAGGGCAAACCCATTCTTTATCTGGGGACCATACTCCACTGATCATGGAATGTGTTAATCTGGAAATACCGCATTGAAAGTTCCATGTTCACTGCCATATAAATACCAACGTTGGAATGGATCGAAATTGTACTGTTTACTGTTTGAGTTGCGCTCATCCCGGGGCAAGGTGGCGTGGGCAGAAAAAGGCATTACCATTACTACCCATGATCAGGATCTATCAAACCGAGCCTGAAATATTTTCATATTTGTCGTGTTGGGTGGCTTTTAAAGTTCCATTTTCATCTATTATCATGTATATTACCGATTTTATTTAGGTTTTATTTGCGAAATTAAATTTTATAGTTGCGGAAGAATTGACTCAGATTGGTTAAATATGTCATAGCGTGTTGCTTGTGATACTCAGATGTTTAGATGGCTTTCTCCAGCACCGGTGAAAAACACCTCTTTATACATTGTATACCTGTTAAAATCTGCGCGAGCTTGGGGAATGTTGAACTTTGTTGGTGTTTTTGGAACGGCTTTGATTTGGCGGCATATAGAATTGGCGCCCTCGTATATAACCAACCGAAAGATTAAAAACCAAATAACATTCAGAATAAATAGAACTACCCGCTAAACCTTTACTGAATCTCTGCTGCTTTTTAGAATTTAAGTTGAGATAGTTTAGACATGAAGAGCAGATAACTGTTACTTCTTGAATTTAAAGTATTATCGGCCCTGAAAATGCATTTGTTTATCTTTTCAATGTGTTAATTTTGATTCTTTGTTTAGATTTTAACTCCAAATATATGAAACATACTGTAGATTATAAGAAACTCAAAATAAGAAACAAGAAACTTTGTCTTTTTTTTGTTATTTCTGATTCTGTTTAGTTCTTTGTTTTCTCTTTTAGGGCAAACCCATTCTTTAATCTGGGGACCATACGACGTTGAACATGGAATGATGTTAGTCTGAAAATACAGCATTGAAGGTTCCATTTTCACCGCCGTTTGCATTCCATCGTTTGGGATAGTTCAAAACTGTAGTGTTTATTGGGTTATTAGATGGGTTAAACTCGGGGCTAGGCGGTGTGGGCTGTAATATGCCTTTCCATTACTGCCCATGAATAGGCTCAATCAAAACGAGCCTGCAATATTTTCATATTTGTCGTGTTTGATGGTCGTCAAAGTACCCTTTTCATGTATTGCAAAAAGAATACACTAGCCCTGTCAGAAAAATCTACGCACCTCTTTAAACAAATACACCGAGCCATAGGTTGATACAGCTTACATGTACACGGCACATAGCACAATTTCTAAACATAGCATTAAAGACCAACTTGAATAATTTAACTTAATGTATAAAACCATATCCTATTTAAATTTAACAAGGTAGTCTTTCTATCACGGGTTAACTAGAAAACATTTAATTTTAACAACTTGAAGGCTGCAACATCTTTCAAAGATATGGGTGAATTTAGCAATGAACTTGTAGATCGTAGTTAAACATAAATGGAAGCATAGCAATACAATCTTCATTCAATTCTGCATTTGCGGCCTGCAGTAACTGTTCTTGTTCCGAAGATAATGGTTCCTGGCAAAAACTGTGGTTACAGCCCAATGACCATAGTTCGAAGATTTCGCTCAAGAAAGACAGTTCTTGTGATGATAGTATAGTGCTTGATCTGAGAATTGTGGTATTAATATATGACCGATGAAGTGAACTTTATGATCATTATTATTAATATTGTATTAGGGTTGCTTTCGGTTAGTGCATTCGGTACCGTAATCGGATAAATACATGTATCTATGCGCTGCTGCAGTAGCGGTTAGAATCCTGGATTGGACCTGCATCATTTAAGAGATGAAGTCATTAATTTATATTTTTCATTGTATTCGTTGTAAAACGTTGTCGAAAACATTAACTGGAAAATGTAATTATCTTTATTCCAGAATGTTCTCCAGTGCGGGACGAATTTGTGTGGCATCAATGAGGTTTGCGATTATAAAACAAGTTCATGCAGCATCAAAGGTAATTAACCAAGGCAATTTGAACATAGTCGTTCATATAAGAGCGTGAAGTTGGCGTACCTTAAAAAAAGGGTTAAATCCGCTCAGTGGCAAATAGGTTTTGCCATTGAACGTTCTCAGGCGGCAATCAATCTATCAGGTCCTCTTTAATGTAATTATTTGTGTGAGTATTTGATTAAATTTGAAATTGGTATGTTAGGAATTTGTAATTAACATATTTTTTTTGTTGAAAACGTTTTATTTACTTCTTTTTCATTCCAAATCCGCATAGATCTTCCAGTGTGTTACTAGCCTACTTTTTGGTTTTGTTTAATACTGTTTGTAACCGGTCTTTGATAACGAAGCATCAAAGGCCCTGTACCAGTATCGCCGTTATATGCATAGCAAAATGCGTGATTGATATAAAACTCATAAAAAATATTTTATATTGAATTTCATATTGTTACATTTAGGAGGATGTATGAATATATATAATGCAAGCGAAAGCTATGTCTTCTAACATGTACATTTGAAAAGAGCATTCAGAAGTTTATAATACGGTGACTGATACAACAGGCAAATTACATACATCTTTCAACATATCTAAAATTATTGGTGCTATGTTTTGATATATCTTATACCCGGTATTTGAGTTCCGAATATCATATGTTAAAATTAGCTAGAAATTTCCCGATACAATGATGTTTCAATTAGAGGTGCAGAAGCACCATGATTGTCGTTCATAGATTATCAAACATATTTTTAATATTTTTATCAGAGTGTGAGCCATATGTGCCACCCCAGAATGGAGAAGTGTTAGGAAATGACTTTGCGGTTGGACGAAGAATCCGCACTGGTTGTAGGCATGGCTTCGTGTCATCTACCGGAAGTGTCTCCATGCAAACATCAATGTGTCTCCAGAATGGTTCCTGGGATTTAACTCCGTTTCAATGCATAGGTTCTTAGTTTTAACATGATATGAAACTTCTTCAAGTGTGTTAATTAAAAGTTGTTATATTTTTATTATGACATGAGAGTAAGTCGGATAAAATTCGTGAAACCCATATAACTTAGGTTAAAATAATAGCTAAAATTTCCTTACCCGTCAATACCTTCATATGATATTTAAAGGAAAGATGTTTTACGTAATTTTGCAATAAAATTCACAACTCAACCGTAAAATGTGTTGTGGCTACTGAGTAATAAAATGCTCTGTTTTGATAGAGTTAACAACTCCTGCAACAACTACACCGTTGCCAACCACACCCATGACAACTTCACCGACGCCTACTTCGCCTATTACATCTCCACCTTTGACATCCACAACCGTGACAACTACACCCGTGGAAACAACAACGACGGCTACTACACCTGTTACATCTCCACCACAGATAATAGAGCAATGGGTTAGCATTGTGACTGGATTTTCCTCTGAGTTCGACAATAAAGGGTATGCGTCTATATTTGTAAATGAAACATTATGAGCATTGACATGAACGTCAGCATTATAATATATGTTTGGTGAAATCAGTAACATCTGTCTTATAAAATTTTAATACATAATATGTTGATGATGCCGATAAAAATGATCCGTGCAATTACAAAGATATAACACTACTTGGCACGCTAGAAAATTGTTCTTACGTATTTTACAATGAATGAACGGACAGATATTATATTGAGTTTATGTAAAAGCCTAATCAGGTTTTCGTTAGGACATTGCCATAGCAGACAACATACTTGCACTCTTCATTAGTACTTGTTTAAGTAACAGCGACTAACTAATCTGCACGTTTCTCGATTTCCAAAAGATTTTCGATTTTGTTGTATAAATAGATCTATTGTATATTTATTAAAGTTAGAAGTCAAAAGTCAAACTGCACTATAACATAAGCTATTTTCCCAAGTGAATTAGGCTACGTCAAGGTTTCAGTCTATCTCCTTTTTATTTAATGTGAATCTAAGTGATAGATAGGAGACATTTATTTTATACTAACAGCAAAGTATTGAACTAGGAAAGAGAAAAACATTTTTATTATTGTATGCGTATGCAAAAATCGCACGTAAACTACAAAATTCAATAAATGTTTAGTTGATTATTATTACAGGTGGAAGCTGACGGTATATGTATAAAAACACACTTAAGTTTTAGTTTTTCAAAAATGCGGCTGACTGTCAAAAATTTTGTCATTTACGAAATATGTGATAAAATCGGAGAAATAGAAATTGTAAGTAAATTAAAATACCGTGGCATTTATTTCAGAATGTTATTTCTTGATTTATTTCTCAGAGCTTTGTTCATTATTATTTTAAATAAATGTAGTTTCCAGAATGCATTGTATGTCTGACATTTATATTTAACATTAACAATATTATAACTTAAAGTTGTTTGCAAAGAAAAACAGGTATGTTTCTATTGTCTCAAGGTTTAGCGCTGTAAAAGTAATAGGACCACCAGACGTTTATCCTCAATACGGGGACCTTAAACTAACCTGGGCACAGGAAACACTGGATGCTAATCAGTTTATTGAGGTAATTGATTTCAATGGGTTTTAGGAATTAATAAACCTTAAAAAATATAACGGGTAAATGAATAAAGCAAACAAGTTGACTTGTCATACATCATTTGGGTTCGCATGCTTGAAATTGTTATAATAATTGCAAAACAAACGAAATATGACTTTTATAAATTTTGCAACGGCCTTATGGCAATTCGTAGCTTCAACTGAAAATTGTATGGGCCCTATGCTACTAAGTGTTAAACAATAATGAATGAAATGTACTTGTGTTATACGAATATGATGCATAAATATGGGAATTTATGACACTAAGTATGAGCGGTTTGATCATTGGCAAAGACTCAGTTATTCGAGCATGACATGCGAAAGGTTGTCTTAGAAAAGTCATCAGATGCCCATGAAATGACATTAAAGAACAGTAGAGGATTAGTTGTCGAATTGTAGAGTGTCGGACTCCAGTGGACTCCAGATCCGATGAATGTGGGATTGAATCCCACAAGGAATTATATTCTTCTGAAGTTTTACCAATCCACTATCTGCGCGAGTATTGGCGAGTACCCAGAAAGCAGTTATCGAGTGTAATTAAAAATGTTGTTCAGTAGAACAACTAAAGTAGCCTTATTTTTCAGAGATTTTTCAATGACAACATGCAAACGTTACAAAAAGTACATAGAACACTTTCGTTAGACTAAGATAAGTTTGTTTAGTAAGAAATGAAACTTTAGAAATGATTTTCGATGATATTGAAATAAAACCTTTGTAAACTTCAGTGTTATATATTATTATGTTTAAATCGATAGATAACGAAGTACATTTGTAGTTCTATCAATGACTCTTAATACATTGTCGAATCTCTAACGTAACTGAAAAGGAAAGTAACCACTGCAAGGAGTCTCCTCAAGTCGAACGCAGTGATCTCGCTTCGAAGCAACGCTCATCGGTTTAAAATTAATTATAAAAGCTATGTTATTATAAATAGTTTTTGTTTTCAGTCACATAGTCACATTTTTATTTTGAGTTTAAGGTCCGTTTGTAGTTATCTTTGCACTTTTATCGGTTTATAGGAAATCATCAAATTGGCTCTAACGGCAAAATGCCGTGTAATGAAACTTGCTCCACTCAAATGGTTTATTGTTGTCAGGGCTACAAAGGTCTCCTATTGACAGATCCCGTCCCTGATAGGAACTGTCTAGTCCGCCATGCCATTCCGAGTTCCTCACACTTATTCCTCAACGCTAACAAGTTTAGCCAAATCATCACCGTCTTAAAAATGCTGGGTTTTGCACCCTGCACGTGTCCTACTTTTGTGATGGGAATGCAGGTTTTTAGTTTGTACTGGGTGAACGAATAGTGAGTTTGTCCAGCCCTTAGTAGACAAAAAGAAAAGTTTTTTTTGAAAATATCATAATGTTGAAAAAAATCAACGTTCTAAGAAAAACTCTTACATATTTTGTTTATTACCCCAGCCAAAAACATATTGGCATCCTCTTTAAATATTTGTATCTAGCAGAAAAGATGTGGCCTACACCAATCTGACAACATCCTTCAATTATAATTACAATATGTAGGACCAGGATATAAAAGTATGCTATCCAATAAAATAACCAGTACAAATCCAAGTTTAAAGGTTGTAGTATCCCCCACCACTCACACAAACATGCACTTAAAATCAACGAAACAAAACTGTAGTACTTTTTTGTTAAGAGTTGGAAATGTTCTAATCTTAATTTTGATGACAAATATTTAGGCATTAAAAAAGAGAGTTAATGAAGAATCACCGAAAACAACGTGCACACTTTCTTTTGGAATAGAATTTATATCTTATAACATGTAGAAATTGTCGTTTCAATATTTTATCCCCTGCAAAATATCTGATTGTGCTACAAAACGCATAATCATTGGCTTGAGGAATTTATGTGTTAATTAAAGACTAAAACTAAAACAAGTACTAGTTGTGATACATAATATAATATTATTATTACGTCGGAAATTGTTTCCGGTCGGCTTTTCTTCGACTGCTCATCGTGTTCTGCTAAGACAAGTACTTATGTCGATAGAACTCGATATAAGTCCGGGACGGATACAGACTTGTAAAATAATTGAAAATAAAAAACGGTAACTAACCATTTCAAAACTGTGAATTTGTACTTGAATTTCAACGAAAAAATATGTAATTTAAAGTAAACAAATAAAAGAGATAAAAATTATGTCTTAATGTTTATTTATTTGATTTCTTACGAAGTAGGTTATATTTTGTTTTAATTTAAAAAGGTCCAGTTCACCGAGTCAGTGCAAGTCATAAATTTAACCATCTACGAAACGTTCCATGCCGGTGGAGTAAAGGCAATAAAGGCAATGGATGAAACCGGGAATTGGGTGGAACTTTGGAGTACAGCATCTGTCCAAGATATCGAACAAGCAAGAATGTTTACACCCGTATTGTCGGTAGGTTTTCCTACTTTATCAATTGTAGCTATTCCACGAATTTGTTTATGAAAACATTAAAACTAAATCAATATTATCTCGCTTTTTCAAGGCAAGCGTCTGGAGTTTCATATGATCTCCGTTGTAAAATCTGATTGAACAACTCAAATGTTATATATTGGATATATTGTAAACGTTGTAACCAACAAAATGTAGGACAAACAAATAAACCAGTATCAAGGCGAATGAACAGACACCGATTTGACAGATTTGACATTCGCAATTTCATAAACATCATAAAGGATATTAAGTAGATTGCTAAGGAGATAGTCCAATGATGGCAACAATCATGTGTACCAGAATATTAAGTGGACAAAGGCATTGCAAATGGCCTAAATAAGCTAACAATTTTAAATAAAAAATTGGAAAATAGTCATCGCTGACCATCGTGTTTTCATTATAGCAGCAAGAACTAGGTAAATAGTGCATTCTTCCGCGCAAACGTTACTACAGCACCAGGAAGCTACATTTCTATTCTAACATTAAGCCAGCAATTAATATTAATGCCAAGCTGTTGCTGAAAAGTAGAAATGAAGAAAAATAAAAATTCTTTGCTTCATCGTGTGGCTATTCATCACTTTCAGAAATGGGAGAAAGTTCCTAAGTATAACAATTCAGCAAATGGTTTGCTCTTGCAATCTATAATAGAAATGAAAAGAGACTTTTTTGAAGTTCAAAAAGCAACTTGAATTAATTTCTTTACTAAAATCCGACTGGTATTGTGTGTTTTACCTATAATTAATTTTTGAAATTTTATGTATATTACCTTTTCATTATATGCTGAGAAGAAAAAGTTTAGTCAGTAGGAATACTTGATACGATAAAATTGTTAACCATTAAAATTGAAGACAAAAGCATCATTCACCACGAAAATCATTTAATACCTATTGAATTTCAACAATATTAACTGAGCACAGTAATGAAAAGCCAATCAATTGGATTAAGATTTAAGACAGGAGTCAAAATCAAAATTAAAATTACACTCAATATTTTGTATGACCATCTATAGCTTAAATAAAAGCCAGAAAACGCCTTTCGTATGTTGTTTACGAGTGTTCGAATGATGTGTATAGGGGTTTGGGCCAATTCCTTGTGCAATAACCCTTTTCTGAACATTTACGTTGTTGACGTCAATCCTGTCACGCACCTTTCTTCCAAGATAGTCGCACATGTGTTAAATCGGGGAGAGATCTGGTGATTTTTATTTTTCATTCGAGTATGTTTATGTTGTAAACAACAAGAACATTCCGTGTATGACGTGCTGTGTGGCAGCGTGCATTAAACTACTGTAGAACGTAAGCATTGCCTTGCAGTATGTAAGGAACAATAGCAGGGATAATGATTTATGCACAATAATGGACGGCAATTAAGGTATTCCGTATTTTTTGAGTTTTGTCTTGCCATTATAAGAAATACCACCCCAGATCATAGCGCTCCAAACACCGTAACGGTCATATTCGAAGACGTTAGCAGGATCAAACCTTTCTCCTCGGCATCGCCAATAACACAATCAATTCCATCAGCTTCTTTGAGATTAAATTTGGACTAAGCGGTGAAAACGATCTTGTTCCATCGCTATCTATTCCAGAGACTGCCCTGGCGTGCCCAATTCAAATGCGCGACGCGTTGACGTGCTGTTAGAAGAATACCTTTGTAAGGACGTCGAGCTCGCAGTCGAGCTGCTCTCAGCGATCTTCGCGCAACGTTGTTTTCAACGTCCTCCCTGGACGACGCAGGTGGTTGACGCTGCCAGTTTGTGAAAATCGCGCTTGCATACGATATATTGTTCGCTCATGCCAACCAAAACGACCTGCTACGTAAGAAGCGTGATAACAAGCTTCTAGGAATCTCAAAGCGCTATTTCTGTCATTAATGGAGAAGCCAGGACGGTCAACGGCAACCAAGGATAGCTACCAGAAATTTTACTGCGGCTTTTTTCATTGTGGACAATAAACTTTTAATGTCAAAGGAAATTTGCGAAAATATCCATGATGGTTTTCATCGGCACGTTCATCCCGAGCATTTTGAATTTACACAGTCACGGTCTAATGAGGAAGGTTTCCGTGAACAAATCATCGTGTATGTGATAAGAAGAGTTAGTACAACACATATGTTCATTTTTTACGATGTTTGCAATATTGTAGATTTATGGCGAAAACGAAAATACTGACTAAACTTTTTCTTTTGAGTATATATTAACAAATATATGAGTTAACTGTTATGTTACAAAAAATAACAAACAACAGCAGCAAAAACAACAACAAAACGCTTTGGAATCCGGCCAGTACATGTATCATTAATGACAATAAGTTTTGTCAATGTTGGTTTTCAATACTTGGTTGAAAAATAACTACATATATTATTGTCAGTGGTTTTCATTACAAAATGAAACCGGAACATTATTAAAATAAAAATATAATACATGTAAATCGAATATTAACTAAATGAGTACATTTCGCTTCACTTTCTATTATGTTTTAATAATTTCAGACTTCTACAAGGATTAAAAGCATGAATATAAAACATATTGAGTAATTAAAATATACTTAAATAGATTTAAATCGTTTAATGCCAATATGGATTTGATTATTGTTCAATATTGTTCAATCACCCTTAGACAATATGATTTGGATATTGTTCAATCACCCTTAGCCAATATGGATTTGGATGTTGTTCAATCACCTTAGCCAATATGGATTTGGATATTAGGGTAAACTTCCTGGTTTTTAATTTTTGCCTTTGGCGTTCACTGTGATATGCAGAATATGTATGCTCAGATCCCCTGTCAAAAGTCTATTCTATTCAGTTCAGCTCATTGTTTTCTCGTTTAGGGCAAACCCATTCTTTTATCTGGGAACCATACGCCGCTGATTATGGATTGGTGTTAATCTGAAAATACCTCATTGAAGGTTCCATGTTCACCGCCATATGCATACCATCGTTTGGGATGGATCAAATTTGTACTATTTACTGGTGTAATAATTGAGTTATGCTCAACCCGGGGCTAGACGGAGTGGACGGTCATATGCATTTCCATTACTGCACATGACCAGGCTCAATCCAACCGAGTTTGCAATATTTTCATATATGTCGTATTTGTTGGCTTTCAAAGTTCCCTTTTCATCTATTTGCATCATATAATTTAAATATTATAATATATTTTACTTTTTTCTGTTTTAGGTTTTTCCGACTGCTACTAGAGATTTTCGTATAGAGGTAGACTGTACTGTATGTAAGACCTGGGTGGAAATCGATGCAGTGAAATTGGTGGGGACGAAATAGGTCTATGATAATGGGAAGATGTTTGCAAATGGAAATGATGTAAACATGTATGTCAGCAATAGAGACATAAGTTTGCTTGGAATGTGACATGTGTAATTACACGAATCGTGCTTGTAGCTTTAACGTTGCTTTTTTTACAGCTTTCACGTTTTATGTTTATGATTGGTTTTGATTTCGAAAAAATACTGGATAGCATCCTTTTAGATATTGTTAACTGATAGTTAAACTACAGTCTAAAGTCACGAGACATTAGTGTTTATCCAGAAACCAATATGGCCGCAGTTATTATAATCTGGACACTTGCAGACAAAAACACAACCAGACAATTACTGTTGTATTTCCTAGCTTGATATTTTGTCAGAATCCCTTCTTTTCTGACCTTTTTTGATTAAATAAATTATGGTCTTCAATGTCAATTGGATATTTTAACAGTGTATAGTCAGTATGTACGTATCATATGGGTTGCGTGTGTAAATAATATCTCGCGAGACCGAAGGACGAGCGAGATTGGGATTACATACGCAACGAGAAATTATACGAAACTTCAGACTGCATATTATGTCATTATGTTCCTTTTATTATATACTTTTCTCGCTTAAAATTTAAATACAATTGGCAACAAAATTTCAATTCACAACGTGGTTAACTTAATACTGTCTATACAATTATTACTAACCCGTGTGATTGTGATTGAGACAATTTATATCAAATCATACACTTTTTAATGTAAACCTCATCGACGAATAGTAACTGAACAACACCATCAGTATAATTTTGATATGAATATAGTTTGTTAATGGAACCATAGAAAATACGAATATACTCCTTAAGCATTTGCTTTTTGTGTTCATGGACTAATTTGAATTTGAATGTTTCATTCTATTCGGACAATAAATCGCTCTAATGTCACTCATAGTATTATCTTAAGTCCTGAGACCAAATAGTATGTTTGTTGACTTCAAGTTTAAATATTCAGAGAATATGACAAGCTTTGCTACTTGCACTATCACATTGGTGTCACCATATCCCAACTCTATTAGGTGTTGTGGAATGATGTTTTACAATCTACCTTGTTAACCAGAGTTTTATGAGTCTATATTTCTAATACCATCAGTCAGCCTTGCATTTTGTTCACATTTTGATGCTGTTTAACTAAGAATTTACAAGCAAGCTGGTTTATTTAACTACTCACAGGATTCTTCCAAACTTCTCAGAAGTAGTCACCTCATTAAGATATAGTGTTGTCTTGTTTCTTTGTTTTACTGTTAAACATACGAAACCTTTACTTTCGATTCGTCGATTCCGAAAGAGGCAGTGGCTTAGTTCGCATTTGTGTAGTTATTACAGTTGTCATGAATATTCGCGACCCTGTCAAAATTTGGGTTTAACTTCTACCGTCAATAAGGAAAACAAACCTGATTAGCTATCGAAAAACTATTCATGCTACATACTTTAAGTCTTACATTTATAGTACCTTTGCCAAATGTGTTATAACTTAGATAATGCCAGCTGCTAATGTAAATAGCATAATGTAAGGTACTTATATATATGTATAACAATACATTAAACGATTTTCAGTAGTCGATTATATCTGCTCCTGGTCCCTGCCAATTAATTCCCCTTCCATGGAGCTGCCCGTTTCTAAACCCCCAGCTCCATTCACTAAGCCCTAGCGAATGTTTTGAAAGTCTGTCTGTGATAATATTAAACATGTTGCCAGGGGAATGATTAAATTTTTAACACTGCTTACAGATTTATGCAGATTGTCAGATCTGTGGAGCATTTTGCTAAAAACGCAGAACGATTTCAACACAAACTGTCGTATTTAAATCGCGATCAAATGTTTATTAGCCCTTCTACCTTTCTCGATCTAAATCTGTCCATTGAAGAAAGTGACGTCATTACTAAAATATATGATAAAAGAGATGATTTTAATTTTAATATAGTAAATTTTCCGTTTTCAGACGGCGATGTTCCCCGTGCAACATCTTACGGGGTTTATATTTCACAGCTTGTTCGCTTTTCAAGAGCTTGGAACGATGTTAATGATTTCAATGAACGTAACCTTTGCGTTACAGAAAAACTTTTAAAACAAGGTTATCGGTATCACAAATTAAGGAAAACGTTTTGCATGTTTTATCGTCGATACCCAAATCTAATTCATAAATACAGGTGCAGTTTAAACTCACTATTGCAATTAAGTATTTCACAGCCAGTTTTTATGGAGATTTAATTTATAAACTTAAGAAGATAAAGGCAATGTTAATTTCTCCCGGTTTTCGTAAAAACCATCTGTAAATTTAAAAAGAAAGGTTACCAACATAATATTTTACAGCGCTCTGCAGGCCTGGTGATTAACCTTTCCACAGTTGATCATTATGCTTACCTCTTTGGTTGCACGACGGTGGCAGGGGTTTGAAAGTTTATAAAGGTTTATGGGGAAATCTTTTCTTAAAAGAACCTAGAAGCTAGATTTGTTTCTTCTAGCTCTGTCATCGTGTTCTTGCTGATTTAACTCCTGGAGCTCTGGTCTCGGTAAGATCATTGAGTACCCGCCCTTTGGCTTTGCAATGCTATTCGATTCTTATGTTTTTTTTTAATATGTTTGTGTGCTTTTGCATGCAACATTGTTGAGCCGATAAGTGGGTTGGAGTTGTTTCACCAAGACAACTTGTACATGTTTTGTGATATGAGAACCTGTTGGGGCAAGTGTGAGGTTGGTGCACCCTAGAACCTGGTTTAAACCCCCAGTGGCAATTTGATTTGCCACTGACCGTTCCAAGGCGGTAACCCCTCGGGTTCTCATTTTGTTAATTGTTACTGATCATTTTATTAACCATGCTCTCTCCCTCTCTTCTTCTTGACCGTATGGGGAGGCTGGTTGTTCTTAATGTGGCGATTCCTGATATGCATATTTCACCTTTTTCCAGAAATTAACAGATATGTGCAAAATTCATTGGCTTTTAAAGTCAGTCGATATTTCTTTCCAAGATATAATCAAAACTATCGAAAATGACCGCTGTCAGCTCCTGGATGTGTTGTCCGCTCCTGGCTTTGTCGGTTGACTGGGTGGTTTTGTAATCCTTCGTGTATGTTTGATAATTTTCTTAAAGGTTTAAAAAGACGAGTTCAGCGATAATTGTCATGCATTTTTCATGTGACAATATTTTTTTAAAGAGGCGGGGCAGGGGATCTTTACAATCTTGCCGATCTGATAGGCATAATATGGTTCAGACCATTTTGTTTTTGAAGTTGGCAGTAGAAAACAGTCCACGACAGACAATGTGTTGATTTTCATTGCAAATCTTTCAAAGGACATTGGTGTTGTGGAGCTATCTATCACTCTAATGGCAGTCTGGTGAGGTTTAAGCGAGTAAATCAGTTATTTTCAAAAGGTTTCTACTTCCCGTTATCAACAATTACACAACAATAGGTTTATGAAAACGAATGCAAGACGTTATTTTTACAATATATTTTGCATGTGAAGATCAAGTTCCTTATATCTGTTTTTTCTCTTAGTGGTCATTGAACCATGTGCCTTTGTAATTGTCATGTCTGTTTTGCTTATGTTGTTCAGATATCGAACCTTAGCGTTAAAGACATACAAGTTGAGGTTTAAATGTATCATATTTTCATCTTGTAATAAGACTGAAAATATGTATAAGCAAAGTAAAAACTGCTTATAATTTCCTACCTCTAATAATTTCCAAAGTTTTGAGGTATTTCATAAAACACGTATTGTTATAATGAAAAAATAATATCGTTTACAGTATCAAACATTGTTGTATCATAATTGTGAGGGTTCTGTCTATATTTCAAATAAAGCGACTTTCAAATATTCTACGAAGTAAATTATGGAATTTTGAAAAATCAACTTAATAAGGCAGGTATAAGATGAACCGCTTATAATTTAAAAGCAATGTATAACTAGATGTTTTTTGTGAAAAACGCATGTCTCCCACGTGCGCCCTATTAAAGGAAGGCCAAGGAAGAGATATCACCTTTTTGAAACGGAAGCCTGTGTCATTTATTATGGTATAAAGAACATGCACATATATATGCAGGCCTGTCCATATTTCTTGTTGACGCAACAATGATGTAACAGCAAAAAGTTCATTCGAAAGCTGTGTTAAAGCATACAAAACCGCCGAAATGTTCACGAGACACTAAGCACACATATAAAATATACTTTTCCATATTTATGTGTGCGTACGATTCCCTCATGGGGCCCCAGTGATCTTGATCTTTGACCTACTGACCCCAAAATCAATAATTTTCTTCTACTCAATAAGGACTATGACCCTATGAAGTTTTAATGCTCTGGGACAAACGGTACTCGAGTTATTGAGTGGAAACAAAGTGTGACAGACGGACAGACAGACAGAAGGACAGGGCAAAAATAATATATCTCCTCCAGATAGGGGAGACATATGACATGATCATCTATGTACGTGTTTACTGAAAACTAAAATGTCATCAATATAATGCAGTAAGTTAATCAGTACTCAAATGTCATCAATATAACGCAGTAAGTTATTCATTCTACAGGCCCCTGTGATGTTGAATTCTGGCCTACATACCCCAAAATCAACAGGGTTCTTCAAGTCTATAACAGCAACCATCCTAAGAAGTTTGAAGGCTCTAGGTAAAATAGAACTCAAGTTAGTGAGAAAAAACCATTTTCACTCATCGGGCCCCTATAACCTTGACCTACTGACCCCAAAATCAATAGGAGTCCACTACTCAATAAGAACATCCATCGTATGAAGGTTGAAGGCTCTGGGTGAAATAGAACTCCTGTTATTGAGCAGAAACGGTTTTCACTCTTCAGGCCCCTGTGACCTTGACCTTTGACCTACTGACCCCCAAATCAATAGGGCTCTTCTACTCAATAAGGAATATCACCCTGTGAAGTTTCATTGCTCTAGATCAAAGGGTACTCGAGTTATTGAGCGGAAACGGTTTTCACTCTTTGGGCCCCTGTGACCTTGACCTTTGACCTACTGACTCCAAAATCAATAGGGTTCTTCTACCCAATAAGGGCCATCACTGGTGAAGTTTGAATGCTTTGGGTCAAACGGTACTCCAGTTATTGAGCGGAAACGAAGTGTGACAGACGGACAGACGGACAGGGCAAAAACAAAATGTCTCCCCAGAGGGGGGGGGGGGGGGGGACATAATAAGCATTATTTGCCAAACCTGATTTTTTTTGCAAAAAGTATTGCATTAAATTAGTCATTAACTTATTCACAAGTTTACTGGCAATAAATACAAAATTAAACTGTCAATAAAAATACAAAAGTAATCGCTTCGCACAACGACACAAGTTTACAGTACAAAGCTGCATATAACATGTATAAGTCACTGTTGCACTTAATAAACATCACTTGTTCAAACACTCTGTCATAGAGCAGCTCAGCATGTGCAGCGTTATCAGTTTATAGTCTTATTAAATTAATCAATTAAACGCCTAAAAATTCAAATAAATGTCAAATAATGTTATGCATCTATAGCATTTTGGTATTGATAATGCATTAAATTAGCATTAAAATAATGCTACAGCTAATGTATTAATCATTACATTGCATTGCTTGAAAATAATAAATTCAATGCATTATAAATGCATTAGCATTAAAATAAAAGTTTCCCCACGCCTGATATTATTTCAACAATGCTGACGATAACGGTTCAAGTGCGTCAAAGTCATAACTTTAACGTCATTGGTTTTCCATCAGTGATTTTAATTGTGTAAGATAATTCAGCTTTCACATCAAATATTTAGTATTCTAAGTGTTATTTTACTGCCTCTCAGAGAACATGAGGTGTTACATCTAACTGTTTTCTAGAGCATCCATTATACCATTATACTTTGTCAGATATCGCATGTTCCTTTTTTATCAAACATTAAAGAAAACCGGTACATTCAACACCGGGAGTGTTTTATGATGCTGAAAAAACTCCTTATTATGATGTGGTGTTAGTTCCAACAGTCAGGAACTTATACACGAATATCTCTATATTTCCAGGTAATTAAGGAAAACACTTAACTTCACAATATTAATTATTACCCCTTTGCATTAAAGTCGAGAAATCAAATATTTGAAAGACGAATTCAGGCTACATGGTCGGTTTTTAATATTTTTTAGAAGACCCGAGACTGTAACCGGTTTAATATCTCTTTAGCACTCTATACACTCATAGTTTGAACTCACTGGCTACAGATATTTTATTAGATATTTCATTTAGTCATTGTCTGAACGTTTAATCGGTCTATGAAAATCTAAAATCGGTAAATATTAAAGTTTAATTTACTTCAGTTACTAAGTACTTGATTACAGACATAAAGGAACAGATCTAAGCACCAGACACGGCGACATCGCCTAGCCAAGAGTGCTGTACATAGTAACATCCAAGTTCTCAATAGAGAAATTTTCCGGCGACGCCTATAAACCATAATTATCCACAAATGACACTCTGACCGCCTAGACATTTACATACACATAATTTTTACATATACATACATGTGAAACAATTACATATACACATCTATTAGCATCGTGCTTCCTCCTTTTTATTTTTTGGAGTTTTTACGCACACTAGTGCTATAGTTTTCATTTTCTTAATTTATTATCTCAACTCAGATGACTAATCCATCGGTTAAATAAAAAAATAATACAATTAAAACTGAAAGTTTCAAAAAACGCACAAAATGTTAACCTAAATAATTACAATTAATTAATTGTAATGGGAGACACTTCAATCCAAACAACTAACTTTCGAATTAAGGGATCCCCGAAAGAATTCATGTTCGTTGAAGTACGATACATATGGGTGAGATAAGTTACCAACGAACAAACCTTCTGACATAAAGGAACCAGACATTGAGATTATAGAAATGATCTACAGACAAAGCGGTTTCTTTATTTAAATTCAAATTTTCAATGAGATTATGTCACCTGTTTCGATTGAGTTTTTCATATTGTTATACCGGTAATACACAGTGTCCTTGTAACTGTTTTACGTACAAATGTCGTTATGCACTGAAATGTTTGAACTTGTGTAGGAAATATTTTGTACATGAAACTAAGCTGAATTACATGTAGATGTACTGAGAGACATTGCAAAAATGCGAATCAGGAATTGTCACACAGCCTCCACACACGGCCAAAGAGGATAGAGGAAAATAGAGCATGGATTTATAAGAATATCAATTTTAAATAAGACGCCACAAACAATTAACGAAAAAGAAGCTCAGTCTTAAATTCATGTCATAGAAACCTATTTTTTTCATTAGAAAACATCTAGATAGCATGTATATGACATTCCCCCATATGCCTATTTGAAATGCTTGAGCAGCGAAAAAACCCGTGTCAACGTTGTGTCTGGAAGTTCTTGTAACGGGTTAGTGGGTGGGACACGATTTGAACGTTGCATTACTGGTGTCTTTTATATAGGCATACAGGGGGAAATGTCATATATGTGGTATCTATATAGTTTCATGGAAATTCAGGTTCTTGTGATTCATGCACATGTATTAACCTGGAATTGCATTGTCCTGTTCCGTCTCAACGATCCTGACTGTACTAAAGGGAACTATATACAACCGCACACTTTTTGTAGTGTTCGCCTTCACATAAATAATGTATTGGCTGTCGTTTACAGCATGGGAACAATACATTACACCATTAATATGCATTATATTGCTATGTGATTATGAAATTTAACGCAGTTAAGGTTTGGGATGGAATCCTTAATTTAATAGAACGAAATAAACAGATCGCAACAGATCTGTTTTTGAACACATAATAAATTGCTGTAGTAGAAGACTTATAAATAATTGAAATACAATACAAACTATTTACAATGAAAAATCTGAGAGCTCTTCCATGTTTGTTTAGTGTGGTGATTTTGACAATTATGGAAGTGTCTTCTCAGCAGTTTACAATACCATATACCTTTCATTACGGAAAAGCTTTGGATTTAAGTCCCTTCCGTATTCTTGTCGGACTGAGTTTAGATGACTGCCGGACAGAATGCCAGGGAAGGCTAAGATGTCTTTCATTTAACTTCAAAGCAAATATTTGTGAACTAAACGAGGAACGAGAAACTGCTAGCATCGCTCTTAAAGACCGGCCCGGGTCGGTGTATCAGGAAAAACCACCAGGACCGCCGCCGGTAAGTGACTTTTTTAATTATTTAATAGAATATCTTATTATAAAAAGCAAACCATAACAGGACCTATCTCAGAGTTAACTTGTTTACCAGTTATGTCACGGTTTGGAAACACTGGAACATTTATTTTTACGTGCAGCTTAACAAAAGTCATTAGCGACACGTAGATTGTCTCGACTTATTGCTGCCTGCAATATAGACAGCCAATTTCGAGGTTCACTATACTTATACATGTATGTTTATTTAAACAAATAGATTTCTAATTTTTTGTTGGATGTATTAGAATTAGGTTAAATATAATTACGTTTTGAGTCCATCCACGGAATTTGTATGAGTTAAACTCAATGATGCGCAATCTATCTTTCCTTAATAACAAAACTTCAATAGAGAATGTTATCTTTTTAACGCGCCTTCTTCTTTTGCTAACTAAGGTCGTCAAATCTTGAAACGAAATGTGGGCTAACCGAAAACGCGATTTTGAATGCAGAAGAGAAAGCTGAGAACCGCGAGCGAATATAAGAGCTTATCTTTGCTAAAAAAACCAACAACCTTCACAGAACTAAAACCATTCTAATCAATTTAATATTTAATATTTTCTGTTTGTTCATGAGTCTTGCATTGTTACGAATAAGATTAAAATCAATTTCCATAAATGATTTACAAGATCCAGATGCCATATAAAATTTTGTGATCTTCAGTCGTATATTATACCAAGTGAAATTATTCAAATACATGTATAGGTAAGTGTTTATTGATGATCATTTAAACAATTAAGGCATTGCTCCGTTCGTCATTGCTTTGTCATAGACAAAAAATATCAATATCTTTCAACGGCACATTGCAGTTCCATCAATCTTTGCACAAATCAATTCTAAAAGTGAATGATTATTTTACATACGTTAAGAAAGTTAAAACAATAAAGGAAAAAGTTAGATCTAAAAATTATATTTGCAATTTATGACAAAAAAGAAACAAAACAAAACACAAATTCAAATGCCATCATGGGCAAAATGTTACTGGCAACATTATCTAAGGTCCTTGAAAAGAACTTTCAATTATAAAATCAGAAATTACATTTTTATTTTTGGTCATCCATTTTCGCGACCTGGTTTAATTGAAGGTCAAACACTTTTACAAATAACTCACATTGGATACCTTAATTAGACCAAAGGACCTTAGATATTGTTGTGAGTAACTCATTACATGTACGTTAAGAAAAGTTTAAACAATAAAGAAAAACGTTAGTTCTTAAATTTTTATTTGCAATTTATCTCAAAAAGAAACAATACAAAACAACAATTCAAATTGCAAACATGAGTAAAAAGATACTGGCAACATTTTCTAATATCCTTGAAAAGAACTTTCAATTATAAAGAGAGAAATCAACATTTTTATTTTTGGTCATCCATTTTCGCGACCAAGAAATTGAAGGTCAAACACTTTTGCAAGTAACTCATATTGTATACCTTTGTTGGACCAAAGGACCTTAGATATGTTGTCAGTAAATCATTTCTCATGAAGACATTTTAATTGATGTTTAGTGATGCTTCATTTTTGTGATAAATTGCAAGAATTTTAGGGATTTTTTTAGGTCTAACTATCTTTACTGTTCTAACTGTTCATAGCGTTATAGGTCTAACTATCTTTACTGTTCTAACCGTTCATAGGGTTTTAGGTCTAACTATCTTTACTGTTCTAACTGTTCATAGGGTTTTAGGTCTAACTATCTTTACTGTTCTAACTGTTCATAGCGTTATAGGTCTAACTATCTTTACTGTTCTAACTGTTCATAGCGTTTAAGGTCTAAATATTTTTACTGTATTTTTACTATTCTAAGCGCATGTAAATTTAACATAATTATAAACATGTAAATAACATTGGTTTGTGCAAGAGAGAGAGAGAGAGAGAGAGAGAGAGAGAGAGAGAGAGAGAGAGAGAGAGAGAGAGAGAGAGAGAGAGAAGAGAGAGAGAAAAAAAGAGAGAGAGACAGACAGACATACAGACGGACGGACGGACGGACAGGCGTGCGGGCGGGCGGGCGGGCAGGCAGGCAGGTAGTATAGTATTCTGTGGTCATGAGATAGAGGTCGTTTTTTCAGACTCACTACAAGTGCATCAAGGAGATTCTATTAATGCTTGAAATCGATATAACGTGTCGTTAAGGGTGCAATATGCAGTGGTGAACTCTAGTAGTTTCTTTATTTTTGTTTCTTTTATCCCTGCCATCGTGTTCTTGCTGATTTGACTCAAGGTACTCTGGTCTCGGTAACATAAGTACCCGCCCATTTGGCTTTTAAAGGCTATTAGCTTCTTATGTTTTATATGTTTGTGTGATTTTTCATGCAACATTGTTGAGCTGATGGGTGAATTGGACTTATTTCACCAAGACAACTTGTACTTGTTTTGTCATATACGAGAACCTGTTGGTGCAAGTGAGATTGGTGCACCCTAGAACCTGGTTTAAACCCCCAATTGCAAATTGTTTTGCCACTGGCCGTTCCAATGCGTCAAACCGCAAGGGTCCTCTTTTTCGTTAATTGATTGTTGCGTCTTATTTGAGTTTGATATACTTATAAAAACATGCTCTCTTTCCTCTCTTCTTTTTCGCTGCGTGAGGATGCAGTGTTTTGTGAGTGTGGCAATTCCTAATATGCATATTTCACTTTTTACGATAAAGAATGAGGGTTTAGGATTATTGCCTATCAGTTTGCATTTAAAAGTTATAAATATTGCTTGATGTTCTTTATAGGATATTGTTCCTGTCTAGGGTAGTGCTTGCTCAGTCAGTGGTCCTAATTTGGTTTCTAGTCGATAGAAGGTATTTTAGAGAAAGATAATTATTAATATTGTAGAACATCGTTTCTTATTTGTGATATTTCTGCATTCACATAGTTTTAAAATTTGTTAGTCTTGGTATAATTAGAGATGTAGTTTTGTTGCGACTGTCGCGATTCAAGAGGCTTCCATTCCAATAAATTTGATTGCATTTGACTGTTCAATAGTACAGTTTAACCTTACTTTATCACCATATTTTAACAGAGGCTAATGATATTCGTTCTTGTATTATTAATATAAGTTATATTCAATTTGTCTCAATCTTGGTACAGTACTGCGAACGTATACCGTTACAAATGAAACGCACATCAGACGACATCGGCGCACGATAGATGCACGAAATACGTTGGACGATATTCTATATTGTTTTCTTACATACGAAAAACTGCCTATCAAAGTTTTACGAAAGTGGTCTTCGGGCAAGGCAAACCAACTTACAATTAGTACAGTGTTCAGTAGCCGTTCGCATCCTGATCTGAGTCTACATCTTTAGACAATAATGATATACTTTTAAATATTATTTTTATACATCTATTTGATTTCATATACATATATAAAACATGTTGTCACAACCAAAATTTTGATTTATTTCAGTATGTTCTCCAGTGTGGTACTAGTATGTGTGGCATCAATGAGGTTTGCGATTATAAAACAAGTTCTTGCAGCATCAAAGGTAATTTACCAAGGCAATTTGAACATAGTCGTTTATATGAAAGCCTATTGGTGCACCCTAGAACATGGTTAACACCACCAGTGGCAAAAACAGTTTTGTCACTGATCGTTTGAATGTATCCCATCGGGTACTCTTTTTCTGTAATTATTTAGAACTTTTGCTCTGTCTTTCTCTTATACATTGTAAGTGCTCTATGGCGGCTGTAAAAGTCTCCTCGTACATTTCATTAGTTTTACTTTCGTTTACTCTCTTTGAAAGCCGTTGAGCCCGACACATATATTTGACTGTGTAAATAGTTAAAAGCACTCAACCCGTGGATATGTGGCGTGGACAGCAATAAGAATGTCCATTACTTCTCATAAACAGGCCTCAATCAAACCGAGCGTGCAAAATTTGGTTATTTGTTTGATGTTCGGTTGCTTGTAAAGCACAGTTTTTATCTTTTTCATTATTAAGCAAGCTAATGAGAAGGTTTTGTTTACGGCACGTGTATTTCTGGATATTAAAACTTCTTTTTCGGCGTTAGCTGTCTAAGCTCACTTTTGACCTAGTTTTTCGACCAATGAAATATTGTAAATAAAATTTATTATGCAGCGGGAAAATCAAATAGATTATTTTGATTGGTTATTAGTGGGTCTTGTTAATGATTACCGTAACGATTTTTATATTGTGTGTAAGTATTTACCTGGTTCTTATATGTTCGGGCATTTTCGTTTTAAAAAGCGTTAATTGTATTGGAGAAAAAGATATTTATGGTATAAATAACCAGTTAAGTCAATTGATGGCTTAAATACGATTTTATATGGAATATTCATAGGTGTCAGGTAAACACTCGAGTACAATACACAGTGTAAAACGACAGAGAAGTGCAGATATTTCTGGTTCTTACTGGTTCCTTTCTAGTTCCTTTGATACTGATTGTTAATTTCAAGTCCAGAAATTCAAAACGCCTTGGTGTAAGTGGTTATCACACTCGCCTCTCAAGCGGAGGCCCCGGGTTCAATACTCGGGAGGGAGACTTTCTTTTAAAGTTAATTTACGTAAAAGTTGGTAGATTTCGCTCTTGTAACAAGTTGTTATTATTTTCATTTATTGTATTTTAATGACATTTATTCATCATTAGTGCTAACTCTACAAGAGGTATTTTATTGAAACTGAATCTACAGTTAATGTTAGACATTCTTCTTTAATCGACGTTTTATCACCAGAAGAAATTTTTGCACGGTCTTTCTTTCTTTCTTTCTTATATAAAAATCTTTTCCATCAACGCCGTTTATCTTTTTTTAAAGATATTTCTTGTTATTTCATTCAAAAGCAGCCGTTTTCACAATGTAACGTTTCTGTTTTGTTTATTTAATACAATTTGTAGCTGGTCTTGAGTGTAACAATTTATAAATCAAAGCGACACATCAAAGGCTCTTTACCAGTATCTCTGTTAAAGCATAGAACCATAGTATAATTGATCTAAAATTCTCGTTAAAATTAATTTAATAAATTTCAACGCAGGGATAAATGAATATTTGATGTAAGCGTAGGCTATGTTCTCGAACATGATACATTTCAAATGAGCCTGCTAAAGTTTATGATCCGATTACTAAAATGCATAATACATGTATCTTTTACTCTATCTGCAATATCTGGTGTTATCTTTTTGTAGGGGAGGGCGAAATACCGCGGTACACCGGTTACTGCGATATTTTTGCTGATGAAACGATATCGCGATATGATTAAAAACGGTTTTTATATTAAATAAAACCTACCATGTACTTAAATAATGCAATCTGAACATAAACAAGCTTTACTTTGTAAGAATCTTCGCAATTTTTTCGGGAGTGCTGGTTCGAAACTCAGTTTCCCTAATCCACATCCGGCGAAAGTACTAGTTGGTATACCAGTAAGCAGTCACAGAGATTGATTAACATTTGTTTCACAAACGATGGAAAATAAATAAGTTCAAACTATATTAATCAGATTTTGTTTACAGTTTTATCGATCTGAATCGTTACCGGTATACAGTCAGACTGGTTCACACTTAATAGTTTTTGCTCCCGTACTCTAGGTGGTATGCATATGGCGGTGAACATGGAACCTTCAATGAGATATTTTCAGATTAATACCATTAAATATTCAGCGGCGTATGGTCCTCAGATAAAAGAATTGGTTTGCCCTAAACGAGAAAACAATGGGCGGAACTAAACAGAATAGAATTTTGAATCTTAGAATATAAATCCTGCATATCACAGATAACGCCAAAG
Source organism: Corbicula japonica (assembly GCA_038501625.1). Lineage (NCBI taxonomy): Eukaryota > Metazoa > Mollusca > Bivalvia > Venerida > Cyrenidae > Corbicula > Corbicula japonica. The sequence goes on along the minus strand of JAZAYU010000017.1, from coordinate 9,367,175 downwards.
GCAAAATTTAAAAAGCAGGAAGTATATCCTTGGGGGTGATTAGACAATATCCAAAACCTTATTGGCTGGGTTATTGAAACCACCTATCTTTAAACTGGCCGAAATATTAAAACAAAAGTAATTTTAGAAGTACTATTAACTTAGTACATAAGTTTCGTGCTCAACGACCTTCAAAGGACGTAACTGATAACAGCACTGATTGAATGTACGGAGATACTTATTACAGCCGCCACACGGCACAAACAACGCTACTGTGATATTGAAATAGATGAAAAGGGAACTTTGAAAGCCACCGAACACAACAAATAAGAAAATACTGCAGGCTCGGTTTGATTGAGCCTGTTCATGGGCAGTAATGGGATTGCATATTACTGCCCACGCCACCTAGCCCCGGGTTGAGCGCAACTCTATATTTAAACCAATAAACAATACAATTTCGATCCATCCCAAACGATGGTATGCATATGGCGGTAGAATAAAAAAGTATTTTATAGTTACGGTTGATAGAATTTTGATTACACAACATACTGAAAAATGATATTGCCTATATCTGGGAGCGAATCCGCACTGTCTAGCCCTGCAGTTCCGACGACGTAACCAACTGAGATAACTGGGACAACCCAATCAATAAGGTTGATCGGATAGCCCTGATATACGTTATCATCACTGCACGACATCGGTAACGGACTAATTTTTTTACTGATAGCAGTACTGAGTATATGTACGGGGAGACTTTTTACGGCCGCCACACTGCACAAATAGCGCAATTGTGAATTTCAAATGATATTGCCTCTACCTGAAAGTGAAGAGATTGTCTTGTTCGCAGAAACAGGACAGGGTGCTGATGGGTTCTGAACAATGGTCATATTATAATGTATATCAGATGTTTTTTCTACTTCTGCGTTTATTGAGTCTAAAATAAAAACCAATCATTTTTAATTGCCGTAGGTACGTGGTGACATGCCTTATACACTGCGGCTCCGGTGCTACTGCATCAAGTTTCTATAAACAAACATATTTTTAATATTTTTATTAGAATGTGAGCCATATGTGCCACCCCAGAATGGAAAAGTGTTAGGAAATGACTTTGCGGTTGGACGAAGTATTCGCACTGGCTGTAAGCATGGCTTCGTGTCATCTACCGGAAGTCTCACCATGCAAACATCAACGTGTCTCCAGAATGGTTCCTGGGACATAACTCCATCACAGTGCATAGGTTCTCAATTTTACCATGATTTGACTGTTCTTTATGTATGTTAATTGAAAGTTTGTTCTATATTTTATGACATGATACTTAATGAATATAATTCGTAAAACTGTTATAACTTAGTAAACTTAAGTTGAATTACATTTAGTAACATTACATGAAAATTCTCCAATCAACCATATAATTATTATTTTTATTGAATATTTTTTGTACAAAATATTTTTTTTTTTTCTACACGGAAGAGTTAACAACTCCTGCACCAACTACACCGTTGACATCCACACCAGTGACAACTACACCGGCGACTTCTACACCTGTGACAACTACACCGGCGACTTCTACACCCGTGACAACTACACCGGCGACTTCCACACCCGTGACAACTACACCGGCGTTTTCTACACCCGTGACAACTACACCGGCGACTTCTACACCCGTGACAACTACACCGGCGTCTTCTACACCCGTGACAACTACACCGGCGACTTCTACACCTGTGACAACTACACCCGCGACTTCTACACCCGTGACAACTACACCGGCGACTTCCACACCCGTGACAACTACACTGGCGACTTCTACACCCGTGACAACTACACCGGCGACTTCTACACCCGTGACAACTACACCGGCGACTTCTACACCCTTGACAACAACACCCGTGACAACTACAACGACGACTACTACACCACAGTTAATAGAGCAATGGGTTAGCACTGTGACTGGGTTTTCATCCCAGTTTGGCAATGACGGGTATACATCTCTTTTCGTTTGAAATTTTATTAATTAAACATTATTTTTGGCGAAGTAAACACTAGCATTAGAACATGTTTTGTGAAATTCGTAAAAGGACCTATAAGAGAACTTTTTCTTCACCTGTGACAATGACTGTCAATATGTGGCCAAACGAGCGCAATTTAAGACAAATGATTAACGTTAGCAAAGATCCGACGGTCCATTAACAGTCAAAAGATGATATTTTTTTATTATAAAATGCTATCATAAGTTTGTATGAAAACACTACTGACAAATCCTTATCATAAAGCATGTTTATAGAGAATCCACATGCTCGTTCAGATTCGGTAAACTGTATCTAGTCGTTGGCTCTCTCAAAATATACTTAACAAAAGTAAAAAGTATCCACTTTAAGTGCTTGTTTTTTCATCAACATATTTTTATTTAATCAGGAGCGCTAAGCCGCTTGGAATGGTATTTTATAGGTTAAGTTCATTTGTTTTTAAGTTAAATTGCACATGTTCATAATTTTCCACAACAAGACCCGAGCAAATGCTTCTCGAATAACAACTGATTTGGGATTTAAAAACATTAGAGAACGCATGTTATGCCATGAGTTGCTGCGAAAAAGCGCGCAATCATTCACTATGTTGCCAAAGTGGCTGTTCCAACAGCCATTCGAAAAAGCCGCAATATCATTCGTATAATATTTTTTGTGTGAATGACAGTATTTATGAGTTTAAGTATCAGGACTGAATCGATATTCAATGTTTTCATTTGGATATGAACAACAGTTGGATTGTTTAAAATACGCGGAAGACCGAAGGGCTTAACACACTTTTAACAACCTAACTGTTTTCCATACCCAAATGAAAACCATCAAATATGGATTCAATCCATAAGGAAAAAAAAAATTATAAGACGTATGTTGACATGTCATGATACAAATTGAATGTGAAACTTCGCTCAACACAGAACCATTATTTTCATGAACCGACTCTCGAATAGAGCCATTGTTTGCATGAACCGACTCACGAATAGAGCCATTGTTTGCATGAACCGACTCTCGAATTGAGCAATTGTTTGCAGGAACCGACTCTCGAATAGAGCCAGTGATTCAACGAACCGACTCTCGAATAGAGCGATTGATTGCATGAACCGACTCTCAAATAGAGCCATTGTTTGCATGAACAAACTGTCTTATAGAGACATTGTTTGCAGGAACTGACTCTCGAATAGAGCCAGTGTTTCTATGAACCGAATCTTGAATAGAGCCATTGTTTGCATGAACCGACTCACGAATAGAGCCATTGTTTGCATGAACCGACTCTCGAATTGAGCCATTGTTTGCAGGAACCGACTCTCGAATAGAGCCAGTGATTCAACGAACCGACTCTCGAATAGAGCGATTGATTGCATGAACCGACTCTCAAATAGAGCCATTGTTTGCATGAACAAACTGTCTTATAGAGACATTGTTTGCAGGAACTGACTCTCGAATAGAGCCAGTGTTTCTATGAACCGAATCTTGAATAGAGCCATTGTTTGCATGAACCGACTCACGAATACAGCCATTGTTTGCATGAACCGACTCTCGAATAGAGCAATTATTTGCTCTAACCGACTCACGAAAAGAGCCATTGTTTGTTTGAATCGATTCTCGAATTAAGCCATTGATTGCATGAACCGACTCTCGAATAGAGCCATTGTTTGCATGAACAAACTCTCGGATAGAGTCATTGTTTGCAAGAACTGACTCTCGAATAAAGCCAGTGTTTCAGTGAACCGACTCTCGAAGAGAGCCATTGTTTGCATGAACCGACTCACGAATAGAGCCATTGTTTGCATGAACCGACTCACGAATAGAGCCATTGTTTGCATGAACCGACTCTAGGCTAGAGCCATTGTTTGCAGGAACCGACTCTCAAATAGAGCCATTGTTTGCAGGATCGACTCTCGAATAGAGCCATTGTTTGCATTAACGGAATCTTGAATGGAACTATTGTTGCATGAACCGACTCTCGAATTGAGCCATTGTTTACTCGAACTGACTCTCGAATATATACATTGTTTGCAGGAACTGACTCTCAAATAGAGCCATTGATTGCTCGAACTGACTCTCGAATAGAACCATTGTTTGCATGAGCCGACTCTCGAATAGAGCCATTGTTTGCATGAACCGACTCTCGAATAGAGCTATTGTTTGCATGAACCGACTCTCGAATAGAGCCAGTGTTTGCATGAACTAACTCTCGAATAGAGCCAGTGTTTGCATGAAGCGACTCTCGAACAGAGCCAGTGTTTCAATGAACCGACTCTCGAATACAGTTATTGTTTGCATGAACCTGCACGCGAAAAGAGCCATTGTTTGCATGAACCAACTCTCGAATAAAGCCAGTGTTTGCACGAACCAACACTCGAAAAGAGCCAGCGTTTGCATGAACCAACTCTCGAATAGAGCCAGTGTTTGCATGAACCGACACTCGAATAGAGCCAGTGTTTGCACGAACCAACTCTCGAATAGAGCCATTGTTTGCATGAACCGACTCTCGAATAAAGCTGTTGTTTGCATAAACCGACTCTCGAAAAGAGCCATTGTTTGCATGAACCAACTCTCGAATAGAGCCATTGTTTGCAGGAACCAACTCTCGAATAGAGCCAGTGTTTCAATGAACCGACTCTCGAATTGAGCCATTGATTGCATGAACCGACTCTCGAAAAGAGCCATTGTTTGCATGAACCGACACGCGAATAGATTTGGTATGTTAATGTGTTTAGCGACTGTTTGCAGATAATATAGTTGGTTAAATTATCTATATGTAACCCACATCTGTAATAATTTTTTTAGCACTGTGTTTGTTATATTTTTCAATATCAAGATATGCGGTTTCCAGAATGTTTACTTTGACTTTGAAATACTTAAAGTAAAACATTTAAATGATAATATTGTTAACGTTTTAAAAAGAAAATAAGTTTGATTCATTTGTTTCAGATATAGCGCTAAACAAATTATAGGACAACACGACGTTTTTCCATCTTACAATGACGTTGCACGAGCCTGGGTACAAGCAACATTAGACGCGAATCAATTTATTGAGGTAATTACCTTAAATAAATAATAAATAAATAAATAAATAAATAATGTACAACTTAACTATGGTGAATATAATCAGATGATGCGTTTTTAAAGATTGATTTGTATTAATATTATACAGTTTGGAGTCGCAGATGATTGATTTTTTTTATTGCAAAACACACATTCTTCACTCTGATTTATGACTAATACAAATTCATGCTAGCATCAGCCACATCGGAATTCTAATTTAAACGCATATTATATGGGCTCTTAGCGTTATTGAGCATAAATGTATGTAATGCAATTTTGCAAATTAAACAGAAATTATGCGAACTAGTAAGGGTAATTATGGCAAGAAAAACTGACAAATACCCACACTCAGAAATAAAACCTCCCCACGGAACAAAAAGTATTGAGGAAATGAGACCATGGGTTAATAATTTGATCAATTAAAAACAACACCACAAACAACGAAAATGGTAATCGGGAGGGTAATGTTATAAATATTTATAAATTAAAATACATGACATAATTAAACATTGACTCGTATAAAAACATGTAAGTTTTCTAAGTAGCCATGCAATGCCTTTGCCTTACTTTGTGAGATGTGGATTTATTTACATTTTATGGAAATCTATCTGACGTTGTTTGGCAATACCGTTATGTAGAGTCCTAAATTTCATTAAGGAATTTCAAAACATACATAACTTTGCGTGACTCTGTACTGAAATCGTGTAGCTTTGCAGTGTTTAATAAAACTTTTTCAGGAATTATCGTGCTGTCTCTAAATAGCATTTTCATATAAAAACATACATTAAAGCATACAAGTATAACATGCGTTTGCGTGTCTTTGTTATGAAATTGTATGAATTTGCGTTGTTTAGTAAGACTCGTTTCAACTGCTTCGTTTACAAGCCGATTACATAATTATCAGCTTGTACATGTATGTAAAAAGTTAAAAGATAAAAAAAAGATGTTCTATTTGTTAAAACTAAATTTTAAGATTTATTTCAATCGGAAAAATTGAAAAGCAAAAATATAAACAAGTATTATTTATGTATCAGTGCATTTATTTAAAATAATTTAATTATATTTTGCTTTATTGCTTCCAGATTCAATTCCCCGAGCCGGTGCAAGTAAAGAATTTAACCATCTACGAAACGTATAATGCCGGTGGAATTAAGTCAATAAAGGTCAAAGATGGATCCGGTAATTGGAAGCAACTCTGGAGTACAGCAACTGTTCAATTTATAACACAACCAAGAATGTTCACGCTTACGTTGTCGGTTGGTTTTGTACTGTCAGTTTCTATTACAATTCTAGCTTTTATAGAAACTTTTAAAAAATAATTCGTTAGCCTTGATACATCATCAATTTTAAAGATTGAAACAAGAAATAAGATGACTCTTACATGTTTTGCTATTTCAGTTTGATTACACATTTCTTATTTCGAAAATAATTCAATATTTATAAGCTTACTTGCAAAGAGAATGTATGTTCAGAGTTCAAGTAACCTAAAGCATAAGCGGATTGATAAGAATGTCCAATAGGGTTTGCCAACATGTATACTTAAGCTTATACATCATTATACGTTATACATATATATTTGTAATACATAGAGTGTTAGCTGGACAAAAATATTGCAAAAAGCCACATTAGGTTAAAATTGCAAAAATGTTTTTGGAATTACTCATTGTCGACCAGATTAAAGTTAAGACAAGTAATGAACTGTGGGTTTGTATACATTTCCACATTGAGTTCAGACGAAAATATACCAAACAAACAATTTGACAAAATTTGCATTATAAGTTTGAATTTCATATATGAACACATTTAACAATCAATACAAATCTTAAACAAATAATGATCTCTAGATTATCTTGGGGCGATTTGTAAACATAATTGTAGGATTTTAAATATATTGCGAGAGAGTCCCTTTCAATTTCTACCTTTCGATATTAAGGACAAACATTTGTTTTATTTAAAACCTGTCTATATTCTGACAATGAAATTGCAGATAAGTGGAATAAGCAGATCAGTTAGTTTGTGTAGACGTTTCGTACAGCCATCCTGCAGCCACTCGCATGCAAACACTGTTTACTTTTTTTTGCATGAAGTGCTTAATACAAAGAGCATACTTCTAGGCATGTAAACGTAAATACAGCATCAGCCTGAAGTGATGTAACAACAATCGAATAATATCGATTAATCGTCTATAATGGCGTCTTGATGTCGATAATAGATGTCATTATTTCATAATCGATTAATAATCATATTGATATTTACCAATTTTGTTGTAAAAAACAGCACAATATTAAGGCATATCCTAGTCATATACAATTTACAAGGCATGATTGAAATAAAATTAATGCCCTTGTAGAGGCATTTAGTGCCATTTACAACCTGTTTTAAGGTGTGCATTTTTTACAAAGGATTATCCTTTCATCCTATTTTCATTTAATGACTAGTGTATGGAAAAGTTGAAACAGTTAACTTTTATCTTTGAAACACCAAATTTCATTCTTAAAAGTTGCAGCAAGCACACAATAGTAAGGAGAAAAATCTGACACTGAGTTGATTTATAAACTGATTTTAATCACGCCGGGGGAACTCTGATATGGAACTCGTCTTGCGCTCCCGATAAAATCATATCAGCCGCTTCCGGGGTTCCATATCAGACGAAAAATTGACACCGAAAAAGGTAGGTGATCATAAATTTTCATCGATCACATAAATTAGGGACCATTTCCCGGAAAAACTGAATGCTATTCGACCCTCCTTTGAATCACGAACTAAATGATATTTGTCGCTTTTGGATTAGTTCAAAATCGACTGTAAAAAAAGATGTTAAATGTCGAGGATTGATCATAATTGTAGGCCGATCTTCGAACATTTTATGAAATAATACGTTGTTTACTCCTTTGTAAGGAAGTTGTATCGTGTGTATACGTAAAATTAGATAATATCTCCCATCAGATGAAACTTCAGTGGCCTACTGAATTATTCGTTAAAATATTTTTGAGTTCCATATCAGGCTGCCGAGTTCCATATCAGACCAAGTAGTTTCGCATCAAAATGCTTTTAAGCATGTATAATTATATATGAACGGATGTTTTACATTTAATTATATTAATTTTTTTGCGGTAGAATGATTTTCAAAATTAAATTTGTCCTTGCTCATATAGTTTCTTTTCCATTATTCAGGGGATGGATCGCTTGGGTCAGGGCATACTAACGTCGGATGGAGTAGAGAAACCAAGGACCGTTTCTTTGACACGCCAATCAGAAGAAAGCAAAAGAAGAAAATATTAAAGTTTCATATTGGTATCAATGATCCACGGCGGGTTGAAATGTCTGTTCCAGCACAGTATACACAATCAAGGAAACCAAAGTTCTAATGGCGAAACAACGTGAACTTTACTTTTACAAACGATTTATGGTCTGCCTTTTTAATGTACGACTTCCAAGTGAATGCATCAGGTGTATTACCAGTGACAGACTTAAAAAATACTTTCACATGCAAGAAAATCACTTTTTCTCGTGAACAATAACTTTTAATGTTATCAAAAATATGCGATATTATTAGTTTGTATAAATACATCTGCAACCTGGCTTACATGCCATTTGTTGCGATTCTTTTAGAAGTGTTAATTTTTTTTTTAGTAATGCGTCTCAGAAAGAAGACATTATTTATAAAAAAAACTGATGTAGATTGTGTTATTTCAAGCTTACAGTGCATAAATCAATAAAAAATGAAAGTCTTGCATTGGTTACTTGTATGTGAATTTCAAAAACCACAAATTTTATATTTATTTATTTATTTAAATTTTTTAAAAAGGAACTTTTAAGTAAAACACAAAGAAAATATGTATTTAATCTTTAATTGTAAACGATTTTAAAATAAATCAATAAAATTTTGAGAATTTATCTCCACTGTGTATTTCTGTGGTGTCGTTTGAATGTTTTGTTCTGCAATATTGAAAGGTTTTTAATTCATTTTTGTCGTCACAGGTCTGCATTTGAGCTGTGTAATTCCCTTTAACAATGAATAGTTTTCTGCGTTTATTGCAAGAAGATCTTGTTCCCGGCAATATGATGTCTAAGAGTCCGCTTGTACTAAAATTGTCCACTGCATATGTCACATTTAAATCCTAGAATTCCAACATCAATGACACTGGTGACAGATCAGATTCTTGTAATAATGTTTGATGTTTGCAGATGTCCCATTCAGTGCGCTCCATGTCTTTACCGTCTTTAACTGAAATAGATTAAAACACATCAAAGTTAGGTCATCATAAACATTCAACAAACTAGCATGCATGTAAATATTCCTACATGACCAATTCTGATATGGAACTCAGCTGTCTGATATGGAGCTCAACAATATTTTAATAAATAACTAAGCAGTCATAAATTTGCGGCCATCAAAATTATACTAGATTGAACTTATGATCCGAGTTTACACATGTAAACAAGAAACTGTCAATTAACAATGAGATAAACACCGTATTATTTCAAAAATATTTCAAGAGCGGCCTACAATTATGATCAATCGTCGATAATCAAATTTTTTTACAGTCGATTTTGATCTGATCCAAAAGAGACAAAAATCATTTTGTTCGTGATTCAAATGAGGGTCGAATAGCATTCGAGTTTTTCCGGAAAATGAGCCCTAATTTACATAACTGATGAAAATTCAGGATCACCTACCTTTTCAGTGACAATATTCCGTCTGATATGGAACCCTGGAAGCGGCTGATATGATTTTGTCGGGAGCGCAAGACGAGCTCCATATCAGAGTTCCCCCGGCGTGATAATCATTGAAATCACATTGGAAGTGGCAAATGATTCCAACTAATTACCATAAGGATATCCCAACATTATTGTATCTGAAATAATATAGATACATGGTAAACAATGTAGTTTTCTATTTAATAGTGATTATTTCAAATACTTTATTACCAAAGGCAATTACACCTGTATGTGATGATATCATAATTTGTGCGTGAACAATAAAACATGTTCATTCATCTATCCAAAATAATTTTGATGCACTTTTATACTGAATTCTATAAAAATTCAGCTTCAAATTTGAAACAAAACTTGCATTAAAATTTTACCAGCAGAATTTAAAGACATCTCATAGGAAAACACTTCAGTTTTGCTCACTGCCTAAAGTTACAATGTACATTTTGTCTTTCACATATATTTTGTCGTTAAGAAAACTGAGAAAAATTGGTTAAAACATTCATGTCACACAAAATAACATCCTGATTAAACTTTTATAGCTTTCTTTAAAGAACATAAAGTTGTACGAGAATGTAAGTTCTGTTATTTACATTATGACTGCTCAGTGTTTTATTGAATTGATTCTTTGAATTGTTTTATTCATATTTAAATAGCTTTTCTATAGCACATAGCATAATTAAACATTAAAATAGATGAAAAAACGGTGAAATATGCATATCAGGAATAGCTATATTCAGAAAAACAGCCTCCCCACACAGTCAAAAAGAAGAGAGAGGGTGAGAGCATGGTTAATAAAATGATAAATTTAAAAAAAGACACCACAAACAATTAACAAAAATGAGAACCCGAGGGGTTACGGCTTTGGAACGGTCAGTGGCAAATAAAATTGTCATTGGGTTTTAAACCAGGTTCTAGGGTGCACCAACCTCACACTTGTCCCAACAGGTTTTCAAATCACAAAACAAGTACAAGTTGTCTTGGTGAAATAACTCCAACCCACCCATCTTCTCAACAATGTTGCATGCAAATGCGCAAAAACATATAAAACATAAGAAGCTTATAACATTGCAAAGCCAAAGGGCGGGTACTCTTTGCTATATCCGGCATATGATACATTCGGTTTATATACAGTGACCTTGTTTTAAAAGTTTTTTCTGTAATGCAAAGATTACGTTCATTGAAATAATTAACATCGTTGTAAGCTCTTGAAATGCGAACAAGCTGTGAGATATATACCCCGTAAGATGTTGCTCTAGGAACATCGCCTTCTAAAAACGGAAAATTTACTATATTAAAATCAAAACTATATCTTTTATCATATATTTTAGTAGTGACGTAACCATCTTCAATGGACAGACTTAGAGCAAGAAAGTTTTGCTTGCTATTCTGAAGTGTTCGCTTTATTAAGCTGTAGTTCTTTAGGATAAATCGTATTAACCAGTGATAGAAAATGGTTATTTTCTATATTTAGTAAATCATCAAGGTACCTCGAGGTGTTGTTAAAAGCTGTAATAATATCATCTTGATGTTCGGTAGAAAGAGTTAACGCTATTGAACACAACAAATATGAAAATATTGCAGGCTCGGTTTGATTGAGCCTGTTCATGGGCAGTAATGGAAAAGCATATTACTGCCTACGTCGTCAAGCTCCGGGTTGAGCACAACTCAATATTTACACTTAGTCTAATAAACAGTACTATTTCGATCCATCGCAAACGATGGTGAGCATGAAAACTTCAATGCGGTATTTTCAGATTAATACAATTCCATGTTCAGCAGCGTATGGTCCCCCATATAAAAGAATGGGAAAACAAAGGGCGGAACTAATAAAAAGCAGTCGCTACAGTTTCATCAAAATTTCCCCAATAATAGATTTCATTCAAACTTTGTGTATGTCAAGAACATGATGTTATGCAATGAAAACCCAAATAAAAATGGGACCTTACCGGGGTATCTTGTTTTTTGTTAGATACCAAAGATCTATGTCACATTTTGAACAAATCTCACGATTTTCATAGACTTCTTTGTCGGCATGAAATCATAGAATGCATCACAAGAATATCATAAATAATTCAATTTTTCAGTTAAAGACATTCTATATTACAAATTAAATGCTAACTATTGCAATGTAAATAATGAAACACATATATAAAATAAGTATTACCTAATTTACGACAAGGATTTTTCGGCAAATCTTTTCATTCTAAGGGATGTTTTTAAGTTTACTAGAATTTTACATAATATAATTTCACCAAATCCTACAAATATATTATTCATCAATGTATAACAAACATAAAATAAAAAAATGTAGGTTACCTTTTTTTTTCTAAATGGCAATTTCTGCAGATAAAGACTTTATCTGTAAGCTTGAGAGGCAGTAAGCACAATGATCAAGGGTTTCATACAGTGTATGACAGAGCAAGTTCGTGTTAACAATAAGTATACATTTTTAATTGATTTGACAAGTGACTAAGTTCAACGATTCTTTGTTCTTTCAAAAATCTTCAGGGACATAATTAACATCAGACCCTACATCGGGGACAGTGCTATCTGTCACAATTTCTCCCACTTCCGGTTCATAACCCTGAAACGTATCATTTTTGTCGGACGAAACATTCTACTGCCAGTTTTTCAAACGCGCAGATGACTGAAGTCCTTTTACATAAGCCTTTTTCGATATAAACCTACCCTTTTTGGCCCGCATTATTCATTTATTATTGCAGAAAGAGCAAACTATCTTTAACGAATGTTTCACTTTAGCCGCCCGCGCGTAAGAAGATTTTCGTTGTGAGAATTACGCATTTAGTATAAAACCCAGATTAGACCGTGAACTGTGTTTTTATCATTACATTTAGGCGGCATTTACTTACAAAGCCTTTGTCAAAGTTTCGGATTTCTTCTAGGAATTTCGACAATCGATTATGATATTTGTCTGATTCTGCAACACTAGCATTAGGATATTATATTTCTTCACTAACATTGGGCAAGCAAGAAATCTGAATAATAATTTTAAATATAAAAATATTGTCTGAATAATCTAAGTTTTAATTTAGACTTATATTTGATCTGTTTTAAGGATTTCAGACTTTTCCAGGGAGATTATAGTTTTCATTAAAAATGAAATCTGAATATAGATATATGAAATAATAAAAGTTGTAAACATTCGTCTTACATTTGATCTGTTTTTAGGATGTCAGACTTTTACTAGGGACTGTTTATTCCAAAAAGAAAACTAAATATACGTATAAGTATATTGAATTATCTAAGTTGTAAATTTCGTCTTAAATTTGTTTTGTTTTAAGGATTTCAGAATGTTACTAGGGAGTTACTTGTTTTCGTTACAAAAATGAAATCTTAATATATTAAATTGAATAAATTAAATTGTAAAGTTCGTCTTACATTATTGTCTGTTTCAGAGTTTTCCGACTTTTACCAGAGATTTTCGTATAGAGGTAGATTGTACTGAAGGCAAGAGGGCAATCGATGCAGTGAAATTGGTGGGGACGAAACAGTTGATTGCTCTTAACGGGATGTAGATTGAAATTAAAAATGGTATAATTATGTCTATACCCTAGACAAACGTTCGCATACAAGTTAGAAATGACTGTGACAATAACATGAAACATGTTTGTAGCATTTACGTTGTTATAAAAAGCTTGTTTGTGGTTTTTATTTAGAAAATAATACTGAACATCAACATTGCCTTTCTTGCAAACACTTATAAGTTCTCACATTTACTGTCTACATTTACGTGTTTATCCAGATACTAATATGTTCGCCCTCAATACAATCAGAACACTGACATGCAGCACACACATGTTGTATGTTTTACCTTAATTGTTGTAAGATATCATTTCATTCTGATCACTTCATGTAGCTGTGTAGAATTTAATACTGGTCTCAATATATCGAACCAAGGCATGGTTGAAAGCAGCTATGAGCTGGCCCACCCCTGTTCTTAGATTGTATGCCTTTTTTCTAGCGAAGCCAAGCAGTCTCAATAAAAATTAATATCAGATGACTTGACAGGTCGCCACACTGTGCTAGTATTATTGTTGGTTTCTTCCAACAGATATAGACTGCGGATGAAAATCATCTAGCGCACGGAATTGGTCTAAATTACCGACACACTGCGCATTTGTTACAAACGTAACTATCTGTAACACACGTAACATATAATATTATGTGATAGAAATTACAAGATTGCAAATTAACGCATTTAATTTTAACGCTTTAAGATTTCAAGCCCGATTCATATGTGTATGCAGTGTAACACATGTAACATCTGCGTAACATTATTGTAACATCACTGTAACGTATTGAGAATCTATCATCTTCAAAATCACTGTAACATTGTAACATTTTGATTTCAAAATCGATACATTTCTATACGCACCGTTACACATGTAACATCTGCGTAACATCATTGTAACATTACTGTAACGTATTGAGAATCTATTGAACATCGATTTTTTAACTTTTTTAAACCCTCAACTTCAAAATCTCTGTAATATTGTAACATTTCGACTTCAAAATCGATACATTTCTATACGCACCGTTACACATGTAACATCTGCGTAACATCATTGTACCATTACTGTAACGTATTGAGAATCTATTGAACATCGATTTTTAAACTTTTTTAAACCCTCATCTTCAAAATCACTGTAATATTTTAACTTTTTTAAACCCTCATCTTCAAAATCACTGTAACATTGTAACATTTAGATTGTAAACCTGACACATTTCTGCGAGCACTGTAACACATGTAACATCTGTGTAACATTATTGTAACATCACTGTAACGCATTGAGAATCTATTGAAAATTGAAATTTTTACATTTTGAACCCTCATCTTCAAGTCACATTTCTGCACGCACTGTAACACTTGTAACATCTGTGTAACATTATTGTAACATCACTGTAACGCATTGAGAATCTATTGAAAATTGATATTTTTACTTTTTGAGCCCTCATCGTTAAAATCACTGTAACATTGTAACATTAATGTTTCAAAATCGATACATTTCTGCACGCACTGTAACACATGTAACATCTGTGAAACATTATTGTAACATTACTGTAACGTATTGAGAATCTATTGAAAATTGATATTTTTACTTTTTAGCCCTCTTGTCCGAATTCGCTGTAACATTGTAACATTTAGATTTTAAACCTGACACATTTCTGTAGGCACTGTAACACATGTAACATCAGTGTAACATTATTGTAACATCACTGTAACGCGTCGAGAATCTATTGAAAATTGATATTTTTACTTTTTGAGCCCTCATGTCCAAAATCGCTGTAACATTGTTACATTTAGATTTTAAACCTGACACATTTCTGCACGCACTGTAACACATGTAACATCTGTGTAACATTATTTTAACATTACTGTAACGTATTGAGAATCTATTGAAAATTGATATTTTTACTTTTTGAGCCCTCATGTCCAAAATCGCTGTAACATTGTTACATTTAGATTTTAAACCTGACACATTTCTGCACGCACTGTAACACATGTAACATCTGTGTAACATTATTTTAACATTACTGTAACGTATTGAGAATCTCTTGAAAATTGATATTTTTACTTTTTGAGCCCTCATGTCCAAAATCGCTGTAACATTGTAACATTAAGATTTTAAAAGCGATACATTTCTGCACGCACTGTAACACTTGTAACATCCGTGTAACATTGTTGTAACATCACTGTAACGCACTGAGAATCTATTGAAATTTTAACTTTTTACTTTTTGAGCCATCATGTCAAAAATCGCTGTAACATTGTAACATTTAGGTTCCAAAATCGATACATTTCTGCACGCACTGTAACACATGTAACATCTGTGTAACATTTTTGTAACATTACTGTAACGTATTGAGAATCTATTGAAAATTAATATTTTTACTTTTTGAGCCCTCATGTCCAAAATCGCTGTAACATTGTAACATTAAGGTTTTAAACCTGACACATTTCTGCAGGCACTGTTACACTTGTAACATCAGTGTAACATTATTGTAACATCACTGTAACGCATTGAGAATGTATTGAAATTTTAACTTTTTACTTTTTGAGCTCCATCGTTAAAGTCATTGTAACATTGTAACATTTAGTTTCAAAATCGATACGTTTCTGCACGCACTGTAACACATGTAACATTTGTGTAACATTATTGTAACATTACTGTAACGTATTGAGAATCTATTGAAAATTGATTTTTTTTACTTTTTGAGTCGTTATCTCCAAAATCGCTGTAACATTGTAACATTTAGATTTTTAAACCTGACACATTTCCGCACGCACTGTTACACTTGAAACATCAGTGTAACATAATTGTAACATCACTGTAACGCATTTGGAATCTATTAAAAGTAAGTATTTTTACTTTTTAAACTATCATCTTCAAAATCACCGTAACATTGTAACATTTCGATTTCAAAATCGATATATTTCTGCACGCACTGTAACACATGTAACATCCGTGTAACATTATTGTAACATCACTGTAACGTATTGAGAACCTATTAAAAATTAATATTTTATACTTTTTTAAACCCTCAACTTCAAAATCACTGTAACACTGTAACCTTCAGATTTCAAAATCGATACATTTCTGAATGCACTGTAACACATGTAACATATGTGTTATTGTAACATGAACACGATCCTGTGAATTTTCGGAATATTATATTTTCCGAAAACTTTTATTTCATTTTAACGATTTTGTTGCAGTTTGTTTTTTCTTAACTGACTGCACATGGGTCAAATAGGAAATTTGAAATAGAGTACAGTTTTAAGTTTGTAACCCAACTGATATACTATTGTCACACGGGAAATAATCGGAAGATTAAAAATTTCATACATATTTTATTTATTTAGTGGACAAAACACATTAAAAAAATAAAATTATGAGTTAAATCGTTAAGAAAGTGTCATTTTGTACAACCATAACATTAGGATATTATTGTGAAAATTGCTTAACACATAAAACACGCGAATATTCTTCGAGTGTAATCGGTGCTAAAAATGTATTCATTAAGAAAAGCAGTTAATGAAAAAACTGCACGCTTTCTTTTCTGAATCGAGTATAATTTTAAGTTTCTTTTTTATATTAAACATTTTCCTAAGAATCCAGCGGGAAAGGGAGGGGTTATACATGTCGTAGTGCTATAGTTAAAAGTGTTCAGCCCAGCGATTCAGAAAGAATCCCGATGTCTCTCATACTTTTATTCATTCTCGAATAAAGCAGAGTTCTGCCTTATTTTATTTATTAGACCCGAAAAAAATGTGAATGTGCATCTGAAAAATGCAAGAAAATTGAAAACCTTTATTTATCTTTTAGATACGAACTTTCGTTAAAATAAGAAGGCCAAAAATATTAAACTTGCAAAGAAACAATTAGACGACATTCGACATTTATTAGACAAATTAAGAATTAATTCAATCAAAATTTACCTTAAATTCCAATTAACAAAAAATTCAAAGATATTTAATTATAAGTTATCATCTCAGTACGTATTGTCAACATAAACTGCTAAAACGAAATCATGAGACGCATTAATCATTAACTAACTAAATTCCAGATTTCCACATTCCTACCATTTTAAGTTTGATACTAAAAACAAGGATGATGATGTGTTTGAAACAGTATCAAGCATTAAACACAATATATTTATTTGTACACTTTCATTACCTTATGAGATTTAAATCCCGTTTGTAATTATGATGAGTGAACATATAAGCGTATATAAATTAATTTTCAATATTTAGAAAGCTTTTGGTGTTGTTAAAAAGTCCAAAAAATATTTAGTTGTAGATTAATAGCTAATCATTTGTTAGTTCCCATTTCCCTCTAAACAGGAATTTTAAATAATTTTAAAAAATTATGAACAAGGACATTAAGGTGTTATAGTAAATTCAATTTTAACCTAGCTAGTGCGCCAAAAGACGGAAGTACCGAGGTTAATTCAAACTAATAACACAATTAAATCACCAAATTCAGTTATTTTGACTTTAGATTCTTATCGCAAATCAATTAATGCGGATATTAAAATGATGAACGAATCATCAATTATTACAACTCCGCCCCACGAATCACGTTATCGCGTTATTGTGTTACTTATTTTCTATTGGTTAATGTTTGTGAAAGAGGCGTTCTTTTACAAGAGGCGATCAGGATGCTATACATTAGAGACGATGGTCAGTTTTGGAATATGAAAGTCCCTCTGTCATCCATACACTAGTTAACTAATACACTTCTGGAGGCATTAGTATTTTTAAAACCGAAAGCACCACAAGGATTGAAACCGATTCTTTTATTGATAGTTTCACACGTTGAGTTTCGTGAAATGACACGAGCCTGTTTCGTGAAATAAATTAAAAAATATAAATAAGCTTAGGTATGTTCAAATCGGACTTCTAAAAGTCGATTATTTCGAAAACTCAATAATTTCGTGTTTCCATTCGCTGAATAAATAGTGTCATAAGTCTTTGAGATGTTTTTCTACATGCCTTGCAATCAGTGACATCGAAAAGTGGTATTTAATCACATGTGTGTCACCTGAACAGGGTCTACATTGTTCACTTCTCGGTGAGAGATGACCTTATGTATCGAAAAGCAAACGGTCAGGATCCTGATCAGACGACGCGGATGTGCCGCCTGGTCTGGATGTGCACTGTTTGCTAATGGATAACAGCTATGTGCCATGAAATAAAGAATTATCTGAAATTTATGTTGCGCTGAGAACAGTAGCAATTATACAACAACAACAACAAGGATATCGGTCAAAATAATAAAACACGAGTATAGTTCTTTTATATTTTTATTTAACTGTGATTGTGCAAGTATTGTTTGATTTATATAAAATTTCCATGTTCATCATGTTTTTATTCACGAGTTTTGATCAATTAAATTCTTGTTATATTATATTGTCGTTATCTAACATTAACATATTAAACATAATAATTTACATTTCAAAACGTTATAATAGTCGGAATAAATAATTTCAGATAGTGCAGATATGGGAAATATTACAAATAGTCATAGAAAAATAGATAGAAAACAAAAAGAAAATTACAGAAGCAGAGTGATCGAATTTAAAGAGGTATGGGAGAAATGGAGTTAAGGACACGTGCCATTAATGAGATATGACTCCGATCATTAAATTTGAGATGTGAAACGTAATACGTTTCAAAGCAGAATTGATAATTTTCTACCGTGCTGAAAACGGTAGCTAACAAAAATTATGATGATTATCTGTTATAATTATGCTATAACACTTTTTTTGTAACGCGGGAGCTGAGTGCTCAAAAAGTAAAAAGATAAAATTTCAACAGATTCTCAATGCGTTACAGTGATGTTACAATAATGTTACACTGATTTTACAAGTGTTACAGTGCGTGCAGAAATGTGCCAGGTTTAAAATCTAAATGTTACAATGTTACAGCGATTTTGGATATGAGGGTTCAAAAAGTAAAAATATAAATTTTCAAAATATTCTCAATACGGTACAGTGATGTTACAATAATGTTACACGGATGTTACA
This sequence comes from Corbicula japonica, assembly GCA_038501625.1. Lineage (NCBI taxonomy): Eukaryota > Metazoa > Mollusca > Bivalvia > Venerida > Cyrenidae > Corbicula > Corbicula japonica. The sequence goes on along the minus strand of JAZAYU010000017.1, from coordinate 9,347,856 downwards.
TATGTTACAGTGCGTGTAGAAATGTATCGATTTTGAAATCTAAATGTTACAATGTTACAGTGATTTTGAAGATGAGTGCTCAAAAAGTAAAAAGATAAAATTTCAATAGATTCTCAATGCGTTACAGTGATGTTACAATAATGTTACACTGATTTTACAAGTGTTACAGTGCGTGCAGAAATGTGCCAGGTTTAAAATCTAAATGCTACAATGTTACAGCGATTTTGGATATGAGGGTTCAAAAAGTAAAAATATCAATTTTCAAAATATTCTCAATGCGTTACAGTGATGTTACAATAATGTTACACAGATGTTACAAGTGTTACAGTGCGTGCAGAAATGTGTCAATTTTGAATTCGAAATGTTACAATGTTACAGTGATTTTGAAGATGAGGGCTCAAAAAGTAAAAATATCAATTTTCAATATATTCTCAATGCGTTACAGTGATGTTACAATAATGTTACACGGATGTTACATGTGTTACAGTGCGTGCAGAAATGTATCGATTTGGAATTCGAAATGTTACAATGTTACAGTGATTTTGAAGTTGAGGGCTCAAAAAGTTTAAAAAAAATTTTTCAATAATGTTTCAGTGCGTTACAGTGATGTTACAATAATGTTACACATATGTTACAAGTGTTACAGTGCGTGCAGATATGTGTCAGGTTCAAAATCTAAATGTTACAATGTTACAGCGATTTTGGATGTGAGGGTTCAAAAAGTAAACATATCAATTTTCAAAACATTCTCAATACGTTACAGTGATGTTACAATAATGTTACACAGATGTTACAAGTGTTACAGTGCGTGCAGACTTGTGTCAGGTTTAAAATCTAAATGTTACAATGTTACATCGATTTTGGATATGAGGGTTCAAAAAGTAAAAATATCACTTTTCAATACATTCTCAATACGTTACAGCGATGTTACAATAATGTTACACGGATGTTACATGTGTTACAGTCCGTCCAGAAATGTATCGAGTTTGAAATCTAAATGTTACAATGTTACAGTGATTTTGAAGATGATGGCTCAAAAAATAAAAATATTAATTTTTAATATATTCTCAATACGGTACAGTGATGTTACAATAATGTTACACGGATGTTACAAGCGTTACAGTGCAAGCAGAAATGTATCGAGTTTTACATTTAAATGTTACAATGATTTTGAAGATGAGGGCTTTAAAAGCAAATATATCAATTTTCAATAGAATCTCAATACGTTACAGTGATGTTACAATAATGTTACACTGATGTTACATGTGTTACAGTGCGTGCAGAAGTGTATCGATTTTGAATTCGAAATGTTACAATGTTACAGTGATTTTGAAGATGAGTGCTCAAAAAGTAAAAAGATCAAATTTCAATAGATTCTCAATGCGTTACAGTGATGTTACAATAATGTTACACGTCATGTATAAGCGTTACAGTGCGTGCAGAAATGTGTCAGTTTTAAAATCTAAATGTTACAATGATACAGCGATTTTGGATTTGAGGGTTCAAAAAGTAAAAATATCAATTTTCAATACATTCTCAATACGTTACAGTGATGTTACAATAATGTTACACAGATGTTACATGTGCTACAGTGCGTGCAGAAATGTACCGATTTTGAAATCTAAATGTTACAATGTTACAGTGATTTTGAAGATGATGGCTCAACATGTAAAAATATTTATTTTTTTAAAGATTCTTAATGCGTTACAGTGATGTTAAAATAATGTTACACGGATGTTACACTGATGTTACAACTGTTACAGTGGGTGCAGAAGTGTGTCAGTTTTTTAATCTAAATGTTACAATGTTAGAGTGATTTTTATGATAAACTTTTATGGCGTGGAAATATTAAATTCTTCTACTTCCCAACGCGTTTTTGTGATGTTACAATACGGTTACATAAATGATACAGTTGCTACTTTTCATACATGAATTAGTGTTGTTTTATATCAAACGGTTACATGTTACGTCTGTTACATCATGTTATGTTTGTAACATATTCATACAGTGTCATTGATTTAGACCAATTTCATGCTCTATCTCATGAAAATAAGCATTGTTACACTCTGAATGAAAATGAGCATTGACTTCCAGAAAGACATATTTAATGTCAATGAAGAATCGTGCAAATACTTGTCATAAATTATCATTAAACAGGTATGTATTGCTCAGAGGTTATATTACTTTTTACAAGCCAACATTCCCACACATATTCCCAGATCATTGCACTGACCTTCCGCTGTAAGACAGGGTAGACTAGATGTGGTCTGTTTAATTGGGCCAGCTTAATATTATTTTCTTCCAAAATTCATTAAAAGTCTAATATCAGCTTTCATTGCACCCTTGTTGACAATTTCTTTATCACTGTCTATTTGTATCCAAAACCGTTTATACTTGTGTGTATATTTTTTTCGAAAACAATACTTTCAAATTGATGCTTGCCTTCATTATTATTTTGGTAATGTCCTGCAAAGATCTTTTTCTGTTTTCTTTTACTGGTTTCATATCTGTCTGTAAACGATCATTGTTCTCTCCATTCATTTCGGTTCTTTTCAACACTGACGTTCTTTAAATTTCGTGAAAATACTCTAAATTGTAGTTCTAGGAATGTTTAATATTTGCAAGTTTATTATTGTGATTTTTTAAAATTACCACAGTTTTCTAAATTCAGTTCCAATTAGAAAAAAACCTTCTTTTTTGTAGCTTTGTTGGTTAACGGCCGTCTTTAGTCCTTCTTACACTGATAGCGGTAAAAATATAAACTTCAAAATCTTTGTAACGGCATAATGCAGTTGAATAAAACTGAAATAATCGTTATTTAATTTAGTGTATATTTATTGTACATATATTAAAAAAAGTTAGAACATTAAAGAAAAAAAAGACCTAAAATTCTCCAAAGTTCTATTGTTGTTTACTTCCATAAAATTATAATAAACATTTAGTAAACATGTAAAAATAATTCCGTGTGTGGTGTTGTTTACTTCCATAAAATTATAATAAACATTTAGTAAACATGTAAAAATAATTCCGTGTGTGGTGTTGTTTACTTCCATAAAATTCCAAAGTTCTATTAAAATTCACAAATAATAAGCAACAGAAAACATTTTTTAAATGCCCACATGAGTATAATTATCCTGACAAGAAAATGTTGTGTCCTTTTAAAATGACTTTCAATTATGATGAGAGAAATCAACATGTGACACCCGTATACGCAACCAGGAAGCGGCCAGGAAATTGAAGGTCAAACACACTTTAAATTTACTAATATCTTCTATTGTTTACATTTGTGAGCCAAGAGGACACAATATATTGTTGTCAGTAGCATTGTACTCATGTGGGCATTTAAAGTGATGATTTGTGGTGTTTAGTTTTTGTGAATTAATGTAAATTGAATTTTAGGGAATTTTTAGGTCTCAGTATTTTTTACAGTTCTAACGTGTCTTACCATATGCAAAATAAAGATAAATGTGTAACATTCATTTTTGCAAAGATTATTTAGACGGCATTTTGCCGTTATTGAGATTTTGATAATTTTCTTTCTTAATCGATATACATGCAATGATGACTTTGGACGGCCCTAACTAGGTTTTTTTCGCATGCCCGCTAAACAACATACCCTTATCAAATAACCAGCTGAGGGTTTTTCAAAGAGAACCTGGTTAACAACAAATTACACAACATATGGAAAGGGGGAAAAAGATGTGACACAAACAAGAGAAAACGGAATAAAAGCGAGTTTTTTTATCGAGTGTCTTAGACAGAACAATGCATCATGGTAGCACATCCTATCAATTTGTTTTAAGCAGATTTTGTATTATGATGGTCTCAGAATTATTATCAAGAGTTTTATTAATAAATAACACGTTTTGTTTATTTACGTTTTCTTATATTTTTTCGATGTTTTCCTTAAATAATAATTTGTATCATTGATGAAAGAGGTGATTTGCATTGTTGTTGTTATTTTTTAATATGTAAGCCTTAAATGTACAAGTGTTAAATGAGTTTCTGTCACTCTCTTCAAATTTTCTATCTGTATATGTAATAATTATTTTATTAAACGAGATACGAAATTACCCCTGAGTGTTTTCCATCAATCGAACAAATCGTTTTTTACGCTGAAACAAGTATTAAAGTTACATTCAGTGGCATGGGTTTAAGCGTTTATGAACTTCAAGGTTTCCAGGGAAATCTTAAAAAAAGAACTAAGAAGCTTGATCAGTTTCTTTTATTCCTGCCATGATCGTATCTTGCGCATTTAACTCAAGATGCCTTGTCCCTGTAAGCTCATCAACTGTATGTCCATTTCGCCCAGCAATGTCGTTAGGTTCTAATGTTTATACATATATGTGTGTTTTGCATGCACCATTGTTGAGCAGATGGGTGGGTTTAAGATTGTTAAACAAGGCAACTAATACTTGTTTGTTCATATAGAACCTGCTAGGGGGATATATGAGGTCGGTGAACTCTAGAACCTAGTTTAAACTAGCGAAATATAAGAACTTGTAATATATTAAAACACAAGTTATTTTAGAAGTACTATTAACATGAATAAGTATTGTGCTAAACGACCTTTCAGTTACGTAATCAGTAATGTCCTTTGAAGGCCATTGAACACGATATTTATGTACTAGGTCAATTGTACTTCTAAAATTGCTTTTGTAAAAAATTCGGCCAGTTTATAGATGGGTGGTTTCAATAACCCAGCCAATAAAGATTCGGATATTGTTCAATTAACCCAAGGATATACTTCCTGTTTTTTAAATTTTGCCTTTGGTTGTGATATGCAGGATTTATATTCTCAGATTCCATGTAAAAATTCTTTTTCGTTTAGTTCCGACCATTGTTTTCTCGTTTAACGCAAACCCATTCTTTTATCTGGGGACCATACGCCGCTAAACATGGAAGGTATTAATATGAAAATACCGCATTGAAGGTTCCATGTTCACCGCCTTACACACCATCGTTTGGAATGGATCAAAATTGTTCTGTTTATTTGTGTATTGAGTTGCGCTCAACCCGGGGCTAGGCGGCGTGAGCAGAAATATGCATTTCCATTACTGCCCATGAACAGGCTCAATCAAACCGTTTCATCAAACTATCAAGGTATATTGCTAATAGCATCAGGATATTTCAGGTTGCTGGGTATCGACTTGGATGTTTAAATCCCAAAAAAATCCCTAAATCTACAGGAAATCTTCACAATATTAATAAAGTTAGTTAAGCTAAAATATAAGTCAAATATCACAATATACTATACTTCTGAAACAGTGAAAAATGAAAACGAGGAATAGCCCCTTAGTAAGCATAGCCTCCCTTCACAACCAAAAAATCAGAGAGCAAAATGGTCTATTTCAAATTAAACAACACAAACAATTAACGAAAAAACATGGTAATAGCAGTTTCTATGTTGCACCAACCTCACACTTGGTCCAATAGGTTCTCATTTGAACAAAAAAGGACAATTTGTTTTTGTTAATAAGCTCCAACTCAGCAATCAACTCGACAAAAATACATGCAAAAGCACACAGACATTTCAAACATAAGAAGCTAATAGCATAGTCAAGCAGAAATTGGGCACTAAATGACCCTATTGAGGCCACAGCACCTGGACTCTAATAAGGAAGTCATGGCAAGGTTTCTCTTAAACATTGTTATTGCGACCAGTTTCTACAAGATGTATGTGCAAACATCTGAAATGCGATCAAAAAACACAACGATTTTGTACAGTATAAAATTCACTGCCCCTTTTTCGTAGTTTAAAGATTTCATAGTTCTTTTAGCTAACGTCTGTTCATATGAAGGATAGTAAAAAAAGTAATCTTCATTTGATATATGGTCACCTGGCATCGCTTGTCGTAAGATTTTCAAAATATCATTTGTTACTTTCAACAAAATTTACAGCATGATCGATTATATGTTTATTTCGAAACTGTTTGTTTTACCATTTTTAATTAAAGAAACATAAAATGGCATCTTCTGGGTCTCACAACGTTGACCTTCCTCTGTGAAAACAGTGCCAACAACTGCAATCAGATAACTGGTTAATTATCCCGAAACTTTCAAATTTTCGCTAGATTTCTGTGGATGCCTCTATTTATGACTATTTTTGTTAACATTCTTCGAAGGACTTACTTTGGCGAATGCCACTATTGTTGTTATTTTTCTGGAAGAAATAGCCTAATTAAATGCGTCGAATCAATGATCATCGGATACTTGTTGTTTTGATTTGGTCAGATCATGTTATTTATTGTACACCATTTTGCGTTTCTTTAGAACTTAACTGAAGTTTCGTTTGTACTACTTCTAGCTTGCAATCAGATGCGTGTATAGTTTCGTCATCAGCATACATATTGACACCAGGTGTAATTTTTGGTATTCATATAAGCAACATGCAAACAAAGTCTCATTACTGTTCGTGAATGCTTCCTAAAATTAAAGCTTGAAAACTTTTTTTTCTATTTTTACTAAGCGTGGCATTGTCGCCGCCGCACTCAAAAGCAATCCCAAGCTCGGTCTTTACATAATTATATTCACAACAAACAATCTTATTTACCATCGGTCAATGCTTACTTAAGTTTATTGTATGGAAATGAATTGTCCGCGGACAGACGGACATTACTATCATAATGCCATAATTCGTCCGAAATGAACTATTGACATTTAAAAATGCATGTTTATGTTTGGAATTTGTAAGTTTGCCAATGACCACTTACAATTGTGAGGTTTTTGTTATAATGCATGAAGTGATACTTTCCTCTTCAGTCACATTATTGCATACACTGCGGTTCCCTTTCATATCAATGACATTTTCAATATGTAACACTGTTTCATACATATAGTTACGTACATGTTTATCGGTCATATTTAAAACTGATTAAAAGGTTATAAACTGTATCTAAACAACCGACCAAAGTAAAAATTGCAGTAAAACCCTTCATGATGACCACTCCGAAATTAGGACTAACTTAATGACATTACCACTACTCCAATGTCGCATGTAACATACTTGCAATATTTTCTTCCTTAAAATAAAGACCGCCCTGCGATTTAGACCACTATTTCTACTCCCAAAGCTGGTCATATAATCGAGGTTTTACGGTACATCCTTTTGACCAGATATCCCATATTAAATTGGAATCCTGATGAATTTTTAGAATTACTGTCTTTTTCGGAAAACAAACTTTGTCATCTGGATTTTCAGACAGTTAAACCACATATAAAGACCACCCGAAAATATTAACACTAGTGTTTGCCCGATTGTCGCCGACAATCGATAATCAGTCGGATAACTTCAACGTCGGCGACAATCGAGTCCAATTTTTCAGAATCGATGACGCTAGGTTAGGCGGATGAATGTTTTCTCTCTTTTCGGTAGTAGCTTTCCGGTAGTTTCTTTCCGATAATTTCTGAAGGGAGGTAATCCATCAAGACCGTAATGGATGGCAACAATAACGAAGACCTTTTTTCTTACCCAGGAAAGACGACTTCCCGGGTCTGGAAGTATTTTTACTTCCGAAAAATGAAAGATGGAGCTCCAGCTAAAGAAAATTTAGACATGAGCAGAGTCATTTGCACGCTTTGCAGGAAATCCTACGCCAATAAAGGTATGAAAATAATACCCCATCCACAATATCACGCTTGTTACGGTTATGTTACCCAAGATATTTTAAAGCCAATTTCGATTTGAGTTCCGAATTTTGATACTATTAAACTGAAAAATGAGGGTTCAGTAAGCTCTGAAATTGTAAGGCTAGTTGTTTATGATCTTAGGGCCAAGTTTTGTGACTGTCAAACAGTCTGACCTGAAATACTGTTAGAAAGTAGTTTGTAGCATTAAACTTATACAGAAACAGATTAACCTGGCTCATATTTAAGACAGAATGATAATACAGGACAACAGAAATTATAACATTTTATTTTTTATTATTTCCATTTTAACGTATATTAAATCAGTATCTACTGATTTGTTTATAACAAAAACTAAAACAGCTAATGAAACAACATGTTTCGATTATCCGATTATCAATCGGTTGAGCCAAGCCGATTTTCTCCGATAATCGATTCTGAAAAATCCACTCGATTCCTAACACTAATTAACACTTCAACTTCATTCTCTACGATGAAGTCTTATCCATCTAACAAATCATAATTTCTGATGGTAAACAGTGTGACGCATTACTTTAAAAGGCGTGGCTACAGTAGAGCTGTTCATAATTTATTGGACGTTGCACGATGTTTTGACGTGTGACGTCGCCGAGCACGCACGTTTTGCCACGAGTTGCTGTGAAAAAGCGTGCCGTAATTCCCTTTGCCGTCAACGTAGATGTTCCAACAGCCATTCGAAAAAGCCGTAATATCATGAATTCTTCTAGTTATTTCTGTGTTAATGAGGTTATTTACGAGTGTAAATATAAGGATTGAATCGATATTTCATGGTTTTCATTTGGGTATGAAAAACAGTTGGATTGTTTAAAGTACTCGAGAAGCCCTTCGGGCTTCACACACTTTAAACAAACCAACTGTTTTCCATACCCAAATGGAAACCATCAAATATCGATTCAATCCTTAAATAAGACCACATTGATGATATGACCACTATTTCAATTTATCTTTGTTATAGTTTTGCACTTATTTATACCCAAGAATTAAGACCACCCCACCATTAAGAACATTTTATCCTGTACCAAGGTTGGTCTTAATTGCGAGGTTTTACTGTTATTCTTTGGGAAGGATACCCTATATGAAATAAGAATTCTTAAAGATTTTAGAATTGTATTTATTCAGGTTATCTCTTTTCCCCTGTATCTTCAAAAAAGACAAAGACCTTACTCATCTAATCAGGTTCTGCACTGCCCGCATTTCCATTTATTATGTTATTTCTAACCATTATGCGATCAGCATGATCAGTGCATGTCCTGATGAGACACGGATGGGCCAAATGATCTGGCTCTATTTGTTTACACGTGTGGTATAAGGCATATTAATGAAGTAAAGGGTTAAAATGATTAGATAGTGTACTTTGGTTTTTAAAGCATTTTCGGAAGATTTTTAATCAAGCTATTTTTTCTTTACAGTTCTTACATTTCTTAATACATCTGTAAAATATAGATGCATTTATATAATTATTAATAATTTGGGTAAAATTGTATTGAACTGCATTATGCAGAGAGATTATGATACGATGTAAAAGCAATGACGACTATAGACGGCCCTTAAGATGTTTTCTTTAACATATTTAAAGTTGTTAAGACACTTTTTTTCAAAGCTATTAAAGTCTCTTTGCAGAACAGGACGACTTCTTAAGGACAGGACTAGATGTACATGTGTAACAAATGCACACTTAAAAAGCGGCTTAATTTATTGTATATAAAATAAAGGAAAATATCATATCATATTCCGAAATTTCGCGGTGTTGTTGATTTAGGAATGTAAAGAACAAATGAAAATAATTTGTTTTACTTTCTCAAAGAGACTGAGCAATGTAGTTGTCGAAACATTTAAATGGAACACGATATCAACTATCGCCAAATCGCAGAGGTTATATTAAAGGAATATTGATATTATATTTGAGTTTTGACTGATATATAATCCGGTAGATTGTGCATAATGTAATAAACAACTGTAAGGCTAAGCTGAGAAACGAACATGACCAACGACAGAGCCTAGCCACATATCGCCGAACACTGCCGATTGAGCTATCCCGAACAACTACATAAAAGGTTTGCGCAAATAACCCTTATATAGTGTACGTGATTATTTAACACCAGAAACAAATAACTATTCTGATAACACTGATAACAGTTCTCACTGGTTTGTACGGGCAGACTTAAAACACCGCATATACAGTACTAACGGGAATGGCAACTAATTAAGAAAGAGATGTGCAAGGTCAAGGTCACCAGTGGTGTTCAAACGTGTTGGTGTTTATAAGTCTTAACCATGTATTTCCTGTCCGCTCCATAACGTCTTAACCCCTTGAAGGAGTTTGAAGAAACTTTGGCCAAATAGTCAATGTGCAAAGCCTATGTTTCATTCGTGCTGGCTCAAGGTCAAGGTCACAAGTGGATGTCAAAGAGTCCAGCGAAATTGAGCGGCAAGCAAAACAATGTATGGTATATAATTACACAGATCATTTCCTGTCATGGATTGTACTATCACATTAATAAATGATTAGCCCAGTGTGAAAATACTTCATACAAAATTGAACACAGTCTACTTTACATTTCCTTTTTACGCATCAATTACATTTTCAACATTTATTCAGACTGCCTTGATTACTCATAGCAAAAAAGTTTTATATATACGTGTTTCTGCAGCGGGCTGTAGATATTTCAACGAGTAGCTTTCTTCGACTTTACACGCTAGTGGCAAAATAGAAACATACATGTACATAATTCGCTTGCAAAACACATAATTATCTAAAGATACAGATTTGTATTCATTATAACAAACAAGTAACAAAATAGAAACTGTTATATGTGAGATATAAATTAAACAAAACACAACAAACAAAACCATTAAAAATATTCCCGGACACTGACAATAACTCGAATGGTTTGACTTCGGGACCGGATATCTAGGTTAATAGTCGAGATTTTCGGACCCGGAGACACATCCCAAATTCCAAAATTCCCATCCTTCTGTTATTTAATTGAACGGTATTGTTTGCTTTATAAATAATTAATTCTTTCCGCAAAGATTACTCCAGAAACGAGTACAGATGTCTACCAAAAAAGATGTTTGTTTAAAATATTAAACATAGCGACTGAATCATGCAGAGGTTACAAATACCCACAACATTCATTACTTATCTGCGAACCAGCAGTGCACGTCTCGTTTTCACTGCTTCTAAACGCGCACCTCCAGTCCCGGCGATGATACCGATAAAATGAGGTGCGCGTATTCCGGTGAGCGAGGTGCGTGTATAAATTCGATGACAACAAGGTAGGTAATGTCTTTTTAGCAATATTTTCACGATCTGTACAAACGTTGCCAAAAAGTAAAAACATAGTTCGACCTTAATTAGAATAAACCTTCAGTGCGCTGAGTAGATTCCTGAAATCGTTGGATTCGCTGAGGTTTCCTCATTCTCCCTTAAATCTGAAGTGAGATTCAAAAGGTTGCTAACTGAAAAATCAGTAGTTTTTCTCTAAAATGACAATTTTCTCCACATCTATTGCATCAGTCGATCAGCATTAGTTATAAAACATTCATAAATCTTATTTCCCGCTGTGAACTCGATTTTATAGGTAAACTTTCTGTCAAAATTTGATTGGGACTGGAGGCGCGAGCTCGGGACTGGAGGTGCAGTATAAAATTTATAAGGATAAAAACTAACAAACGCGGATACAAGATACAAGATACAAAAAACTTTATTTAACGTCGGTTTTGTACTATAAAAAAACATTAGCTATAAGCAATTTTCCGACATAACAGTGATCATGTGACACATAGACATAAAAATACAAACAACAAAGCCTGTTAAAAGAAGGATACAATAGTAACATTAGAAAATAAAACACAAACTTGATAAGACTGACGTTCTAGCATATAAAATACATCACATGTCAAAAGGTTGCACATGAAATCACATAAAATTACATACATTTACACATGACACATGTACAGGTCTGACCAGTCCAGAACTGGATCATTCTGGTAAACTCCTTGTAGTTATCACATGATTTTACATGATTTGGTAGATTGTTCCAGACCTGGGCTGCCTCAAACCTGAACGACTTCTTACTATATGTTGTTGTTCGGACTTTTGGGACTGAAATTGTATTACTGTTTCTTAGAGTATAAGTTGATTGTTTGAATTCAACAAGATCGTGTAGATAAGGGGGAGATAAACGGTAAAGGCATTTGTATGTTTCTGTTGCTATGGTTCTAAGTCTAGCAAGATGTAATGTGGGCACGTTAACTTTTTTCTAGTAGATCTTCATAGGTTGAATTAAAATCATTAAAAACAATTCTAATTTCAAGGTGTTGAAGTTTCTCTAACTTTTCAGTATTCTGTTTACTACAAAAATGCCATATAATAGGACAAAAGCTGAAGTTTGACCTGATAAAAGATTTACAAAAGTTTACATTCTACAGATAAAAATTTACTTAATATTCTTAAAAGTACATTTAACTGACCAGCAGCTTTTTTGAGTAACCGGGTAATCTGTGCATCAAAGTTCAATAAAAAGTCTAAATCTACACCTAAGAATTTAACCTGATCTTATATTGAAGCAATATTTACATCATCTATGTTAAAACATTTCAGTTGATCATGGGTTTTCTTACCGACAGCTAAGGACTGAAACTTATCTGGACTGGCTTGCATTTTATTTATGTTAAACCAATTAATGAGAATTATGCTTTTTTGTTCTAGGGTGGATTTTAAAACACAAAAATCAGGATGGTTAAAAGAAAGGGTGCTATATCATCTGCATAGTTATACAGTGTAGACTTTTCTATAAAGTAAAAACTATCGTTTATGAAAAGATAAGAGGTACCAAAATAGATCCCTGTGGGACGTTTTTGATAGTTTCAGTCCATGAGCTGTGTACGTTACCTATTTTAACCCTTTGTTTTCTGTTAGTTAAATAATTATGTACAAGTGAAACAGAGTTGTCTCACAAGCCATATGCTTTGAGTTTAAGAGCAATGAGGTTATGTGGAGGTTATGAGGAGAACGTAAATGAACTAAATTCGGTAAACGAGTAAGGAAATGGAAATAATACGATGCATTATTATCATTTATGGATCTCATGTAATATATATATTTATTGCAATTTTGACAGAATACTGTAGTGAATTTTTAACTCTTAAAATTTAGAAGCAGATAAAGCTATTATTTAAACTACTATTAGTTACGTCATAAGTATGTTTGTCTGACATCGGTATTGACTTTACATCAAAGGTCACTATAATTATTTTTTTTATCATCATCATCTTATATTACAAAAACAAGCATACCTATGGTTGGGTATACAATGTGTATTTCTAATACACAAGTATGGTTTAAATCAGAAAGTGTTGAAATTTCAATCTGTAAAAAGTATAGCTCTAGACTACTATAATCTGTCAATCTTGCATTCCAATTCTGTATAAAGCTATCATAGATATAGAGGATATTTGTTTTTACCAGTGTAAGATAGAAATATATTTTCACCGAATGAGCTCCGGAATTCGTATTTTCACGAGTGGCAAAGCCACGAGTGAAAAAAAAAACATATTTCGGAGTTTACGAGTGAAATATATTTATATCTTTCACTGGTAAAAACAAATTTTCTTTTTATTTTATGCTTTTAGTGCACATTTTGTGTGAATCTGACAGAAAAATTGCAAAAAGGCGCCAAAACCGCTTGTTCATGACCTGACTTCATGACGTCAAAAATCAAAATTTGAGTCCGTTTTCTAAACGTTCTCATTCGGTATGTTATGTGCGTTTGGGTACCAACGTGAAAAAAAACAGTGAAAATAAAAATGATATTCCACTGTTTGAAACAGTGAAATACCACTTTTATTTCACCGGAAATAATTCACTGAAAAACATAAAATAAAAAATTAAATTATCGTCACCATAAGTATATAAAATATGTTTTTCTTTGAAATGAAATTCACTAAAGTGTATCTGACAAGCGAGGCCAGATTAAGTTTATTTTGTTGGTTAATCTTATTTCAATACCATTTACCATCATTTGTAAATATCACACCTTCATTTAAAGTAAGCCACTCGCGTCCCCACCAGTTTCACTGCGTCGATTTCCACAACAACGTTGCCACTTGCAGTACAATCTATTTCTATACGAAAATCTCGAGTAGGAGTCAGAAAAACCTAAAACAGAGGAAAAAAACAACATAACAATGGGCTTGTCCAGCTTCTGTCTATCGAATTAAGCCGACCTGAAAAAACTTTTCTTGAATTCTAAACATACATGTAACATTTTATCAAATAGTTATCAACAAACAAACAGCAAAAACAATGGTAAGTTTACAATAACTTAACAGTAATGTGACAAAAACAAGGTTATTTAAACTATTTTAGTTTGACTATCGCCAAGTTTTGTTAAAAAGTATTGTTTACAGAAAAAAAAGATATTTTATTCGCTCTTATCTTCCAAAAGATCATGCTTCCTTATATTAACCCTTTCCTCAATATATACACATTTTTACGCATGTGCGACCAGTATTGATCCAGATCAGCCGGCACATCTGTACCATCTGATCAGGATCTGCACTGGTCGCATTTTGGTCAGAAATAACCTAACAAATAAAAAAAGCGAACAGTGCAGATCCTGATCAGATGGTACAGATATGCCGGCTGATCTGAATCTACACTGTTCTCCCATGCAATAAAGGTGTGTCCATGGTGGAAAGGGTTAACAAAGAATCAGGTGGCAGTTTTACTTATCCATAATTAGTTATAATCTTACTCGTTGTCTTTATAAGCGTTGTCCTGTTTGTTTAACTGTTTTTTTTATGTTCACTTCTTTTAACATAAACTACGTGTTACACAATGCCTTAATTTGCGCATCATGGAAAACCATTTGCAGACTTAGGAAAGAGAGGGACAGGTGACCAATTTAGAAAAAATAAGACGTATGGCGGTCGTAAAAAACCGCCCCGTAAATTTAATCAGTGCTGTTATCAGTTACGTTCTTTGAAGATCATTGAGCACGACTTTCGTGTAAATGAGTAGCGCTGAACCTAGGGCTAGGCGGCGTGGACAGTAATATGCTTTTCTATTACCGTTTATGAACAGGCCTAATCAAACCAAGTCTCAAATACCGGTATTTCGATATTTGTTCAGTTTGATGGCTTTCAAAGCTCCTTTTCATCTTTTTTATTATAGGTTAGTTTTCTCATACTGCAGTATTTCTCAAATAATAAAACTACATGAAATTATATCCGGAATTGATTTTGTAGATCGTGTAAGATGGTTTCTTTCGTTCCTGATTCTACTTTTATTGAAGGACTTCACGTTTCTGTCCAACAAATCGATGTGGTTCATTCAAGGAGATCATAAATGCACGATTGATTCTTGTAAAATAATCTAGGACTACTGGAGTAAACTACAAGGAAACTGAACGGATGAAACAAATGGTTTGCTCTTAGAGGGGACGACGTCGATCTAAAAAAAACAACAAGAAAAATGCAAACTTTTTACATGATTAATCGTACGCATGATGTCATTCCCAAATCATTTTCTTCTATGATTCAAAATACACTGTAAAAACACTGTAGAACCAGCCTCAACGTTGTTATATATTGAACCGAAACTGACAAAATAAAACATGAAAACATTCTTGCCGTTGTTATGTGTTTAACAATTGCTGTACTCCAAAAAAATGACAATATAAAACCTACCGACTACGGAGGTGTTAACATTCCTGCCGTTGTTAAATGTAAAACAATTGCTGAACCTCAAAAACTGACAATATAAAACCTACCGACAACGGAGGTGTAAACATTCTTGCCGTTGTTATACAAGAATGTTTAACAATTGCTGTACTCCAAAAACTGACAATATAAAACCTACCGACAACGGAAATGTAAACAATCGTGCCGTTGTTATATGTAGAACAATTGCTGAACCTCAGAAACTGACAATATAAAACCTACCGTCAACGGAGGTGTAAACATTCTTGCCGTTGTTATATGTTGAAAAGTTGCTGTACTCTAAAAAATGACAATATAAACCTACCAACAAAGGAGAGGTACACATTCTTGTCGTTGATCTTGCTATATTCCAAAAACTGACAATATAAAACCTACCGACAACGGAGGTGTAAATAGTCTCGCCGTTTAATATGTTGAACAGTTGCTGTACACCCAAAACTGACAATATAAACCTACCAACAACGGAGGTGTACACTTTCTTGACGTTGTTATTGCTATACTCCAAAAACTGACAATATAAAACCTACCGACAACGGCGGTGTAAACATTGTTGACGTTGTAATATGTTGAACACTTGCTGGACCGCAAAAACTAACAATATCAACCCCACCGACAACGAAGGTGTAAACATTCTTGACGTTGTTATATGTTGAACAATTGCTGTACTCCAAACTCCAAAAACTGACAATATAAAACCTACCGACAACGACGATGTTTACATTCTTGTCGTTGTTATATGTTGAACAATTGCTGAATTCCAAAAACTGACAATATAAAACCTACCGACAACGGCGGTGTAAACATTCTTGACGTTGTTATATGTTGAACAATTGCTGTACTCCAAAAACTGACAATATAAAACCTACCGACAACGGCGGTGTAAACATTCTTGCTGTTGTTATATGTTGAACAGTTGCTGTACTCCAAAGCGTTACCCAATTACCGGATCCATCTTTGGCCTTTATTGCCCGTACTCCACCGGCATGGAACGTTTCGTAGATGGTTAAATTTATAACCTGCACTGACTCGGTAAATTGAATCTGTGGAATTTAAGAAAAACGTCAGAAATTCATAACATTACATTGGTTTTAAGTCCAAAATTATATTTTATCGTATGTTTTTGGGCGAATTATAGTTACTGACGTTAGACAAAGGAAGAAACTCCACTGTTATGTGAGTGATACCGGTTCTCGCGATTTTCGGGTACCGGGTCCCACTGTTATGTGGAAGTGATACCGGTTCTCGGGATTTTCGGGTACCGGGTCCCACCGTTATGTGGAAGTGATACCGGTTCTGGGGATTTTCGGGTTCCGGGTCCCACCTTTATGTGGAAGTGATACCGGTTCTCGGGATTTTCGGGTACCGGGTCCCACCATACTGGACGAACCTCTAGACTTTACGAGAGGTTTTAGTTTCTCAGATGTTTTATCACTATTTATACTTTGTACGTGTATTAGTACATTGTATAGAAAAAATAGACTTCAGTTTACTTCGTAACTTTCCATTTTGGCTTTTGTACAATACAGTTAACTTAATAAACTAATTTGGCCACCCAAATTTCTCTTTTAATTTCATTGCAACATTTTTATTCTTTAACATATACATGAACTCTGATAAGATACGCTATTCGAGTCGTTCCTAGCTTTTTCTGAAAGCTGCCCTTGTACATAATTATACAATGTTTTAAAAAATCGCCATTCCTGTGTATGTCGAATGTCATTTACTATCATAATGCAATTAACTGCCACATTTCACATGACGAATACATTATAATATGTGTCGAATTATATCTATTTAGCTACAGAGAGAAAAATAAACATAAAACAGTTCAATGTTTTTATTTTAATCTGGTATTACAATTAAATTATGGCTCAATCATTTCAAGTCATTGAACCATATATATTTTGAATGCAAATAAAAATATTGAACATTAATAATTGCGGAACTTTATCGCATGAATATTTATTTTTACGTCATAAATATAACATTATATTTTTGTATATATTTTATCATGTAATAATTGACTCAGGGACGGTTTGGCGAGAGTTATCCTAAATTTTGCTAAAAACGAATTTCATGTAATTAAAGGTCAATCAACTAAAAATATTGCTCTAAATTGCATGTTTTTAATATGACCCCTGATTAGCAGGCAAAACATTAAAAAACGTATTAATCAGCAGAAATTTTATTTACATTAATCACCTTCAAAGTACCCAATATTATTATTACCTCCCTTTCTATTACACTGTTCTAATTTGACCCTGTAGTGTAAGTAAATAGTATTAGATTCATTTAAGAAAAAAATCAATAAAGATTCAAAGGACATTTAATAATTGATTCCAAGAGACAACAGTTCTTTTTACAACCTCTCTTGACATGACCAAAGCACAGGCGGCAGTATGGGACCCTACACGCCCCCCGCCCCCCCCCCCCAACCCCACCTCCCTGAACCCTGTGCTTGAATTTCACTAAATGACCTCTTAAAACAATTTAAAGCACCACATTTATACATATAATAAACCAAAAATATGATTTAAATAAAAAATACTGGGTATACCCTTTACTGGTATATTATCATAGACAAGGTTGGAAAGGACTCTGTCACTATCTATCTCTTTGTTAAAAATTTTCACCCATTAAATATAATCCTTGGTACTTTAAATGCACATGGTGTTACTTTCCTCAATTCCGAAAACCGATTGCCGAAATATTAATCCGTTTTTCATGGGCATCAGAAAAGGTAACCCCAGCGACCAGCTTTTTGTTAGGTCGGAAACAATGTGGAACACGACAAAAAGCGATTTCGGTTATTTGTTGAAATGCACAGATAAAATGAACTTTGATCAATACCTTATCGTCAAATAACATGCAAGGACCCTTTTATTTGTCTATTTTTCTCTCGGTCTTCAAACCATTGGCCATTTCTTTCATCGTATGAATTATAACGCTTCGTCTCCCATTTTGTTTTCTACGAGTGTTAACTGTCTCGATCGATTTCATTGGACGAAGGTTTCCGCTCGTAAATTTCCGACAATTTTCGGCTGGTACAATAGTAATACTACATTAATGTGCAATAACCAGTCGAAAATGTAAACAGGAAGCGCATGTAAAGAAAAAACAACAACAAAAACATGTTAAATGCAGAGCAACAGTTTGTTGCGGATTTAGCAGATCATGGACACAATCTCTTTATTGATGGGTCGGCAGGGACAGGCAAATCCTTTTTGCTGCAGTCAATTAACCGCAATTTCTCTAGAAAAGGCAGAAGTGTTGCACTGACCTGTATGAACTTTGACAGAGACCTAAATGCTCAAACAATTCACAGGTGGTTTGGCATATAATATGGAAGATATAATCCTTCAGAAGTGATTGCGCTTGTGAAAAGCAATGAAATAAGTATAAGCAGAATAAAAAACACAGATGTGTTAATAATTGATGAAATATCTATGCTTAGTCAAAAACTTTTTGATCAGATTTGCGAGATATGTTCTTTGAAAGACAAATCACACGTATTCGGCGGAATACAACTCATAGTTTCTGGTGATTTCAACCAGTTAGCCCCGACGCCAAACAAAGAATATAATGATGATGGCAGCTTTTGCTTCAATATTTCACGTTTTAAAAAGCTACACCATGTGAAAATTCTAAATGTTGTGCCACAAAAAGATACATATTTTATAAATGTTATAAAAGAGGACTCTACTGGATTAAATATTTCAGATTCTACTGTGGATTTTATCAAGTCATTGGACCGACCACTTGACAAAGGATGTGACACTATGAAATTATTTTCTAAGAAAGACTTAGTCAATTCATACAATAGGCAGATGATTCTAGCACAACCTGATGACCTATTTGAGTATACGGCAATAGATACTGGAGATCAAAAGCATTTGCAAAAATGCAATGCAGAGCAGAAGTTGTGGTTCAAAGTTGGAAGTTCCGTTATTTTAATTCGAAACCTCTCACAAATTTTGGTGAATGGATTGCAGGGGAATGTTATTCGGTGTGAAGATAGTGGTCCTGTTGTCTATTTTCCAGCCATAAATACAACACAAATGTTAAAGAAGGAATCATTTTCAGGTGATAATATAGACATTTTTTTATCTCTTAAAATTAAATATATTAAACAGTTGCATAAAAATGGGTTGTGGTATTTTTTTATAAAATACTTGTTTCTCAAATTTTGTTTCGAAATACTTCAGAATAAAAAAACAACATCTGTATTTCTTGTTTTTTTTTC
Organism: Corbicula japonica; assembly: GCA_038501625.1. NCBI lineage: Eukaryota > Metazoa > Mollusca > Bivalvia > Venerida > Cyrenidae > Corbicula > Corbicula japonica. The sequence continues at coordinate 9,328,220 of JAZAYU010000017.1, read as the reverse complement.
AGTTTACAGTCCCCTTGCAAACAGAACCCTTGCAAATAGAGACCAGGTACCCTTCCTGTTGGCCTATGCCATAACTATTCACAAATCTCAAGGGATGACAGTGGACAGGTATAACTTCATAAAACTAATATTATTCTTTTTATTAAATGACTTCATCATTATAGAATAAAACCACACAAATTTCACTAAATTGTATCTAAATGTTATTTTTAATCAATTGATGAAATAGATTTCCATTATATCCTTTGATACAAATTTTATTTCAAATGTGACCAGTATAGATCCAGATCAGCTGACACATCCATGCCATCTGGTCTCAATCTGCAGGTACAGTGGGCACTTTTTGGTCAGTATTAAAAACCAAATAATTCCAAAAGCAAAACCAGGGTCTTTTACAGTGTAGATCTTGATCAGACAGGACAGATGTACCTGCTTCTAAGGATCTACACTCTTCGTCCATGTGGTAAAAGTTGTGATCTAAGGAGTAAGGGTTTCTTAATTGTTCAAACTTCACTGGATAAACTCTATTAACTATAACATAAAGCTCTGTTAAACACTATTTAACAAAACAATTATAAAGGTATAGTATTAAATATTTAAATATGATTTACTTACATCCATGTATCTTTAATTTTGCAGAATTGAAATTGACTGCCGCCATATCTTCAGACCCGGACAACTTGGAGTAGGAATGGGTCGTGTACGGAATGCAGCAAGATTAAGAATTATCAATTTTCATCCGTATTGTTTATCACAGCCAGACTCCATTGAAATCTACAATTCTGAAGCTTCACTTGAACTGAAGAAGGATCTGACATGTTGTAGAACCAAGAAGGCATTGTAAGTATTGTTTATAATATATCTATGAAGTTCAATAAGCAGCCAGGTTGGTCGAGTCTCTTTATATTCAGTTATTTAATTTATCAGTATAAATTGTTAATGGTCAATTTACATGAACTCTTCTTGCACTACTACTAAATTATCCGTGCTCTTAACATCTTGTCTTACAGCTATAAAAGAACATGTAATTAGGTATTGTGATAAGGTTTTTGAAACTTCTGGCAAAAATTTATTTTGGTCGATTAAAAATTCAAATGACGTTTTGAAAAAGCTTAAATCAAATAATTTTCGGGCGTTCTGTTTGTCTACTTATGATTTCTAAACATTATACATTTCGCTCACTCATAATTTAATAAGAGACAAACTAACCAGTCTCATTGAAAAAACGTTTCCTAGAGAAAATAAAACCTTCATCGCTTGTTATGAACATAGGGCAGTTTTTACAGATGGTTCTTATGATAATTATACCTTATGGACTTGTCAAGACCTAATAGAGTCGCTAACTTTCTTACTGGATAATATTTATGTTAGATTCGGTACCTCTATTTATAAACAAGTAATAGGCATCCCAATGGGTACTAATTGTGCACCCCTTGTTGCTGATCTGCTTTTATACTGTTATGAAAGAGACTTTATGTTATCTCTTTCTACTGAACATCAAGATGATATAATTACAGCTTTTAACAACACCTCGAGTTACCTTGATGATTTATTAAATATAGACAATAACCATTTTCCATTACTGGTTAATAAGATTTATCCTAAAGAACTACAACTTTATAAAGCGAACACTTCAGAAAAGCAAGAAAACTTTCTCGATCTAAATCTGTCCATTGAAAATGGTTATGTCACTACTAAAATTTATGATAAAAGAGATGATTTTAATTTTAATATAGTAAAATTTCCGTTTTTAGACGGCGATGTTCCCCGTGCAACATCTTATGGGGTTTATATCTCACAGCTTGTTCGCTTTTCAAGAGCTTGCAACAATGTTAATGATTTCAATGAACGTAATCTTTGCATTATAGAAAAACTTTTAAAACAAGGTTATCGGCGATACCCAGATTTAATTCATAAATACAAATGCAGTTTAAAATCACAGCAACAAGGTATTTCACAGCCAGTTTTTTATGGAGATTTAATTTATAAACTTAAAAAGATAAAAGGCAGTGTTAATTTCTCCCGGTTATTCGTAAAAACCATCTGTAAATTTAAAAAGAAAGGTTACCAACATGATATTTTACAGCGCTCTGCAGGCCTGGTGATTAACCCTTCTACAGTTGATCATTATGCTTACCTCTTTGGTTGCACGACGGTGGCAGGGGTTTAAGAGTTTATGAAGGTTAATGGGGAAATCTTTTCTTAAAAGAACCTAGAAGCTCGATTTGTTTCTTTTATCCCTGTCATCGTGTTCTTGCTGATTTTACTCCCGGAGCTCTGGTCTCGGTAAGATCATTGAGTACCCGCCCCTTTCGGCTTTGCAATGCTCTTAGCTTTTTATGTTTTATATGTTTGTGTGCTTTTGCATGCAACATTGTTAAGCCGATAAGTGGGTTGGAGTCTTTTCACCAAGACAACTTGTACTTGTATTGTGATATGAGAACCTGTAGGGGCAAGTGTGAGGTTGGTGCACCCTAGAACCTGGTTTAAACCCCCAGTGGCAATTTGATTTGCCACTGACCGTTCCAAGGCGGTAACCCCTCGGGTTCTCATTTTTGTTTATTGTTAGTGGTGTCTTTTTTGAAACTGATCATTTTATTAACCATGCTCTCTCCCCCTCTCTTCTTCTTGACTGTGTGGGGAGGCTGTTTTTTCTGAATGTGTCGATTCCTGATATGCATATTTCACCTTTTTACAATCTTATCACTTTAATTTTTTTCACATGTTCGTCTTTAACTGAATTTGGAAGTCCACGTTTTTCTGTTTTTTTGGAAGAAAAAGCCAAGGATGGGGACTTAATAGATGACTTTCCAGCATTAGCTTTCTGTGATACTAAATGTTGACCCAGAATAATGGAATTTAAGTTTTGCCTATACTGCAAAACATTAGGGTTAGTCTTGGCCCCATTAAATGTTGCTCTTTGCTGACAAAAATGATTCTCTATAGCATCCGAGTTAACCATGTCTGGTATGATATGTATACTTTTTTTCACAAGCAAAAGTTTACATAGTTCTATGAATCCAAGCAGGCAAGATTTGATGTCTTCCATACACTGTGTAGACATAATGTTCTTTGCTTTTTTCTTTATTGTTGGCAAAACTTGCCTCCCAGTCTGAGAACCAGGTTAATGCCTTTCGCAGATCGTTAAGCCTGTAATCCTCCTCGGACATGATTGGACGTCTATCTTTGAAAATGTTGATAATAGAGGAAGTTGTCCTGAGGATGTAAATGGCTTCACTTAAAACAGCACCATTTGTTAGAGAACCCTGATACTGTTGAAATAAATTTAACATTTCACCATCTAAGACCTCTTCTGCCAGGTGATTTCGCATTTTACTCTGTGAGCTGGGAAATATGTGTTCATTGGTTAATTTACGGTGGATTTTTAAAGCATTACCTTGATCCCATAGAAATACATCAATCCACTTTTGCCATTGGATTACTTTTCCATTGGATAATGTCAAATTTCTAGTGCAGCCCTTTTTTATGCCACTCTTCATAATGTTGTTTCGAATTTTTTTTTACAACGTGAGAAGGATCCATAAAAAAAACAATGCTGCTGTCATAAGGTGATGGATTGAGGGAGGTCATTGTTTCAGGACTTTTACCAATATAAATGTGCATGAATGTGCGGTTGCTTTGTGCTCCATCCATGCTAACATGTGTTGTTGTGAAGCCGTACATCTTTAAATGTTGGACTGCCTCCCAAAACGACACAAACAGCTCATGAGCCTGGACATTTGTTGTAAGGAAATGGGCAAAGCGGAACCGGAATCCATTTACGCCAAGGAACATCAGTTGGAGGACATGTGAGCTCAGAATGGATTCTTTCTTTCCTTTCCGAAGGATTTCACAAATGTTGCCTTCTTCCCCAGTGCCCTGTAACCTAACTAATTCTATACAATCACCGTTCTTTGAGATTTGAAGGTCTTGTTGGATGGCCGTTTCATCAATCAATATGCCACCAACATAGGCTTCCTCAAGAAGGTTTAGTCTATTGGCCTCAGCATGCATCCACCTGAAAATTTAAATTGGAACTAAAAGGGCTACTAGACTTGTGTTATCTACACACAAATGTATGATACCCAAAGACTATTCAAAAGTAACTTGACCCATACTCATAGAATTGGCTTTTTTAACCCTATACTCTATAATATGGGCCACCAGTGTAGATCTAGATCAGCCAGCATACATGTATCTGTGCAGTCTGATCCAAATCTACACTGTCAGATTTTTGGTAAGGAATAATCTATTAAATCTAGAAGCAGCCAGTGTAGATTCAGATCAGATTTCACAAATGTGCAGACTTTCTGGATTTACACCAGTCAGTGGCCACACATGGGATATTAGCCATATTCCAAGGAGTAATGGGTTTATTCTTCATTTAGATGCTTAAAACAGTATCAGAATAGCATGTCAGAACATTATTCAACAGTGATGATAGTTTTAAAAAGACTTACTTTAAAAAAATATTGGGATATTCTTGATAAATATGGTATAAAAGATTCCTCAATTGAGAATATAAAGTCATCTACCAGCTAAAAAATCATAAAAAACTAAACTTTTCTTCATAAAATAATGCATATAATGTTTTCTTTTCTTCTTTAATGCATGAAGTGATGTTTTACAACATCAAATAAAAGTTATCCCTTAATAAATCATTTATACATATTGTATTACCTAAACACTTCCTGGTTAAACCCTACGCTGTGCCTGATTTTGCTTTCATAGCTAATCAATAGCCTTGTCGAGTGAAGAACCAGCATGTTACTATCTCTGATCATAGAGTAGACCTGCGGGCTCCTGTTGTATATCTGCAGGCATGCTGTAATCATTTCCTTACTCCATCGTCTACTTTTTGGATTTAAGCCAGCATTTCTAGATTGGGATATGACAAGTTCCAGCATTTCTTCGGATGCATTGGGAATTAATTTCTTAAAGTCTTCTTTTGTTGCTTCTTTTGCATTGTTTATTTTGTTTCCAGAATTATTAGGTTTGGAATTAAATGTCATTTTTTGGCAAACTTTGCAAGTCCCAGAGCGTGAATTATAATATAGTACCTTAGAACAAAGTACGGACCTAAGTTGCCTTGTACAAATACCACTTCCAATATCTTTTACAGTTTTCACATTGTGGTACCTAGAACAAATGGTTGACTGTGTTACTTTTACACCTACACATAGCCTCATCTTATGCACTAATGTGCAAACAACTCTTACACTTTCTTCACAGAGTTCAAACGAATTGGTTATACATAGTTCTTTTAAATCTACCTTTTTTCTCCAATAAAAACATGGTACGTGTAGTCATTATTGAAATGCACTATCTTTCTTACATTATTTCCATTGACAGTGTAACTTGTCCTTAATTCATAAACAACCGAATCATCATTCAGCTTTACTAGTTGAAATTCCTCAGGCATCATGGAAGACAAAGTCTCCAAACTACATGCTGCATTGGACTGAGTCTTGATTGGCCCCAGTGGCTTCAGTTGTATTCCAGCATAAACATTGACTGTGTCTTTACCCAGTCTGATTTTTTTCTTGACACTGTTGGAAACAAACTTGTCACCAGTTCTGAGAATTCTCTGTTTTTTCCACTAGAAATGAAACCACTATCTGTACATTCCAGTACATATGCTTCATACAAGAGATTCATGCTTATCGAGCCCTCTCTTTTTTCTTTCAGTCTGGACAATAACCTGAAGAAATATAACATTTTATAGTACTTGATATTTCAACATTTATGAAAATTGTTTATTTAAGGAATAACAGTTAACTATTTTATGTTTGTTTACAAAAATAAAATTCAGCATGACGGCACAGTTATTGTCTTTGAAATGGACATGTATTTGCTCTATCTAGAACTTGAATTAACATTGCCAACACCCACCCTATGTCGTTCTGTGAATGCCATTGAACTGTGTTACCCTGATGGATGAGCTCTAATTGTGGGCTTAAATTGAATGAACGTTGTAGTTTTTTTTTTCATTTCAGTACAAAGTATGCACTAAAAGACACGTAATACACGTTGCGTGATCGATTTTGCAATGGTTGTTTATTTAGGAAGAGCAGATAAAATTGTTTAGAAAACGTAAACGAGCTACCGTGGGAATTACCCACAATGCATTCAGATAAATAAACAACATGGCTGCCGCAGGATGCAAACGCACGGCGTTTTTATTTTAAAACAATTTTAACAAGTTATTTCATCGTTTAAATAAAGCAAAAGGAATATAGTCGAACAGTAGGTTACATAATTTGATAAAAACTTAAAGTTAATCACACGAATTTGGTTATTTAAAGAAAAATGAAGGGGTTAAACATGCGCGAACGTCTAAGAGAGACGGTGTATTGGTCTAGAGAATAATTATGCAAGTATAAGGCTTTCTCAGTTCTTCTTTCTATAAGTTTCACCAGATATGCACGTTAGACTACTTTCAAAATCAGAATTGGCTTCTGAATTGCTGTTTTTGTAGAGCATCGAATTTTTCCCAAATGATTTTTGAAATGCTATAATACCCTATATTTTCTATTTTCAGAGAAGAGGACACACAGTCACATCCAGTTGATGACTTTTGGATTGAAAGTGAATTTGAAGTCAATGATACTGATGCAGACTTTGATGAACAGTTCAATGATACTATTTCAAGGATAGACATGAGTGCAGCTGATGAAACTGATACCATTAATTTACCAGAAAAATATTATTTAGATGCAGTATTTCACAGTTGTATGACTGAAAATCCTGCTACACCTATTCAAGCGTTAAAGCAGAAAGACTAGCAGATATGTATGCAGATTTTCATAAGTATCAAACTGGGGATAATTATAGAATTCCAGCTTTACTGTTATTCAAAGAATCACAGTTTACAAGTGCACATTCTCATATTTGCACAAACATAACTGTGTCAATTAGAAAATTTTGTATTCAAGAAAAGGCTGATTTATATACTATTAGTGATAGAGAAATTTCCATTAGAACTGTAACAGAAGCAGCAAAAGCAAGGGTAAAATATGTTGGTGGGTACTGTATAAATGCTACAAAAAAGCCTTATCAGAAAGAATACAGAGCAAAAATGTATGCTACTTCCATTCAAGGACAAGAAGATTTTAAGAGAGCAGAGGAGAAATTGAAGATATTAAATACTTTTACTGAGGAGGAAGAAATTTTGAGACAAAACTCCACAGATAAAGCATCTCTTCTTGATCTTGACAGACGGCAGTATATAACTCGTGGTTTGCTAAATATCACAGATGATATGTATAGTTTCTTTGTAAAACTTTGCGACATGGTGTTAAAAATTCTTATAGATAAAAATTTGAACATTCATAACAGTCATCTCCATGAGAATTCATTGAGTGAAATATTGAAATCAACACACCTGTTTGAATGTTTTACACACATAGTGTCAGCACAGAATATAAGCACATTTGAAATATCAACAAAGCTTACAGTTATAACTGATGACAACAGCATAATAACAAGTGTTATTTCAGAACTTGAAAGAAATGTAGAAAATATCTGTGTGCTATATAAAGAGATAACTGTGAAATTTTTAAATGTTATGTTTTATCAATTTCGAAAAGATGTACTTGAATCTTTTTCAGTAGCAAGAACAATGGCACACCGTAAGCAATTCAAGTCAGACAGCAAAAAAAATCTGCAGCTTCCAAAACTATGACATATGAGACTGTTGTTCAGGACAGAACTGGTCAAAAAGAGATGTCACACAGTTTAATGAAAGGAATGTTGTTAAATCAGTTGGACATATTCTGTTTAATGACCAAAAAACAGGTAATCCTGTTGTGCACAGCATACAACATGAAACCCCCAAAAAGTGACAAAAAATCTGTGTTAATAGAAAAATTAACAAAGGAGATAATTAAATCATACAACATGCCAAATTATAGCTGTTTAGGACTAACGACGGAAGATTTGTCACAACACACTTATGATGAACCAGTTCCTTCGACTTCACAGGATGTTACTCGAGGTCTTCAAACAGCAGAAGGTCAACCTCTGATGGAAAGCTCTGAAAGTCAAGCACCAAAGGAAGTTCAACCACCAACAGACATTCAGTCACATGTCGGTGGTCAACCACCTGATGAAGAGGATGATAATGATGATGAATTATGTGGGCGATGCCATAAGACTGGCAAAGCTGGTGTGCTTTGGATTCAGTGCTCAGTATGCTCAGTTTGGTTGCACAGGAACTGTGCTGGACTTTAAGATAAAAAGAAATGGAAAAAATATTCCGAGGAAGGAAAGGACTTTTTTTGTTCTCAGTGTCAATAATTAAAGGTAATTCTTAAATATTATCTCAATCAATCCAATATTATAGTGATATAAGTATGGATCATCATATATTGGAGATTGTTTTAAAAATACAAAAGTTACTCCATGTAAATAATACAATTTATCAATTAGGGTCATTTAAACTAGCTGTGTTTCCTTTAATAGATTTAAAATTGTTTAACAGAATTCTGATTAATCAGCTTTTAATTTTCTTTAAAATGTAAAGAACCCTCTTTATTTCATTTTGTGCCAGTCCAATCATTGCTTAAAGGAATAGCTCTTTACTCCATGGGATATGGCTTATATTATGTAATGAACAGTGTAGGTCTAGATCAGGCGGCAAGTCTGTGCTGTCAGATCAAGATAAACAATGTTTGCTTTTACATTCATAGGGTTATTTTTGACCTAGCGGCGACCAGGTAGATCATTATCAGACAGCATGGATGTCTTGGATGATCTGGATCTACACTAGTTGCACATTCTTTAAAAGGCATATATTTATTTATTAACTGACCAGCAAATGGTGTAGACCCTGTTCATACTGTTTTGATAGGAAAGCTGATCTGGGTCTACACTGGTTGCACATTGAAATTTGTTTTGCTTATTGCCTAAAGGATTACCTAACATGTCATCTTTTATTGAACTAGCACATACGATAACAGGAACCTTGGGGTGTAATTATTTTGGGGCAGGTTTAAAACAATAAAATGAATAAATTTCATTTTGTTTAAGTGTTATTGTTTTGTATTTAATTAATACTAAAATACTAATATTAATCCTGTACAAATCATGCTGTTGTAAGCTGTCGACAAGATGTAAATTGGTATAGGTGTAGTAGATTTGAATCAGGCGCCCTCAATTGGTTGAGCAGCAGCACTGTAAGCCAGAGGTCCGAGGATCTATGCTACTCATTTCACCACAAAAACACACAGACAAATGATCAGATGCAACCTAAAATAAACCTTACCTCTGCCTTGAATTTTATACATGTCATGGCTGCCTCTAGGTTAGGGAGTTTGCAAACACGTGTACCTATGCTGCAGATTGGGTAGATGAGATTGGGGGTGGGGGTGTAGTTTGGATGGAGAGTATGCATAAAACCAATCAAAGACAATATTTGTCCGTCAGACTTCATTATACTGTATTACTCTATTATTTAACGTAAAGAACTAGTATTCACAATAATGTTATCTGTTGAATTATGTATGTAGAGCCCAGTTACAAAGATTTTGAGTACGAAACAGATACATATAATGTAGCATGCTAACACCGTTTTTTACTGTTTCTTCGACTTGGAATAACAGCATTTATTACTTACCAATTAATTATCTCCATCTTTGATGGCTGAAGTAGTGGTTTCGACCTTTTTCTTGTCTTTATTTAAAAACCGCGCTTTGTTAATATTTTGCGAAGCAATGAGGTGTGAAAAATATTGCTCTGTACGGAAATTTACGAGCGAAAACCTCCGTCCAATGAAAACGCAGTTGAATACTTGGAGAAGACAAAATGGATGCCGAAATGTTGAATTTGATAGATAAAAAGAAATGGCCAATGGTTTGAAGACCGAGAGAAAAATAGACAAATAAAAGGTCCTTGCATGTTATTTGACGAAAAGGTATTGATCAAAGTTCATTTTATCTGTGCATTTCAACAAATAACCGAAATCGCATTTTTTCGTGTTCCACATTGTTTCCGACCTAACAAAAATCTGGTCGCTGGGGTTACCTTTTCTGATGCCCATGAAAAACGGATTAATATTTCGGCAATCGGTTTTCGGAATTGAGGAAAGTAACACCATGTGCATTTAAAGTACCAAGTGCTGGCCGAAAAGGATTATATTTAATGGGTGAAAATTTTTAACAAAGAGATAGATAGTGACAGAGTCCTTTCCAACCTTGTCTATGATAATGTACCAGTAAAGGGTATACCCAGTATTTTTGTTTAAATCATATTTTTGGTTTATTATATGTATGTGGTGCTTTAAATTGTTTTAAGAGGTCATTTGGTGAAATTCAAGCACAGGGTTCAGGGAGGTGGGGTTGGAGGGGGGGGGGGGGGGGGTGGCGTGTAGGGTCCGATACTGCCGCCTATGGACCAAAGGAATAAACAAAACGAGCATACGTTGTAAACATATACAATTGATAACCAATTAGAACTTTTTGTGAGAGCATTATTTCTAAGTTTATGTTCTTAAGAACAAATTAAAGCAATTACCTCAATAAACTGATTCGCGTCCAGTGTGCTTGGTGCCCATGCATTTGAGTCATCTCCATAGTTCGGATAAATGCTTGGTGCTCCTATTACTTGTGCAGCGCTTTTTCTGAAGACAATCAAATCAAAGGGGTGGTATGGAAACGCATAGGGTCCCCCCTGATAATCTAGATCGCGATAATTGTTTAAACGTCAAAAAGCCTTATTTTTAAAGAGTTCACGGGATATTTTTACCGTTTATCTGCAATATTTTATTGGGTAAACACAGATATTTAACAAGAGAACATGTATATATTTAGCGAAATTTTGTGTTTTACGCAATATTTTTCGCGCAAAACTTCTTTCAATATTACGTCATCATGAACATGCTCTATAAACGTGGTGAAATGGCGGCTACATGTAGCTCTATTATTTAGAATGTTGGGACAGCCAAAAGAGAGTTTTAAAAAGCATAGTATGTGATCGATAATTGAAACAAGAAGAAAAAAATGAAAAAGTAAACTTAAAGAAAATTATTTTGGTCGGGAGTATAACATTTACAACTTTCCCGTGAAGAAATAAAAAAAAGTAAAAAAAATAAATAATGGAAGGTATTTTTATACAGAGATGGTGTACATGTAGCTACCACCAACAAATATTTCTGAGGAAATGTTTGTCAGCCAGGTATCCACGCCCTAACCTCTCCCACCACTGAACTATTTTTATCTCGCGCATCAGCACTTGTTATCATTAAACAGATGCCCCTTACAACCCCTTTCCGTGCCTTAAGATTTGATTCACTAAGTTTTCTGGCTGAGTCGGTGGGGGGGGGGGGGCACTACCCAACCACCACCGAGAACCACGCAACCCTAAATAAATGGCTACCGATTTGACTCTCGATTTAGGAATTAAAATAATGTACTTTTTGGTAGGGAAATGTGAAACCCCACCCCTGAAAAAATATCAGTTTGAGTGTAAAAATTATCACAAAATGGAAAATAAAAATTTAAAAATGTGGAGGTGGGTGACATGGGGTCAGGGCAGAGCAGGGTAGACATGGGTACCACTATCTGCCCCAAGCCTGAAGAATATCTTTGTTCTTCAGGTACCCACACCCTACCATCCCCACCCTTGGAGAATTTTTTACTCAGCCTGTCAACTTCTTATCATTATAAAGATCACATGTGTCTATATAATAATTTCAGGGGAAGTAATATTGTTACAATGATCTGACATTCTACCATCCCATGATTAGCTTGATCACCAATCAATTTAAGGGTGATATATTGATTCTGCTTTTCAATATTATCTCTGAACTGAAATCTATATGTGACCATGACATTTGAAGGTAGGGTCATGGTTCACTCCGTCTCACCAAGAAGAACATCTGTAGCAAGGCAATCTAAAATTCTCGTATAAATGACTGAAAAATGGTCAGGAAAGGATTTTTGTTAAAATTTTGAATTTGAAAGTCCTTTTGTGCCATGGCCTTTAAAAGTATGATCATGGTTCATAAACGCGACACTCCCTCTCACCAAAGGGAACATATGTAGTCAGTTATTTTAAAATCCGCGAATAAATGACTGAAAATGGTTCGGACAAGGAAAATGAACGGACAGAATGACGGACGGAAGGACGGACGGACGAAGAGCAAACCTAGAGTCATCAAACCCCATCCCCTCCCGATAAACCGGTAGGGGAATAAAAACAATTTTGAGTCAAATCATCTAGTCATTGATATTTAATATGCTGTAAATTTGAGGTTATACAACATAAAATATTGTTCTTTTCCAGAAAGTTTTGACATGGCTGAATTAATTTCGCGAAAGACATGGAAACATATCAGCTCTTTGTGCACAATTTTTCAAATCATAAAAATATGTTTTGGGATTTTCAAGAGAAAAAAGTCATAATATACGTGATATTAACACTGATTAAGGTGTAATCGCGCGTAAAAAATATCGCGATCTAAATTATCAAGGGGGACCCTATGCGTTTCCATATATATGGTGGTACGTTTTTGCGCATTTTTTGCGCCATAAAAGTTTATTTAGATATAAATAAAGCAGATAATAAAGCAGTCTTTATGGGGAAAAAATAATTTAACTGAATTATCATGAAAAAAAGTTTCAGTTTCATTTCAAAGACATTGTCGGTCATTAGTGACGCAAGTAACGTCAAAATGTGTAAAATATTTCTAATGAAAAGGGAAACTTTCAAACTTTTCAAATATTATATTAAATTCATGTCACTAGATCAAAAACAGTTGTTTAAATTAATAAACAAATTGTGTATTATATTTCTTTATCTCAAGATGCGAGATGAAGCCCTGGGTAAGTTTGTAATCAATAAGGCCTGTTTTGTTGAAGGACTATTGATAAAAATATAATTATTGTGCCACGAACCTAATATGACTTGTTATAGTCAAAAGATGTTTGAATATTTTTAAAAAACCTCGACAATTAGAGCATTCTGTTGTATGTGATTACGTCATTGGTGATGTCATATCATGCACACAAGTACAAACATCAAAACGAGTCTAAATTCCATTTTCAAACACATGTATTGTAATTATCCTAATATATTGAACCAACAAAGAAATGCATACTATAAAATCATTTTTTTCAAATTGTTCTTAATATACAATGTTTATGTTGGGTTCAAATGTTAATCAATTGATATAATTGATATAATTAAAAACACACACAAAAAGTAGGCATTTAATGAACGTAATTCTTAGAATTAAATTGAATTACATTTCAATGAACGTAATTCTTAGAATTAAATTGAATTACATTTCAAGTAGTGTACACTTAGTCTTGTTAAAGTATCGCAACTATTGCATAGTTCCTTTTTTCATCTATTAGTCTTTAGCCAGAAAACGTTTACAATTTTCAAGAAAAAAAATACAAAGATATCTTATTAATGTAAACAATTGGAGGGGTTTTGTGGGACGGGACGCGACATTTATATCATTCAATTAATATACACTTCAATAGTTTGTTTGGATTTAATAAAAAAAGTGCTCTTGCTGGTGATTATTTAAACGCAAATAATTTTTCCCATGTTAGAATCTCAAATAACAAACAAAGAAATATATTTACGTGTCAGTGCCGTACTGGGTGGAATACCCAGTCACAGTGCTAACCCACTGCTGTATTATCTGTGGTGCTTCACGAAAAGAGAAAACAACACTTTATGCAACAACAACAACAACAACAACAACAACAACATTATTGTAACATCCATGTCTTATGATCTTGATCTATATTGTTGGTTGTTTCTTGATTAGAAATAACCTAATGAATCTAACAACGAATAATGGAGATGCTGATCAGAAGGTACAGATGTTCCCGCTTATCTGGGTCTACACTGTTCGCCTATGAGATTAATGAGATTAAAGTCGTTTCTTTTGGGTTAATGATGATTGTGATGTTACATAAAAGTCCTGCTCTGAGAAAAACGAAAGTATGAACATGCCTTTGTTCGTGAAAATCCTATTACTGATTTTTTCTAACAATGGTTTCTCGATTTATATTCGACTGGATATCATATAGAACAATTTACTAATTGGGACAATCGAAGTACTTACTATTATATAAAAAAAACTGTAAATTTGCAAACCTATGCACTGAAACGGTGTTACGTCCCAGGAACCATTTACGAGACACTTTGATGTTTGCATGTCAAGACTTCCGGTGGAGGAGTGGAAGCCGCGCTTACATCCTGTGCGCATTGTTCGTCCAACCGCATAGTCATTACCCAACACTTCTCCATTCTGGGGTGGCAGAAATGACTCGCACTCTAAAACGCACGCATGATATTTGTTTTTAGAATTTGATATTTTAATCTTGGTAATCACACATAAGGTGTGTATTTCGGATTATTAAATGTGTGAAATTTAATTAGTTTCCGATACTCGGATTTTTAACCACTATATCAGAGATTATTAACTTCAATCTACACTCACCCAAAGTTCTAATTAGTCACTTTTTGTCCGCATTTCATGCAACTAAAAATCAAGCAACCATAAGACTATGAGTTGCTTGTTAAGGTCGTTAGTAGGACCTAAATCCTTATTAATCAGGAGCATTTTGTTTTAATAAATCTACTTCAAGGTACTCAGTTTTATAATTACCTCCCTCCCAATGACATACTGTTTAAGTCTTGACCCTGCGGTGTTGTGTAAGTAAATGGTAATAGATTCAAAAATTTAAGAAAATGATATGGCATAATTGGTTTCAGGACAAAACAGTTCTTTTGAAACCCTCCCTTGACAAATGGAAGAAACGGTTCTGGAATACAATATAAACATGTACAATTGATAACAAATAAGAACTTTGGGTAAGTGTACATCTATATGCCCGTTTTGTCTGTTTCTGGTGGAGAACTTGCATAAACTTAGATTCTCAAATTTTACGGCGATACTGGGCCTTAAGATTCTTGTTATGATAATTATTTATTCCAATACTATCGAAATGTTATAGTTAGTGTATCTATATATAAGTGAAGCTCTTACAATTAAGAAACCAGAAAGGGAACGATAGCGTAGTGATTGTGGTTTCCTTATTGTAAACACTTAAATGTAATATACATTTTTAAATAACTTACTGATTGCCACAGGTTTGAAATAAACTATCACATATGACTTCACAACATTATAAGTGTTCAATGCTTAACTTTTAAACAGAAAAGGAGGCATTGAAATTATGGCTCAAAGATTGAATGGATAATTGTGGTGGACACTAAATGGTATTGAATGAACGAAACGGGAAACGAAGTAGCATGAACTATGCACAATGAAGGCTAAATAGGGAGTTTTGAATAAAAAGATACTACCTTTGATGCTGCAAGAACTTGTTTTATAATCGCAAACCTCCTTGATGCCACACGTACTAGTACCACATTGGAGGAAATTCTGAAATTAGATAACTTGGGACGCGTCACGGGAAAATTAGTATTCTGGAAATCGACGTTGTTCTTTGAAATGACGTCAAAAAGATAACCAGCAGACGTTGCTAAATTTGCATTCCGCGTTAAAAATACATAACACAGTAAATTGTCAAATTGTGTACTAAGATGACCTATTAATTATGAAGAAATAATAAATAATTTTAAGTTCTTTCTAAATATAGTAACAACTCGAATGTCAAAGAAATATGGCGTAGACGCCATTTCCAGTGACGTGGCCATTTAGTGCCTCGTTTAGGAAAAAGTGCCATCATTGGTATTTTTCTATTTTTAAGTTTTGTCATTTTTAGAAAGAACAGAGATTAATTTTACATTTTCTATCTTTACTATATGCGATTTAGTTTCAAATGTTGAAATCATTTTATATTTGTTTCCTTGAAATGCCATGAAGCAATACCGTTTGCTCAATTTTATGACGTGATTTCATGGAATGGCGTCAACTTCTTGAAAATGTAGTTTCGACATGGCGCGACTCAGTTTCGTTTTCAACTTCAGTTACAACATTCAACAACACATAAAATGAATACGAAGCAAATATAAATGTATGACTTAGACATCTTTATCTCGTAAAATGAATATTTTAGTTTTTCATTGTCTCATTACATTACATTTTCTAGGTATTAGTTGCCAAAAATCTCAATGTTATAAAGTATTTTTTATTTTAGTCTTAAGCGTTTATAAAATAAGTAAAATGAATATATAGACTGAGTAAAAGCGAATACAATCTTTTTTTCTTGTTTTACATTTGTAAGCATTTGAGCTTGTCACAAGAGAAACCAAAAACCTTTACAACTAATTTTATCTGTTAAAAAACTAAACACGATGTATGTTGACGTTTCTTTTCATTCAAAACTGACACAATCTATCTTAACATTGATGATTTTATTTTAAAGTATGAACTTTAAAATTATAAAGGTCCGTTTATACTGTGCGCGAACGCGAACGGGGGTTTTCGTCCTTGAAAATTTTATTTACTTGTAGAGGAACCGTTCAAATAGAGTGCGAACGCTGTTCGCGCGAACTACCGCCTTGCTTGGCCCCAGAGCGATTTTTTTCAGAAAGCCGCGCGAAGTTTTTGCTATCAACCAATCAGCAAGTACTTCCTTGGCATCGTTTCAACAAATAGAAATGTGTACGCCTGACCGTTCCCAAAATAACGTATAATAACAAGTTTTCCGCTTGCTGGTTCGTGCTCAATATGAATGGCAAAAATGCTCAAAAGTCGGACCTTTTTTCATATTTCCGATTCAATTATAATTTTTCGTTAGTCGTTGATAAAGATTGCGGATAACAAAATAGAAAAGGTTAATTAGAGAAATCGATTTTGTAATTATATCTGTAACTTGTAAAAAATATATTGATTCACTCGTTTATTCCATTCTCACCGGTAAACATTTATAGCTACGGGTATTTGCAATATGTTTTGGTTAGAATATTAAAGTTCTGTTAATGTAGATTTTGCCGTCCCTGACGGTTGGAGTATGTGTCTGCTTTCCAAACGACGTATTTTAAACCTTGATATAGAAAATGTGGCTAGTGTTGCTAAAAATAAGCATATTCGAAACGAGACAATTTCCGAGGTCCTAACGTTGAGGAAACTAACATGTGCTCTTTAAATGACCGAAATTCTGCGTAAGTGTTTTCATATTGGTGCGATCATTCATGTGTCATTGGTGCGGTTTTCAAGGTGCCAAAATAGAACTACCAGACCTTAAAGAACTGGTAAAAATGTTAACTTGGAGAATTTTGGCTAAAAAGAATAGTCTTTCATTTAATTCTGCTAAAAAAACAACACAAAAAATAACTCCCTTACCGGCCTCGGCCCTGGTGGTTTTTCCTGATATACCGACCCGGGTCGGTCTTTAAGAGCGATGCTAGAAGTTTCTCGTTCTTCGTTTAGTTCACAAATAGTTGCTTTGAAGTTGAATGAAAGGCATTTTAGCCTTCCTTTGCATTCTGTACGACAGTCATCTAAACTCAGTCCGACAAGAATACGGAAGGGACTGAAATCCAAAGCTTTTCCGTATTGAAAGGTATATGGTATTGTAAACTCTTGAGCCAAAACTTCGATAATTGTCAAAATCACAATACTAAACAAACGCTGAAGAACTCTCTGGTTTTTCATTTTATATTTTATTCAGTATAATAAAGTTTGTAACAAGCAGATGTATATATCAATTTAAATAGTTAATTATCAATTTTAGTATAAAGCAACTTTCTCGAATTTTTTAAATAAAATCCAATGTTCCAACTATAATAGACTGAACCTTGTCTAATAACATCATCTTAACATATCCTTATTTTTTCCTGGTATTTTTACCGTGACTGTGAACGACTTCCAATTTATTATTTATGAAATGTGAACGAACTTGATTTTAATTATCATGCTCATTAACGCGACGAGAAATAAACAGATATTAAATACGCAGTAAGATAAGAACTGTCTGGTAGAGAGAGAACAGGGCGGTATAAATCCAGGATAGTATTCTGGTCTTCCATTGCAATGTCCCTCCACTTAGTTTAAATAATTACAAACAGCCTCGTGCATGTAAAAATTTCGAACCTCATACATGTATCACATACAAGTCGCTGTATTTCCCAAAAAACAAAAACACAGTCATTATACGACATTTTTGGAAGAGCAGAAAAAATGACTAATATCAAAATATCGCATACGCTGTATGGACAACATTTATTCGATTTGTTACCGGAAAGAGGGATAGCTTATTTATTTAATAAGTGCTCCTCAACAAACAAAAAACTAATTTGCGTAAATTTATCGGCGGTTTAGAATAACTTCTTTTTCGGCGTTAGCTGTCTAAGCTCACTTTTGACCTAGTTTTTCGACCAATGAAATGTTGTAAATAATACTCGTATTATCTTATTATGCAGAGGGAAAATGAAATAAACTATTTCGATTGGTAGCTATTTACACCAGAGAGGCATCTAGCAGGGTGGAGAGGTATCTAGTGGGATTTTTATTATTATGCAGCGGAAAAATCAAATAGATTAATTCGATTGGTTGTTAGTGGGTGTTGTATTGGAGGAAAAACATATTTACGATTTAAGTAACCAGTTAAGTCAATATTGATGGCTTAAATACAATATTATATGGAATATTCTTGGGTGTCAGGTAAACACTTGCATACAATACACCGTGTAAAACGAAAGAGAAGTGTAGATATTTCTAGTTCTTACTGGTTCCTTTCTAGTTCCTTTGATACTGATTGTTAATTTCAAGTACGAAATACAAGATCATTGTAGTGTAGTGGCTAACACTCTCGCCTCTTAAGCGGAGGCCCCGGGTTCAATACTCAGGATGGACACTTTTTTTTAAGTTAATATACGTAAAAGTTGGTAGATTTCGCTCTTGTAACAGGCTGTTATTATTTATATTTATTAAATTTCAAGGACATTTATTCATCTTGAATTCTCACTCTACACGTGGTATTTTATTGAAACTGAATAAATTGCTTCTTTAATCGACTTGTTATCACTGTATGAAATTGTTGCAACAGCTTCAACATTTTTTTTGAAAGACACTTACAATAAACTTATGAGTTGTCATGATTCGGTCGCTTAATCTCTCAGTCATACTAAGAAGGCAGGGAGGGTTCGTCAACAGCTATAACAAATAAAATAAAATAACTAAACTGTGTCTGCTTTGCCTCTCTGTATTTCTTTCTTTCTTATATATATAAATCTTTTCCATCAACGCCGTTTATCTTTTTTAAAGATATTTCTTGTTAGAATTACAGCGACGTTTTAAATGTAAAAAAGTAAACCACTGAATTGTAAATAAATTAAAAATATGTCGAATAAACAATTATTTCTCTTATTGGTATTTGATATTGATATTGATATTGGCAAACCCAGACGTGAAACGCCAAATCTGGACTAACACATTTTTGCCGACTAGCAAATGTATTACATGTATTACGCGACGGTAAAAACGAAAAATGTTATCCGAAAAAAACACTCAGTAATGCTAGCGTCACAATTGCTAAATTCCGCCGGCCGATTTTAGACATCGCCAGAGTCGTGAAGTTGGCTGCCGCCGGTCGATTTTTACACATCGCTGAGAGCAGTCACATATAACTGCCAACAAAATGCCGCCTGTCGGCGGCAGTTGGTTTCAGGCTCGCAGGAAACGTGACACCCCAAAATATCCGTCAAGTGACAGTTAGGTGGCAGGGCGGCGGCAGCTAGAATTAAACTGCCACCGCCCTGCGACCTGGCGGTGGACAGCCCATTTACAACTGCCGCCGGCCGGCGATTGAGCGATCTAGCTGCCACCGCTCTGCGCCCGCCCGATAATCTGACGGTGGCAGGCCGATTTTCGGTTGATATATTAATCATACCTTGTGGTCTTGATTTCTCATAGTTGTAGAAGTTTTAACATCACAATAAGCGTTCGAAGGTCAGTGTTAATAAGGGAAAGGGCTATTTTTAAGTCTCTTAGTCAATCTGGTGCAATTAAGAACGCCATAGGAACTGTTATGTATGGTAATAGTCAATTCATTATGAACTAATGTCTGTTAGTCTGAAATCGGCAGATCGCAGTCCTGCCACCTACCGACATTGACTGCCGCCTCTCAGCCTCCGCGCTGCCACCGGCCGATATATTGAAATCGGACGGTGGCATGTAGGTGGCAGAGCGGTGGCAGGCCGGGTGCTGGAGAGTGGCAGTTTCTTGCAGTCACCGGCCGATTTTTGTAGACTCTTGTGGTCTCGATCGCGGAGGAAAAATCGCCCTGCGCCCTGCCTGCCACTTGCCTGCCACCGCGCGAACAAATATGCGCCCGCCCTGCCACCTGCCGATTTGCAAAAATAGAAAAAATCGCCACGACGTCGCCAGAAATTTAACTTTTTCTTAAAATCTCAGCTGCTTGCTGGCGACGTCTAAAATGCCGACTGCCGCCGGCCGATCGTAAGTGCCGCAGTCCTGCCACCGGCCGTTATTTAGTGAAAACTGGCATTTACAACGTCGGCCGGCGGCATTTAGTGATTTGTGACGACAGTTTAACATGAGGATTTATTGCTCATATATATGTTTTAATAATTTTATTCTTAAAATGTATCATAGTTCATTATTATTTTTATAGCCTGCATCGCGTAACCTCAACTTGTTTCCGACTTGATGTTTCGTCCTCATTACCTTCCAGAGCTTATGTACGCAAACCGCGTGCCTAAATGCAAACCAAGAGGGCAGAAACTATGCGCTTGTTTCTCGTTCCTTTCCTGTGTTTCTAGGTCAATGGTCAACGAGCCTGACCCGTATAACAAGGCCGACTGGGTCGTTAAAAAGGCTGCTCCACCGAACCAGCAGAGCTACAAGTATGGATAATTCAAAGATCATCATCATCATCAACAGCAACAACAACAGCAACAACAATAATAGCAGCAGCAACAACAACAACTATAAATATCAAATTACAATCACCTGACATAATAACAATTACATACCGTAAAAAGAGTAATTAAGTTGCGTTTCTAAGTTCTTAAAGTATATAATAGTCACTTAACTTAGAGTCAAGCTTTATCATCGCTCTTCTCGTTTCAGCTCTTTTACGCCTATGGATGTCCAATAGTGCAATATATACTACATAAAATTTGCTAAGAACCAAGAATATTTTTGTACATGTCGTTTGCTGTAGGCAAAATATTGGCTTTAATTCTCTTTTTGGCTTCTGATGAGTGATATGTGTGTACATGGGAGACCTTCATGATACAATAAACGATTTCCAATGTAAATAATATAAATATCTATAACGTAGACGACTTTCACAAAGACGTTTGCTTACCTTGGTGTTAAGCAAACTTCGATTAGTAAACTAGTATTTTGATAATCTCAGTCCTTGGTAATGTCGCACTATTTTGTACTTGATCCAAAATCAGGTCACAGTATAACTATCTATTAAAATTATATAATTATCTACATGGACGTTGGTTTTAAATGCATACATATTCTGATGAAAATAACTTAAATTTGCAATCCATGACTTCTAACACTGGAAGACTAAAATTAGGGACATACATTGTATGAAGTTAGCTAAAGTGAAAAAAAACTAAATCGAATTAAACATTTTCCACTGGCCGTTCCAAGGCTGTTATATACATGTATGTTACATATGTTTTTTATTGTGTCTAACTATCCAACAAATACCGACCGAATAAGCTTCAATGACAGAAACATATTAAATATTCAACGAACTCGAACACATATCTTTTGCTTTATGTGTAAATCAATGACTTTTCGAAGTCATTCAAGTGTTGCGAATTTGATAATACCATACGTCATGCGTCGTAATTGTTAATGAACGGGTAATTCCTAGCGGAACTATTTAAATAGTGATACTATTAGCGTACACTGTACCTGGGGATAGAAAGTACAAATTCTTAAATTATGCAGAACAAACCAAGGACAGAATTTTTTGATGGTACTAAAATAATGGTATTGAAAAAATAAAGCTTATTGATCATTTTACCGTAACTGCAAGAAACTAATACCTGTCATAAATTGATATAGGCTACTGATATTGATATACTCATTTTTTTCTCCAGAACGGTCCAAATGCATTTAAGTGAATTTTGCTTGATGGCGTAATTAACGAGAAATGTATAGATTATATACATTTTGCAAGATTTTAATGTCCGAGTGTACTGATAACAGTACATCTAGCTATCATAAACCAGGCAGCATAATTAAATGAGGCCCATCCGAAAGTTTAACCATGTGCGTCAATAAACGCAGCAAAACTGTGTATTCACTATCACTGTTTTTCTATTTTTCGTTATATTTTGTGGATTGATATTCTAATTAACCCATATTCTCTGCTCTATTCTACTTTATAGCTCCGTGGAGAGACTATGTTTCCTGAGTGACGCGAATACAGATATGCATACTTCACTTTTTACGCTTAGCATTTAGCCAGCACGCCCCTGTCTATTGCTGTATAAATGTCCAGGCGTGCAACTAATGAAAAAAAATCGTCAGACCTGATGATTTAATAAGTCACTAAGTTTCAATAAATTAATTTGACAATAATATGACGCCGAGATATTGTATTTTTAAATATTTCATTTGTTTGAAAACCCTCAAGATTTATTGTCACTGCGTTAAGGTATCGCAAACATTGCAAATGGCAAAAACAGGCGAAATTGCAAAAAATGAATTTTAGGGGAAATACTTATTGCCACCTAGATTTTAGTTATTAAATGTATTTAGCTATGGATGCAGTAAATGTTTGCAAGCTCAATTTAGTCTAATTCATGTTCTAATTACCAAGCACATACTAAAACAAAAGAAAAACCATTTGCATGAGAACTCTGAAATTCATGAACACTATATCAAAGCAACTCATACCTGAAATAAGTATATGCTGGTCTTCAATGTTTTGTGCCAATTCGTCAAAATAATGTTAGGGTCTTCAAGAAATTCACGGAAATCTTACTTCCTGGTTCAAAGTGAAAGTAGAAAGTGAAAGTAGGAAGTAAGTTTTCATTGAATTTCTTGATAACCCTTACATTATTTTGACGAATTGGCACTAAACATTGTAGACCAGCATATACTTATTTCAGGTATGAGTTACTTTGGTATATTGTTCATGAATTTCAGAGTTCTCATGCAAATGGTTTTTCTTTTGTTATAGTATGTGCTTGGTAATTAGAACATGAATTAGACTAAATTGAGCTTGCAAACATTTACTACATCCATAGCTAAATACATTTATTTACTAAAATCTAGGTGGCAATAAGTATTTCCCCCAAAATTCATTTTTTGAAATTTTAGCCTGTTTTCGGCATTTGCAATGTTTGCGACCTCTTAACATCGCCATGCATTGTACCCTTTTTTTCGTTTTGAAACATATATGTTGTGTTATTGAACAATTCTACCATGATTGTGACGAGGGCGCTGACAGTTTTGGGGCATAATTATAAACATTTATTTTTTTAGCTAAACGGATTTTGCGAATAATCAGATGTAATTGTCTGCAGATTATATTATTGGATGAAACTTGCACCTGGACGTTTGGAGAAAACTGTCATATTCAATACTTTTATGACTTAATATGTTCGATCATTCGTCGCAGAAATTTGCATTACCATATCACCGTCTGTCAGCATACTGAATTAGGGGTTTATTTAGTGCCTTTTTTGACAGTTTAAATAACCCAGTTTTCTTTCTATGCCACCGAAATTTGTGTTTTTGTCGATTCTACTGCGCATTTTGCGGCGTGTAAATTTAATTTACTAAGATATTGAAAGTTTTAAATGATTTTTAAGACACTCTACTGTTTAGTTGGTCAAAGTTTGCAAATGTTGTAGCAGACGGTAGTCTGCAGCGACCGGAGAGAGGCTAAATAGTGGCAAACACCAGAAGTTCATGATCTTGGTCATTGTAATTGTTTCGAATTCTGTCTTAAGGACACTGTAAAACTTTAAATTCACATGAAATCATTCATATTTTACCAATTACTTTCAGTTGGTAGACATTTCTAAAGTGGTAACTTTCTATTGACGGGTTGAATATATCCGACATTGCAGTTAAATTGTGCGTTGGAGTTTTAATGGCACTGTAAGCAGACGTTGTACACACAATAATTTCTTGGCAACAGATTGTAGCTTATTTATTAAATTTAAAGTATATAAGAATTAACTAAGCATCCATATCATATCAATCACGACATATTATCGACACTGATTGGGTTAAACATCATCAAACCAATATAAGTAACGATTACATATATAAGTAATAACTTAATACAGGGCGATTCATAATATCTGATACACTTTTGAAATTGAATAGTGTTAATATCAACAAAAGTATGTATACAATTGTCACATAGTAATCAGTTAGAGGCTGTAAAGATTTGTTTGATGTATAACATTCCATAATAATATTTATTACACATGATCGATGTGACGTTTATTTGTATTTATCAAAATAATCCAGTGATATTGATTCTAGTAGGGACCGCCGTACCGTTCGGCGACAGCGACTAATCATGCAATTCCGGTCACGCTACCAACTGAGCTAGCTAACCAAAACATTCGTTACTATGGCCATAATATATTAGTCTAGATCATCTAGACGTTCTGTCATTGATCAGTGTCACACTGCTCTGACGAACGTCTAGAGACATCGCTATATAAAAAGTCTGACCGACAGATGGCGCTTTTGTATGGTAAACAAATCAAAAATCAATCGCGATTTCTAATGCAATTTGTTAACAGTGCTTTAACCGTGTTTCTCCCGCACTGGGCAAAGTAAAATTTAGGTAATATGATATCGAGCTACAAAATCAGGTATATGGTTTATAAAACAAAGGACGTTAAGTACTTGCCTACCCCAATTTACATAAATGAATGCAAATATATGGTACGCCGTTGCTGCATCTTCGTGATAATGGTTTTAGACTGTCACGTTGTATGGTATGGCAGTTGTCATTGTACGGTTATTGATAAAAAGGGAAGAATATCAAAATCTCTCTAACGGAAAAATGCAGTTCCGTCAAACTTTGCATAAATAAATCTTATTATGTATGTTTATTAATTATACGTCAAGAAAAGTTAGAACAGTAAAGACAAATAGTTTGACGTAAAAAATCCCTAAATTCTGCAGCTAAACACAAAAACAAAGCAACACTAAACATCAGTTTAAATGCCTTTCTGAGTAATGAGTTACTAACAACAAAATCTAAGATCACCTTGTCTAACACATGTATATAGTAAGAGGTATTTGTAAAAGTGTGTTTTGGCCGTTAATTTCATGGTTGCGAAATTGGATGACAAGAAATTTTTTATTTCTCTCTGTATAATTAAAAGTTCTTTTAAAGAATCTTGGATATTGTCAGTATCATTTTGATCATGTGGGCATTTGAACTGTTTTTGTTTTGCGATGCTTCGTTTTTGTGTTTGATAGCAAATAGAATTTTAGGGATTTTCAAGTTTTATTTTTCTTTACTGTTCTAAATTGTCTAAACACTTTTGTCTTTTCCTAATTGGGAAATTATTGACTTTTTTAAAATTAAATCTAAGTGATTTCACTGTTAAATGTTTCTAAGATCGTCATTAGCGTATGCCAAAGAATTTTGAAGTTATCTTAAGAAATTCAAAAAATGGTTGTAGGGCAAAGTTTTTCACTACATACGTAATTTTGATCGAAAAAGGTCAAAATTTAGAGAAAAAATATGATCTTCTTATTGAAATGATTTCATTCTAAAATATTTCTAAGGTTGCATAAGGTAGATATTGCGCTTGCAACATCTGTATAAACTTTTCATCAGATCTCGAGGTAACCGCAGAACCCAGCTTACTTGAACACGCCTGTGGGCGCAAAAATACAGTTAAAAATGCGTGTCGCCGTATGATATGTCTTTTTGATTTCCAGCTGGCAGGGCGACAGTCTAAAAATCAATTTTCACAAGACAACAACGGCGTTCTATACTTATGTCCTAATTACATGCCTCGTTTTGGAGTGTCTGGTTTTTTAACGAACAGTGTCTTCAGACGTACTGATCGCCTTTGCGAAATCAGAGCGTCTGAATGATTGAGACTAATAATATATCAGTAAATGAATGGTTGCAATTAAACTAGAAGAAGAACATACGTTACTCTCAACACTGATAGGGTTCAACATCATCATACCAATATAAGGAGAGATCACGATTAAAAGAAATAACATAATATAAATGTTATTATAATTATCAAGACATACGTTACATGAAACACGTATGGAATTCAACAACATCATACCAATATCAAGAACTATTATGTATCACTAATAACATAATCAAGTTGAATGATAAACGCCATTTATTGTCACCACCAGTATAATTGTAAAAAGTGTGTGCCATAATGCCAGAACGACTTAAAGATATAACTAGTATATTGGTTTACGGGTGAATAATGCAGAAAGTTAGGACGATAGTTTCAGATTTCACATATTATCAATTTGACATAGGCATCGTTTGGATATTTTCGTTCTTTTTAGGTTTGAATTGTTTAAAAGATATGTAAATTGCCTAATCTATGTATTAGCAAGACTGTCTCTCTTAAATAATACCTGTGAATCAACATTGCTCAACGACTGAGTTCGCCAATTTCGGTTGTGTCTTGCAAACTGTAAACACGTAAAATTTATAATATTGTGAAAGCGGAATTTATCGCTATCATCTTTAAAGACACAACGTCTGCAAAATCTGAAGTTTTCAGCACACATGTTATTTTGTAACGTATATCAGGGCTATCCGATCAACCTTTTTGGGGGTTGTCCGGGTTAGCTCAGTTGGTTGCGTCGCAGGAATTGCAGGGCTAGACGCTTTCGCCATGACGGTGCGGGTTCGCTCCCAGCTAGAGACACTATCATTTGAAATTCACAGTAGCGCTATTTGTGCAGTGTGGCGGCCGTAAAAAGTCTCCCCGTACATTTAGTCAGTACTGTTATAAGTAAAAATAACCCGTTACCGATGTCATGCAGTGATTGTTACGTATATCAGGGCTATCCGATCAAACTTTTTTGGGGTTGTCCCGGTTAGCTCAGTTGGTTGCGTCGCAGGAATTGCAGGGCTAGGCGCTGTCAGCGTGACGGTGCGGGTTCGCTCTCAGCTAAAGACACTATCATTTGAAGAATAGAAGCCACTCACGTTTGCGAATATTACTTGACTTTGTCAATATTTTTGTCTTAAATTCAATCAGACATCCTGATACACACTCTCAAATCTTTATTTGTAATGGAATCCAGCCCATGGTTATAACATTCTTGCGTCGGTTTATCAACCTGAAAAACAAAAAAAACAACAATTGTTGATGGCGATTTTTATTACATGTGTTATAAGTGTCCTTGCATATTGGAAACATAATAAAAGAACATACAGGGTGAATTCAAGAGTTCAACAGACAAAGGTACTAACACTTCCTTCCTGTGATAATAGACTGGGTTTTCAAGACGGTATTAAGTAGTGGGTATATATTAGTATCTGTCTTAATAAATTTAATATAGTTTGTGTTTTGTGAAAAGATGCGCTTAAATTTTTGTTCAGAACAAGTCGCTTTGAAAATCTGTGGTACATATAACTTTTTAGTAACTTTTGTATTATGGTCCAAAAACATCTTTCATAATAAACAGGCTCCGGTTTATCTTTGCAAATCCGGTTTATTCGCAAACTCAGCTACCAGAGATATTGGTCTTATCAGCAATAATTGATTATATGATGATAGAATAGGTGGAGCTGATAAATAATTGGCACTTTGGATCTTTCTATTTATTAAAATGACCTTGTGAGATGACTTGAAATCGAAAAAAATCCCATGGGAGTTTTGGAAATCCCATGGGATTTTTGAGCTCCCATGGGAGCTCCCATGGGATTTTTCTCCCATTTTCATGAAAATCATGGGACTTTTTAAAAAATTTTATTAATGAATATTTCAACCATAATTACACTGTATAATTATTCTGTTATAAAAAATAGTAGTTTTTGATAATGAAAACGAGACTTAAAAATCCTCCAACAATTTTATGGGATTTTTCTCCCATGGGAGAATTCAGCCATTATAAAATGGGTGAAAAATCCCATGGGAGAATTTCATTATTTTTAAGTCTTTGTTTCTGATGGTTATATTGGCTTCATTTCCGAAGGTTTTGCTACGAAGCACAAATATAATCAACCATTTCATTTCATTTGAATCTTTAACGTGCCAATGCATCATGATAAGAAGGCTACTTGTATTAATGTTAACATAATTTTAATATCATTCTTCCATTTAATATAACAAATGACATCATTTTTATTTTGTTTTTAATAAAAACTCCGAACATGACGATAAGGTGATGATTACATTAAAAACTGTCACAACATAATAGTATGTGAAAAATCCCAGAATAATCTGGGAGAAAAATTATACATGTATGTGTAGTTTTATTGACAGTTTCAAGCTGTATTTGTATGAGTTTTGTGTGGCATTATCTATGACAAGCGGATTGCATAATTAATCTGATATCAATGGTTATCGTCCCATCTATGGTTATTGGTGATGCCTGATGATAACCATAGTTATTGTCAATAGCTATGGTAATCGGACCAATAACTATGGATATTGGCGAAAACTTAAGTTACCTGCCGAAAACCATAGTTCTCGGCCTTAACCGTGGTAAACGGGCAATATCTAGGGTTTTCACCAATAACTGTGGATATCGGAATTATTGTGCAATAGATATGGATGCAATCTATGATTATTGACCCAGTACTTGGGCTTTCACCAATAACTATGGTTACTGGCTGGTAACCCTAGATATCATCAATAACAAATGGTTATCTGACCAATATCCATAGTTATTGGTCGATAACAATAGATATTGGATTATTTGGGAAAACCGCATTTCAAGCAGTTACAGTGGCAAGACAACAACCTAGGATATTGATTTATATCTAGAGTTTTAGATAAATATTTCCCGTTAACCACAGTTAACGCTGAGAACTATAGTTTTCGGTCGGTAACTATAGTTTTCGTCGATATCCATAGTTATTGACAATAACTATGGTTATCGGCCGATATCTAGGATTTTCACCAATAACTGGTTATTGGACGGTAACCCTAGTTATTGTCAATAGCTATGGTTATCGGATCGATACCTATAGTTATTGATCTATAACCATGGATATCGAATAAATTGTGCAAACCGCTTGCCATACAGATCTCTGAGTCTATTAAAATGATGCAACATTAAAGAATGCAGGAAGTACTCATCATATAGTGTTTTTATAATTCATTTTTCACCTCACCAGTGTTTAGATTTCTGTCATGTTATGAAAATATTACAAACTCAATCAGATTTAAGCTGCATTTCAGTTATTATTTTTAACAGCATTGAAATAAGCAAAGGTTATGATTTAAAATGAATTATGAAATGGATCGATGTTCATAGTTATTGGTCGATAACTATAGATATTGGATTATTTGGACAAACCGCATGTCAAAGTTAAACAGATACAATGGCACGACAACAACCTAGGATATTGATTTATATCTAGAGTTTTGTGCCAAGTGCACATTAGATCCAATATCCATAGTTATAAGTGAAAACCCTTGATATATATTGCCCGTTAACCACGGTTAACTCCAAGAACTATGGTTTTCGGTCGGTAACTATAGTTTTCGCCAATATCCATAGTTATTGGTCCGACATCCATAGTTATTGAGAATAACTATGGTTATCAGCCGATATCTAGGTTTTTCACCAATAACTAGGTTATCGGGCGGTAACCCTAGTTATTGTCAAGAACTATGGTAATACGATCAATATCTATAGTTATTGTTCGATAACCATGGATATGTGATCAATTGTGCAAACCGCTTGCCCTACTGATTTCTGAGTCTCTTAACATGATGCAACATTAAATAATGCAGGATGTACATGTGTGCTCATCATGTAGTGTTTTTATAATGCATTTTTCAACTCACCGGTGTTTAGATTTCTGTCACGCTATGTCAATAGTACAAACTCAATCAGATTTGAGCTGCATTTTAGTTATGATTATTAAAAGCATTGAAATAAGCAAGGTTGTGAAATAAAATGAATTGATAATGATAGCTGGGAGCGAACCCGCACCGTCACGGAGACAGCACCTAGCACTGCAATTCCTGCGACGCAACCAACTGAGCTAACCGGGACAACCCCAACAAAGGTTGATAAGATAGCCCTGATATACGTAACAATTACTGCATGACATCGGTAACGGGTTATTTTACTGATAACAGTATTGACTAAAAGTACGGGGAAACTTTTTACGGACGCTACACTGCACAAAAAGCGCTACTGTGAATTTCAAATGATAGTGTCTCTAGCTGGGAGCGAACCCACAATAACTATGGTTATCGGATCAATATCTATAGTTATTGGTCAATAACCATGGATATGTGATCAATTGTGCAAACCGCTTGCCCTACTGATTTCTGAGTCTCTTAACATGATGCAACATTAAATAATGCAGGATGTACATGTGTGCTCATCATGTAGTGTTTTTATAATGCATTTTTCACCTCACGGGTGTTTAGATTTCTGTCACGCTATGTCAATATTACAAACTCAATCAGATTTGAGCTGCATTAAAGCTATGATTGTTAAAAGCATTGAAAGAAGCAAGGTTGCGAAATAAAATGAATTGATAATGATAGCTGGGAGCGAACCCGCACCGTCACGGCGACAGCACCTAGCACTGCAATTCCTGCGACGCAACCAACTGAGCTAACCGGGACAACCCCAAAAAAGATTGATCAGATAGCCTTGATAAACGTAACAATCACTGCATGACATCGGTAACGGGTTATTTTACTGATAACAGTATTGACTAAAAGTAAGGGGAGACTTTTAACGGACGCCACACTGCACAAATAGCGCTACTGTGAATTTCAAATGATAGTGTCTCTAGCTGGGAGCGAACCCGCACCGTCACGGCGACAGCGCCCAGCAATGCAATTCCTGCGACGCAACCAACCAAGCTAACCGGGACAACCCCCAAAAAGGTTGATCGGATAGCCCTGATATACGTAACAATCAGTGCATGACATCGGTAACGGGTTATTTTACTGATAAACAGCTGATCACTCATAGGCGTTCCATTTTTCACATAACCTCCCTTTGAAAATGCTAAATTGATACAAAGGTTAATTGTGTTGCTTTTATTCGCTATAAGTACCATTCAGGGTTGGCAAAATGCCGGCAAATATGAGTATTTACCATGCCGGCGGAATTTACCGGTATTTATCGGCAAATACTGGCACTTTCTGGCAAATACTGGTCGATTGAATTGACCAGTCTGGAATTTATACAATAATACCTATTATCAGCATTCATAATTATAGATAATTTCAAGTTTACCCATCATTTGCCATTATATTTTTTACTTAAGTTTAACACTTTTATCACTTTATCCATAATAAATATTTAAGTACTGAAAAAGTGGTCATTTGAATTGACCACCCATGGAATTTATATAATACACTGTATTCCTTATAGTCAGCATTTGGACAACTCCAAAATTCAATTATTAACAATAATGGAGTCAGCATTTTAGAGTGTTAATTTTAATTATAAACAACTAATGTACACAACTTACAATAAATATACATGAACACAATAACAAATAAGGTTAGATACAAAGAAGTTTCTGTCTACCAGGCAATCTCTTCTTTCCCCTTAAGGGCCTTCCACACTCCTCCCAATTCTATTCATCGATAAAAAGAAAATTATTTAAATCTCAAGAACGGCAAAATGCTGTTAAATGAAACTTTGCACAAGTGTATGTTATTAATGTATCTTTATTTTACAGATGGTAAGACATATTAGAAAAGTAAAGAAAAATAGCAGGATCTAAAAATTCCCTCAACTTCTATTTACATAAATTCACAAAAACTAAAGAATACAAAACATCATTTTAAATTCCCACATGAGTAATATGATACTGACAACAATTTATTGTGTCCTCATGATTTACTTATGTAAACTTTACGAGATATTAGTAAAAGTGTGTTTGACCTTCAATTTCCTGGTCGCGTAAACGGATGACAATCACTGATTTCTCTTTTAATAGTTGAACGTTTTTTACAAAGTACACAACATTTTCTTGTCAGTATCATTGCGCTCACGAGGAAATTTAAAGTTATGTTCTGCATCGCCTAGTTTTTGTGAATTTATGTAAATAGATTTCAAGGAATTTTTAGGTCTAGCTTTGTTTCTTTACTTTTCGAAGTTGTCTTTTTGTATGCAAAATAAAGATACATTAGTAACCTTCATTTGTGCAAAGTTTCATTGAATGTCATTTTGTATTTACTGAGATTTGATGATTTTTATTTTACCGATGAATAGAATTGGGAGGAGTGTGGCGATGCCTTAAAGTATCTGTAACAGAACACCAGTTTGGCAGCTTTCTGGAGTCACACAAATACAAAACCATTAACTTGCACCTAGACAAATAGTATATGCTATTTATAACACTGTTGCCTTTGTTGCCCCTGGATAATTTACAGCCTCTTGTATGGAACATGTTGTTTTAATAGTCTAGACCCTATGGCCTTGCTTGTTAAGTGTCAATGGCCAGGTGCACAGGTGGATCAGCATTAATTTCTCACCTGCTGTATTGTTAGTAATTTTAATGTTAGGTTCTAAGTAAAAAAAGACAGTTCTTCAAGATTTATTTTTACTTTAAGTGCTTAAAGTGATCTGATATGAAATTTAATTAAAATATCTGAGTAATTTAAATATTATTATGATAATACATTAATAACACTCAACTAAGTTAAGATTTCTGCAGTATTTTAAGGTAAAAAAACTCATCTGTATAGAATTTGCCAGTATTTTCCAGTATTAGCCACTTTTGGGAGTATTTTCCAGGCCGGTAAATACCAATGTTAAATACCGGGGGTGGTATTTACCGCCCCACCCTGGTACCATTTAAACTGCATTGTGGTTTGTAATCGGAATGAGATGCTCGGAGTGTGGTCAATTAATAAAAATACATTATTTGGAGGTAATTCAGCATTTATTATTATTATAATTATTATTATTATTATTATTATTATTATTATTATTATCAAATATTTTTATAGAAATTTGTCAAAATATTGTATATTGGATATTTTACATATATATGTGAAGTCTTTCAATAATTAAAGAATTTTTTTTTAAGTTTATTTAACAGAATGAAACACACTTTCATGTTTATGTCAAATCATGAGCTATTCAGTAAGTCAGTAAGAAATTCCAGAAAATCAGTCTTAAAAAGATTACCCTATCATGTAAAGAAAGGTTCCAAAGATAACTTCACCTGAACTAGAGGAAGCCAAAATGTCTTCAAGACATAATATCGCTTTCATCAATTCTGTGGTAAAATAAATTGATATTGTTGTTTTTAAATTATATATTTTGTAAACACTTTATTACATAAGCATGAGGGAAAAGTTGTATTCTAAAGGGTATGGTAATTAAAACCCATAGTAGTGGTTAAAAATGATAAAATTCGCAGGGTATTGAATTGTTCTTAAAAATCAACAAAACATACATGTATCATACTTGATAGGCAAATAACATGTGGTGGAAACACTATTAAAAGTGAAAATTATGAAAATTTGTAAGAACAAGTGTGATAGGCAAGGTTAGAATGCATGTTAGATTGCTTTCTTTCAAAATATCGTTGAAACAAATCAACAAATGGGCTAGACATTGCAATACAATTCTGTGAGAAATAGTTTAGTTGTCTCTGAATAATAGACCGTCAGTAAAACAGTAAGTTACTGTTTTACTTTTTCTTGTTCATAAGTAATAACCGACAATAAATCCCTTTTTCTTAATCTAAAATATAAAACTGACTGCACATATTAGAGCACAAGTTAAGTTTTAATGACCCGTTATTAGGGATATTTTGTAAATGCCTGATCAGATGGTTCAATGGCTTATGTCTGTGTTTCTGTGTGTATCTGTGCCTGCAGGGGTGGTCGTTTAAAAGAACTGAAGATAATTTATTGAACACTTGTCACATTTTTTTCTATTTTATTTTCACAACCACAGTCCGACGTCCTAAGTACATTTTGTTGACACTTTCCCTTTAGGTTATTTTTAATGTATTGAAATGTTTCCGATATGAAATTTTAAGCTCTGAATAAATACCAATTATTGCTGGTCCGGTGTCGGTATCGGACCCCCTCGTACAATTCCGATTACAATAATCATCGGTGCAACAGTGATTGCACAGCAGCGTAGCTCGCTTCACCACGTGACTGGCATGCACTGATCTGGAGGCTTCGTTACACTAAAATGGCAACAGAAATGCACATTCAGAAATATAAAGTTTCACAGAAAACAAGCATATGCAAAAAAGAAATATGTATATTTACGTGACGCATGGCCTATACAAAAATGGAAAATGTAGATGTACGTGACGAAAGGTCAATACAAAAATGGGAAATGTAGATATACGTGACGAATGGCTTATACAAAGATGAAAAATGTAGATATTCGTGACGAAAATTGCATAAAGAATAATAGTTTGCGGGCTTCTTCGAGAATTTAATTGACAATAATTCCGTCAAGTATTTGATTTACAAAAATTACCGGTCCGGTTTGAAAAAGGTGGATTCCGTTTAAATATGTTACTTCACAGTCTACATGTTGCAGAGTAAGTTTTATTGTTGTCGTCAGCCACTGTCATTACATTATCTCTCATTCAACACGAAGATGTGAACACAGATACATGGCATTTAAAGTCTAACTAAACAATATGTGTAAGACAGGTTATTGTGGAAACACGAGTAAAATTGGTAGCTGTACTCACCGGAAAATGCCCACAGTCCATTTTGTAATGAAAGTTCCTTCCAAACCATGAGTACTTTTCTATAATACAAGCCTGTAGTACAAATTTAAACAAGAGGAAACAAAAAGAGATCATTTATTTACCTGTCTTTATCAATGCTCATCGCTAACTGATTCAGACTCTGCTTGATACAAACTGCCAGGTAAAAAGTGATACAAAACAATTATTGTCTTGTCTTATAATTTTCTTCATGGTCGGTTGCAAGGTTTCCAGAAAGAGAGTTCCCTTGGGGCAGTTTTAGGAAAGAACCTTGATAATTCCGATTATCTGGGAAAAATCTAAATGAAAATTAAATACTGCTGCCCCCCAAAAAAAGGAATTCGGACAAAACAATTGAGCAAACTCTTTATCAGACAAGGCTCTTATTCGGTATTTGTTTGTCATAACTTAATTTTTGGGAACTGATCATAAACTTATGTTGGTTGTCTCTGTCATCTGGCTTTGTTGGTAGACCCTGTTTTCTGCTTGTTGCTGTTATTTACATGCATATTTCAGTTGAAATCTTTCTACCACAACAAATCAATTCAGATTTCAAAATTCCATTTTGTTTACTCTTTTGAACATTCTGTTTGCATTTGTGAATATACACTCAACAAAAGTTCTAAATGGTCATCAATTGTATTTGTTTACAATGTATGCTAGTTTCGTTTCTTCCCTACGTCAAGAGAGGTTGTGGAAAGAACTGTTTTGTCTTGAAATCAATTATCTAATGTCTTTTTAATCTTTATTGATTGTTTTCTTAAATTAACCCAATACCATTTACTTACACCGGAGGGTCAAAATTAGAACAGTCTTTAATTGAAAGGGAGGTAATTTTAAACTTGGATACTTTGATGGGGATTTATTTAAACAAATGTGCTGTTGATTAATAAGTGTTTATGTTTTTCCTACTGATGAGAGGTCCTATTAAAACAAAACAAGATATTAAGAGCAAAGTTCTGTTTGCTTGACCTTTTTATGCAAGAAATGCATTTTTAGCAAAATTAAGGATAACTCTCGCCAAACTGTTCCAAAGTCAATTATTACAAGATTAAAGCTTAAAATTGAAGACTGTTGTTGGCAAATATTCATAAATAAAGTGTGATTTCAATGTCTTTCTAATAAAAAAAACGGACAAAAAAGTGACTAATTAGAACTTTGGTTGAATGTAGTTATCCCTGATTTAATTTAAACTGTTCCCATTTTCAGATGTCAAATACTTGCCACACAACAGTAAAAGAGGTACACTGTAGAAAGAAAAGCCATACATGACAGGAATTTGCAACATAAATAATTCAAAACAAGAGAACCATGGCACAGTATGTGTGAGTGGGCTTTCCTAATCTAACTTTATATTGACATTAATGCATATTGAGGTAAAGGCGGTAAACACGATCATTCTTAAAAAAAACATGAAAATGACGCGATATTAATTTAACGCCAGGATTTCTTGCGTTAGATCCCAGTGCAAGCCATGTAATGTAAAATTTTTTTGCGTAAGATGCCAGTAACGTAAACACGTGGCCTGTGGCTGGTCTCAAGAGCCAATGTATAGCTTTTGCAATATAATAGACAGCTATTGAATATTATGTCAGCCAAATTTGTATCTCTGTCAATTCAATGATCAAAATTTATGTAAACTGGTCATACCTCGTGCGATTCACACGGCTCCACTTTTAAACATTCATCAACACTAGATACATACTCACAGTGAAAACATATCGGCCCTCTAGAGCCCCTGTCTGGTACGCCTGCAAAAAAGCAAGCATAACTTAATTTTATATAAAAGTTAAGTCTTTCTTTAAGGGCCGTCTTCAGTCGTCATTGGACTGTCATCTGTA
This sequence comes from Corbicula japonica, assembly GCA_038501625.1. Taxonomy (NCBI): domain Eukaryota; kingdom Metazoa; phylum Mollusca; class Bivalvia; order Venerida; family Cyrenidae; genus Corbicula; species Corbicula japonica. The sequence continues at coordinate 9,291,574 of JAZAYU010000017.1, read as the reverse complement.
AAAAAAACACCCAAAATCTATGTAATGGCAGAATGAAATTTTGCACAAACAATCGTTATTAATGTATCTTCATTTTACATACATGTACGTAAAGATATGTTAGAATAGTTAAGAAAATAGTAAAGACCTAAAAATTATCTTTACAATTCTATTCACATAAATTTACAAAAGTAAACAACATAAAACATTATTTTAAATGCACATATGAGTATAATGATCCTGACAACAATATGTTGTGTAATTTATAAAGAACTTACAATTATGAAGAGATAGAGAAACGTTTGTCACCCATTTACGCGACCAGGATATTCAAGGTCAAACACATTTTAGCAAATATCTACAAATGTTAGTCAAAAGGACACAATACATTATTGTCAGTATCATATTACTCATGTGGGCATTTAAAATGATGTTTGGTGTTTTTTAGTTTTAAATTTGTCAATTTTTGTAAAAAGAATTTTAGGGAATCTAACGTGTCTTAATATGAGAAAAATAAAAATACATTATAAGCATTTGACATGTGCAGATGTTTATTGAACGACCGTTAGAGAGATTTTGATAATTTTCTTTTTATAGTCTTTCTATACCTGGTAGGCTTCTCCTAGTATTACTTTTACTTTCACCGATCGTTCACCCTACCTCTTATACTCGAGAGAGACGTGAGGCAGTAACCATAGATAGTAAGATAATTAATTCGAATCATTTCTAATTCATTTATCATAAAAATGTGCTTTGCAAAACAAGCCAACATTGTTTCATATTTTTTTTTATCTTAAGTTCTCCTTTAATGAACAGGTCAATGTCAGTCAAAGTTTACATCGACTAGCAGCACGTCCAATGTCCAATATACCATTATGAAGGTTTAAAGTCAAGAAAATTAAAATAGTACTTTGAACTGACAAATTAGCCTCTAATATACCGTTATTTTGTATCACAACCATAAGCATCATTATAGCATAGCAACAAATTGTGACGTGACCATTTAATTTACGTGTTTGATAGTGTTTAGTTTCTTGATAATGCGTGTTTAATGTGAAATAATTAGCAAAATAATAATATTGTCCAGATTATTTGAAAAAAAACGGTATTGTATTTGAACCTACTGTTCATAAATAAAAATTACTAGTAGATAAATATCACTTTCAGCCAGCAGCATACACTAAAAGTTAGACATGTTCACAGTTCACAGCAAAGACTTCTAAACAAAAGAAGTAAATGTTAAAACACTTCCATGACTTGAAGGAACATGAAGGCTTATTTTTAATTCACAATATGGTTTGAATATCGCTGCAGTGATCATATTGAATATTTTATCGGTTACAAACCCGAGTCCCCACATCCTACGTTGTTGCAGTAGTTGTCATGACAGCATTCGTAGCAAACAGTACCGGGCATGACTGCTTTCTTATGTTCAGCCTCACATATCTATCAGTGACAATATTAATAGTGTATTAAGTATATTTAAAAAAATCACAGTTATATAAAAGGAAGTTTAGTTTGTCTCATAATTCTCACTTATTTTTTTCCTATATTGAAATTCTTGCTAAACGTTAAGAGATCAAAATCAACACGATTGAACACAAATCTGTCAGCTAAGTTTTGCACACATAAGCTTGTTAATTAGTAGTATTTTAACTATCTAACATCCTTACTGAATATGAAATATTATGCAGTGAAGTATGAACTATGAACTATGTTGAACGGAGAATAAAATGAGAGTTCCTTATATTTAATAGGTGATAACGCACAAGGTTAAATGGTCATATGAAAAGTGCCAAGTTGTACTTTAGTACTAACGTTAGTGCCGTTCCTCCATTCTCCACCTTGTTGGGTGTTTTTTAATAGTTTCTTTCAAAATACGTCTTCGAGTTTGCTTTTTCTTCAAAGTTTAAAGCCTACGCACAGCCTAGCCAACCTCTGTAGTGACGTCACAGGTTCTTCAAGGTGACAAACCATGTTATAATAATAATAATTATAAGTGACAAAAGCTCTCCATAAAATAAACAAGTTCGGATAAAATAAATAAAACAAAACTATTCTCTTACAGCAGCATCCATACATCCAGATCTGTATTTTCTCTGCCCAGAAATCATGTAACTTTCTAGGTAACATACCTGAAATAAGCAAATGATTTGTGTGACAACCGATCACCAATTACGGGAATTTTCGCTTTAACGAGTACATTTTTTTTAGACATGTCTAACTAAAACTTATTACAGAAGTTAAGCGTTCCTTAATTCTACCATTTTAGTTTTGCAGTCAATTTCTGAAGTAAAATAATATATGAAAAGAAACATATAAAAGACGAGAAAGTGAGAAGTACATACGTATATGCATCTTGTTAAATAAACCATCGCCGATTAAAAGTTGAAGAAAGTAACGGTTAATTTGTAAATGTTCGTAGTACCTGGGTCAATTCTAAAGATATGAGGGCCTCCATGACCTAAAGTACACATCACTGGACCCCAACCGATGTGGATCCGAGTCGTTGTCGACATTAGATCAAAAAGACGATATATGCAATAAAATACATGTACAAATATTGAACTTAGTGTACCATACTCCCAATGACGCGATGCATTTAAGAAAACAGTTATAATATTTGAGGTTTATATATAAAAATTAACAACTCACCTCGTCCGAAGAACATATCTCAACAGTATCACATAAAAACGGATGCACGAGATCATTACATTGGTAGCACATTTGTCCTTAAATAGAATAGATTGATACGCAAGTGAGAGAATTTCATTTCAAAAAAATAGCAAGCAAACGCACAAAAATAAAATATTGAGTTTTGATTAAGCCTAGTTCAGTGTTTATGATAAAACGATAAAATTAATATGTACATAAAGATCGTCTTCATCTCAAGAGTATTCAAATGAAATGAATGTAACGCAGAAATTACATATCACGAAAGCCACGTTCTTGAAAAATAAGCCGACTACCATTTAACTGCCAATTAAAAGCTTTAAGTTATTTCTAAGTGAAAAATTAATGGAGAACTTCAAACACAGTTAAGTAATCATCTATTGATCTATACTAACAATATGTTGCAAACATAATAACACAACTCCTAAGTTTAAAACCGGCTAAACAGGCCCGGTCATAAAATACTGTTAAGAGAACACGCCATATGAATAAGGAAATAAGACAAATCTTTGAAACAATACTTAATAACATGTATTTCTTTCTTAATGACTAAATCAATGGCGATGCTTCCGTACGAGGAAGTTAATAACCCAGAGTTTGTAAAGTAATTTAAGTTAGCTGTTGGATACATGTTACTCTATTACTCGTTGTCGTTTGCACGGATGAACTTGTAACTCTCCAAAATGATTCTGTCGTAGAGGACGGATAAAAAACTATGCTCTCCTTTCCTGACCGAGAGAATTATAATGATAATTGACACTTGCTATTTAAGGAAACAGTTCAGAAATATTTGGTTTATGTCTTTTTGTTTAAGCATGCAGTTTCTGTGCACTTAATAGACGATTGATACAGTTTCGTCAACTTTTTGATGCCGTCATTGAAAAATGTCAATATGTCAATGAATAATAATAATAATAATAATAATAATAATAATAATAAAACTATGCAACAATCTAGAGTTCGATAACTTTTGGATACCTGTTGTTCTATTAATCGTTGTCGTTTGCACGGTTGAACTCCGCGAAGATGATTCTGTCGTAGAGGACATTTCATCTGAGTTGCTGTCATTTCCTGACAGGCAGAAAAGTAACAATAACTGGCAAAATCTAATGTTAGTTTATAAATTAAGAAATGTTTGTTTTAAGTTGCTTTGTTTCTTCATAATCACATGCATTTAAAATCGTTTATGATCATTTAAAACATTGAACTTTTCCAGACGAAATTCATATTCCCAGATTAAAATGTAATTCGTACAACGTAAGAACAGTCTGCCCAACAGACAATACATAAGAACATACAGAAATCAAAACATTATTACATTGAACGTTATCACTGTTAACAAAACAAACTAAAAAAACTTTCAAAACGCTAAATCATATACATGTAAATTAAAAATAAATTTTGTTGGGAAAGGTCCTCTCTACCGTTAGAAGAGTTAGAGCTTTCATAAAAATAAACCTATTACAATAATTATATATTAACCTTCTAAACTGTATCCGGCGAAAAAGCCATACCCTAGATGATGTCCAATTCCATAAACAAACACTGCGAATAAAACGTCCTTCTGAGGGTGCCAAAAGTGGTGGAAACCTTCATTAGTTTGAAAAGTCAAGATAGTGTAGTTACTGAAAGGATGAGGGACACTAAGTTGTATTATATCTCTTAAGCTTGTGTTACGTTCCTGCACTGATTCGTAATCAAGCATGAGATGGTCCTTCTGTTTTTCAGGTACAATAATTGCTATGTAATGCCAAGTATTACCATAAAACGCATGTGGTACTGTAAACACATGATTGTTAATATATTGCTGAATTCCTGGCACCACGGTCATAAATACATTTCCAAGAGAATGATATAAACCATACTGAGTAATAGCAAACGGCCGACTCGAAGTAACAAGAACGGGAAGATTTTCGAAGTACATTTCACGTAAGTCAGCAGTAAATGAAAAGGAATGCGTTAAATTTGATACTGTGATTGACGAATTATAATCTGACATAACTTTGATTGTGAAATCCGGTTGTGGAAATAAAGGAGGTACAATATAAGAAGTTGTCCATGATGAATATGGTAACATCTCGGATGCTAGATAATCAAACTCGTATCCGAAAAAGTCGTAAGACATTGTTGATCCTGCAATGACTGCAATAATTTTATCAGCCTCTAAAAGTGTTCCAATAATAAGGACATAAGTATTGATAGACTTCCAAAGCATCTAGTATCACACCATGACTGCTCCCGTTTATATGAACAGTAAGGTTAGTGTTATTATATACTGCTGTAACCAGATAAGCACTTCCTCTGTTACTATCGCCATGTCCTCGATGCGATAAAACTTTGTATTTGTTTTGAATGCTCGTTACTGGAAGAACATTATATACGTCCATCATATTTAAGCTGCTAAATGAGTTAGTGACCAACACGGTTATATCATGGTCCGAAGTAAGTCGAATACCTCTGGAGTCTTTAAAAATTCCATCTCCTTGTATCTTGTTTGAAATTTTAATATTTTCTTGTTGTCCTGTTGGAATGTTGTAGTATGTATCGTTGTGTAAGAAAGGAATCTGCAGCCGAACATTCGCCGTCTGTGGAGAAACGTTTGTCACATCTATCGTAACAATGTTGCCTTCGCTATGGCAACAGCGATCTATCATGTCAAGGATTCCGAAGACAAATTCTCTTCCTATAGTACCTGAAAATACAGAAAACTAAATTGAAAAATTCACTAACTGATAACGACAGTCAGGTTTATTTCTGTTTCCTATAAAACTGAAATAATGTATTCCAAAATAACGCTTATAGATATACTAATTCATTATTAAATTGTTGTCATTTCTTAAAGGATATATTATTATTATATTTTCAAAGAGTCAACAACTGAAAAAGCAGATCGAATACTAGTATCATATATTAGAATTTTGTTTAACTAAGTCTATTGGTTTCTTCCGCAAAAAGCTGAAGACATCATGCCTTTATAAAGTACATATAATTTCGATAATGTTATTAAGTGAGTTCATATTGGCCTTGTTATTGGGCCAAAGAACAACGGTTAATATAACTGCCGGAGGCCCAATAACATGGCCAATGTGAATTCACTTGATAAATGAAACTTTTATTAATTAACAAACTAAAAACATCAAATTTATATATAGACTAAACCGGGCCAATACGATAATTTCTGGGTCAATATGAGAATTACTGGGTCTGTATGAGATAGTTAATTGATATTACAAATTATTAATTAACTAAAACAATATTGACACAATATGTACAATTCAGTCCACCTTATATGGGTTGCACTCAATTCATATGAAATCTCAACTGAGCCAAAACGAGATAACCTGGGCCAATACAGGTTTTACTGAGCCAATATGAGATCGCATAATTCTGATTGGATAATGAACTGGTCCAATATGAATTGAATCACTTCCTTTTAAAAACAAAAATGCCGCCATTTTGGAATTTCTAAATCGAATTTTTATGGATAAAAATGATAATAGATAGAATGACTTTGGACACGAGGTGCATTTAAGCAAAGCGGCAGAGGATAAGTCTATGTTGCCGCTTTTGGTGGTTTCTTTCTGTGTAATGAAAATCTTTGAGTTTATCTAACTCGTTAGTACAACAACAACGCGGATGTCTGCAGCAAGAATTCTAGAAACTAAAAAAGACAGTGAATTTTAGTGGATTATTCTGCATTTCAGCAAGTTTATTGAGCGTAACATTGCAAAAAGGATCAAAACTTAGTTTGGATAGCTTACAGACATGTTAAATTCAGTATTTACATGTGGAAGTCGTGGATGGAATGTGCCAGAAAGTAAACTTATTTTGGATTTATCTGGATAAAAACTAAATTCGGACTGGATGAACAAGAGACTTGGCTGCTACAGTGTGTACTAATGTTCAGGCTGTTTTTGTATTCAAAACAAAACAACCTTCATATCTGCATCTCCTTGGTAGCTTATACCAGCCAGGTCACTAGAGTAGATTGAAGATTGAACATTTAAATCAGAGCTGACACTTCATCTCATCAGACCGGTAAATTAGTAATTTTAAAGTCAAGAACCATGAATATTTTGTTAATTAATAAAATTGTCATTAATCAAGTGAATTCATATTGGCATTGTTATTGGGCCTCGGGCAGTCATATAAGCGCTCGGCCTACGGCCTCGGGCCAATATGACTACCCTTGGCCCAATAACAACGCCAATATGAATTCACTTGATTAATAACATTATATTACTAAACAGTGAACGTAATAAAACCAGAATGTTTGTGTTTGGGTCATTTCTTATATAGTCCAATCAGCATACCATATCACCTTGAACTTATTGCAAAAGTTTCACTAAGTGTCATCTGCGAAACATCAGACATAGATACACATTCAACAAAAAGTTGCACTCCGGTGGGTTGGGGAAAATTGTTTTAATTGACCATTTAAATTTCGGCTTTAATGATTCAACAATTATGGCTGTGATGGTACGCCATACTCGAACACATAAAGTTTTCACGCGCCATTTTTGAACTTCCGGAAGCATGTAAACAAACAAGGTCTAGTGTTTATTGCAAGAATTGTTATCTGGAATGACGACTTGTATCATGTAAGTTGATTATTAATTTCATATTTTGTATATTTTTATTGTTTAATGCATTAGTTTGAATGCTTGACTTAAAAATGCCTGTAAATGATCGATTTCATCGTATAACGGAAACCAGTGAATTTTCATTTATTTTGTTATATATTTCATTATTAAACTCAATAAAGTAAACACAGAACAGCTAAATATTGTAAAATATTGAAATAAATCCCCAATATGGCTATTTTCCGTAGATTTGGTTTTGACCTACACAAGAAGGTTTTCACAAATTTTAAAACTACGGAAGCCAATACGCAGCAAAACCATATCTATAATTCTTTTAGGTGTAATTGTCTTATTCGTGTTTTCAGTCAATATCGGCAAATATTGAGTACCTAAATTTATTTTAAATGAAAGTATAGTGCATAAATAATTGTAAAATTTATCTTTAACAAGGAACACGATAACGGTAAAAAAATAAGTTTGACATCAATATATATTACAAAAAAATATTTAAAAAAAGAGCCTTTTCATACTGTAAACATATTTTACGCTACGTTTATTTAATGTAACACATATTTATTATTTTTTTCATCATTATTTACAGAGTCATATGGCATTCCCATATCATCATCACTCGACTTTGAATGCCAACACAAGGTAATAGGGTGTTTCTGTATCTTTATGACTAAATAATATATTTTGAAATACAGATATTTATAACAACAGAAAAATGTCATTTAATAAGGTGGAAAGAAACGTTGGGATTTTTTTCATTACGTACAGGTTCAGTTTATAATCACTATTGCATCCAGGTATTTCACAGTCAGTTTTCTATCGAGATTTTATTTATAAACTTAAGAAAATAAAATGCACCTCTTTGGTTGCACGACTGTGACAGGGGTTTAAGAGTTTATGAAATCGTGTAAAAGAACCTAGATGCTCGATTTTTGTTTCTTTTATCCGTGTCATCTTGTTCTTGCTGATTTGATTCCAGACTCTGGTCTCAGTAAGATAATTGACTATCTGCCCTTTTGCATTACAAAGCTATTAGCTTCTTATGTTTTATATGTTTGTGTTCTTTTGCGTGCAACAATGTCGAGTTTTGGGTGGGTTGGAGTTATTACACCAAGACAACTTTTACGTGTTTGTTCATATGGGAACTTGTTGGGGCATGTGTGAGGTTGGTGAACACTAGTACCTGGTTTATACCCCCAGTGACAAATTGTTTTATCACTGATCAATCCTAGGCGGTAACCCCAATAGATCTCTTTTTTTGTTTATTGCTTGTGGTGTCTTATTTGAAATCGATCGTCTTATAACACATGCTCTCTTTTCCTCTCTAAGTTTTGGCTGCTTGGAGAGGCTGTGTTTTCTGTTTATTCCAATTCCCGACATGCATGTTCATATTTTTAAATACACGTTTTAGAAAATCGATATTAGTTTGCAAACGTAAATTGAACAAGCATGGTGTGTTTTGCATCATCAGGACTATGGTTTTCATTCATCCTTTCGGTTCTGCTAATGTGAACATAAACTTCTTCTGAAATGGTGGTTAGAGAAAATGGTTTTCATTTTAAATAAATGCTGTTACGTTTATATATATATTTGACTTGGATTTTGTAATTAAAATCTCACTTTCACATTTATTTTTATGCAAATCATAAAGGCCAATATTTATTTTTTTATTTCTTTATTTAAAGACTGTGACACACCGTGGCAAAAGTTATTGCACCGTCAACAGAACCAGCAAGGATAGAATCTTGTGTATCCACGATGTTACACAGACCATATTTGAGACTCTCTTCACCCCAAAACCACTGTGACTAAAATAACAATGTAATAATGACAATTGTGTCGCATGTTTAATTGTCACATTTGTTTTTCGTTATACTTGACTAGTTTTTATTGCAAGCATGCTAAAATTAAAAGTCTGAAGAGAGGTGCAGATGTTTGTTCTGTCAGACCCATCGAACTTCAAGACACTATATATACCAAAAATGTACAAAACAGAATAATTAATGGGTCCATGAAGTGCTTTGACAGACACTGAACGTGCTGAGCAAGAGATCACATGTGTCGTTGAAGAATACTCAGCACAGAAAGTGTACTTGCGATCCGATATAAGGCATAAAAGACCATCACCGAGAAAGATCTAAAACATCAAAATATGCAGGCTGTGTTTTCTGAAATAAATGTAATCTGTTACTTCTTTTTCATGCCAATACTGGTTGTGATTTAACTTTTCACATATTTAGAACAGGAAAGTCAACTGCCATGAAGGAGTTGATTGTTAATATAGACGCAAGAAGCTGAGAAACAGTTCATGGCGAGTCAATCAGACAAAGATGTAGGAAATCTAGGTGAAAAGACTATCCTCATGTTATAAGACAGATCTCCATCTACATGTATATCGCTAGATACGCTAGAAATGTATGCTTATGAACTTCAACTTTAAGCAAACGTTCAGATAAGCAAGCACACTTTCTTGATCTTAATATTTCTATTAAAATGGATACGTCACTATAAAATAAAAAATAATTTATTTTAATTTTATTATAGTAAATTGTCCGTATTTAGAGAGCGATGGTCCTCGTGCAACATCTTACGGGGTTTATATCTCACAGATTGTTCGCTTTTCTAGAGCTTGCAAAGATGCTTATGATTTTAATGAACACAATCTTTGCATGACAGAAAAACTTTTAAAACAAGATTATTGTTATCACAAATTAAGAAAAACCTTTTGCAAGTTTGAATGAATTAAAAATACAGGTGCAGTTTAAAATTTATATTGCAACAAGGTGTTTCACAAGGTGTTTTAATTTATAAACTTAAGAAAATCCATTCAACGCAGCCCGGCGAATTGGGTAAATTTGTCAATAATTGCGAATTTCGAACGGAACTGTTTGACAAATTATTACATAATTTGAATATGACAAAAGGCAAACGTAGTGGAACTATTAGCTGCGAATGATTTACGAAGGGTGTCGAACGGTAACTGTTTCTCACTAGAATGCGTTGGGTCGCGGAAACAATTTGTGTTATTTTTGTTATCGAATAGTAGCGCATGCGAACCGAAGCTAAGATTTGCGCACGCTTCCGATGCCGTCCGTTGTTTTACGAAAGAGTATTTCCGCATCAGGCCGTTACCGGACGCTAAGCAAGACTGGATTAAACCATTTGGGTCAAATTTAAAAAAAAATGAAAATATAATTTCTTGTATTAATATAATAATAACTTCTCCAGTAGGCCCAATTTTCATTTTTTAACGATTATAATATATTGTTTTAGTTCCTTGTATCGCTATCCATTTCTAATAGATGTCGGAGAGGCGGCGGCTGATATAGGTCTACACTTTTTAGAGCACAATAAGACCAATTTTCCTAAGGCATGGTTCATTTTATTATAATTGCGAAGTTCTGATGTTTATTTACAATCGGCTTCCAAAGCTTAAATAAGAGTTGTTTTCTTTAATTTATTATTTATTTAATTTTTTTTTCTATGAAATGTACATTTCGGTACATTTCTGTATTAGAATTTGACTGAGTTAACATTTGTTTTTTTTGTTGTTTTTTTTTTCGAAAACAAAAGTAATTTATTAACTTAAAATTTATTTGCTAAAATACGCTTAATTTCAATTCGGTTCGCATGTGTGCGTTCCTATTCGGTAACGGTCGGTAACGGAAAAAAAAACAGATTGTTTGCGCGACCCAACGCATTATAGCGAGAAATAGTAACCGTTCGATACCCTTCGTAAATCATTCGCAACAAATAGTTCCACTACGTTTGTTTTTCGTTATATTTCAAACTATGTAATAATTTGTGTGAGGAGGCCTTATGTTTAAGGAGGCCTGTAAATTCAAATAGATAGTCACCAACATGATTTTCTACAGCGCTTTGCGTGCCTGGTGATTTACCTGTCTAAAGATGATCATTATGTTTACCTTTTTGGTTGCACGACTGTGGCAGACGTTTAAGAGTTAACGAAGGTTTATGGGGAAACCTAGTAAATGATAGTGCCTCTAGCTTGGAGCGAACCCGCACCGTCACGGCGACAGAGCCTAGCCCTGCAATTCCGACTACGCAATCAACTGAGCTAGCTGGGACAAACCCCATAAAAGTTGATCGGATTGTCCTGATATACGTTTCCATCACTGCATGACATCGGTAACGGGTTATTGTACTGCTAACGGTACTCACTATATGTACGGGGAGACTTTTTACGGCCGCCACACTGCACAAATAGCGCTAGTGTGAATTTCAAATGATAGTGCCTCTAGCTGGGAGCGAACACGCACCGTCACGGCGACAGTTATTGGAATCTTGTTATTATACACCTTGTTTAAAATACAGCTAATCTATGCCTAGATTTTGATCGTCGGGAAAATGTAATCTGGCAATTAATAGTGGAACTTTTCACGTGTTAAAGACGTCATTCATGAGTTATTGTCCATATACGGAAAAGTAATAGTTTTATTTTTATTTTATATTTTCTAAACTGCAAACACGTCTTAAAGTATGGCTTTTTGCAAATGCTTACATTAGGCAGTGTTAGGCAGGTGCTGAAATATAAAAATAACTTACTTGACTTGGCACTTAGACTACCGACAGCAGCAAACACCTACAACAATACCATTAAATTAAGAAATGAAGCCCTATCTGACTTTTTGATTTAAAATGTCTACTACAAATTTAAATAGATATTTACTTATTACATTAAATGAAGTTGCAAAGTAGCAATGACACAGTGTTGAAGTTCAGAAAATCAGAGTTTTTTTTCTAAAATCAGGGTCGAATTAGAAAGGGATATGTAAAATACGTACATGTATTTAAAAGCTCGTCTTTGTTTTAAAATACAAGTTCATATGGAACAAAAATATTTTTACTTACCAAAATAATATAAAGCAACATGTCTAATACAAGCAATTCAACAAACTATAACAATGACCGACTGAAAACTTAATTTAAGTGTGTATATGATATCTTTATCATACAAACCGAATTCATCAAACGCTTATGAGATTACTAACTGATAACATTAATTACATCATCCGTATCATTGAATTTTAAAATTGTTAAGCCCATGATATGGATATGGACTCGCATAACATTGAATCGAGAGAGTAGTCTGGATTACCTGCCCTATGATTGCTACGTATAGGGAGCCAGGAACCAGTTTAACTAGAGGGCGATCAAAGAGCAGAGTTCAAGACCAAACGCATTATGTTCTCTTAATTACGCATATAAAAGCTGAATTACAATAAAATCTAAGCAATTTCTTTTTATATAGCTATGGTTTTACAGCAACTTACAAATGTACGTATATACATGTATTATGCACACATTTATCAGGACGTTCTGCGAATTGCGTTCCGTGTTGCCTAATTGTCCCGGGCAACGGCGCCTCGAAAGCTGTCCGCAAAAGTGCGATGTAAACTACCTAGATTAACAGTTCTGTTGTATTTTCGAAGTTTCACTAGCAATATCAAAAACTTGACACCCACACACGAAAAACACTATATTAATAAAAAGGCGTTAAAATCATATTAAAGAAACGGACCCTGTTGATACAAGCACCGCTTCCTAATAGTTTAACAAACCATTAACAGTGTGTATTAAAATCTTTAATTAATATTACATCTGTAAGCAAATTGCCGACCAAATAACTCCATAGAATGTATGCTACAACTACTAGATACTTAATAAATTAATTATGTCGGGTGAACGGGTAGAATACCGAATTCCCTTTCTGGCAATATCCCAAGAAACAGTCACCGAGGTTGCAAGATCCACACTCGTAAATTTAAACTAAACTAACAGAAGACTCGATACAGTTCAATGTGTTAATCTAGATATATCATTTTTGTTATGGCTAACAAATAATTAATACTCAAAGTACTGAAGCACTGAAGTATTAACCTCTCAAATTTAAGTAAATGAAAAAGACTTTTCATATACAGCTTGTCAACCAGTTCCGGTTAATCTTTTTATCCGTTGTGGAAAAATATATTTAAAGCAATAATCTGGATTTTGCTTTTCGTTTCATTGTATGCAAGATGTCTTAACATAAATATGTTGCAATTATTTTAGTCTCCGCGTGTGATTACTTTCACAAATGTAGCAAATGTAGCAAATATTGATCAATCAGTTCCGAATCAGTTCCGAATATAGAGCGGTGGGCATCTTTTAATTTGTTTTGGCTTTCATATTTGACAGCTGTGTAATGGTTTTGACAGACCAAATATGTTTACACATGTTTTCTGTCATAGGGTTCAAAATTATTTTGAAAACAATGTTTAATAAATGTAATAACAAAATTGTGCAATAAGATAGTTATTTTTATTAAAGTGTTATCAAAAGCAGTAACACATTCAAGTTCCATTGCACAGCCTTCATATATTGCACTAAATGCATCTTATACAACCTTAAAGTCATCTTTACAAGGGGTAGAAATGATATTATCACATAGTAGCACAACACCATCCCTCATTATGTGGAGATGGCCATGTGGGTTGCTAGATACTGGTTACCCAGTAACGTCTAGGAACGCTTTACCATCTTTGTCTTGCATATCTCTTAGGTAGTGTGCTACTGACCTTGGGTCATGAACTATAGGCTAACCAGCCACTTCTCTTCTAGTGTCTTTTCATCAGTTACCATTCCCATTTTCTTTTATCCTTTGAACAGGATGCCAATTTTGGAATTCACACTAACTGCTGATTCACAATTGAAGATCCGAAATTGGTTGAAACGCTTGCCTCACAAAAGCCGTCACAAAAAAAAACAATGCAAACATTTATGCACACAATTTTGCTTGCAATTGGAACATCATGATAAAACAGAATATTGCAAATTACATTTTTTTCGTTTTTGGGGCCATTTAAGTTTAGTTTTTGCTATTAATGTCACGCTCAACTGCTGCGCGTTGCCACATTTTGCACAGGAGCGTCTGCAATAGTTTTTGTCGATGCGGCGCTTGACCAGAAGTAAACAACCGATCAAAGGTTTGAACTCGTCAATGTTTAGTTCAAATGCTATTCATCGCAACCAAAGTAGCATTTTCCCTGATTCTACTGAAATAATTCTATCATATGGTAGGAAATAAAAAGTTAACCGGGACTGGTTCATAACCGGAACTGGTTGACAAACTGTGTAAATTCAATGTAACCGCATTTGTTACGAAACGGTCCCGAGAAAATTAAGCCAGTATTTAAATGTAGCTGTTTATCTTTTAACAATTATAATAATTATTTGTCAGTTTTTATTCCATTTAATTCCTAAGATATTTCTAAAGTACAAAATTTGATGAACAATTAACAGGTTGTTGTTTTTTTTTTTCCTTATGACATTTCAGACAACACTTCAATGGCATTAAAACTCTTTGGTTGTTTAAGACAACCCTCAATACTGTTTACGTGCAAGCATGATCACAGATAATACAACATGAGTCATCATTTAGCAACAGATTTTGCGAAAAGTCTGATGTAAGTAATTGTCTGTTTATTTCAACATACTGTTCAGATTTGCACCTAGACATTTGGAGACAACTGTCATGGTAATTGTAATAATGACTTTCAATATTTTGATCATTCGACAGAGAAATCATCTCACTGTCAGCATATTGAATAAGGCGTTTATTTGATGCCACTTTATTACACCCCGTTTTCCTCCGATGCCTTTAGATGTTTGTACCCACCGAAATCTGTAATAGTGCCGTTTCCACTGCGCATTGGGTTTGTATATTTAATTTACTAAGACATTAAAAGTTTTAAATGATTTCTTTTAAGACAAACTCTACTGTTTAGTTGGTCAAAGTATGAGAATGTTGTAGCAGACGGCAGTCGGGAAATCTGCAGAAACTGAAGAGGCTTAATGGTGGCTAACACCGGAAGTTCCTTATCTTCATCATTGTGATTGTTTCGAATTGCGTTATAAGTACACTGTAAAACTTTAAAATTCACATGAAACCATTCATATTTAATCAATTACTTACAAATGGTAGATACTTCTGGAGTTGTAACTTTCTGTTTACTGGTAATATATATTCAGCATTGCAGTTAAAACGTGTTGTAGGTAATTTTAATGGCATTGAATGAAAAAGCTGTGCACAACATAATTTCTTTGAAACTGATCATTTTATTAACCATGCTCTCTTCCACACTTAGTTACTTATCTATTAAATTTAACTTAACGTATATAAGAATTAACTAAACATTAATGTCATCATAATAATCAAGACATACTCTCAACATCATCATTGCAATACGAAGACAGATTACGGTTATAAGAATGAACTTAATAAAAATGTTATCGTAATAATCAAAACATACGTTACTCTGACCATTGATTGGGTTTAACATCATCATGGTAATACAAAGAGAGATGACGGTTATAAGAATTAACTTAATATAATAATCAAGACAAATAGTACGTTACACGAAACACGCATGGAATTCAACAACATGATACCAATATCAAGAACTATTTTGTATCACTAATAACATAATCAAGTTGAATGATTAACGCCATTATTGTCACCACTAGTATAATTGTTAAAAGTGTGTGCCATAATGCCAGAACGACTTCAAGTACTAGTATATTGGTTGACAGGGGTGAATAACGCAGACAAGTACTAGTATATTGGTTGACAGAGGTGAATAACGCGGACAAGTACTAGTATATTGGTTGACAGGGGTGAATAACGCAGACAAGTACTAGTATATTGGTTGACAGGGGTGAATAACGCAGACAAGTACTAGTATATTGGTTGACAGGGGTGAATAACGCAGACAAGTACTAGTATATTGGTTGACAGGGGTGAATAACGCAGAAAAGTACTAGTATATTGGTTGACAGGGGTGAATAACGCAGACAAGTACTAGTATATTGGTTGACAGGGGTGAATAACGCAGACAAGTACTATTATATTGGTTGACAGGGGTGAATAACGCAGACAAGTACTAGTATATTGGTTGACAGGGGTGAATAACGAAGACAAGTACTAGTATATTGGTTGACAGGGGTGAATAACGCAGACACGTGCTAGTATATTGGTTGCTAGGGGTGAATAACGCAGACAAGTACTAGTATATTGGTTGACAGGGGTGAATAACGCAGACAAGTACTAGTATATTGGTTGCCAGGGGTGAATAACGCAGACAAGTACTAGTATATTGGTTGACAGGGGTGAATAACGCAGACAAGTACTATTATATTGGTTGACAGGGGTGAATAACGCAGACAAGTACTAGTATATTGGTTGACAGGAGTGAATTATTAAAAACGACTGCGATAGTTTCCGATTTCGTATAATATTATTATAAATTTGACATGGGCACTGTTTTCGTCCTTTTTATGGTTGTTTTGTTTCAAGGAAATCTTAATTGCGATATTTATAAACAAGGGTGGGACTTTCTTTTTAAAATAATGCTTGTAAATCAACTCTGTTCAACGACTGAGTTCACCAATTTCGGTTGTGTCATGCAAACGGTGAACACGTAAAATTCACTTCATTGTGAAAACGAAAACTTGTTCAGCACGCAATTAATTTTGCCTGAAAAAGAAGCCACTTACGATACAATTTAATAACCGTTTATGAATATTACCATTTGTTAATATTGTTTGCCCATTAACTCTATCGGGCATTCTGATGCACACTCTCAAATCTTAATTTGTAATGGAATCCAATCCATGATATTATAACATTCTTGCGTCGGTTTATCAACCTGAAATAAAAACAGAAAAAATATTGACGACGGTTTTTATCACAAGTGTTATTCTTGTCCTTAATTATTGGAAACATTATAAAAGAAATTGACGTACATTCATGGTCTATTCAAGGGTCCAACATGCAAAGGTACTAACACTTCTTTCCTATTTCCTAAGACGGTTTTCATCAGCTTTTATTACTTAGAACCAACAATTCATTCCTTTATCTCAATGCAAAATATGAAGCTGACTGCACGCATAAATACACCAGTTCTCGTTTTATTACGCGTAATTAGGTTTCTTTTGTAACCACCTGATGATTAAATTCTGTATGCCTGTGTGTCTGTGTGCTTTTGTTTGTGGATGGGAGACCGTTTGTAAAGACTGAAGATGTGCATTTAAATATATCACTTGATCACGACTAAAATGATCATGTAGTGAGTTCGCACTTTTATTATGACGTTCACCAAAATTTTCCCAATAATAGATTTCATTCAACTGTTCAAACTTTGTGTATGTCAAGAACATGATGTTATGCAATGAAAAACCAAATAAAAATGGGACCTTACCGAGGTAACTTGTTTTTGTGTCGCCTGCGATAGCAGGTAGACACATAGTGATACTATTGTCCGGCGACGTCGTCGGCAGTGCCGTCGTCCGGAAGTCCCCCAACTTTAGTATGAAACTTAATGTTGCCAATAACTTTAAAAGTACTTGTCCTATTAACTTAATTATTGGAATATATCATCTGCATGAACAACGCCATCTGTGACAACAAGAATGATAACTCCAGTTTCAGTATTTTTTTTAGTTATGCCCCTTTCAAATGCCTTTAATATCGAACATTAATATGAAACTTAATGTTGCCTATAACTTTGAAAGTACTTGTCCTGTTAAATTTAAACTTAGAATATATCATCTGCATGAACAACGCCATCTGTGACAACAATAATGATAATTCCCGTTTCATTATTTTTTGAGTTATGCCCCTTTCAAATGACTAATATGAACTTTAATATGAAACTTACTGTTGCATATAACTTTGAAAGTACTTGTCCTATTCACTTCATACTTGAAATATATCATCAGCATGAATACCGCCATCTGTTACACCAACAATGATAACTCCAGTTTCAATATTTTTTGAGTTATGTCCTATTTACTTAAAACTTGAAACATATCATCTGCATGAACAAAAACATCGGTTACAACAACAATCATAACTCCTGTTTGACTATTTTATGAGTAATGTCCCTTAAACATTCAACTTAAACATGAAACGTACGGTTGCATATAACTTTGAAAGTACTTGTCCTATTCACTTCATACTTTGAATATATCATCAGCATGAACAACGCCATCTGTGACAGCAAGAATAATAACTCCAGTTTCAATATTTTTTTAGTTGTGCCCCTTTCAAATAAAACTTTTAACGTGAAATTTAATGTTGCTCATAACTTTGAAAGTACTTGTCCTTTTCACTTAAAACTTGGAATATCATCTTCAGGAACAACAACATCGTTTACAATAAGGACCATAACTTCTGTTTGAATATTTTTTGAGTTATGCCCCTTTTAAATGCAACTTTAACACGGAACTTAATGTTGACATTTACTTTTAAAGTACTTGTCCTGTTCACTTAATATTCAGAATATATCATCTTCATGAACAACGTCATCACTAACAACAAGAATGATAACTCCTGTTTGACTTTTTATGACTTATGTCCCTTTCACATGAAACTTTAACATGAAATTTTATGTTGCCTATATTTTTTAAAGTACTTGTGTTATTTACATAATACTTGCAATATTTCATCTTCATGAACAACAACATCTGATACAACAACATAACTCCTGTTTAACTATTTTTGAGTTATGACCCTTTCAAATGCAACCTAATGTTGCATATTACTTTGAAAGTATTTGTCCTATTCACTTAATACTTGGAATATATCATCTGCATGAACAACGACATTGGTGACAAAAAGAATGAAAACTCCTGTTTGAATATTGTATGAGTTATGCCCCTTTCAAATGCAACTTTAACATGAAACATAAGGTTGCCTTTAAAATTGAAAGTACTTGTTCAGTTCACTTAATACATTGAATATTTCATCTGCCTGCACATACCAACTGGTGAAGAATGATAACTCAGGTTTCACCGTTTATTTAGTTATTCCCCTTTCAAATGCAATTTAGGGGACTTGTATTCAAATCAACTTGAATAAAATCATTTTATTATATATGATTTAACATAGGCCCACATTTCAACTTTTTGCCAGCAGGCGACACATGTGTTCCGCGGAACACAACATTCTAGTTATAAGATACCAAAGATGTCACATTTTGACCAATTTTTACGATTTTCATAGACTTCTTTGTCGGCATGAAATCATGGAATGTATCACAAAAATATCATAAATAATTCTAGTTTTCAGTTAAAGACATTCTATATTACAAATAAATTGCTAAATATTGCAATATAAATAATGAAACACATATCTAAATTTAAGTATTACCTAATTTACGACAAAGGGTTTTTCGGCAAATCTTGTCATTCATCTTATTAGTTACTAATATTGTACATATTAGAATTTCACCAAATACTACCAATACATTCTCCAATGTATAGCAAACAAAAAATAAAAATGTAGGTTACTATGTTATTTTTTTCTAAATGGCAATTTCAAAGGGGGGGAATTATGTATACACACAAATACTTTAAGGTTTATATATTAATGATTAAATGTTTGCCATTCTAAGTATTATGACGACAATTTATGACATAAATTTTATGAAAATAATAGATTAAAAGCATAGTACTAATGTTCAATGTCAATTTTTTTTATCTGACACTGAAATGAGAGAATCTGCGAATCTGCTTACAGTTAGTACGAAATTCAGAAGTCGGTCAAAATTTCTGTATAAATAAGCATTTAATATTGAATATTAACTTGAATACTTATTATTTTGTTTAAACATAATAAAACACTAAGCATTTTAAGTTCTATGCATCTTCTGCAGATCAAGAGTTTATCAGTAAGCTTGAGAGGCAGTAAGCACATTGATCAAGGATTTCATACAGTGTATGACAGGGCAAGTTCGTGTTAACAATTAGTACACATGTTTAATTGATTTGACAAGTGACCAAGTTCAATGATTCTTTGGTCTTTCAAAACATCTTCATGGACATAATTAACATCAGACCCTACATCAGGGACAGCGCTATCTGTCACAATTTCTCCCACTTTCGGTTCATAACCCTGAAACTTGTATCATTTTTTTTGTCGGACGAAACATTCGACTGCCAGTTTTTCAAACGCGCAGAAGACAGGAGTCCTTTTACACAAGCCTTTTTCGATATAAAACTACCCTTTTGGCCCGCATTATTCATTTATTATTGCAAAAAGAGCAAAATATCTTATACGAATGTTTCACTTTATCCGCGCGTAAAAAGATTATCGTTGTGAGAATTACGCATTTACACTCAATGGCCATAATTGAGTTCCCAAACGTAACGTCATATTGAATGCATCTAAATATAAGCGCTAAATAAAACTATAAAACTGGCGAACATTTTCAACAAACTTACTTGAATTGTTTAGTATCTTGTAATATAACCTTTTGCCTTCATGACTGCCGACACTCGGTCTGGTAAACTTTCATACAGTCTATGTACATATTCGGGAGAAATACTGCCCCAGGCTTCTTGCACCACTCTCACCAAGTCAGTTCTGTTTTGGATTTCTGCTAACCTTTTTTCAACCAATTATTTTAGTTTTCGCCATATATACTCGGCAAAATAAGTTCTGCACACTTGGACATTTTATAAAATATATTTTTAATTTCACCAAACACAACAAAATGATACATATCAAATAAAACAGACATTCAAACTCAACAATGTAAAAAAGTCCGAAATAAAATCCGATCACTACTTAATAAGCAATCCATTTTTAAAGTCACCGGGGGTTACTATACAAAAGTTGCAAAAATCACTAAAATAATAGTGGGTAAATCCACCACGATGAACCCGGCATTCTTCCAAGCGCCGTCTTACGGAGTTCTGAAGTCGAGGCATTTTCAATTTTGGAATAAATTTCCGTTCTTGAACATGAATACCAGGTAGATCAACTATCTGCCCAGCGCACATGCTTTTTTTAGAAATACGTCTAGGAGGCCGGTGTGGTTCGACATTTGCCATGACGGTCAAATTGGTTAATTTGACCGTCATGCCAAATGTCGAACCACACCGGCCTTCCTTGGTGACAGTAAGAAATATATTAATTTGAATAACAAACAATGCAGTTTTGTTTTTCTCAAATAAATTGTGTGTGTTAATTGCATTTCTAGGTTGTTTTATACACTTAGTCAATATGATGCTAAGACTCGTTAATACATAATGGAAACTGTGCGAATCATCGCTAAACTGTTTTGACATATCTTTACCCTTTAGGTCAATAAGTGAGACAATATGATAATTTAATTAATAAAATTTTAAGTTTGAATGTTCTGGAATTGCTTGGTAACAACTTTTGATTACTTCCTGCAGCCATCATCACAGTGCATGCGTATAATTTCTATAAAACAGATGATTGCATAGGTTTCACACTTCTACCTTGATACAGCAAGTTTTGCAGCTTTTGACTGTTGACCCCTTTCATACTTAAACTGATATTTCTTGGTTATTTACCAGTGAACTTTTATTTTGTTTTCGTCTTTAACTCCGCAAACAATTAGTCTTTACACAAATGTAAGTACTTTTACCAGTTATTTGCTGCATTATAAAATTTTACAAAATAACACGTGTGTGCAGAACTTTTTTTGTTGGGTATATTTTCAATTATATTGAGGTCTGGGCTCTGTGAAGGCCTACTTAAAGTATTGATATTGTTTTCTGTTTTCTATTTATTTGCTGCTTTTGATACATGGCATGGTGCATTGTCCTCTTGAAATATCCAAGGTCGGTTTTGAAAATGTCTAGCAACAACAGGCCATAAATAATTATCGAGAGTTTCAATATACTTATCAGTGTTCATATTGCCATCAATTTCGACCAGGGTTCCTACTCCATCATAACACACACAACCCCAAAACTTCACACTAGTAACAGTTCTCCTCTCAAAATCAGAGTACTGGCCTACACACTGGGGTAAGTATTTCTCTTCGTCCTTCCTCCAGACATAAACCTTTCTATTTTTACCAATAACAATTTGAGTTTCGTCACTAAAGATGACAGATTTCCAGTTTCATTAACTGTCCACCCTCTTTTTTCCCTAAAGAACCGTTTGCGTTTTTCCCTATTATTTTTTGATATAGTTGTTGCTTTTGAAACCCTCTTACGTTTAAAACCTTCATCAAATAATCTCCTTCTAACAGTTCTAGATGACAATTCAGTTTCTGTATGTTCATTATATCTACTTGTTATATCATTTAATGTCTGTCTTCTGTTGTTTCTAACCATTCTAAAAAGTACCCTATCTGCCTGTGCAGATGTCTTTTTCTTTAGGCAACTTCTAGATACGTTTTCTACTACACCACTCGATTTAAACCTTAGCAAAAATTTTGAAATCGTTCGCCGATTTGTCCCTGTTATTTCACTTATCTTTCTGTGAGAATATCCCTCTTTTTCTAGTTTAACGATCATGTTTTTTGTCTCCACTGTCAATTCTTTGCCAATTTTAAACCTCGCGCCGGTATTCTGTTTTCAACGAACGTCATGGAGACACGCGGTGAAAGGCTACTATCGATACCCGATAGATTCGTCCGGGATAATTTTTATCTATTATATTTGTTATGGAGCCTTGAATATTTAAGCTAAATTTCTACCTATCGTTAATGTTTACGCCGCCATTTTAAATTTGGGAACTCATTTATGGCCATTGAGTGTAGTATAAAACCCAGATTGGACCGTGAACTGTGTTTTAATCATTGCATTTAGGCGTTGGTACAGTAGTTTAATACTTGTTTTAAAAAACTGTAGCGACAGCCTTCAAGATTGTTTTTCATATATTAAAATGTTTCCGTTATTTAATGATAAGCTCTGAAAATATACCAATAATGGCTGGTCCGGTGTCGGTATCGGATTCTCTCGTACAATTCCGATTACAATAATCATCGCTGCAACAGTGATTGCACATCAGCAAAGCTCGCTTCACCACGTGACTTGTTTGCACCGATCTGGAGGCTTCGTTACACTTAAACGGTAACAAGAACACACATTCAGATCACTTAAAGCAGTCGTAGGATTTTTGTAAATACCGATGAAAAACTTAGAAAGATTGCATAAAGATTAACGATTGCTGCCTCCGTCGAGTACATGTAATCGATTAACAATAATTCCATCGAGTACTTGATTACTAGTAATTAACATTCCTGTTTGAAATGTGGAATCCGTTCTTGTTATATTAATTCAAAGTATTCATGTTGCAGAGTAAGTTTTATTCTTATCGTCAGCAACTTTCATTTCGTTATCCCTCATTCAACACAAGGACGTAACAAATATGCCTGGCATTTAAAGTCTTAACAATATGTGTGAGGTAGGTTATTGTGATGACAAAAGTAAAATTTGTTACTGTACTAACCTGCTAACCGGAAAATGTCCACAGCCCATTTTGTAATGAAAGTGCCCTCCAAACCATGAGTACTGTTCTATAATACAAGCCTGTAGTACAAATGTATACAACAGCTTCCTAAGAGCAAACAACAAGAGATCATTTATTGACCTGTCTTTATCAATGCTCATCGCTAACTGAATCAGATTCTGCTTGACAAAAACTGCCAGGTAAAATAGGAAACAAAACAGTTCTTGAGAGTTCCCTTGGGGCAGTTTTAGAAAAGATTCATGATAATCCCGATAATGTGGGAAAAATCTAAATGAAAATTAAATACTGCTGCCAAAATAAGGAATTCGGACAAATACACTGAGCAAAGTCTTTATCAGTCCAGGCTCTTATTCGGTATTCGTTTGCCATAACTTAATTTTTGGAACTGATCATAAACTTATGTTGGTTGTCTTTTTCTCTCTGTTGTCTGGCTTTGTTGGTAGGCCCTGTTTTCTGCTTGTTGTTTTACTTGATATGCATATTTCAGTTGAAATCTTCCTACTTCTAAAAATCAATTCAGAGTTAAAACGTCCATTCTGTTTACATTTTTGAACATTCTGTATACATTTGTGAACATAGTTAACACAGATTTAATTAAAACTATGTTTTCATTTTCAGAAATCACAAACTTGCCACACAACAGAAACCACGTACATTGTAGGAAGAAAAACACTGCATGACAGATTACTGAAATGTGCATCATACATCAAAAACAAGACAACCCCAAAAAAATGCAATTGGGCTTTCTTAATCTCACTTCAAACTGACATTGATACATGTCGAGGTAAAGGCACATCACACGCTTATTTTCGCAAAGCCAAGACAAGACGCCAAATTAATTTAAAGCCAGTATTTCGTGTATAAGATGCCAGTGCAATTCAAGAAATGTGGCCTGTGCTTTTCCTCGGAGCCTCTTTATACCTTGTGCAATATTATTGACAGCTGATATTTAACATTTTGTGAGCGGAATTAGTATTTCTGTCAATTTAAAAATGATCTCAATTTATTTAAACTTGTCATACCTCGTGCGATTCACAGGGTTCCACTTTTAAACATTCATCAATACTTGAGATATATTCACAGTGAAAACATATCGGCCCTCTAGAGCTTCTGTCTGATATACCTGCAATAAAACAAGCATAACTTAATTTTTTTATAAAAGTGTAGTTTTTCTTTGAGGACCGTCTTCTTAAGTTGGCATGTACTGTAATCGGTCAAGAATAATCAAAATCTCTATAATGGCAAAATTAATAAACTAAATAAAACTTGGCACATATAATCAAATGATACGATTTGTGTTGTTTAGTTTTTGTGAATTTATGTAAATATAATTTTAGGGAATTAGCGCTGTCGCCGTGACGGTGTGGGTTCGCTCCCAGCTAGAGACACTATCATTTGAAATTAACGGTAGCGCTATTTGTGCAGTGTGGCGGCTGTAAAAAGTCTCCCCGTATATTTACACAGTACTGTTATCAGTAAAATAACCCGTTACCAGGGTCATGCAGTGATGGTTACGTATATCAGGGCTATCCGATCAACCTTTTTGGGGTTGTCCCGGTTAGCTCAGTTGGTTGCGTCGCAGGAATTGCAGGGCTAGACACTGTCCTCATGACGGTGCGGGTTCGCTCCCAGCTAGTGACGCTATCCTTTGTTATTTTCTTAACTAATAAAAAAAACTTTGAACCGACAAATTAGCCTCTAATCTAACGTTATTTAGTATCGCAACCATAAGCATTGTCATAGCATAACAATTAATTGTGATGTGACCATTTAATTTAATTGTTTCCATTAGTTTAAGAAAAACAAAACACTAGAGAACTCACCAGCCACATGCATGTTTCTTGTGATAAAGTTAGCAACGTAAATATATTCTCAAAAATATTTCAAGTATTGTTTATGGAAATAATGATAATTTGTCATACGAAATTACTAGTGCAATATAAAATCATTATCAGCTAGACGCAAGCTGCATACACTTAAAGTTATACATGTTCACAGTGTAAATTAAACAAACACTTCTTTTTTAACAAATTAAAATGTATTGTATATTTTCAAACACCTCCATGAAATAAAGGAACATGATTAAAATACCGCTGCATTGATCATACTGTATATTTGTTTATACTATCGCCGATAATCGGTGTACAAACCCAAGTCGCCACATCCTTCGTTGTTGCAGAAGTTGTCATGACAGCATTCGTAACAAAATGTACCGGACATGACTGCTTTCTTTTGGTCGGTTTCACATATCTATCAATAAATATCTATCAATAACACCATTAACAGTGTATTCAATAACACCATTAACAATGTATTCAATAACACCATTAACAGTGTATTACGTAGGTTATAAAATTCTATACATGACAATATTTAACAAATATTGAGTATATTTTTTTTTAAAATAACAAGTTAAATTAAATGAATTGAAAGCTGTTTTCCATTGAAATTCTTGCCAAAATTAAGAAATCAAGATCAAGACGATACAAGAAACTCTCTTTTCAATTTATTTACTCAAGGGATAAGTTAATTAGTAGTTTGTTAACTATCGTAAGAACTTTTCCAATATGCGTGCACCTTGTCGGGTTCAGTTTCTTTCAAAATACGTTTACGGGTTTGCTGGTACCTCAAAGTTTATAACCTATCTCGCTCAATACTGCCAACCTCTGTTGTAAGGTCACATGCTTTTAAGTTTTACAAATCATTTACATTTTGTAATAAAAATAAGTGACAAAGCCTGTTTATAAAACAACCGAAGTTCAATAAAACTATTCTCTTACAGCAGCATCCATACATCCAGACCGGTATTTTCTTTGCCCAGAAACTATGTTACTTTCTAGGTAACAGACCTGAAGTATACATTTTAAAAAAAAATACAAAATGAATTCGACAATCGAACACAGTTACTCGAATTTTGCTATAACCAGAATATTTTAAGCACGTTTAACTGAGCCTTATTACTGAGCCTTTGCTCCCAGGTAGAGGCAATATCATTTCAAATTCACTCTAGCGCTATTTTTGCATTGTGGCGTGACGGTGCGGGTTGCTCCCAGGTAGAGGCAATATCATATGAAATTAACTAGCGCTATTTGTGCAGTGTGTTTTAATGTCTTGTTGCTGCTGTTAAGTATAACTGTGACTAAACTATAACTGTCACTAAACGATGATGATGATGATGATGATGATGATGATGATGATCGTCCATTGCACAACTAACTCTAAATTTTAAAGGTTTAATAAATCTTTTTGAATGTTTTATACAAATCCGGAGATTTTGACTGCAAATCCGGAGATCCTGAGAAATAACTTAAAATCCTGAGATTTCGGATAAAATCCCTTGATTCTCCGAGTCCGTAAACAAATACTCCGAATAACACGTTTGTCCGAGGATGCCAAAAGTGGTGGAAGCCTTCGGTAGTTTGAAAAGTCAAGACTGTGAAGTTATGGAAAGGATGAGCGACACTTAGTTGTATAATGTCTCCACTGCTTATGTTACGCGCCTTCACTGACTGGGTATCAAGCATGAGATCGTCCTTGTCTTTTTCAGGTGCAATAATGGCTATGTAATGCTTAGTATTACCATAAAACGCATGTGGTACTGTGAACACGTAGTCGTTAATATATTGCTGAATTCCTGGCACCACGGTCACAAATACATTTCCAACAGAATGATGTATACCATACTGAGTAATAGATAACGGCTGACTTGAAGTAACAAGAACGGGAAGGTTCTGGAAGTACATTTCGCGTAAGTCAGCATAAAATGAAAAGGTACGTGTTGAATTGGATATTGTTATTGAAGAGTTATGATCTGACATAATTTTGAGAGTAAAATCTGGTTGTGGAAGTAAAGGGGGTACAATATAAGTTGTCCATGATGAATAGGGCAACATCTCGGATGCTAAATAACCATAATATTGTCCAAAAAAAGTGGTAAGAAATCGTTGATCCGGCGGTGACTGCAATACTTTTATCAGCTTCTAAAAGTGCTCCAGATAAGTCAAGAAAATATACGTACTGATAGACGTCCCAAGTAATTACGCTAACACTATGACTTCTACCGTCAATATAAACAGTAAGGTTGGTATTATCATATAAAGCAGTAACCAGAAAAGCACTTCCTTCGTTACTTCCACCACGCCCTGGATACGATAAAACTTTGTATTTATTTTTAATGCTCGTTACTGGAAGAATATTATAGACGTCCATCATATTTAAGCTGTTAAATGAGTTAGTGACAAACACGGTTATATCATGGTCCGAAGTAATTCGGATACCTCTGGAGTCTTTAAACGTCTCATCTCCTTGTATTCTGTTTGAAATTTTTATATTATTTAGTTGTCCTGCTGGAATATTGTAGTATGCATCGTTGTGTAAGAAAGGAATCTGCAGTCGAACATTTGCCGCCTGAGGTGAAACGTTTGTCACATCTATCGTAACGATATTACCGTCGTAATGGCAACACTGTCCTACAAGGTCAAGGATTCCGAAAACGAAATCTCTGCCTACAGTACCTGTAAAATATAGAACAGTTACATGCGATAAAAATGACGGTAATTGGATTTGTGTTTTTGTTTGACTGTGTCAACAGTTTTCTTCAGTCTGCAAAAACAGAAACAGAGCATACCTATTTATATTTCAAATCATATCTTGTGTTTAGAAAAGTTTTCGTTTATGTCGCAAACATGCTAAGCAACAGAAAAAAGTATTTCTTTAATGTGCTTACTGGAATTCATTTTCGCATTGCTTAAATGAATAGTAATTGAATAGTTATTCAACAAGAATTTTGAAATCGTTTATGTTATTTGTCCGCATGGGGCATGTTAACTTTCGACTTTACGGTCTCGGTCAGATATGGATTAAAAATTTAAAACAGCTTATAATAATTACAATCACTTATTTAATAGACACTTTAATTAAATGAATTTAAAATTATATAATTTATCCTAACCCATCAACACAACTTTTCTGGTGAGTAAAACGCTTGATATTGAGCTCGCATATATTCGAACACTTTTCTCACTGAAGTCAGAAAACATGTTAGATCATACCATATAGACTGTTTTTTCTCAGTTATAGTTATATCAATCAATCAGAAAAAACACGATTCATTAATTTTTTGCTAATGGTCGCAAAAGAAGATCTTACTAACAAAAGTAGCATGTGCACAAGCAGAGTAATATATCCAACTAACTACATGTACAATTGTTGTCGATAAAATACAGAAATGAAAAGCCAACTTAAATAAACTCAAGAAAGACTACCTTTAGTCTCTTTTCGGTTTCAATGTTATTCTTTATCTTTTCAAAGCCTGACATGTAAAAAATAACTTACTTGACTTAGCACTTAGACCACCGACAGCAGCAAACGTCTAAAACAACAAAGGAATTAAATTAAAAGATGAAGCTCGATTTGATTTTTCGACCGAGTTTAAACTTCGCATTTAATTGTGTAGTCAAAGCAGAAATCACGACGTTGAATTTACGGAAAATGTAATGATTTCTGGAATCATGGTCAATTAGATAGGGTATTAAGATAATATATATTATTATAAAACAAAGAATAAATTATTGAAAAACTCGTTTATGTTTAAAAATGCAGTAAATAGAGAATAAGAAATATTAATACTTACAAAAGCAATATAAAGCAATATGTTTATTGCCACATCAAGTCAACAAAATATTACATTGACGTACGGAAAACTTTATTTAGTGCGATAATCATAATATCTTTATCATACAAACCCGATGTTATCTCAAATTGTTTTGTGATTACTAAACGATAACACTATTTTTTTATTTGCATTCATATCGTTGATTTTAAAACATGTGTTAGGTCCATGATATTTAAAAAAAGTACTTATAATTATAATATGCACATTTCTATACTGATGTAAAACGTATTCCGCGCTTTATTTTTTTTTCGATTCATCGAGAAATTATTATCCCACCCGCTTTTACTTGTTTATGCTCCCCGAAAATTTCACGGGAGTACATAGTCGCCGCTTCGACGATCTGTCCATCCGTCACACATTTTTGCTGGGCTATTTTGCAGTAACCACTGCTTGAAATCACAGACACTTAATGGGAAGCTTCACTAAACGCGTATATTGTAAATATGATGGTTTTCATGCAGTAACTGACCTTGTTAGCACCGTCTACAGTCGATATTTCACTTTCATCGGTATAAAAGAAAATGATAAAAAATCGTTTTATCCACAAACTGCTGTTCACTAAAACTTTGCACGAATAAATGTTTTTAATTTGTATTTTGAACATGCAAGAACAGTAATAAAAATAGCTAGATCTTAAAAAATTCCTAAAATTCTTTTTACGGCATTATTAGAGAGATTTTCATTGTTTGTCGATGACACTCTAATGAAGACTAGACGGTCCTTCATTTCATTTTATGATAAATATTGTCAGGGCTATTTCTCAGCAACTACTACTTGAATTTCAATGACACTTTAATGAGAGCTTCACAAACAAGAGCAGTTGTGCAAATGATGCGCCGAGCTAAACCGAACCCGTCGAAAGTCGTAGCAGAGATAGCCGAAGTGGCCGACTAAATACCAGAATGCCAGATATTTTCGCTAAGCACCAGTTCTTTTCGTCCTTACGAAGAGGCGGGTTCTTTAAACGAAGATTTAGAGCAATAACATGTATATATTATAAGGTCCGCCCTCAAGCAACTCCGTCATATAGGTTTTTGGAACCTCAGTACTAGTATAGGATTTTATTCAAAAGTTTGCATCTTTAAGCGTATCATGAAGTAATAATGACTACTGCTGAACAAATTTAATTTCCGGCGAGGTGTGAGGGTGGTTAACTGATAACGTTTTCAACCACCTGTGGCAAATATATCGTGCTGCTGACTGTTACAAAGCTATAAGGATTTCGGCGAACCTCGTTATACTGCAACGTTTCTGTTCTTAGCGTTCTGACACAGTGTCACAAAATACAAAACCGAGTGATGGTCTTCTCGAAATATAAAATCGGGAGGGAAAACAACACGTTGGAATGTGGATCATGTTAAAAAAGAAAGTCTGTAAACTTCAACATCTAAAGAAGAATATTAATGATCTCAAAAACAAACAAACAAACAAAAAAGTAACAAATCATGTTCTTGCGTTACCCAGGGGCCCCTTAGGGGTTTAATTTTTTTAAATATATAGAATCCAAGCAATCTAGTGTTACAATTTTATTATAATATAAATGTACATTAAGAGAGAGAGAGAGAGAGAGAGAGAGAGAGAGAAACCGACAGACAGACAGACAGACAGAGAGAGAGTGAGAGAGAGAGAGAGAGAGAGAGAGAGAGAGACAGAGACAGAGACAGATAGACAGAGACAGAGAGAGATCTCGGATCGTGTTTTCGCGACGTAGGCCTACTTTCGTGATCTCGCATCTTGTTTTCGCGTTTTCGTGTTCCTGCCCTAGAGGTCGACAGCGCGAAACAACGATAAACTTAACGGAATTCCGTACTTAAATGTTAGTTAAATCGGTCGAGTGTGGTTTGAGGCAGTTGTCCATAGAAGACAATTCATACAATTGATTTCTGTTCAAGTATGCAATTCGATTGCTTACAGTCAGAGCAAATCCAGAGGGGAGTGGGGGTTCAGTGAATAAGATTAAACCCCCATTTAGGGCAGCATTGTTTAATTATTTATTAGGCTTTTGGTCAGAACTTTGGAAAGATTTGAATCTTATAACTATCCTTACTATCCCATTTCTTGAAATGTTGCATACGACCCTGCTTGAAGTCCTCCCATAATTTCGTGTGATTCTTAAATAGGATTTTTTTATTTTTGATTAGACGCAATACAGACAAATCTACAAAACCGGAACTGTGTTGAACAAATTGTAGCACTTTCCCGGGAACTTTTTGAACATACCTCGTAAACAAACAAGCTCAATACTGAAAACTTTCTGCAAATTAATAAATTTTCAATTTAGTATATCAAAACATTTGTTACTGGATTTCCATGAAATAGGAAAATAAGAAATAGGACACTATTTCAAAACCGCCACACTAAATCTTATGGAACATCAACGTATTGAACGTAAATAAATTAAAGAAAATTCAAAACAACGAAAATAGTGAAGCCTCAAATGTTATTTAACAGAAAACCACAAATATGATTGTATTTATAGCCTTAGAAATAGCACCGGGCTGGTCCGGATTGGGAACTGTATCCACTTCCACAACCCAACGGTCTTAACAATCTGAGGTCGGATTATTATTTCGGCATTATGAATGTAGTACATGATCAATTATATACACACCCCATTTAATTTAGGTTGAAGTTAAGAATTTCATTTTCCTTCAACCGGCAAAATGAATCGACTCAGTCAATCCATTTCAACCATATCATGTTTTAAAAGACCGGGTTAATTTGCAAAGGAACCGCGTTTTAGCCACACATATTATTTTCAGTTATATTCAAACATCGTATAAAATGAAGAAATAAATAATGCTAAAAACTAAGATCCATTTTTGTTTGTTTTGTCAAAATCTCAACTCACAACCCTTCTTCAAGTGTAAGCAGTTAGTGACAGGTCAGCCACAGTAAAAACATTATCAACATATTATAAACATTCATGACAATAAAAAACCAACAGGAAAAATAGAATATTCCACTTGACCAATGAAGACTTACACACGGTCATGACATTTTAAACAAGTAATTTTTTGGCTTGGCCTTAAATGCTCCTATACAGAATCATTTTTGAATCCCTACCCCATGTCAAAAAATACTAAAAAGACATTTCTGGCAATTATTTCAATAAATTTTTCACTACCTGCAAGATCAAATTCCAACCGGGAAGCAGCTTTTATTTAGTGTACACTTATCTTTAACAATGTGTGGTTTATTGCTTACTCTGTCAAGAACTTATCAATGGAATACCAGTCACCGAGTATATAGTCCAGAACTGATCAAACTCTTAATCCTAGTCAACAGTTTAATATAGCATGTAAAGCGATACACCCCTAGTCAATTCAAAATGAAATTACAAAATATATGACCTTGAAAAAAAAATTCCCACAGCTTAATTCAAATGCAGGATCGGATGCAAGATTTCAAAAAGGGGTGGATTGATTTGTGCCGTATAAGGTTAGTAACTTGACGATTTCCAACCTTTCTAGTCAAAGTACCCATAGAAACTAAATATTTCTGCTCAGAAAACCTACTGAACCTCTCTGGATCCGCCCCTGAAATGAACATTCAACTTAACGTTTACAAACCACGTTAATCAGAGGATAAAATGAAAACTTTCGTCATTTTTTTTCATTGGATTTAATGCATGTGAACTGGTTTTTGCGGATTTTTGTGGAGACTTAGTTAAATATGGGATCATGAATGCGCGGGTTTTTATTTTCGCGTATTTCGCGTTAGACAGTGACAACGGCGCCTAATCAAACCCTATCGAAATTAAACGGTAACCTGTCTTCGTAAATATTACTACAGTTGTGCCAATTACAGCATGTCCGCGCAAGTTTGATTTAAAAAAAAAATGCGCAAAACTTTGTCATTGCGCAATTATATGATACCTCAGTATTTTAGTATGAGGTTAGATGAAAGAATATGTCAAATATCTGTATGCAGTATGAACTTTCTAAACTCCAGTTAGAAAACTAGCTACGTGTAAAAAGTAAACAAAGTTGAATGATTATCAATTTTATTGATCAATTGAACATGATGAATTGTATGTTAAGAATCGCATTCTACGAATGTATGCTACGGAAAAACATGAAAAAAACATTGCTACTTTTAATGTTCACCATGTATGGTATCTCAAACATTATCAACATAAATCTTGACCCTTAATGGTATTTGCCATTTTAACAAATTTCTCTATATGAAATGTTCAAAGTACAACAACAAACATTTATACAATCTAATCGTTCATTAAGTACTTGTAGATAGTCAAACTATTCACAGTACAGCATTGTTCTTTGATTGTAACAGTTTACTCCTTTCTCTCTTCGGGTTTCTTTTCCGGGACCTCCTTGCTCTCGAGGCGCTCGATTGGGATAAGGACCTCTTTCAGGCCCTAATCGCTTCGTGCACGGGGCCTCAATGTGCAGGATACCGTCTGACGTCAGGTGTGATTTCAGGGATTTCGGGTCCACGCTGTCGGGTAACGTGTATTCTCGCGTGAACTCCTGTCGCACTTTACGACCCTTGGTCTCCTCCACGTGTTTTGCGTGCACAGTCAGCTCGTTGTCATTGGACTTCACGTGGATCTCTTCCGGCTTGAAGCGGCTGCAGTCAAATCGCAGCGACATTTTCTTGTTTCCCTCAGGGTCTGGAATGGAGCAATTGTTTTTTTAATTAATTCAATACAATACAGTCAAACTCGTCTTCAAAGACCATTCAGGGGAAAACCTGAAACTGGTCCTTGAGTGCAGATGGCCTTTGTCCACAGGAAAATTTTCTTTTCTGTTTTTATGTATCAAAGGGGTAAAAATATATAAAGTGGTCTTGATCCATTATGGTCGTTGATTTAAGGTTGTCTTTAGCACAAGTTGGACTGTACAATAAAACAAAACGCCTATCATTTAACTGTTTTCCATAATTTGCTTTAACATACATGTACTCTTACTGTTAACCCTTTATTAAGTCCACCACGAAATTAAGACTTAGATCTCGAAAATAAGACCGCTCATCTCGTTTCTCATTTTACGTTTTTTGCACTATTTTCTACCTCAAAATAATTATCAACCCACTCGTTATTAAGACTACCTTTTCCCCATAACAAAAGGTTGTATTAATTCTGGGGTTTCCATCTTGGGTGTTAATCTCATGGACCTTTTATGGACACTGAGGCTACACAGGCGACATATTTAAACAATTTAGAGATTGTATTTGCTTATCATACATGTACCTGGGTGGCTTGATAAGTCAACGACGACAGTTTGGCTTGATATGTACAATGGCTGGTTGGCTTAATACGTCAACGACGGCGGTTTGGCTTGATACAACAACGACGGCTGGTTGGCTTGATATGTCAACGACGGCGTGTTGGCTTAATACATCAACGACGGCTGGTTGGCTTGATATGTCAACGACGGCTGGTTGGCTTGATATGTCAACGACGGCTGGTTGGCTTGATACGTCAAAGAAGGCTGGTTGGCTTGATATGTCAACGACGGCTGGTTGGCTTTATACGTCAACTACGGCTGGTTGGCTTGATATGTAAACGATGGATGCTTGGCTTGATATGTCAATGAGGCGGGTGAGGATGATATGTCAACGACGGCGGGTTGACTTGATATGTCAACGACGGCTGGTCGGCTTGATATGTCAACAATGGCTGGTTGGCTAGATATGTCAACAATGGCTGGTTGGCTTGATATGTCAACAATGGCAGGTTGGCTTGAGCTGTCATTGAGGGCGATTTGGCTTGATATGTCAACAATTTCGGGTTTGCTTGATATGTCAACAATGGCTGGTTGGCTTGAAATGTCAACGACGGCTGGTCGGCTTGCTATCTCAATGACAGTGGGTTGGCTTGCTATGTCAACGAACCTGGTTGGCTTGATATGTCAACGACGGCAGGTTGGCTTGATATGTCAACGACAGCGGGTGTGCTTGAAATATGTCAACGACGGCGGGTTGGCTTGATATTTCAACAATGGCTTGTTGGCTTGATATGTCATTGAGGGCTGTTTAGCTTGATATGTCACCCTGGTTGGCTTGAAATGTCAACGACGGCTAGTCGGCTTGATATGTCAACGAAGGCGGGTTTGCTTGATGTGTCCACAATGGCTGGTTGGCTTTATATGTCAAT
The DNA here is from genome assembly GCA_038501625.1 of Corbicula japonica. NCBI lineage: Eukaryota > Metazoa > Mollusca > Bivalvia > Venerida > Cyrenidae > Corbicula > Corbicula japonica. Next base: position 9,256,235 of record JAZAYU010000017.1, on the reverse strand, counting down.
AATGGCTGGTTGGCTTGATATGTCAACGACGGCTGGTTGGCTTGATATGTCAACAATGCTGGTTGGCTTGAAATGTCAACTACGGCCAGTTGGCTTGATATGTCAACGACGGCGGGTTGGCTTGATATGTCAACAATGTCTGGTTGGCTTGATATGTAAACAATGTCTGGTTGGCTTGATATGACAACGACGGCGGGTTGGCTTGATATGTCAACGACGGCGGGTTTGCTTGATATGACAACGATGGCGGGTTGGCTTATATGTCAACGACGGCGGGTCGGCTTGATATGTCATTGACGGCGGGTTGGCTTGATATGTAAACAATGGCTGGTTGGCTTGATATGTCAACAATGGCTGGTTGGCTTGAGATGTCATTGAGGGCGATTTGGCTTGATATGTCAACAATTTCGGGTTTGCTTGATATGTCAACATTGGCTGGTTGGCTTGAAATGTAAACGACGGCTGGTCAGCTTGCTATCTCAATGACAGTGGGTTGGCTTGCTATGTCAATGAACCTGGTTGGCTTGATATGTCAACAACGACAGGTTGGCTTGATATGTCAACGACAGCGGGTTTGCTTGAAATATGTCAACGACAGCGGGTTGGCTTGATATTTCAACAATGGCTGGTTGGCTTGATGTCACAGAGGGCTGTTGAGCTTGATATGTCACTCTGGTTGGCTTGAAATGTCAACGACGGCTGGTCGGCTTGATATGTCAACGAAGGCGGGTTCGCTTGATGTGTCAACAATGGCTGGTTGGCTTTATATGTCAATAATGGCTGGTTGGCTTGATATGTCAACACTGGCTGGTTGGCTTGATATGTCAACAATGCTGGTTGGCTTGAAATGTCAACTACGGCGAGTTGGCTTGATATGTCAACGACGGCTGGTCGGCTTGATATGTCAACAATGGCTGGTTGGCTTGGTATGTTTAGGACGGCGGGTTGGCTTGATATGTCACATGGCTGGTTGGCTTGATATGTCCACGACGGCTGGTTGGCTTGATATGTCAACGACGGCTGGTTGGCTTGATATGTCAACGACGGCTGGTTGGCTTGATATGTCCACGACGGCTGGTTGGCTTGATATGACAACGACGGCTGGTTGGCTTGATATGACAACGACGGCTGGTTGACTTGATATGTCAACGACGGCGGGTTGGCTTGATATGTCAACGACGGCTGGTCGGCTTGATATGTCAACAATAGCTGGTTGGCTTGATATGTCAACGACGGTTGGTGGCTTGATATGTCAACAATGGCTGGTTGGCTTGACATGTCAACGACGTCGGGTTGGCTTGATATGTCAACGACGGCGGGTCGGCTTGATATGTCAACGATGGCGGGTTGGCTTGATATGTCAACGACGGCTGGTCGGCTTGATATGTCAACGACGGCTGGTCGGCTTGATATGTCAACGACGGCGGGTCGGCTTGATATGTCAACGACGGCGGGTCGGCTTGATATGTCAATGAGGCGGGTTGGCTTGATATGTCAACAACGGCGGTTTGGCTTGATATGTCAACGACGGCTGGTCGGCTTGATATGTCAACGACGGCGGGTCGGCTTGATATATCAACGACGGCTGGTCGGCTTGATAATAATGTCAACGACGGCTGGTCGGCTTGATATGTCAACGACGGCTGGTTGGCTTGATATGTCAATAATGGCTGGTTGGCTTGATATGTCAACGACGGTTGGTCGGCTTTATATGTCAACGACGGCGGGTTTGCTTGATACGTCAACAATGGCTGGTTGGCTTGATATGTCAACGACGGCTGGTCGGCTTGATATGTCAACAATGACTGGTTGGCTTGATATGTCAACGACGGCTGGTCGGCTTGATATGTCAACAATTTCGGGTTTGCTTGATATGTCAACAATGGCTGGTTGGCTTGAAATGTCAACGACGGCTGGTCGGCTTGCTATCTCGACGGTGGGTTTGCTTGTTTTGTCAACGAACCTGGTTGGCTTGATATGTCATCGACGGCGGTTTTGCTTGATATGTCAACGACGGCTTGTCGACTTGATTTGTCAACGACGGCTGGTTGGCTCATATACCTCAATAGCTTTTCGGTGATGTTTTCTGTTAATAGAAATTTAGATGCCACTTAAAATATTAAGTATGAATATCTGGTTTTGAGAACTGATGTTACTCCGGCAAGTTATCAATTTTGTTCATGGAATTTTCTAACCTATAATAGGAAGTCAAAATTGATTGGTAGAAAATGAAAATGAAAATGGAAATTGATAAATCAAACGTCGTCGGAAATGCGCTGTCGCCGTGACGGTGCGGGATCGCTTTCAGGTAGAGGCAATATTATTCATAGTATGTTGTCATTTAATTTCGCGGAGACGGAATTTCGCGCAAAACCCACAAATAATATATTCACTTGGGCACAAATTCACGCAGTTGTAGTTTTCTTTGAAAACAAAATATTGCGCATTGTAATTTCGCAAGGGTTTAAATGCGCGCTATTACCCTAGCGCTAAATTTTAATCCACACGAAGTTCAATAGAACCACTGTATTTTAAATAAATTTAAACACGTCACAATCATGGTTTTAGGTTTGCTCTCTATATAAATCATAAAATGCCATGATTTAAACCAAATGTGTCTGGCGGTTGTGGTTAATCGAATCCATAATTTTCTGCAATTAGTCTGGCCGCAATTAAACCTTAAGTTTAATGATCCTAAGTTAGTAATATTGATCCTTTGAAACGACCAATGATAATAAATTCTTTGCTTTCAAATGATATTTTATGTGAAAAAGGGTCTGATTATCCTAGAGGAAGCATTCCCAAACTTGCCAAATTAAGAAAAATTAGAACAATAAAGAAAATAGCCAGACCAAAATTTCCTATAATTCCGTTTAAATATAAACACAAAAACTAATAAAAAAAACAACTGAAATTCCAACATGGGTAATTTAATAATAATAATAATAATAATAAATTCTTTATTTTTAGAGGATAACATATTTGGCATGGCCATTCTTACATATGGTCCTCTTAAAAACATGTACAAATTATTACAAATTTATATTCATATATACATTCATACATTCTCAAAATATAATTGAAAGAAAGAAAAAAAAATTACAATAAAATTTCAAGAACAATATGAAAATGCTGGAAACAGACATATTTAAATGAAAAATTGTAACAATAGCAATTATAACAAAAGATTCATTACCCAAACATCTTAAACATTTACACATAATTACACTGTAATTGTATTGACAATGCACTACATATTATCAAATAAGAATTTTTTAACATGTTTTTTAAATAATTTAACTGTTTTGCATGACTTTACGCTCAAAGGAAGAGAGTTCCATAAATTTGGACCAACAACTGAAAATGATTTACTGTATAATAGAGTGTTAAATTTTGGAACTAATAGATTCCCATTTGGAATAGATCTTAATTGCCTTTCATTGCTATATGTTAGTTCTTTAAACATCGAAGTTATATACACTGGTGCCATGTTATGTAATGCTTTGTAGGTTAGTAAAATAATATGGTATTTGATACGACATCGACATTTGATACTGATAATTAAACTTGAGGTCTTAAAAAGAACTTTCTATCATGAACAAACTAATCAGCATTTTCTTATTTTTGTCATCTATTTACACGACCATGAAATAAAGTCAAAAACACTTTTACAAATATCTCGTATTATATACATTTGTTAGACAAATTTGAGGACATATATTGTTGTCAGTAACATATTACTCACGGGGCATTTAAATTGATGATTTCTGGTGCTTAGTTTTTGTGTTTGGATGTAAAAAGAATGCCAGGGATTTTAAACATTTTTCTATATTTTCTAAACGTATCTAAATTAAAGATACATTTTTAACATTTATTTGGGAAAAATTATAAACAGTGTTATTGAAATTTTGCCATTAGTGAGTTTTCTTTTTTGACGAATACCAAAATGAAATGTGGCGGATACAAAATCCGCAGTATGTTTGTATTTATTACTAAAAGAATTACCTTAAGATTTGGTTGACTTTCTCTTGGAGCCACAGGTGAACCACCTCCAACAATTTTGCCACCACTTCCTCCTCACAGTGGGATTCTTAGGGGCCCCTGCCTCCCCCTGAGGAGGAGGGCAAGGTACCTTGGAGGCCTCCTGTACGTCAGCCGTAGGAGGAGCCACCTCCGCACTTCCGGTTGCCTCTACTGCGGTAGGTGGCTCCATCACTACGGCTGAATTGTTTAAGACCCCCAAGGTCTCACATGGAACATCAGCACGCACCTTCGGGAGACTGCCACATTCTCCCACCACGATTGTGGTGGGCACAGGGGGGAATGTGACAGTTAATTTGCCAACCAGGGCCAGAGAACTAGCGCTGTACATTGTGCAGAGGAATTCTTCCAATTGCTGAAGATTCTCCAGCGCTAGAACTCCGGCCCTGTTGACAATAACCTCTCCGTTAGAGCGGAGATGACCATGTGAGTCAAACAGCTGAACCCTGCCATCCTCCAATACCATCACAGCGTAAGAATATACCCCCACTGTGAGGAGGAAGCTGCCGCGCTCGCCCATGCTCCAACGATCATCAATATATTTCTGTAAAAAAACAATAAGATTGTATAAGAGTCTGTGTAAATTGAATCGCAACACCCCACAGAAAATCGCAGCCCACAAATAGAGAGGAAAAGAAACAATAAATCGATTTTTTTTTCAAATAAAACGCCACAAACGAATTACGAAAAGAAGAATCTGATGGGTAACCACATTGGATTGTCAGTGGCAAAACTATTTGCACGGGGTTTAAACAAGGTTCTCGAAACCTTACATTTCCCCTAACAGTTTTCCATACGATTAAACAAGTACAAGTTTTCTTGTTGTCTTGTTAATTTACAAGTTGTCTTGGTGAATTATCTCCAATGAAACCATGTTTATATACATAAATAATTATCGACAGGGATAATTTGTACTCAAAACCGTTTCTCCATATATACAACAGTTTTCTGATATTTTTATTAATGCCGTTAATGTTTCAAAATTCATTTTGCAGGATACAATTTAACCAGCAGGGTTTAGTAAGTAAGTAAGTAAGTATTCTTTTATTATAGTGACCTGTGTACAAGCAACATATAAATGTAAAACAATAATACAAAATATAACAGACACCCGACCCATTGGGTCTATAAGTCACTTTATGAAAATATCAATTTGTCTTTCTGCACATGACTGTTGAATAAGAGTTTTCAAGATTTGTTATTGAAATTTGGAAATAAAATAAATAAATAATAACAAAATCAGTCAGTTTCTATACAAATAATTTCGCCTTTTTAAGTAGGCTTTTGTGAGATATTTTGCAATTGCCTAGGGTGATTTTGAACTAAAACACATAACTGTCTGTCTGCAGATTGGTCAGCATGGATATGTAATATATGTTTATGAAGCATTCTGTTCTCAGGTTTTCATAATATTTACAAGATATTAAAAAGTGACTTTCATTTTCAACCAATTGTTCATTACAAAATAAACACAGTCTATTTTCCACAGCCTCACCTACATATCGCCCAGTTTCAATTCTCAATGGGAGGATTCCACATCTTAACTGAGCCATCAAAGAGCGTTCATTTTTCTTAAGATTGATAAGTAAATAATTTTCTGTTTTAAATACACTTTTAAATGTCACATATGTTCTAAGTTTCGACACTTTAGTAATGTCAGAACTCCAAATACTAGAATAATAATCAGTTATTTTACTATTCGCGGTAACCATGCTTATAACGGATTTATTGTCAAGGTGTATACTTAAGTCCAGTATTTGAATCATTGCTTTAATATCAGTGCACCAGTTTTTAATAAGCGAGTGATTTTGATAATCAATGTTAAAAGCTTTCTTGGTTATTCGTTATCGCTGAGAGTACACAGTCTATTCCAGAGGCGAAAAACGGATATCCACCGACGGTAATATGCGGGAATCAAACCAGTATTTCCAATTATCGCAAGAGTAGGTGCGAATCGATGTATTGTACCCCTAGGAAATAACGGATGGCACGGTTTTGTACTTGTCAATTGATTGGTACCGTTTAAGGCCCCAGACCCCTGAACTGTAACCTAAGATCGGTATAACACATGCGTTAAACAGTTTCTCAAACGATTTGAATCCAAAGTCTTTCAGTGAATGTATTTTTGATATAATTTTTCCCAGCGCTCTACCTGCAGCTTGAGACAGAACATCACAGTTGGCCGAGAAATTTCCATTACAATGAAAAATAACACCTAAATATTTATATGTTTTAACTGTTTCTACGACATTTAAACCAATTTAAAACTGATGATCAGTCTGTGGTATACGATTATTGCGAAAATGGACACACTTCGATTTGTCTGTATTTATAAGAACTCTCCATTTTTACACCAATTATGCAATACGTTTAGCATTTGTTGCAAATCTTGCGCTGAACTGGATACCAGGACGATGTCATCCGCATAAAGCAGTATCGATAGTTTCGAACCCCCGATGTCAACTCCCAGGTTGAGATCATTTACTTATTGTACAAGGTTGTTTACGAAAATAGAAAATATTGTCGGCGAAACATTATCCCCTTGTTTCACCCCGGATTTACAGTTGAACCACTCGGTGTATTTCCCGTTAATTATCACACATGAAGAGGTATGTTGATCAATAATTTTAATTGAGTTATACATTTTCCCGTCTACTTTGTTTAACAAGAGTTTGTATAGCATGATACCCCTATCGATTAAATCAAAGCACTTCAGTAGATCTATGAAACTTGTGAACACTTGTGAACTATTTCTTATAACACTGTTCAATGTAAAAATGTGGTCTTGGCAAGATCGGCCATTTTCGAGATATTTACTGAGACGTTTGTTCATAAAGGAAGTGAACAGTTTACTGAGACACGAGAGGAGACTAATACCGCGATAGTTCATGGGTATTCTTGGATCAGACGAACTGTCTTTAAGGATCGGGCATATTACTGATTTCCTCCACACAGGCGGAATCAAAGATGAGTCAAATATCAGTTGAAACAGCTGACGAATAGCACATATAACCGCAGGAAATTTTAACACAATGTACGGGATTTGGCCGAATGCGACTTTGCGTTCATTACCACCTTTGTTATTTCCTCTATGCTTATATTGATACTTAAATGAGTATTTGTTTCATATAAGGGGTCAAGCATCGCCTCCTCTAATACATGTTTATGAGTTTTTACATCATTATAAAATCTCTGGTAGAACTCGCCCTGATCTGTACAATTATACAGTTTTTCAAAATCAGATTTCCATCGCTCGAAAACATCATTTTCATTTCTTGTTACATTACCCTGATTATCTATAAATTCGACGGGTATAGTATTGCTCTTTCTCGGGCCCAGTGTTTTAATTTTATATCACATCTGAAAAAAATTGTAGAAACTCCTATTAGCCTGCAAATTAGCAAGACCTTTGAATCAGGACTAAAGTTAAAGAAATGGAAAATCCGTCTTTACCTTGATCGTTATCATGTCTTGAAACAATGGAGTTCTCACAAACACGTATAGACCTTCTTCTGCCAACTGTATAGAGGTATTGTTTCCGAACATTGTAACTTCTATTTCTGGTTTGGCCGGGATATTTTCTATGCTTATCTTGTTGTCCGGATCCTTACTAAGTTTTAGAATGTCACTGCAAATAAGCCATTAATTATCATAACATTATCAAAAATGGTGGAAATTTAAAATGCATTAGTATTCTTTTGCAAAAAAAATTGTTTTACTTTCCCTTTTCTTTTTGAAAAACTTTAACAAGTTAGAATTTATTTTAATTGCTTCTCATTTAAACTGCTGTTCCACTTATTATATTATGCCATATTTTTAGATTAAGTTTAGAGGTCATCTTAATAAAAGTATTGCATTGTAAAAACAGATGCATATGCTTGGCAAGGGAACAAAGGTTAGAAAATTTGTGATGTTAATTTTACTTTGGAAACATAATCAGGAATGTTGTCTGTTGAACTTTATGAAGTCATTTCAAGAAATAACGTCAGTTTCATGAATACAACTTGTCCCATGATGCACTCTTTATCATATAAAATTTAGACACTTCAAACAATAACCCTTCAATGGATACATTTTTATTACAGTATAGATCCAGATAAACATGCACATATATAATGCGGAACAACACTGGTCTCTTCTTGGTCAGAAATAACCTTTCAAATCTCAATGCGAACAATTTAGATCATGATCTGACGGCAGATAAGCCAGGTGATCTGAATATAAAACAAAATTGAAATGTATACCGCTGTTTGGTGTTACCTAAACACAACAGTATATTATATGTTTAATAGACCTTTATCATTTATACCGAAAATAAGTATGTAGAACATGTCCTTCTAATAAGATTCTATCAATATCATCTGGACGGTACATCCATTTTTTGTCTCCCATTTTGGCAAAGAACACAAGGGCAGCGGTTGACATTGATGTGCATTGTACGCCACTATAAGGGCCATCAATCATGTCCTGCCGCCACTTTCCATATGTCATAAGTCTATGGTCTAAAGGAAAGAAGCAAAGAAAGAAAAACAGTAAAGTATAGACAGAATAGAAAGAAAGATAAGAAAACAATACAGAAATTATTGAAGAATCCTTTACTTTTCCAAGGCACACTATTTGTAATACATTATACTACATGTACTTGTCGGTCAGTCACAATCATTCAGACGCTGTGATCAATGACAGTACGTCTAGATGATATAGACTATTAGTAGGTTCATAAGGTCAAGTTCAATTATCACTTTATACATAGAATAAAGAGTAGAATAGTTCGATTATAGTAAGCAGCACTTGCATCACTATTCACTTCTGCAATGTCGAGGCCACCATTGAAAACAGCGTGTTTCTAGATTTCCAACCATCAAAATTGTTCGTAAAGATGTCGATTTTGATGCCAGATTGAATTAGAAACCTTCAGTAGTTTTAAAGTAAGATCAAATGCAAATAAACACCATCACAAGTAATAGGGATCAAAACTTTTAAATAAGTTTAAGTACTATACTTAATAGCGGTATCTCTTGTTGGTAATCTTATAGAATATAATGGTGGATATACATACATGTCATAATTTATAAAGTTTGTATCTTATAGTTTCAAAGCTTTTGACCAATATCATAAAAAACTTAACACAAAATCTAAGTAAAATGGACAACACCTGGAAAATATTTTAGAAGAGTTATAGGTCTTGTTTTGATTATTAAATGCATACATTAAGAAAAGTTAGAAAAGTAGAGAAAAATAGTTAGACCTAACAAATCCCTTAAATTTTATTAGCAATTTATCACAAAAAGGAAGCAACACAAAACATCAATTTAATGTCAATATGCGTGAAATGATACTGAGAACAATATCCTAGGTCAAAGAAAAGAACTTTCAATTGTGAAGAGAGAAATCAACATTTTTATTTTGTGTCATCCATTTTCGCGACCAAGAAATTGAAGGTCAAACACACTTTTACAAATAACTCAAATTTGACATTAGACCAAAGGACCTTAGGTATCGTTGTCAGTTTATCGTTGTGATAAATTTCAAATAGAAATTTAGGGTGTTTTTTTTTTGGTCTAACTATTTTTCTTTACTGTTCTAACTTTTGTTAGCATATGTAAATTAAACATATATTAATAGTAAATTAAACATAAATTAATAAAATTGGTTTGTGCAAAGTTTTGTGGAACTGAATTGTGCCGCTCGAGATATTTTTATATTTTTCTTTTTTGCCTATGGCTAATCAATGGCGCAAGGCGCAGTACCTTAACAGAAGACATTAGCGTACCAGGAAATAACAGACAAACGTTGAAATGATGATAAAGCTAAGCTCAGTATACAAGACATGAAAAAATTATTTAAAAAAAAATGTTAAAGTGTGAAACAAAACAAAACATACACTTACCCACAAACAAATAGCCAACCAACTGAAAATAAAATAAAAGTGAAAATTATACTTCTTATGTTTCCAGGCACATGCTTGTTCTGCAGTTTTGAACTTTGCAAATGTTCAGCATCATATCTGAAGTATGTATTTTACGCACCATATCAATACCTTGCTTTTTTCTAATTATGACCTTTTTAACTTAGAATTTAATGTTAAAGTTTGCCTTCAAGAAGGTACAAGCCCATAACTTTCACACAGGCACATGTTTAAACATTTTAGGGGTTCTTTTCTGACTAGTATGTCAGTAGAGCTATATAGGCTTAACAGAACTTTAGTGCGGGGATATTCTGTTTTCTGAGTGATTTTAGTTGCATCTCGTGATACAGATCGCCCATTTATTAGCCGAATCACCAAACTTGTCAATAGAGCTCTGATAAGCCTATATAGCTCTATTGACATAGTGGCCAAAATGTTTAAACTATATAGATCGTTTTCGGTTTATTTTTATGTAAATAATTACTTGACAGAAAGTTTTCAGTCAAAGATCGCGAATCAACGGTCTTTGCAATGTCGAATATTCGCACCCGATTTTTCCGATAGGATTCGTGGATATCCGAGTACTCGGATATTCGCCACAGGGGCGGGGGCAGGGGAATGGGAGGATTCAGTATCCACCGCCACCTTCGTTTCTGGTTTTGTCTTTTTCTGTTTTACTCACACCAAGTCTGTGACCATGAAACAAAAACTTGGTGTTTGTGGCGTAAAAAAGATTAGGAGAACAGCCCCTTCCGAAACTTTTGGTTTTTATACGGCTATTGTATAAATCAAATAATGACATATAATTGGATAAGAAGTGTCGAGAGGGTACAAGGTCGATGAAGAGGGTCGGGGCGCGTTTAACGGGGGTGTAGGGTGAGGGATGTCTGGTAGGGGTACCCCCTTCAAATATTTTTTTTATATATATTTTTCACTCAAACTAACACACTTTTATTGTTTAAGAGGGAGAGGGGGATTTATTCAGGTTTCTATCCACCACCCCGCCATGCCACATCCTGTCTATTTTAACTTCATTTTTTTTCTCACACCAATAAAAGAGGAGAGCTAAATAAGGTTGGAAAGAATAAAGAGTACCCCGCACCTTCCAACTTGCTTTTACAAAATGTTTTATTTTTATATGAACTCATAGGAAAAGATATAAAACAAACCGCTTACTTTGATAAGAATTGTCGAGTTGCAAAGAGGGATGGGCAGTGGTTGGAGGCGAGAAAGAACATGTGTCTGCGAGATGTAACCCCTCAACTTTTTTTTTCATTTTATTTATTTCTTAAATCAAACAAGCGTAATGTTTGCTGTTGGGCTCAAGATTCATGTACCCATTCACTGTTATTAAAAATGTATAAACACAAAAGATGTGTTATATGGTTAAAGTAGGTTGGCAGGTTCTGGGTATTCAGGGGTGTAGATGAGATTTATAATTCCCTTTTTACATTTTTTATTTTACTTACAACCTAACATTTGTTGTTTGTTGGGGGTGGGGATTCAGGGACATGAATATAGTCATAACCACAACCTTCTTCTTCCAAAAAAAGTTGTTTTTGTTTTTATTTTCCTCTTTCAACACTCACACTGATAAAAATTTAGTTGGAGGGATCTGAATCCGAGACTATCACAATTAGATCTACGTAAAATCTTCCAAAATCGAAGTCAGTTATATATTTTTCAAACACATCAAATAATACTTACGTGGTCCCAAACGGACTTGTTGCCACTTATTACTCTTTCGTCAGTCCTGATCGAAAACTTATTCATATTTGTTTTCAGCTTGAATTCGTTGCAAACTTGATATACTACGTCACATCGATTGTGACGTCATCATTTCTTACGCAGTCATAATTAGTTGTTTTTTTTTAAATACAGATAAACCGAGTTCTTTACCTGTTATATATTTCTCAGTTGTATTTTACAACTTTAATATTGCAATATATTGAATTGCTGAATAAAGGAATTTAAAAGGCCAAATTCAAGGGAACTATTTTTCAGCTACGCATCTGTAATACAGTGTAAAATCTGTGCCTGACGATGGAAGCCGACTCGTGTCGTGTCGTTTCAATCCTTCTCATTATGTGGTGACAACTATGTGCAATGAAGAAAAATATTTTAATAATCTTTCAAATATTGAATTCGATTAACTTTTTTTCTCTTCCATTATGTTACGCAGCATGAAATAAACTGTCGGGTGATAATCAGTTACTTCACTGTACCATGGAACGGTGCCCAAGGTTACAAAACTGAGCATGGAAACCGGTCTCAAATCTCAAGCATCTGATTGACTGAAATGGCGACCAGTCGCCATTTCAACCAATCAGATTCTGGAGATTTGGGACTGTTTTCCAATTTCAGTTTTTATAACCTTCAGCAAAGTTTTTCTAAACTGCCGTTATCACCTCAAGCAAGGTCCGCTTAAATTAAAATTAACATCATCGTAAGCCTACGACGGAAATTGAACCAGTAGAGTGACAGCGCCTAGCCACTTAACGCCGAGCACTGGGACAACCTCCAAAAAGGTTGCGCGGATAACCCTGATGTAATGTTTGTTATTGTGTAACGCATATGACCTATCTCTTATAACAACTTTTTATAATTTTTAAATGCTAGCTTTGTACTTTTCAACATCTTTCTATGCATAAAGTTTTAAATAAACTTATTTTCATCCGGGACAATTATTTCAATAACTAGATAGGTGTTCAGTTGACTCTTGGTCTTTTGTCAGAATAAAAATGCAAATACAAAATATTTAGTTTCTTTGGAGGTTGATTAAAAATTTATGAAAATTCAAAAAGAAATGGTACGAACATAATAATCTACAGCGATCTTCATGCAAGTGATCTATACTTGATCGCTTTGCTGATCTCTTTCTTTGCCAAACATTTTAATATTGTCTTGTTTTTGGCCGTATGTGGAGGCTGTGTTTTCTACATGTGGCTTTTCTTGATATGCATTTTCACGTTTGACCTGGTTCAACTGTATAAGCTGTGAAATACAAATAACATAAGGAGCAGAACGTGACACATTACCATCGACAGGCAAAACTATCTCATTTATCATTCATTTTAGTAACAAAAGAAATATCTAAATTTATCTAAAATGATGCTGCGTTATATGGTTATTGTCCTAAATGTGCTGAAATTCAGTAGGATGTTTTGAAAATAAATGAATATATAAATAATTCATCTAAACATTTTTACATATATATTAACAAAATCGGTACAGAAATTACTGAAAAATAACCAAAACCAAATCTGAAATAAGTTATTCAAAAGAATAAGAGGCAGCCACGGGAAAAGGTACCTCCGGTCATTTTTTGTGTTATTTTTGTTGTTACTTTTTTTAGAAAGAACTTTCAAATTTCTATTATTTCTCATAACAAAATAGTGATTTTGGTACACGTTTTGACAATAAAATGGCATTTTTACCGCGAATTGCATAATAATAATTATTAATGTCGTCTGCTCAACTTTATGACGTCGTTTCAAGGATTGACGTCAACTGCCCGAAGGTACCTTTTCCCGTGGCGTGCCTCATTATGTGGATAGCTAGCTTGGTGCTCGCGAATCTTTCATTCACAACAGCTTAAAATGGATCAAAACAGTGAAGATGTAGCCCAGTCTGGGGGTATACATGTTTAATAAATTGTTCATGCATTTTTATTACCACTCATGGATAGACTATATAAAACCATTAATGCAATATTTTCATGTTTGCCATGTTCAGATTTTTGGAGGATTATAATATTCACTCTGAAATTTACTTGGACTGGCTAGCCAGACTTGACATTTTCAGTGAAGTAGTTTTGAAATGTTTTATTTCAGTTGCAGTCTCTTTTTTTAATTTTATACATTTTTCTTCCATTACTTTGCAGGGCCTCTCTGCTGTGCACAACGTCTCATAATTATGTGAACTTTGTACAAAGTGGTTGTAATCTAAAAATTAGAAAACAGCCATCTCCGACTTGTCAAATAAAATTGGAGTTTAAAAACACTGCTGCACAAGACATTTCTCAACCAGTGTTGAACGGAGATAAGATATATAATAAAATAAAGAAAAAAATATCCACGTTTTTGGTAAAAGAAAACATGAAAATTCAAAAAGAAAGTTTGATATTCTACAGTAATCTGCAAGCTTTAGGAACAACCCGTCTTAATTGATCGCTTTGTTTAGCGGTATCGTTTTTTTTTTTTTTGCAACAGTCTTCTTTTTCTCCATTTTATGGACATGTGTGGAGTTTGGACTTTCTGAATATGGCTATTCCTGATCAATCGTATCAACTCGGCGATCTCCGACAAGCTTCGGATATAAACGTAGAATCACCGAAGCGTGATCCGAGTGATTCCTGGTATGTACATTTAATATTTTAAAGCAGACCCGCGTCAACAGTATAAGCTGTGAAATACAAACAGCGTAATGAGCCGGTCGTGCCATCTCTTTTATTATTCATTTTAGTAATAAAAAGTTTTCTTTTCAATTGAAATATCTAAATCTATCTAAAATGATGCTGTCTTTTATCGCTATTTTCCGAATTGTGCTGAAATTCAGTAAGCGTTATCACAGAGGCTTTGAAGACGGCCACTTTTTCTCCAAAATTTGTATAAACTGGTCGCCCCCGCTACCTCCCCCACCCCAAAAAATGAGAGTCTACACAAGGTCTAAACTACATAAACATTAATTTTCACCGAGTTTGTGTCCCAACTGTATAAGCCAGTATAAAGGGTGAAAGATAGGTAGAGAGAAAGAGACAGAGAAATGAGAGAAAGACAGCGATAGAAGGAGAGGGAAAGGGAGATCCTTCTCTTCGACATCTTTTCTTTGCTCCCTGTTCATACGCCACGTGTCCATCAGGTTTTTGAACTCCATTGACGATCAACCCTTTGATTATAGTAGCAGATCCCGGCGACGAGGCATGGTGACATCATCCTGTGGACTTAGACGTAAAATCGGTCAAGTGTGGTTTGAGGCAATTGTCTAAAGAAGAAAATGCATACCATTGACTTCTGTTCAAGAATGCAATTCGATTTCTTACAGTCATCGGCGGATCCAGGGGGGAGGGGGGGTCAGTGAGGTAGGTTGAACCCCTTATTTGGGCAGCAGTGTTTGGACTTAGACGTAAAATCGGTCAAGTGTGATTTGAGGCAATTGTATAAAGAAGACAATGCATATCATTGACTTCTGTTCAAGAATGCAATTCGATTTCTTAAAGTCAGGGGCGAATCCATGGGGGAGGGGGGCAGTGAGGTAGATTGAACCCCTTATTTGGGCAGCAGTGTTTAATTATTCAATGGGATAGTGGTCAGAAATATGGAAATTATCTTGTAACTATCCTATGACTGCCCCTTTCTGGTAATTTTGCATCCGACCAAACTTGAAGTCCTCCCACAATGTCGTTTGATTCTTCTATAGCAAAAATATTTTGTAAATTAAACGCAATATAGACAAATCTACAAATCGGAAACTGTGTTGAACAAATTGTAGCACTTTCCGCGAACATTTTGAACAACCCTCGTAAACGAACAAGTTCGGTCATAAAAACACTCTTCAAATTATTAAATTTTCATTCTATCATATCAAAACATTACATTTAGTGGATTTTGATCTAAGAATTTAACACGCTTTATTATTGAAAATAAAGTAAACGTATTGAACTTAAATTAAAGAAAAAAAACGAAACCGGGAAGCCTCAAAATGTTATTTAACAGAAAACCACGAATAAAAGTGCATTTATTTTCTTACAAGAAGCACCGAATGGTCCAGATTGGTTATTGGTATCGACGTCCACATTCCAAAGGTCTTAACAATCTGAGATCGGATTTTTATTTAATTATTATGAATTGAGTTCACTGTTAATCATCAACCTATCCCATTTAATTTGTCTTAAGTTAAGAATTTCTACTTAAACCGGCAAAATGTCCAGCCCTCTTCTTTCAATTTGGCTTGTAGTTAAATAGTTGTATTTCAATTTGAGATACTAGTCCTCTGAATCCGTCATATATTTGAAACATTTTAGTGAATCTATTTTAACTAAGTCATGTTTTTGAAGATCGGGCTAATTTGGAAACTAACCGCCTTTTGGAAACAGAGCAACACCTTGTATGTACTAAAATATTGCTTCTCCCTGTCAAGAACTTTTCTATGAAAGACTATTAATTTTTCACCGTGTATAAAGTCAAACCTGTATTAAGCAGCCACCCAAGGAAGTGACGAAGTGTGGATGCTTAACACAGGTAGCTGCTTTACAGATGTGGCTGTTTATGACAGGTAGTTGCCTAATGCAGGTGGCTACTAATGCAGGTTCAATTGTTGTACAGAACTGACAGCACCCCCAATCCTCGTCAGAAAAGTAAACATAGCATGTAAAGGATAAATCCCCGTGTAGACATTTATAAAAATAAATGTACAAAATATCTGACCTTGAAACAAGAAATATCTTTAAAAAAGATAAACGGCGTTGATGGAAAATATTTATATATACACGTATATAAGAAAGAAAGAAATACAGAGAGGCGAAGCAGACACAGTTTAGTTATTTTATTTTACTTGTTATAGCTGTTGACGAACCCTCCCTGCCTATTTAGTATGACCTAGAGATTAAGCGACCGAATCATGACAACTCATAAATTCATTGAAAGTGTCTTTCAAAAAAAATGTTCAAGCTGTTGCAACAATTTCATACAGTGATAACAAGTCGGTTAAAGAAGCAATGTCTTACATTAAGTCTTGATCTACATTTATTCAGTTTCAATAAAATACATCTTGTAGAGTTAGAACTCAAGATGAATAAATGTCCTTGAAATTTAATAAAAATAAATACAAACAGCCTGTTACAAGAGCGAAACCTACCAACTTTTACGTCAATTAACTTTAAAAAAAGTGTCCCTCCCGAGTATTGAGGAGGCGAGAGTGTCATCCACTACACTACAATGAACCTGTATTTTTGTACTTGAAATTAACAATCAGTATCAAAGGAACTAGAAAGAAACCAGTAAGAACTAGAAATATCTACACTTCTCTTTCGTTTTACACTGTGTAAACTTGTATGCAAGTGTTTAGCTGACACCCAAAAATATTCCATATAAAATTGTATTTAAGCCATCAATATTGACTTAACTGGTTATTTAAATCGTAAATATGTTTTTTTCTCCAATACAACACCCACTAATAACCAATCGAAATAATCTATTTGATTTTTCCGCTGCATAATAATAAAAATCCCACTAGATACCTCTCCACCCTGCTAGATGCCTCTCTGGTGTGAATAGCTACCAATCGAAATAGTTTATTTCATTTTCCCTCTGCATAATAAGAGAATACGAGTATTATTTACAACATTTCATTGGTCGAAAAACTAGGTCAAAAGTGAGCTTAGACAGCTAACGCCGAAAAACACTTTCCCACAGTTTATTAAATTTTAATGCAGGGTCGCTTGCACGATTTCAAAAACAGGTAAGTTCGTTTAGGCATTTTTACGGTAGTTAATTGACAAGTTCCAACCTTTCATGAAAATAGTAACTATTTCTGCTCGAGAAAACCTTCTGAACCTCTCTGGATCCGACGCTGGACGTACCAAGTTTAAAAGTAAATATCTTTCTAGAGAAAGCGAATTTGAGGCTGTGGTTTCAAATAATTACAGGGAAATAACTGAACTTTATCATGGAATATTTCAAATATTTCAGATTTGGTAATAAAAAAGGATATTTGCGGCCGATTCGTCAAATGACATATTTTGTAAAAAAAACTGCATACTTTTTCTGCAATTTCTCTGTAAATAATATCCTGTGTGCGTCAAGATTTCATCGGTAGAGTCCTTAACAAACAGGGAATCAATATGTATATTTTTGTCTGCTAAGATATTGCGGAAAAATGTAAAAATCAGGCCAATACTCCGTTTCGCCGAAAAACATTCATGTACACAAGCTACTACCGTCGGCTTACCCCACGGCATTCACCTTATCGGGTTGAACGGTGTGATTATATGAACAGTTTTTCTTCGATTTAGGGGTAACTGCATATGAACTGATTTTTGCACAGCTCTGTGTCGATTTAGCTTACTGTAGTGTCAATTTTGCGCGCGTTTAATTTTCGCAAATTTCGCGCTAGAACATCGGGGCCAATTCAAACCGTGTGGAAATTAAACTGTTACAGGTCTTTATATAATATTAGTTGCGCGAATTAATGTCCGCGCAACCTTTACGCGCGAAAATTTGCCACCGCGCAATTATGATACTTCAATAATTTCAAAAAAAGGTTAAACGAAATATGTCTAATATCAGTAAAGAAAATATACTTTTTCAAAATACAGTTAGAAAACTTGGAAAGTGTAAAATAGTAAACACAAATTGGGTAACTGTCAACTTTATTGATCAATTAAAAACGATGAATTGTGCGTAAGAATCGTATTCTACGAATGAATGCTACGAAAAACATGCTAAAAAGTATAAATGTACACCATGTATGATATATCAAACATTATCAACTTAAATCTTGACCCTAAATGGTAAATTTGCCATTTTTAACATGAGATTTCTCTATCTCAAATGTACAAAGTACAACTAAGGATATAAAAAACAACCATTTAAACAATCTAATCGTTCATCGTAATCGGGTCATTCAGTTAGTTCAAATGCTAGTTTGTTCTTTGATTGTAACATCTTTCCCATTATTTACTCCTTTCCCTCTTCGGGTTTCATTTCCGGGCGCTCGATTGGGATAAGAACCTCCTTCGGGGCCTCAATCGCCCCGTGCACAGGGGCCTCAGTGTGCAGAATACCGTCAGAGATCAGGTGTAACTTCAGCGTCTTCGGGTCCACGCTGTCGGGTAACGTGTATTCTCGCGTGAACTCCTGGTGCACTTTACGGCCCTTGGTCTCCTCCACGTGTTTTGCGTGTCAGCTGGTTGTCCTTGGACTTAACGTGGATCTCTACCGGTTTGAACCGGCTACAGTCAAATCGCAGCGACATCTTCTTGTTTCCCTCAGGGTCTGGAATGGAGCAAAATTATTTTTTTAATCTTCGTACTAACAATCCAGTCGATTTATTCACAATTAAATATAGAACAGTCAAACCCGTCTTCAAAAGAAAATTCAGGGGAAAACCTGAAACTGGTCTTTGATTGCAAGTGTCCTTTGTCCACAGGTAAATTTGTTTTTATGTATCAAAGAGTTCAAATAAAATGTGGTCTTTATTCACATGAGGTAATTGTTAACAGGTGGTCTTTAGCATAGATTGGACTGTACAATAAAATAAAACACACTATCATTTCACTGTTGTCCATTATTTGCAGAAACATACATGTACAGTTACTGTAAACCCTTCATTAAGACCACCTTAAGACATCTCGATAATAAGACCGCTCATCCAATTTCTCACTTTACGTCGTTTTTGCACTATTTTTTACCCCATAATAATGACAAACCAACTCGTTTTTAAGACTATCTTTTTCCCAGTCCAAAAGGTTGTATTAATACCGGGGTTTCCATCTTGGGAGTAAATCACATGGACCTTTTATGGACAATGAGACTAGACTAGCGACATATTTAAACTCTTTAAAAATCGTATTTGCAGATCATACCAGGGTGGCTTGATATGTCAACGATGGATGCTTGACTTGATATGTCAACGACGGCTGGTTGGCTTGATATGTCAACGACGGCTGGTTGGCTTGATATGTCAACGACGGCTGGTCGGCTTGATATGTCAACATAGCTGGTTGGCTAAATATGTCAACGACGGCTGGTCGGCTTGATATGTCAACGACGGCTGGTCGGCTTGATATGTCAACAATGGCTGGCTGCCTTGATATGTCAACGACGGCTGGTCGGCTTGATATGTCAACGACGGCTGGTTGGCTTGATATGTCAACGACGGCGGTTCGGCTTGATATGTCAACAATGGCTGGTTGGCTTGATATGTCAACGATGGATGCTTGGCTTGATATGTCAATAAGGCGGGTTAGCTTGATATGTCAACGACGGCGGGTTGGCTTGATATCTCAAGGACGGCTGGTTGGCTTGATATGTCAACAACGGCGGGTCGGCTTGATATGTCAACGATGGATGCTTGGCTTGATATGTCAATGAGGCGGTTTGGCTTGATATGTCAACGACGGCGGGTTGGCTTGATATGTCAACGACGGCTGGTTGGCTTGATATGTCAACAACGGCGGGTCGGCTTGATATGTCAACGACGTCGGGTAGGCTTGATTTGTCAACGACGGCGGGTTGGCTTGATATGTCAACGACGGCGGATAGGCTTGATATGTCAACGACGGCGGGTAGGCTTGATATATCAACAACGGCGGGTTGGCTTGATATGTCAACAACGGCGGGTTTGAAATGTCAACGACGGCTGGTTGGCTTGATATGTCATCAACGGCGGGTCGGCTTGATATGTCAACGACGGCGGGTCGGCTTGATATGTCAACAACGGCGGGTTGGCTTGATATGTCAACGAAGGCTGGTCGGCGTGATATGTCAACGACGGCGGGTTGGTTTGATATGTCAACGACGGCGGGTCGGCTGGATATGACAAAGACGGCGGGTTGGCTTGATATGTAATTGATGGCTAGTTTGCTCATATATCTCAATAGCCTTTCGGGTATGTTTTCTGTTGATAGAAATTAAAATACCATTTAGAATATTAAGTATGAATATCTGGTTTAAGCCATAAACTAATGTTGCACCGAAAAGTAAAAAATTTTGTGCAGAGAATTTTCGAGCTTTTAACAAGTAAAAATTGATTGGTAGAAACTGAAAATTTAAATTTTAAAATGAAAACGTTGTCAGAATTGCTAGGCGCTGTCGCCGTGACGGTGCGGGTTCGCTTTCTGGTAGAGGCAATATTATTCATATTATGTTTACATTTAATTTCGCGGGGACGGAATATCGCACAAGAGCCACAAATGATAAAACAAATTATTACATGAACTATAAATAGACGCAACGCGATTGGTCACACCCCCAAAATAACCGAGTCAATAAATCTAGATATTGACCCGCTTTCGCTGATATTGACCTGTCTATAAATAGAATGCGAGTTTCCATCTTTTATATTATTTATAGTTCATGTAATAATAGTTATTTTAATGACGTCATTTACGTCGCGTTTACCTTTGACGTTATATTTTGCGCCATTTATCGTTCAAATTAGCTTGATAAGCCGCACGGAGTCCATTTGAAATTAGTCTTAATTGAAGATTTCTAAAACATAACTATTTAAAGTTCATGTAATAAAACAGTTATTTACTTATTAGCTGGGAAATATGCTGTTGATATTGACCGCAAAAATCGTTATTGACCTCGGCTATCGCCTCGGTCAATAACGATTTTTTAGGTCAATATCACAGCATATTTCCCAGCTAATAAGTAAATAATTGTATAATATGACACGATGTAATTTCGCAAAGGTTTAAATACGCGCATTTATTCTAGCGCTTAATTTTAATCCACGCAAAATACTATAATATCACTGTACTAAATGAATTCAAACACGTCACAATAATGATTTTCGGGTTGCTTCCTTTATAAATGCCATTATTTAAACCAAATGTGACTGGCGGTTGTAGTTATTTGAATCCAAAATTTTCTACAATTAGTCTGGTCGCAATTTTACCCTAAATGATCCTTAGTTAGGAATATTGATCCTTTGAAACGACCAATCAATTCTTTGCTTTCAAATGACATTGAATGTGAAAAAAGGGTCTGAATATTCAAGAGGAATTATTCCCAAACTTGACAAATTAAGAAAACTTAGAACAATAAAGAAAAATAGCCAGACCAAAATTTCATATAATTCCGTTTACATACAAACACAAAAAGTATTTAAAAAAAAAACAACAACTGAAATTCCAACATGGGTAATTTGATACTGATAGTAATACTTTAGATTTTATAAAGAACTTTCTATCGTGAAGAAAATAATCAGCATTTTTTATTTTTGTCATTTATTTACACGACCAGGAAATAACAAATTCAAAAACACTTTTACAAATATCTCATATTGTATACATTTGTCAGAAAAATTTTGAGGATCTTATATATCGTTGCCGGTCAGTAACATATTAGGGGAGACCGGGGATAGTTGTTACACTTTTAGCATTTTCCAGAATTGTGACTGTTTCAGTTGTGCGAAAGTAATGTAAATATTGGCAATTTAAACCATATGAAGTTAAGTTTAATATAAAATTAGACCGATTACAGTATATAAACTGAATTCATAAAAAAAACAATTTTCGTAAGTAGACCAAAGTGTAACAACTTACCCCGGTCGTGGGGCATGTTGTTACAGGTCTCGGGGTAAAATGTTACAATAGCTCTGGGTACATTTTTTTAACAAATTCAGATACATAACAGTGACTTTTTTTGATAACGGTTTCATTCAAAGACATGATAACTGTTTAGAATATGATTTTTGACAAAATCATGCATGTTGTTTCATAAATATAGTCACTGTGGATGTCAAGTTGTAAAGTCGCAAAAGTTTCAATTAGGCATTCATTTTTTAAATCTATTTTGAATTCGGATAGATTGTATATATATACATTTGTTTTTTACTTATATTGCTCGAACGAAAACAATGTAAATTTATAACTTTTGCGAAAGAACTTTGCGAAACTTTAAAATCCGCAGTAATATGTTGCATTTATTATTAAAAATTATTACCTTAAGATTTGGTTGACTTTCCCTTGGAGCCACAGACAAACCACCTCCAACACTTTTGCCACCACTTCCTCCTCACAGGGGGATTCTCGGGGGCCCCTTCCTCCCCCTGAGGAGGAGGGCAGGGTACCTTGGAGGCCTCCTGTACGTCAGCCGTAGGAGGAGCCACCTCCGCACTTCCGGTTGGCTCTACTGTGGTAGGTGGCTCCATCACTACGGCTGAATTGTTTAAGACCCCCAAGGTCTCAAATGGAACATCAGCACGCTCCTTCGGGAGACTGCCACATTCTCCCACCAAGATTGTGGTGGGCACAGGGGGGAATGTAACAGTTAATTTGCCAACTAGGGCCAGAGAACTAGCGCTGTACATTGTGCAGAGGAATTCTTCCAATTGCTGAAAATTCTCCAGCGCTAGAACTCCGGCCTTGTTGACAATAACCTTTCCGTTAGAGCGGAGATGACCATGTGAGTCAAACAGCTGAACCCTGCCATCCTCCAATACCATCACAGCGTAAGAATATACCCCCACTGTGATGAGGAAGCTGCCGCGCTCGCCCATGCTTCAACGATCATCAATATATTTCTGTAAAAATCAACAACATTGTATAAGAGTCTGTGTAAATTTAGACAAAAGTTAAACATGCATATAAAGAATCGCAACACCCCACAGAAAACACAACATCCCTTCGCAGCCCACAAGTAGAGAGGAAAGGAAGGCATAAAACGATTTTTTTTCAAATTAAACGCCACAAGAAACTAATGGGTTCTCATTTTTGTTAATTGCTTGTGGTGTCTTTTTATCGTTTTATAAACCATGCTTTCTCTTCTTCTTGGCTGTGTGGGAAGGGTGTTTTTTATGAATGTGGCAATTCCTGATATGCATTTTCACCTTTCTACTAATACACCCTTGTTAGCGTTATCATCCTATTAAAGTCTTAAGATACAAATAATGTCTATGTCGCCTTATCAAGAACAAAGACACATTTTTTTCAATTGATAAACACTTTTTAATATAAAACTTGACTCTTTCACTTTTTTGCTTAACACAGTTTGATGAACTTATTGTGAAAAAGTAAGGTCATTCATCAAGATGAACTTTTTCTATTTATGTTTTTTTGTAAAATTGACCTAAAGTTTAACTGGGGTGGTTCTTAATGTTATTAATTTTGGCATCAAAACATAAGGAAAACAACATTTCAAAACTGCATGTTAAGCCTCAAAAATAAATAAATTATTTGTATAAAATAAATATATCAAGCAATCTATGTATGGTCAGCATTATAAAAATATCACTTTGTGTTGAGTTTAAAGCCCAACTCATTTTTTGTGACATTTGGGCCTTGAATCGGGACTATAAATGTTAAAGAAATGGAAAATCTTTCTTTACCTTGATCGTTATCATGTTCTCAAATAACGGAGTTCTCACAAACACGTATAAACCCACTTCCGCCAGCTGTATAGATGTATTCATTCCAAACATTGTAACTTCTATTTGTGGTTTGTCCGGGATATTTTCTATGCTTATCTTGTTGTCTGGATCTTTACTCAGTTTTAGAATGTCACTGCAAATAAGCCACGAATAATCAATACATTATCTAATAAAAATGGTGGAGATTTAGAATTCATCGGTACAATGTAATGTTTTTGCAAAACTTAATAAAGTTAGAATTTAGTTTAAATGCTTCTGATTTAAACTGCTGTTTTACTTATTAAATTATGCCATATTTCTTTAGATAAACTTTAGAGATCATCTAAAAAAAGTATTGCATTGTAAAAACAGAAGCATACACTTTTGGCAAGGAAAAAACGGTAAGGAAATTGTGATGTTAATTTTACCTCAAAACATAATCAGGAATGTCGTCTGCACAACCTTATGACGTTATTTCAAAGAATTACGATAATTTCATGAATACAACTTGTCTCATGATGCGCCCTTTATCATATATAATTAAGACAAACAATAACCCTTCAATGGATACGTCTTTTATTACATCGGGGCCAGTATAGATCAAGATAAACCTGCATATATATGATGCGGAACTACACTGGTCTCTTCTTGGTCAGAAATAACCTTTAAAATCTCAATGCGAACAATTTAGATCATGAGCTGACGGCTGATGTGCCAAGTGATCTTTATATAAAACAAAACTGTTTTTACATAAAATTTTATACCGCTATTTGATGTTCCCTAAGAAGATTAGTACAATATGTTTGATAGAAAGACCTTTATCATTCATACCGAAAACAACCATGTAGAACATGTCCTTCTAATAAGATTCTATCAATATCATCTGGACGGAACATCCATTTTTTGCCGCTCATTTTGGCAAAGAACACAAGGGCAGCGGTTGCCATTGATGTGCATTAAATCCCACTATAAGGGCCGACAATCACGTCTTGCAGCCACTTTCCATATGTCATAAGTTTATGGTCTAAAGGAAAGAAGCAAAAAAGGAATTACAGTAAAGTATAGACAGAATAGAAAGAAAGACAAGAAAACAACACATAAATTATTGTAGAATTCTTAACTTTTGCAGGGATTTATTTTGCAAGGCCCACTAGTTGTAATACATTATACTACATGTACTTGTTGGTCGGTCACAATCATTCAGATGCTTTTATCAATGACAGAACGACTAGATGATGTGGACTATAAGTAGGTTCATAAGGTCAAGTTCAACTATCACATTATACAGATAACAAGGATAGCTTTTTTAAAAAAAGCTAGAAGACGGCTCGTATAGAATATTACATCGAAGTGGATTAGGCTTTATATTTTTGCATGCAATAACAAATAGAGAGTTTTAGGTGGCCAAAATATTTTACTTACAAAATCGGGCTCCGACAGGTCAGGCAGAAAGTTAAATTAAAGTATTAAGTTAAAGTATAATTAAAATCGGATGTTTTACATTTAAATCTAATCATTCTAATGTGATTTGAGTTATGAAAGACAGAGAACGTTGACTTGTATTGACATAATAAACTGAAGAAAGCTAATGGCCGAAAAAATATGAAAAAAAAAGAGTTTTAATAGACCAGTCAATGTGAATACAAAAAGTAAAATCTGACAGTTTTCAGCGGAATTTCTTCGTTTAGAGTTCCATTGAGACAATATCGATTTATAATTACCACATCGCACAAAATGTGATTGGGCTGATGTAGTTAAACAGTGGCATACAACTTGAGAGCCACATATGATGTATTAATTACACCCATGGACCTTGAACAGAATTCACTTCCATACACAAACCGTGGAAACCCTTACAACAGTGCATAAATTGAATGAAAAGTTACACCAAAATAGATGTTTTAAACTCAGATACCACTTCATTATTTAAGATATCTTACTAGATCTTATTAAAGATATCTTGCTAGATCTTAATTATCTTTAAACTTGTTGACCGCACGTTTATAATTTAATTGAATGTCGTCTTCTTATATATTTATCAACTGTGCGTGAGTCTATATAAAACATGGGTCGAAATATTCTAGAGACGAATACCTCAGGAAACGTTCGTACTTTGTACTTTAGCGCGGTACAGAGAGCGTCTACAAGTCTAAGCGTCAAGATGACCAAGGCCAAGAAAACTCCGGTTTTTGTCTAGTTGCTTTTGAAACAACAATTTTGATTAGCTGCTATTTAATAATCCAATGATATTAAATGATTGAAAAGGGGTATTCCCACACTGATTTCCATCATCCATGAAAGAATCAATAGAGAAAGCGAGAACCACGAACTTCCGTTCCAGAGGCTTGACTTGGTTTTCTTCGCTATTTCATAGTAAAAAATTCTAGGTACCGTATATCCGGCCGCCCGTGGGCGAGACGGAATAAAGAGTAGAACAGCTCGATTATAATAAGCTGAACTTGTATCACTCCACTTGTATCTTCAATGTCTAGGCCTGAAGGTTACAAAGCTAAGATTGGAAACCAGTCTCAAATCTCAAGCATCTAGGTCACCATTGAAAACAGCTTTCCAACTATCAAAATTGTTTGTAATGATGTCAATTTTGATGCCAGATTGAATTAGAAATCTTCAGTTATTTTAAAGTTATAGATCAAATGCAAATAAACATCATCACAAGTAAAAAGGGGGCAGAACTTTTAAATTAGTTTAAGGGCTTGCCACACTCCTCCCAATCCTGTTTATCGATAAAAAGAAAATTATCAAAATCTCAATAATGGCAAAATGCCGTTCAATGAAACTTTGCACAAATGAATATTACTAATGTATCTTGGTTTTGCATACAGTGAGACACGTTAGAATAGTAAAAAACAAACAAGCTATACAGTAAGACACGTAAGAATTGTAAAGAAAACAAGCTAGACCTTACAATTCCTTAAAATTATATTTACATAAACTCACAAAAACTAAGCGATATAAAACATAATTTTAAATTCCCACTTACGTGCAATGTTAATGACAAGAAAAGGTTGTGTATTTTGTAAAAAACTTTCGACTACTAAAAGATAAATCAGTGATTGTCACCCGTTTACGCGACCAGGAAGCGACCAGAAAATTGAAGGTCAAACACGCTTTTACTAATATCTCGTAAAGTTTACATATGTAAGTCACGAGGACACAATAAATTGTTGTCAGTTAGGGATTAAACGATGATCGATTATAATCGAAAATCGATCGTTTTAGGATCGATTTTCGATAATCGATTACGAAGTTTAATAATCGATCATCGGTTTGCTGTTCTTTCAGCAGCTCACAAGAGAGTTCACTGTATCAGAAAAAAACAGTGTTTGATATATGACATAGATCAGTGTAATTTTGGTTTTAAATAAGCTTTGGAATATGTTCTCCCACTTAGTATTTCAAGAAAAGGACTCCTGTTCCTGCAGCATACACCCTATAATGCTCATATCAGATACGGTAACAAATAACAATACAAGCAGCCTGTGGGCTAGAAGTGTGGTTCATGTAAATGCTAATTCTTACCAGAAAATACACGATATCCTTTTGTGATAATAAAGTAGTTCTATACAGGGCCCTCTTTCACGATGGAAGGGACCTGATTTTGACCCCATTCCCATCCCCAATTTTTTTTTCCTATTTAAAACAAATTCCCCACTAAAGAATTTCTTGTGTTTTGCATGCCTTAAGCAGAAGATTCTTAACAATATCATTTTGAAATTTGCTTTTGGCAAAATAGAAAAAAATGCAATATAACAAATTATGAGTATTTTTGTTGCTAGAATATTAATGCAGAATTCCTATAAATAAAGTTCTTCTTTATTAAAGCATGTATTAAGCACATGCTTCGATTATATAATCGATGATTGATCGAAAAGGGTTGTTCGATTATTTCCGATGATCGATTATGATTTTTGTCCGATTATGAAACCCTATTGCCAGTAACATATTACTCATGTGGGCATTTAAAATGATGTTTTGTGTTGTTTAGTTTTTGTGAATTTATGTAATTAAAAGTTGAGTGAATTTTTAAATCTCGCTATTTTTCTTTCCTGTTCTTACGTGTCTTACCATCTGCAAAATAAAGATACATTAATAACATACATTTGTGCAAAGTTTCATTTAACGGCATTTTGCCGTTATTGAGATTTTGATAATTTTCTTTTTATCGATGAATAGAATTGGGAGGGGCGTGGCAGGCCCTTAAATACTATACTTAATAGCGTTATCTCTTGTTGGTAATGATATAGATTATAATGATGGATATACATACATGTTATATAAAGTTTGTCTCTTAAGTAGTTTCAAAACTTTTGACCAATATCATAAAATAAACTTAACACAAAATCTAAGTAAAAGGGACAACACCTGGAAAATATTTTAGAAGAGTTATAGGTCTTGTTTTGATTATTTTGCATACATTAAGAAAAGTAAGAACAGTAGAGAAAAATAGTAAGACCTAACAAATCCCTTAAATTCTATTTGCAATTTATCACAAAAAGGAAGCAACACAAAACATCAATTTAATTCAACATGCGTGAAACTGATACTGACAACAATATCATAGGTTCATGAAAAGAACTTTCATTTGTGAAGAGAGAAATCAACATTTTTATTTTTATGTCATCCATTTTCGCGACCAGGAAATTGAAGGTCAAACACACTTTAAAAAATAACTCACGTTTGACATTAGACAAAAGGACCTTAGGTATCGTTGTCAGTTTATCGTTGTGATAAATTGCAAATAGAATTTTAGGGTTTTTGTTTTTGGTCTAACTATTTTTCTTTATTGTTCTAACTTTTGTTAGCATATGTAAATTAAACATATATATTTATAGTAAATTAAACATATATAAATAAAATTGGTTTGTGCAAAGTTTTGTGGAACTGAATTGTGCCGTTCGATATATTTTTCTATTTTTTAAAAGTTTTTGTCTATGGCAAATCAATGGCTCAGGGCGCAGTACCTTAACAGAAGACATTATCGTACCAAGGAAATGACAGACAAACGTTGAAATGATGATAAAGCTAAGCTCAGTATACAAAACATGAAAAAAATATAGAAAATTGTGAAAGTGTGAAACAAAACAAAACATAGATTTACCCACAAACAAATAGCCAACCAACTGAAAATAAAATAAAAGTGAAAATTATACTTCTTATGTTTCCAGGTACATGCTTGTTCTGCAGTTTTGAACTTTGCAAATGTTCAGCATCATAAATGAAGTATGTATTTCACGCACCATATAAATACCTTGCTTTTTTCAAATTATGACCTTTTTAACTTAGAATTTAATGTTTAAGTTTGCCTTCAAGAAGGTACAAGCCCATAACTTTTACACAGGCACATGTTTAAACATTTTAGGGGTTCTTTTCTGACTACTATGTCAGTAGAGCTATATAGGTTAACAGAACTTTAGTGCGGGGATATTTTGTTTTCTGTGTGATTTTAGTTGCATCTCGTAATACAGATCGTTCCCATTTATTAGCTGAATTACCAAACTTGTCAATAGAGCTCTGATAAGCCTATATAGCTCTATTGACATAGTAGCCAAAAATGTTTAAACTGTATAGATCCTTTTCGGGGTTTTTTTGTAAATAATTACTTTACAGAAAAGTTTCAATCAAAGATCGCGAATCAACGGTCTTTGAATGTCGAATATTCGCCCCTGATTTTCCTATATTCGCCACAGGGGCGGGGGCAGGGGAATGGGAGGATTCAGTATCCACCGCCACCTTCATTTTTTTTGTTTAACTTGTCTTTTTCTTTTTTACTCACACCATGAAACAAAAACTTGGCGTTTGTGGCGTAAAAAGATTAGGTGAACAGCCTCTTCCGAAACTTTTTGTTTTTATACGGCTATTGAAAAAAGGTATAAATCAAATAATGACACATAGCTCTACTTTGATAAGAAGTGTCGAGAGGTTAAAGAGTTGTAAGGAGTCATGGTGCATTTCTTTGTCCCCATTGCCAATAAAAAAATATTGCCATCCAAACATAATTTCAAAATATTGTTGGACAGTTTGCTGTTGAAAGTTATTTTTATAATTCCATAAGTTTCTTATTGGCGAGGAACTTTAGTTAATATTTTTATGAGCTGACATTTAAATGACATTGATTGAATTTTCAATGATTAGAAAGTGATTTGACTGTGAATTGACAGTGATTAGAAGCACCATAATATGTTAATTTTTCATCTGGATCATCACATGTTACCTCTGGATAGTGGACACAAAGAATGACAGGTAATAATTATTGTTTACAGTTTATTTCTTGAATGGCCAACCATAGTTGAATTTACGACATTAATAGAGTGTTCTTCCTTATCAAAACTAGATGCGTAGTCATGCAAATCAACACTGAATGGCTTTGACCTAGATATATAAAACTCGTTGATTTCGTGGTAAATATTGGGTTTAGATGTTTGTTGTTCTTTACAAATTGAAAGATTATGAATTAATATTGAAATGCATACGCATCATAGATAAATAAAACAAGTACGCCGATAATACGGCGTTCCAGGCTAAATAAGGTTGGAAAGAATAAAGAGTACCCCGCCCCTTCCAACTTGCTCTTACAAAATGTTTTATTTTTATATGAATTCATAGGAAAAGATAAGCCTATAAGACAAACCGCTTACTTTGATAAGAATTGCCGAGTTGCAAAGAGGCATGAGTAGTGGTTGGAGGCGGGAAAGAACATGTTTTTGGTAGATGTAACCCCTCCAAAAACTTTTTTTTCATTTTATTTATGGTCTGGTCTCCTTCATTCGTGCAGTCTCCTTCATCCGTTTATTTGTTTATTTCACGCGGTTACTTAGGAAACCACTGAATAGAATGATCGTCGGTGTCAGAGTTCCATCCGGTTACTGGTCAGTTACACACAGGCACAATTCTAGCGCTCCAAAATGCGAAAAAAAAACAGGTAAACATCACTTTCATACAGTGTTTTTCTAACTTTTCAAAACTTTCAGAGTCCAAATATATCAAATAGTTTATTGTTTTATCAGAAATTGAGTAAAGGTTTATTGTCGGTCATCCTGATGACCGACATATTATAATCGACCAAACTTGAGATCTTTAGCCTGAACACCGGTTAACAGTGATATCACGTACCAGACGGAACGCATAATTTAGACTATGCCACCTGTTTACGGATGCAAAAGATAGTGTAGAGGCTGATGTTTGATTGCTTGATATATAGAGAAGATGTTTACCGGAAAAGACTTCAATGTTGATAATCGTGTTACTTGTATACTTAATTTAATTGTCGGTCATCCTGATGACCGACATATTATAATGGACCAAACTTGAACTTTGAAGGGTAACACCGGTCAACAGCGGCACCGGACGTTGTCACTTTAGACAAAACCGCCCGTCTAAAGCTTGCGAATGCTATTTCGTTCCCCCTACTTGCAAGAAAAGTCTTTTAAATGTTGATGAAACAATATTTGAACATTGTAGTTACGGCAAATCAGAAATTGAGCTGATCTATAACGACATGTTAAATTATGTAAACATACGTATGTTGTATTTTCTACAGCGTATAGAAATAATGTTATGCGTCTTTATTTAGAAAGTCACGTGATCCTAAATCTTTAAAGCAAAATTTTTAGTTGCACATAAGTTGAACCGATCCTTTATTTGAATCAAACAACTGTTCAGGATGATGCCATATATGAAATAGATTCGTTAAGTTATCTTGATTTTGTTCGTCAAAAGCAAGAAACCGTTTATGTTTTTCTTAGAGACTCACGAATATCCGACTTTGGCGGGAAATACTGTCTGTAAACAAAAGTTTACAAAAAGCTAGTCGGTCATTAGCATAACCTTTAACCAAAAAAAACATGGCACTGAAGTTAAAACTTTAAGTCGCTTTGAAATAAAAGCGCTTAAATTTTATTTGATGTCATACAAAATAAGTTTACTTATATATATTTCCGTTTTTTTAAGTAATGCATTTAAGCTGGTGATAAATCTTACCATTTTGCAACAGCAGCCTGACAGGGACTCGAACGGATTATAATTACTATTCTGATCGTCAACAATTTCGTTTGAATGTTGGTATTGCTATTTATTTAGAACTTCAACATGTAATATATTACAGGTTCTTGCACATTTTCTTGTTGGTTTTTTTGTTGTTTGTTTTAATGATGTCAATATAGGTGTATGCCATGTTATATGAAATAATGCGGGTCTCAAAAAACTCCTGTCACTGCGTTCACTTTGAAAATTGATGAAAACTTCTACCCATGCGTTCACATTAAAAAAATTTCTAACTTGTGGTATAAATCACCAAACATATGGTCGTGAAATAGTGGAGGCTTATAGCATATGACAAGAGGTTTTAAATAAGCATTTAGTACGAAGCAAATGCTCAGAACTTTGCTTAATTGTAAAAATATTGACTTTTAAAGAGAGATCTTGCTTTTTGTGATTTCCAGTGCAAATGTTGTGAATGTTCTTAGAAGTTAACAGAAGTTTAGCGAATGTGAGATGACCATTGTTTAAAGTAAACTTAGGGAGGTCAGGGATTTTGCAATTTGTTTGCGATATCCAGTGCAATTTGGTGAATGTTCTCAGAAATAACCGGAGGTTTAGCGAACGTGAGATGACAATTATTTAACATAGGAGATCAGCATGGACAATTTTTTTTATCTAAAATCATAAGCGTAGTCAATGGGGCGGCGGTACGCTAAAAGACAGTCATCGATACGTATAATTAGCTACGAACGTCAGAGATTAACGAATAGGATGGCCACAGGAGGTTAATTGCACTTTATGATTACACGTTCAGAGTGCCAGGGTAGTATCAATAATGAGTTTGTTTTTTGTTTTTGTCTTATATCAATTAATATGATAAAAGGCGACATGTTACCTCAGTTTTTGGTGTCATATATTAACAAGTACTTCGTAAGTCAAATATGTTGAAAAATCATTTCAATCCATAACTAGTTGTGATCAGCTAATCAACCTCAGAATTTTGAATGTTAAAACCCGAGCTGCGAGCGTTTCAAACTAGTTGGTTGGATGACTTTTCATGTCTTCATTGCATTACATTTTATCTTTTATTTGCAATTACTCATTCAGAGGGACATTTATATACAATGCTCTTTCTCAAAGATTTGCATAACAGTGCCTAATTTTGAGCTTGTTGCGCAAAGACTGCCCTGGTTTTTGAGATCTATCTATTTCCCTGTCCTTTTGAAATCCAAGCTGGAGCACTGATTACGATGCGGTATTTTATGTTTTTGCTAAAAAGTCTTTAACAGTCTCAGTCAAACCGAGCCTGCAATAATTTCATATTTATCGTGTTCGGTGGTTTTCAAAGTTACCTGTTCATCTATTTTAAGGGGTCGCAAACATTGCAAAAGGCGAAAACTGGCTAAAATTTCAAAAATGAATTTTGGGGGAATACTTATTGTCTCCTAGATTTTAGTGAAGAAATGTATTTAGCTAAGGATGTACTAATGTTTGCAAGCTCAATTTAGTCTAATTCATGTTCTAATTACCAAGCACATACTAAAACAAAAGAAAAACCGTTTGCATGAGAACTCTGAAATTCGTGAACAATATACCAAAGCAACTCATACCTGAAATAAGTATATTCTGGTCTTCAATGTTTAGTGCCAATTCGTCAAAATAATAGTGAACGATTGGACTCGCCGCAGTTGCAATCCAAATTGAGTTTAACTTTTAAAAGATTTCCGGGGATACCCCTGACCCCGATGTCTGCTACCACATACACATGCAATATAACGGATCTGGTTTCGGTACAGTAAGGTAGACAACACATGCACTATCATTACTATGTAAGGGCGATCTACTAGAATATACTGCAAGCAATGCAAAACCATCCTTTAAAGTAAAGAAATAATTGTGAAAAATTTTCAGAACAGTGGCATAACGAGAATTTCATAAATTAATTTAAATACAAATAGTGCTTCTCGAGTTTCTGTAATAGTTTCAGAGAAAATCGTTCTAACACAAACAAAAAATATGAGCAGCATAAAGCTTAAGTGAAAATAATAAATGCATCAACATCCTAATTTATTGTTTACTTCTTCTAACGCTCATCAACTTCAAGTTTGGCCAGATCTGCAGACTCAACTAAACCTACACTTTATGAATGTTGGTAACGAATACTGCTCACTGTACAAATAAGCATCGACTGTGGAAAGTTCTATGGTACCTCTGTGAGCATTCGTGTTAATATAACATATTTAATTCCAACTCGCTGGTGCTTAAACAACGTCATTATTTCTACATAAAATACATTAATAAAATACTGTAGTATCATTTAATTTCGAGGGGACGAATTTTCGCGCAAAACAAGTAAATAACAACTTCGCGGCGATATGAATTAGCGCAACTGTGTTTTCCTATAAGAAACACTGTTAAAGAGTTTAATTTCGCTTGGGTTGAATTTCGCGATCTTGTCGTAGCGCGAAATACGCGAAAATTAAACCCGCGCGAAATAAAATGATTTAACAGTAATAAATTACGTCTACTAGAAACATTTTTACATTAATGTATTTTGCCGGTACACGTCTTGTTCATGTTTCAAAAAATCAAACATCAGCCGTTCAACTTTTGTTTGCATGCTTTAGAGTAACAGCAATGGACAACTAAATTCACAAAAAAACTGGACATAGCCTTGACTTCCATTGGTCAAACAGTAAATGCAAGCACGAATACATACTTATTCTGTTAATTTATCTGCTAATGACCGACTAGCTTTTTGGAAAGCTAAAACTTGTTAGAAACAACTTTTTCGGTAACGGCCGTGTATCCAAGATGGCGTCCACTTGATTCACGCGCTAAAATTCTTTTCGTTTTTTTAATCGAGTGTAAGTTAATTGAGTCTTAATTGAAAGTTCACACCACTGTTAAACTATCCCATTAAGGATCGATTACCTTGCCATTGCAGGACCATCCTCAAAAGAAGACCAAGAAACGATACAATTATGACATAAGAAATCTTGAATCAGCATTTAAGTCTGTACAAGAAGGTCATTTAAATGTGAGGAGAGCTGCATTGCTACATGGTGTACCTATTCAGACACTTCGTGACAGAGTTAATGGAAATGTGAAACTTGGTGCTGTATTAAGTTAAGAGACATTATTCACACATGAAGAAGAGGAACTCTTAGTGCAACATATAGAAAAGCTATGTAGTTTGGGGTATGGTCTGAGCAAATCTCGGGTGAATATTTTGGCTGCAGAGTTGGCTCAAAAACTTGGCAGGAGAAGCAATCAGTCTAAATAAAGTAATCGTTGGTATTATGCTTTTCTGAAACGCTGGGATTCAAGACTTAAGGTGGTGAAGCCAAGATCTCTGACTTCCTATAGAGCTGCTGCTCTTACCCAGACCACAATAGACGACTATTTTTCCAGACTTGAATTAACTATGCTGAAATATAATTTACTGGGAAAGCCACATTTGATTTATAACCTGGACGAGACAGGACTGAAACCAGAACACAGACCATCCAGTGTCGTGGCACCAAAGTCATCCAGAAATGTGCAGTCGGTAACTTCACCCAATTCAACAACTGTAACATTGATAAGCTGTATTAGTGCATCGGGAAATGTCATCCCTCCATTCTATGTGTTCAAAGGCAAAAGATATAATAGAGTTATTGCATGGTGCATTACCAGGCTCCGAAATGTCTATGTCAGATAGTGGTTGGTCAAACAGCACAATCTTCATGAAATATTTGAAGGACCACTTCCTGAAATATGTTGTCACAAGACAGGACCCTACAGAGCACATCTTACTATTGTTTGATGGTCATGCATCGCACTGCACATGGGACATTATGGAATGGGCAAAGAACAACAACATAATACTATTTGTCCTTCCTCCACACACAAGCCACGCTCTTCAGCCACTTGATGTGGGCTGCTTTGGGCCATTTAAGAGCGTTTACTACAACGAATGTGACTTATACATGGCAAGGACCAGAGGCCAGGTTATCACAAAATACAATATAGCTGAGCTGTCCAGTAAGGCGTACTTAAAGACAATGACTCCAGTAAACATTACATCAGGTTTCAGAAAAGCAGGAGTATGACCACTAGACAAATCTAAGGTAAGTAACAATTATAATTATATATTTTTGAAAGGTTTATTAATAATGTTTATATGTTTAGCAGAATACCATTAATAATAACTATTAAACTTCATACTTTAATGAATCTAGTTAAAAATAAAACAAAATATTCAGAGCTAACAGAAAACATAATTATTTGTAGAATATTTATATTGCTAAATATATCTACAGATGCCTCTGGAGATGAAACTTCCTTCTGAGTCTTTCTCTAAGAAGACACCGGACCCCACAGAAACTATGGAGTCCCTGCTGAAACACAAATTCAATGAATCTGCTCTGAAGTTACAACATCCAGGCAAAAACAACAATAACAACTGCGCTGTCAGCGAGCAATGTGATCCAAGTACTGTTGAAAATTTGTCGTCAGATAAGACTAACAACAATTGTGATTCTGTAGTAACCAAAACCAGGCGTCCAGATTTTGGGGGGAAAGCAATAACAGAAAGTGACTTTATGATGCCAATGCACATATATGAAACCAACAAAAGTAATAAAACTTGCAAACAGCCCCAAATACATAGGTCTCCGAAGCCTGGTCCTAGCAACTACAAACCCGTTAAGGCTGCCAGAGTATTGAAATTTGATGATGGTGATGGATTGGATGATAGTGATGATTTGGATGATAGTGATGATTTGGGTGATAGTGATGATTTGGATGATGTCTCCGAGAGTGATCTTTGTTGTGTGTGTAAGAAAATGTCTCCACCTGGAATAAAAGAATGTCCTGATTTGGTCATAGTTAAGTGGGCCCAGTGCGACAAATGTTCACACTGGACCCATCTTCGGTTCTGTAGTAAGGTCCGTGTAGTAAGGCGTCTGTCAGACTTTGTGTGTCCACATTGTGAATAGTATGTTGTTCATAACTACTTATGTTTATCAAATTTGTTTGAAAATACACAGTTCATATGTTCTTAAGTTGTATAATCTGAAACTAGTCTATGCAGTCTCACGGTGTCTAGCAGAGTGATAAACAACCTATTTGACCAGAACATTGTTCTATACAATAAATGATGCTATTTGATTGAAATATTTGTTTACATCATTTTGGAAATCCCGCTGTTTACAATATACTATATTTAACGCAAAAATACTATATATATCAAACAATCACAGTAAACAAGTTTTAATTTTCATCCAATCACGATGCACGAATGAAGGAGACATAGCGTTGTGCAAATGCATTTGACCCCTGGTGACATTGGGTACAAATAAAAAGGTAAACGCATAGAAATTTTAAACCTATTTTATTTGTATTATTCGAGGACACATTCTTGTAGAATATGCATAGTTCAATTTAAAATGTTTTAGAAGATTAGTTGTTACTATCGGCTTTCAAACACGCGTGATGCACGAATTCATGAACGCACACAAAGCATATTTCTTAAATCAAACAAACGTATATCTAATGTATATTTTTTTCGAACACATCAAATAATACTTACGTGGTCCCAAACGGACTTGTTGCCACTGGTTACTCTTTCGTCAGACCTGACCAAAAACTTATTAATATTTGTTTTCAGCTTCAATTTTCGTTGCAATCTTGTTTCTAAGAACTTGATATACTACTTCATATCGATTGTGACGTCATCATTTCTTACGCAGTCATAATTAGTTGTTTTTTGAATGCTGCAGATAAACCGAGTTTTTTACCTGTTATATATTTCTCAGTTGTATTTTACAACTCTAATATTGCAATATATTGTATTGCTGAATAAAGGAATTAAAAAGGCCAAATTCAAGGGAACTATTTTTCAGCTACGCATCTGTAATACAGTGTAAAATCTGTGTCTGACGATGGAAGCCGACTCGTGTCTTGTCTTTTCAATCCTTCTCATTATCTGGTGACAACTATATGCAATGAAGAAAAATATTTTAATAAATTTTCAAATATTGAATTCGATTAACTTTATTTCTCTTCCATTATGTTACGCAGCATGAAATAAACTGTCGGGTGATAATCAGTTACTTCACTGTACCATAGAACGGTGCCCAAGATTATAAAACTGAGGATGGAAACCAGCCTCAAATCTCAAGCATCTGATTGGCTGAAATGGCGACCAGTTATTTCAATAACTAGATAGGTGTTCAGTTGACTCTTGGTGTTTTGTCAGAATAAAAATGCAAATACAAATTTTAGTCGCTGTGGGTTCATTCCCCTTGCGGATGCTGTATCAATAAGAAAAGGTGTAGCTTAAGGTAAAGCAACATGAAGCCCTGATTATCATTGAACAAGTTCCGTCAATTATATTTTTCGCGCTACTTCTCACAGAAAATATCCAGGGGGTACAGCCTAAATGGTGGCTACCGTACTTTAAGCGAGGAATTTGGTGGCTGCTTTCCAATATGGCGGACAAAATCGTGAAAGTTTGATACTTGTGCGGATATTTTCAATCGGTAAGCACATTATATTAAAATATTTCCTTTAATGACATATCCCGTTCGGATCTACGATGTTTACGCTTGACACGTTTTTTTATTTGAGCTTCCTAGCTGTCCTAACAAAAAAGTTATTGAAACAAAACTATTGAAACCGCCATATTGGAAAGCAGCCACCTTAAAGTACGGTAGCCACCATTTAGGCTGTACCCCCTGATACAGTACAATTAACAAGTCCAAACTTCCCGGAACCACCAGGATTTCTTATCTGCTAGATGATCAGTATCCATGAAATTATAATACCATGCTTGACCCCAGGAATCATTGCTTTGTCCAGCTAATGCTCTATTAGTGGCCGTATCAAATTACAAAGTAAGGTGTACTTGGTCAGTTTGGAGAATTTATATAAAAGAAATCATTGAAAAAATCAGATGGGGTATTTGGGATTATTTTAACTGCTCTGTCTGCAAGCAGTGTAGATCGAGATCAGCCGGCACATCAGGAATGTCAACTCAGTAAGATCGTAATTTACATGTATTTTCGAATAGCGTTTTAGACTTTCTCACTGTACATTTTTTTTCTCTTTTTTGTAAGGCATGATTGATACAATATTGGACAGTTGTCTGACTATGATTGAACATTTAAGCGAACATTGTTGAAATGTGTTTTAATGCAGTTGTTAAAAGATTCTGAAAAACTACATTTATACCTGAGATTGATATTATATTTAAACACTTAACCACTGTTGTGTTCTAACTACACCGAACTCTGCACCACCGCTGCTTCGCCAACGTTGCCCGGGCGGCGATTAAACGTTGCAAAAATGTTGGTGGAGCGCTTATAAGCGTTTGACGGGGTTGTTAGAACGGTGTCGGGCGTTGAAGCAGCGAGCCACGGCGGCGATGAGCGCATGCGCAGAACGCCGCTATGCCAAACGCTCGTGTCACAGCTATACCAACGCTCGCTACCGCTAAACCAACGCTAAAGCAACGCCGGCTTCAGCGGTGCACCGCTAAACCAACGCCCGTGTTTTCGATTTTTATGCCATTTTGTGAGCGGTGATAAGCGTTTAGTCCACCTCCCTACCGTTCAAGGAACGCTCCAGCAACGTTCGGGCGGTGTGACCGTGCATTTAAGGATGTTGCGTCCTCAATTGTATTACATTAAGCTGAAAACCCCGCCGTGAATTACAACCTAAATTAAAACAATATAAAAATCAATTGGCATCACTGGGCTGTTATTTAGCTTTGTGCCCTCTTTTTATAGGAATTATTGTTTATTACCATAAAGAAGTAGATAAAAACTTTGATATTTGATTTTAAACCAAAACGTCAAAATAAAGAGTGTTTTTTAAAGTCAGTACAAAGTCAGTACAAAGTGGAATAAATAAGTTCATATGTTGAATGTTAAAGAATTTGACTGGCAATATGTAAACGGAATTTAACCCACTTGTTTAACTGTAATATTAATTATATTATAGATAGGGACAACGTATTATGAAACATGATACATGTAACTAAAAGGACCATTGTGAAAAATGTTTCCAAAAAATGATGAATTTAATGAGTTCACTCATATTTCGGATGCAAAAATTCTTGACATTAATAAAATTGTTTTCTTGCGGCATTGCAACAAAGGAAAAATGTAAGTGTTAAGGATTTTGACTTAAATAACTTTGATTTGTGCATGATCGCCGAGAATATTTGTTTACATATCTTTTACTGTAGTTATTTTTATTGTGTATGCACCTGATTATTGATTTTTAAAACAATATAGACAAATGTTTTAACAATTGTAATGTTCTTTCGATTGATTGTTTTTTTTCAGAATTTCAGTTGGATGATGGTAAAGATGGGTTTATTAATTGTGAAAAATTCCAATTTGCCAATAAAAATACGATATCTGCATCCGATAAATGCGATTCTACATTCGTATTTGCCATAATTCAGTCATTAACGTTGAGTCGTTCGAGTGAAAGCAAAAACTGTGTTAACTACAAATGTCGGGTATACATGCATGCGGTATAAATTAAACACTAAGAAATACAGCGTCCGCTCCTTAGTACGACTGACATTCAATGTTAGATGTATGTGTACACAGGCGACCTTCTTAATACATCACGAACAGTACGGTATGCTTATACATAGGGGTCGGCAAAATTGCAACATAAAAGTTTTGATGTGTTTTATGTTGCAATAGTGTAAACATACATTTTAAAACAAAGTTGGACAAACTAGTGTTTGCAAACATTTTTATGTGAACATGAGGTCGACTTGATATCAAAAAATGACCTTATTTTCTGGGTGGGCTAATATCTGTTCAGATAATTCACCATGTTGCACTGAGGGTATGAAACAACTTCTTATAGAACATTTTGACAATCGAGTAATAAGCTCATTTATAAATAGTAAACCACACATGTTTAAATGAAACAAAGCAAACATCGGTACATTGCACGAAAAAAAACCTCTCGTCCTCATCTATATTACGTTTTTGTCCAATCAGGCAGATCATGAAGCCGAAAAGCGGAAAAGCTATATTATCAAATAGCAATATCAAATCCATTGATCTAGAAAAAGAGTTCAAAATGTATGTGAAAGACGCAATATTTCGAAAAAGTCTACCACTAGCAATCATTTTCAAGAGTTAAAATTCTAATCACTTTAAGGTCGATTGCTTAAACACGTAAAGTTATAATTTAATTGGCCTCGATTGTTTCAATAAAAGTTATTAAACACATAAAAGCGACCTCTTGTTCAATTGCAATTTGGAGTGGTTGGGGTAAATCAAAATGAAGCATTGTACGTTTATTAAAATGACCGAATAGATTTGATGTTTAAATTACTAAACATTTCATGACAAAAATCCTTAATTAAATTCCCTATAATAAAAAGTTAATTTTCCTTTTAGAAGAAAATAGCTTTTATAAAGGATTGTCAGAGAATGTGTAATTCGACATTTTTTGGTGAAAAGTTTCTATTGTTCAGAAATCTTATCACACTTTTATTGTTTGCGGCGTAATGAACACGTCTACAATGTACGTTATGCTGGAAAAATAAAGCCTTAAATAAGTTACAGCTGATGTCTTGGGGAATCATGATACACTGTGTTTCGTTGATGACAAAATTGTTACGCGTTAAATTCCGCTGATTTACAATCAAGCTAAAGACTATTTGTTTTCGTTTCTAACATCTAAAAAGGGTTCTTAGATCTCTTCTAAAATCCGCCCCAGTAACACAGAACAAGAAAACATTCATGCTGTTGTTGAGATAAAGAGTACATACAGCCAGTGTTTAGAGAAACAAAGAGCTTGAAATAAACGTTCCGTTAGGATTTTTGGCGTAGAATGTGCCTATCAAATGTGGAATTTACATTTCTGGGTTATATCTGTATGTTATCATTGCATTCAACATCTGATTGTCGGCAATTGTAAAAACGAGCGTCGGTAGAACTGACACGCAGTGGAATAACCCTGATGCAAGACAAATCGCAGTGAATAAACCAACTCGGCTCCTGCGTCCTGTCGTAGATGGACCTTGATTAACATTGACGTTCGACATAAGGCATCTCATTCTAGTAATTTGCACCAAACTAATTAGATTACAAACTACCATAAACGCGAGTGGTAACGCGCATAACCTCCATAATTTTAGTCCCTCTTCCAATTGTGAAGATATTGGCATCGTATCATTACTGTACGACGCTGACAGTACCAACTTGTCGATGTAAAAATTCATAGAACCAATTCCTAGAATCACTACCAAAATGCAAACATATATAATTACTGCTCTCTTTTTGCATCCTTTGAGTTGGAATTTGAAAGGAAAACGCAAACTGAGGATTCGCTCTATAGTGATGACGGTGAGCAGCCAGGGGCTGATTTGTGGTCCTACCCGTTTGATGAATACAAGACTTTTGTAAAACCAAAAGTCATGACTATCTTCAAATTCATGTTCAACGAGCGTAAGTGGCTGGCTGGTAACGTATCCATAGATGATCGGTAAACCACAGCTGAATATCAAAACGATTATATCCGTTGCTGCTAAAAGTCGGAGTACATAGAACATGCTAGTTTGCTACATCTGTTACCCCTAATCCAGACCAGCAACGACAAGCTATTCCCAAGCACTCCAATCACGACTAGCAAAATTGTAACGATCAGTTTGACAAATTCACATTTGTCATAATAAAATTCATAGTCAAATTTACAAACTCCAGAAGCATCATATGTACATATAAGTTTCTCGTATAACACTAAACCATTATATTCCATTTTTTAATCCTTCCTGTGTTGTATTCAGATCTGATGACTGATACTTGTTTTACTGTAGGATGAAAAAGTTTTTCAACCACCCGCATCTGCAGCCAGTTTATAGCACATCAGCATTTACTTGCGAATCTGGCACTCTAATGTATTGCTATAAATATCTCTGAATCCAATAGCATTACTAACAGGGAACGACAAATCCATTGCAAGGTTTATGATATCAGCAAGTCCTCTGCAAAATCTGCGTGGGGGGAGGAATTCTGAATAAGGTTGATGCTATTATATATCAGTTGACTATGCATGTTTTAATCTTTATCTTTTACCCAATAGGATTCATGGGTAGCAATGCAAACTGACAAGAAAAAGTAACGTCTGTACATGTATATGTTAGTGTAAATGTATTTACAGTTTGGGCGTTAATGAGATATATAGTTATTTCATTTTAAAGACCAACAGTCAGTATATAAAATCTGCGCACCGCCCTTAAATGAGACCATCACAAACCGTAAAGGTAACTCTACCTTTGTCACGACACTATCATCGATAATAAAGAAAATTATTAAGATCTCTTCAAATGCAGATAACTTTGCAAAAATTAATTTCATGAATGTATTTTTATACGTCTAGAAGTTAGAATAGTAAAGAACATTACTCCCCAAAATAACATTTACATCCGAAAACGAAAACTAATAATATGATACTGACATCAATTTGTTAGACCCTTTAAAATTTCTTTGAATAATGAAAACTAAATTCCACAGTTTTATTATTTTGTCATCTATTTACGCGACTAGGAAATTCAAGGTTAAATAAAAATTACAATTATCTTATATTTCATAATGTGTTTAGACAAAAGGACCTCACATATTGTTG
The DNA here is from genome assembly GCA_038501625.1 of Corbicula japonica. Taxonomy (NCBI): domain Eukaryota; kingdom Metazoa; phylum Mollusca; class Bivalvia; order Venerida; family Cyrenidae; genus Corbicula; species Corbicula japonica. The sequence goes on along the minus strand of JAZAYU010000017.1, from coordinate 9,212,563 downwards.
TCAGTATCATATTTCTCATGTGGGCATTTAAATTGATGTATTGTGTTCCTTAGTTGTCGTGTTCGGATGTTAACAAAATTTTACTGTTCTAACTTTTCTTAACGTTTGTAAAATAATGATAGATTAATAAAATTTATTTGTGCAAACAATGTTTGAATTGCATTTTGCCGTTAGATAGATTTTAATAATAATTATTTTCTTTTTTCTTTTTACAATTTTGTACAATGCCAAAGGTAGATGCACCTTAAGACATAAGATGCATGTAAACAATTAGAGACTCTGTTTTCAAAGTAAAATATTCTAGAGTAAATGCTTGTTAAAGTTTCTTTTTCGTGACAAAATATAATAATTTCTGCAACTTTTGCAGTATATTTTGAGTGGGTTTAATTTGCGTGCGATTCGCGATAAGTCTGTAAACTTCAACGTTCAACGCAGAATCTTTATGATCTTTTCAATAACAACAAATCATGTTCTTTGGTTGTGCTGGACGTTAAGATTCAATTTAATATAAATATTGATTGATGCGCATGGGTCGATGTGGCGGGAGTATTCTAAAGACGAGGATGGAAAATAATTAAAATTAGCAATAATTCATATTTAAATCTCCTTCACATACGTTTTTCTACATCAGTTACATCTTTCGTTTAGTTGCACTTGCACTTCTTTTCAAAAGTATTGTCGTTTTGCGATTTTTTCTGAGTTATTATTTTGCAAGCGTCTAAATGATAAAGATTGTACTTCTTTTTGTAAACATTCGGTCAAGAAAATGAACAGCACATAATTATAAGAAATCCTCTGCCTCAACCCTCTTATTCCACCATCCCTAATTGAATGCATACCAAACTAATCCCCACCAAACTGAGCCCACCAAGCTGAATCAGACTTGGACTCAGCTAGAACATATTCCAACAATTTGTTCAATATTTCAACTGATGTTCTGTCCCTAGGTTCCTCCAGTATTTCAATAGTAATAGAGCGAAGATGGGTCACCAGCATAGTTTATGAGTTCTTTTTTTTTCAGCGATTCCTTTCAGGTACCTTCAACATATTTAAATCGATTATCTACTAATGCATTGAATCAGATCATACCACCATAATATTAAGAATATTATACCCCTCCAACTAATAATGTAATGAGCTAGTGTCAGTGTCAGAGACAGGAATGTACAAATGGAGATCGTTAAGGACAGTCTTGGGGTAGTTGCCTGGTAATTTCTAACTTCTAGGCCAAAATTCTCTGTGAAAATTAAGTACAAGTATTAAATTTTGCTGCCAAAAAGTGGGGTGGTGCAACTCCACTGAACCAGTTCTTAATCAGCCCTTGAATGATCCACAATCTTTTGTCACAATAATTTAAACTTGATGTCAAATTGATGCTAAAATTTCCTGTCATGTTAACATAAATAATATTACTGACAGTATTTCAGAATTGAAATGAACCTTTTCACGTTCTGGGAAAGTTGCAAATGTCAGATTGTAATAGACATTGTCATTAGTTACCTATTCAGGAAAGTAAATGTTCAAAACGGAATGTGCTAAAATGTTTTTTCTTGAATAACCTTCAACTTTGAGCTTGAATATCTCACGAACGATAATGTTTTAATATTTGCCCTTAATTTTGGATATTTCTTTTAATATGTAGTTTCGACGTATTATCTAATGCCCGGAGTTCAAACAACAAGGTATATAAAAGTATGCGTTTTCTTTCCCGGTCGGGAAATTTTTTAATTAATATTTCCTAATGGGGAAAGCGAAAAGGGTCATCCCCAACTTTCCTGAAGTGGAAAGTTCCCCAACTTCACCTCGTCTAAAGATTTTGAAGAATTAATAACATGACTCACAATACATGTCTTGGAACTCAAGAGCCTCGGCATCACCTACATTTACCTTTTTAAAAAAGACTAACAAGGGAACACAATAGTCTTATAATTTTTAATATTAATTGCAGAGAAACTAACTTAAATTTGCTTGACATAATACAAAATACATCCACATATCACAGCAGGTGCACAATCACATTTCAAAGAAAACATCCCTTGACATTTTTGACACAGACAACTTGTGACATTTTTTTAGACAAGACAGACAAGAGAGACCAGGTGATGGTATGTTTTTGCCATAAACCTATCCTGATTCTCCCTCCGTTAAATAATTTGGGTTAAGGTAAAAATAACGGGTTTAAAAGACATATACCTGACGTCATACTAATTCTCTATCAGATTGCCTTTCAGAATTCTCATAAACCAGCATCATTATGGTCTTAGGGGACTTCAATCTTCCCTATAGGTATTGGTTAATTGAAGAAATATCTTCAAATTGCCCGTGTATGTCAGTGTATGAAAATTGCTTTGAAATAATTAATAATTTCAATTCTTCTCAAATTTAAAAAACTCACCACAAGATGCCTGAATACTCTTGACCTATTTCTTACAAATAACACTAACCTAGTACAAACATTTATAGTTTACCACCTCTTAGACTTGGCAATCACGGTATCATCCATCATGAATTATTAATAAACCCAGGCAGTCGCTTCCAGGAACCTAGAAAGATACTCCTATATCATAAAACAAATTGGAAAGCATTTCGCAATTAAATGAAAGACCAATTAAACACTTATTTTAAGACTGGAGGCAAACAGAACACTTAAATACGATGAACAGATTTTAAAAATATACTCCAAAAACTTACAGAAAATTATGTTCCATCAAAAGTATGTAAAGGATTTGTAAACGTTTTTGGACATTTATTAAACAAACAAATCAGAAAATAATAGCATGTGCTCCCTCAAATAAGATGGTAACACCTGTATTTCCCAAAAAGAAAAAGCCAACATATTAAATAAACAATTCCTTTCTTCATTTTCAATCTCCAAAGTTTCAACCACTAAAACTATGCCACAAAGCTGATATGCTATCCTCTCCTAAACCCCAAAACGCCACGCATACAGATTTCAGTGACTGGTGTAAAGAAAAAACTCAAACGGCTCAACCCGACCAAGGCATGTGGCTCAGGCAACATTTTCCCTAGAATTCTGAAAGAATTACAACAATTTATAGCCCAATCCTTGCTGGCATACGTAATTCCTCAGTTGAGGAAGGCAACATTCCTGCTGAGTAGAGAAATACTTCGGTGAGCCTTGTCTTCAAAAAGGGGGTTTAGGACAAAACTTTCCAACTATCTCTCTTAAATGTGTTTGTTGTAAAATAGTAAAATAATTCAACACATATTTGCATAAAATATTATAACATTCCTATATAACAATAATCTTCTATGTAAAAATCAGCATGGTTTGTAGATCCAAATGAAGCGGTTAAACACAAATTATCTAGTGTGCACAAGACCTAAATGACACCATCAAGAAAGTTAAATAACGTAAATCATTACTTGTAAATGGGTTAAACTAGAGGTGTATATGTATAATACAATATAGAAAAAAATGATATCAACACATTGTATGTTCAAACCAGATTGCATTTTGTACTGAAATAAGTACTTGAATAATGTAAATCATTGCTGGTAACTGTGTTATACAATACATTGTTTAAATTAATGATAATCCTATGATGTAAGTATAAATAGGTCACAATATTTGATATGACAGATTAATTTATATGCTAAAATACTGAGCAGTTTATAAATTCAGACAAAAATTCTGATGGTTTTATTCAAGTTGCCAAAATTAAAATAATTTAAATGTCATTTTTTGTACTTTAACAAAACTTCCTGGTCTCATTTCAGAGAGTGGCGATTTAACAAATAGGATCCATTTGAGGAGGGATTCTTTTCTTCGAGTTTCAAGTTCGAGTTGAAATCTTCGAGTTTCGAGTAGGGATCTTCGAGTTTCAAGTAGAAAACTTCGAGTTTCGAGTAGAAAATATCGAGTTTCGAGTTTAAATCTTCGAGTATCGAGTAGACAATACCGAGTTTCGAGTAGGGATCTTCGAGTTTCAAGTAGAAAACTTCGAGTTTCGAGTTGAAAATATCGAGTTTTGAGTTGAAAATATCGAGTTTCGAGTTGAAAATATCGAGTTTCGAGTTGAAATCTTCGAGTTTCAAGTTGAAATCTTCGAGTTTCGAGTTGAAATCTTTAATTTGTATCATAATGTCTTATTTTATGTGTACTTAATCTAATCTCTGTCTTTATCTAACAATTTTTATCAAAGCGACTTTGAACTAACGAAATTCGTTTGGAATGCATTGTAAGAAAGATTATTCAGAGACTTGATATTTTTATCACATGATGTTATGTGATAGGTTTTAATGTCGATATCGACATTAAAAATTACTTATCAATTCAGTTGAGTGTTCTACCAAAGTACCAAGGCAAAAATGATATCCCCAATACAATTGAGTACATTTAGCAATGCTAGCATGAACACGTAATCGCCAGAGCTAATTAAATGTATTAAAAGAGGACTTTACATGTGTATATTGTCAGGTCTGACAGACTCTGACCTTAGATGGAAAGGGAACTTGTAAAGTCACCGAACACAAAAATATTAAAATATTTGCAGGCTCGTTTTATCGAGCCTGTTCATGGACAGTTATGGAAATGCATATTACTGCACACGCCGCAACTCAGTATCTACAACAGTGTTTAACATTAAAACATTGCAATTTGAAGGGGTGCATATGGCGGTGAAAAAGTAGTAAAAGCAAAAATCAAAAACACAAACTAGTTTTCAAAATTTAATAAAGAGATTAACAAGATTTGTAAACTTTTTAAAGTACATATTAAGTAGTAAAATACATAAAATGTACTATTTTAGAGTCAAACTAAAATAGAAATTCGCTCTTTAATTTGCTTTACAGGTTTTAACACTGTTTGGAATAAACATATGAATATGAATTCTTAAACAAATTAGGTAAATCTATGCATTTTGCGTTTTAAATGGAGAAAATAGGCTATTTGAAATAATTAAATATGTCTGTACATGATCAAGGCACGTTCAAAATGTCAGCAGTTGCTACAGATAGAAATAGATGATTTATCTTAAGGTAAACCTTCATTCACAAATTATAGCTTATTTCTATATTTTAATAATATCTAAGCATACTGAAACTAGGGAAAATAATCTCCATTGACTTAACTTGACTTGACATTAAAAAAAATCATATTTAGCTACTTTCTTATGAACATCCTAACCTCACTTTAGTCGGAATAAAGTGCATGGCCCATAAATTGTAAAGAAAAAAAAAGATAGAAATATTGATATTCTTTTAAATGACCCAAATAATTGAGCATTTTTATTCGACATGGAGATAATTCCATGGTGGTTTTTCATAAAATTTGATGAGTTTTCTGTTTGTCCACTAGTATATGTCAGGATGCCCCTTTGTTTACCAATCTGTGATTTAAATACCAAAGTATTCTCATACATTTGGGTGGCCGATTTTTGAAGCAGACAGGCTCTTGCATGTTTACACAGACAACTCGAGACTCGAATTTTTTCAACTCGAGACTCGAATTTTTCAACTCGAGACTCGAAGATTTCAACTCGAGACTCGATCTTTGCTACTTGAAACTCGAACATATAAACTCGAGACTCGAAAATTCCGACTCGAGACTCGAAGATCCCAACTTGAAACTCGATATTGTCTACTTGAAACTCGAAGTTTTCTACTCGAAACTCGATTCTTAGCAACAGTAACACTCCCATTTGAGAACCTGTTCGTTGCATAGATTTATTCACATATTATCTCAAAAATCAAGTTAGCTGAAATATATGATGCTGTTGAGGGTGTTCTTAAATGATATCATACATGTATCTCTTAAGTTAATCAATTGAAATAAGTGTGCTTTTAGCTCGACTTTTCGACGACAAGGGGAGCATATCCTACCTACCCCGGTGTCGGCGTCCGTCAAGCAAATTATGAACCTGGTCCCATAACTTTGTAACTACATTACACATCAACTTGAAACCTGGCATAAATTTTTATATCGTACCTTCCAGTGTTGTCCTCGCTGATGGTGAGAATTTTTTCCGAGGACAGTTACCGAGATTTTCTCATTTCTCGTAGGAGTAAAAACTTTAAAGTTAATAAATGGAGAAATGCTCTGGACAAGCAAAAATGGAAATACATTCAATACCCAAGCTGCAAGTACAAATTTGAAATAATTATCTATAATGGAATACTTATAATTATCTAAGTCAGAAAACCTTAGACTCGAACCCAGGATAAATCAAGGTCTGTGATTTACCGTCAACGACATAGCCACAAGGACCCAGAGGTATCCTTGCCGAGAATAGCCGGTAGGATCGTCTTAAACATCCAGAGATTAACATAGATTTTTGTACACAATGTATAAGCCCTTTGATCGCATCTGAAATACTGTCAACCAATAATTATACATGCATACAAATTTTCGCGTTTTTGGCAAGGTCGATAATTTCGCGAAAAAAATTGCTCTTCAGTGCTTTCCGCGAATATAGCTAAAATTAACTGATCGCGTAAATTTCCTAATTTACAGTATTAGAACATGATTTACGTGCATAGGTTTAGATTCACGGGTTCCGTTGTTTTGTATTACATACCCTTAAACTGTTGTTAGCGGTTTGATGCATATTATAATAAATTATCATCAATTAATATATCAAATCATAAATAAAATAGTTGATCTGTCACCTCATTAAAATCATAAATAAAAATGTGATGCATGTTTTAATGACAATAATGACAGGATATATTTGTTTGCTTATCATGTCACATTTGTAAAATATCAAGAATGCAGGAAATTAATATTATTTATAAAGAATCAATGTCAGCATGCTCTTGAAAATGATGAGTACAATATTGGCCTTTATTTACCAACAAAAGGAACAGACAAAAACGACATTTCTTGTCTTCACCGACGACAATCTGTTGATTTTGCAGGGCGTTGATTCAGTGTATTTGGTTTGATCTGTACTTTCAAAAAACAAACATGCGACAACAGAATATGTTTATACATTAAAACACGCCGCACTTCTAAAGTTTATTGTGTCGCGCCGATTCAGCATTTAGTATTCCCATGAACATGAAAATATCTCTGCAGTTTTTTCTTGCACTTAACTGGTTATCGCTATTTCGAATTATCCATTTCATCTGTCTTATTTTTTCTGCTTTACAATACAAATTGAAATAAGAAAGTGCACTGTAAGTCGAACATGACATGATTTCTTACAAATGTCAACATTTAATAAAAATGCATAAAGTGTCTCATATACTCAGCACAAAAGAAACTCCTCATCTATGTTTTAGTATGCTAATGGACAAAAGCCTTGTCCGGTAGAAAGATTGGAACTTTTTTTCAACACATTACTCAACGAGCAGTAGTGGCTCAAATTCTGAAATTCTTTTTTTTTGAATGGATGCAAAAAAAATGTCCTGTTTCCATTAATATCAAATCTATGCAGGTAGAGCGATGTGGAATTCAGATATCACGCTTACAGAAGATATTATGCAAAACCATACGGGACAAGACTTTTCTCCGTAAGTAATAATCGTACCACAGGTATGATGAAGCATTATTCAGCTAACAAATGAAAATTTCTGATGGTACGCAGTGTGAAGCAATACTTTAAGAGGCGTGGCTACATTAAAGGCTACTGACAATCTATTATGGGACTGTGCGCTTTTTGTTACGAGTTGCTACGAACAAGCGTGTCGTCATTCGCTTTGTCCTAACGTGGCTGGTGTAACAGCTATCCAAAATAAAGCCGAACTATCACGAATGCTCATATTTTTCTGCATAAATGACAGTATTATGTGTGTAGAATCAGTAAATATAGTATTGAATTGATACTTGATGGTTTTCATCTGGGAATGAAACATATTTAGATTGTTTGAAGTAACCACAGCTTAAACAACGAGACCGTATTCCATACCCAAAATGAAAACCATCAAATATTGATTAGATACTTAATTACATTCATTCAAAAATCAGTCGACAAACCATCAATAGTATAATGCAAACACAATAACATGTTTTATCATTAATAATCGATAATAAGGCATGAATGCTATAAACAACAGTGAATATCCAGTTAAAATAAAAAAAATTAATATTATGGCGAAGAAAAACGTATAAAAGATATACATGGGGCGTTTCTTATGTGCGCGAGTATAGATACTTTATTTTAACATTAATCTGTTCCAAAGGCATCATATAAATAAATATAATTTGTTACAACGACTTTCTGTTGCCTCAAAAACCAACATGATTGTGATATGTATGGATTTTAGAAGCAGTAACTGTACACAAAACCCATTTATTGCGACAACAGTTTTTTTTCAAATTTGTTAGGCGCACCCTTAATGTCGTTTCAAAGCAGCTTTGAACCGATGATAAACTTTTTCCCTTTTCTCGAGACCTGCGAATATGACGTCATCAAACAAAGGGCATATACATTTGGCAATGTTCGTTCGTGTGTAAGCCAAGACGTCTCTCTCGATGACCTTCATCCATTTTCCATGGAGGTTATGCTTATACAACTGTACATATACTGGTCGTCAATATTTTACCACTTTGACCACAGCTTTTACATTGCTGAAATTGAAATAATTCGGTATGGCAAATTAACACTAGTGCATCCTTGCAATTTTGTAAATATTACTGTCTTATCAGGCCTTTTCTGCTGCCAAAATTTAAAAGCTCAATATTTGGTAGAAAAAGTAACATCCACTGATGAAAAATGCAGAACGGCCAATGAGAAAACTTTTAAAAGGCTAACTTACTTTTCATCTTGTCACAGATAATTAATTAACTATGAAATTTTAGGTTTTGAATGATTTACTCTACTGTTGAGTTGGTCAACGTTTGCGAATGTTTTAGCAGACGACTGTCAGGAAATTTGCAGAAACCGGAAACATGCTTAATGGTGGTAAACAGCAGAAGTGTGTTTGTTTCAAATTCCGTCAAAAGTTAAATTTTAAATTCATATCAATTTTTATCAATCATTAATAGCTGGTAGTAATTTCTAAAGTGGTAACTTTTTATTTACTGGTAGTATATTAAGATAAATTACTCATAATTACATTTGATGGAGTTATGCGCCTTTTTGTACTTGGATTTTGTCACGAAATCTTCACATTGGTTATAACTTTGCCGTTTCTAAATATTTTAAACTTATCAAACTTTTAAATTATGTTGCTTATGACAACAGTGAGGATTTGCACTTTTATTTCTTTTATTCTTACAAAATAACCCACGTCATCATACCGAGACCAGAGCTCCTGGAGTTAAATCAGCAAGAACACGATGACAGGGATAAAAGAAACAAATCGAGCTTCCAGGTTCAAAGAGTCAAATCTAACCACCTCTCTATCTCGATCGAAATAAACATTGAAAGTGAAGTCAGCGGAACTTTGCAGAACATTGTTCTCTCTTCACAAGCGTTAGTGTTGTTGTGCGCGATTATCCCCCATCCCAACATGGGTTCGTTATGTACAGCAATTCTAGAGTTAAGTTCTTCTGTTTCATTGTAAATCATACGTTCATTTCTTCAATAAAATTTGGCGGACAATGAGTACGTTTAAAAATTATTTTATGCTTATGTCCGCGATATGGAATATTCGCCTCCCTTTAACGAACACAAATATCTGTGCCCAAGGTTATAAAACTGAGCATGGAAACCAGTCTCAAATCTCAATCATCAGATTGGCTGAAATTCTTGACTCTTGAGATAAAGGACAGGTTTTCAATCTCTGTTTTATAACCTTGGTGTTTAATGTTCCGAGAAAATACTTTTCTTTTAATAAATATGTCGCTCTGAACTTACCGCAAAACTGAAAAAAACGGTTAAGTATAAAAAATTAATGTCACTGTTGATTTCCATATTTTGACAATGCGACAGCTATAAACATAAAAACGCATTTAACCGGTCATGCTATCGTGAACTTCAAAGTGTTGTGTTCGTTTGTTTTTGTTTTGCGTTTTTTAAAATATTTACCTTCATTATTTCAAACTCTGTAAAGTATACGCTATTACCTTGACACCCTTACACTGATTAAAAAAACAAGTATTTTTAAGACGAAAAATTATAGTCCTTTGAAACATCGCACTATAAATATGAACACAACATAATTATAAATAAATATAATTTATTTATTTATTTTTCATATTTTTTAATATTCTTTAAGTGGGACAGTGCCTTTTTCTAATAACGCGCATTGTCTTTCTTAAAGCAAGCACTATTTACATGCTTTAGATTGCATGCCTCTTTACAATTTATTAATTTATTCCTCCCATCTTGCTGAGTTATCTCCCGGTGCTCTGTCATCAATTTCCTATCTGATTCGCCTGATGTATTACTAGCTTTTTATAATATGCTTTATATGTGCGTCTGTTAGTATATTTGTGTAAGTTCTTTTGTATACAGAATTATCAGGAGGTGGGTTGGTTGGAATTAATTCACTAAGGCATCATGTATTTGTAAATATGAGAACCTGACCTGGTGAATGTGAATTTGGTGTGCATCCTTGTATAAACCTTATGTGGCAAAATACTTTGTCTTTCATCGTTGTAATAGAATAACCACTTAATATTGTTTTATTGTTTCAATTCTTGTGTTTTTTAATGATCCAATTATGCATTTCGCTCTTTTCCTCTCTGCTGTTTCCCGATGTGGAGAAGCTGTGCTTTATGTGGCTATAACTCATACGCATAGTTCACCTTTTTGATTTGAGGGCACATGAATCTAAATTTTATTAATATGAAAAAAATTAATCTACTGACATAAATAACTTGAAAATCAAAACCATGAACACATATTGCTCTATGCTTGTCATTTTTGCACGTTTATTTTTGTTTTATTTACAAGCAAACTGATTTACTAGCAAGATGACATATGGTCCGTTTACCGGTCAAAGCACTGGTTGTATGAGGTTGTTTAGGACTTGAAGTGATTTAAGACTGTACCCGGGGAGGAAATGTTGATCCAGTCATATTATGGCATTTAACCAAAAACTAAATTGTAAGGATGGCTGAAGTTAAGCAGTTTAATCGGTATGATAGTGTTTGCACCTAGATTTGGACTCAACCAGTTTGACAGAATACATACTAGACGCGACCTGACATGAGCGCATTTTTAAAGTCAGGTTTACACGTTACCAGTTGGCAAACATTCATAGAAAAAAGAATAAATGATGCCCCTTGAAGCTCAAACGAATATTTTCAGCTACTGGGAATAGAAAAATAATAGCTTGATTTTTTTTCTCGGTCACGCCATCAATAAATAATGCAGACCGTCTACTGTTTGCCATTTTCACATTCTAATTACATTTTAGTCGCGTCACGGCAACGATGCATCCGGTCAAATTTTAAGACTTTTAAGCAGTTACTATATTTGAAAAGATCTTACAATAATCTTTTTTTCTCAAAACTTTTTGAGTTTCAATGTTGTTTGAACAGCGAAATGCATAACAATGATCGCGTCTGCTCAACATTATGACGTCATTTTAATTAATATCGTCAATTATTATTGTCCCGTTCCCGTGACGTGCCCCATTTATTACAGTCAGCACATCTCTCAAATTATAAGTAAACTGACGTTTAAATTGCTTTCATTTGTTTTTAAGACATTTATTTTTTTAAATATTTTACGTGATATTGACTGAAATAATGTAAAATGCACAGTCTCACACATACCATAAGGTACTCTTTCAGTTGCACTGAGAATCAGCTTTGTGTAAGAAATGAAAAATTGTGTGTTGTTGCCCCATATGTCACATATGAAAAATGTCTTACAAGGTCTTGTTTTATGATTAATTTCAAATTCCGAACGACTTCTTGCGCTAATAATTTTAACAAAACACAGAAAACTTCGAAATCAAGAAGTATGCTAAAAAGTTAATTTTGTTTACATCTGACAACCACACAAGGTTGGCCTTGGATTATTCATTGATTATTGCATCGGTTTATGTTATAATGTTTGTTAAGAAACTCTTATGGAACGAATCGTAGCGAAGTTACCGAGTTTTCTTCATTTTTTAAAACACTAAGTAACTTAGTGTTTGCTTTTATACCGTACAACTTTTATACCGTACAACTCTCGAGTATGATGCAATTACATTTGAACAATTAAAATACACTCAATTAATTGATGGCTGAAGCGTGTACAGACAGTTTTAATAGACATGAGGGAGAGAATATGAAATTCTGGCTCACTTATTGGATGGAAAATTGTTAAAAAAATTTAAACAGCTGAATAATTCACATATTGGTTACATATCCAAAATAATTAATCGTCGTTGCGTTACAAAATATGGGTTCATTTATATGTTTTTGTGTGAACACGTTCGTATTCATCTAATGAAATTGTAAAAAGTGCATATAACTAAGATTTGTTTTAAAATAAAAACCGATTTTGATGCCTTATCTAATTACTTCTTGCTGTACTTCTTTCGACATTATCTTAATATATTATTTGGTAGTTAATATGTCCATGGCTGCCAAATCGCAAATATTTGTTACTGGTTTTTGTTGCAACCCTCTAGGCAACTCGTTATTTTAATCGAGCCGTACGTTTTATGTGTCAGGTCATTTGCTAGATGGACCATTTAATTGAGCCTTAGATCTCTGGTGTGCAGGAATTTGGCGGAAAGTTCAAAAAAACGTATGCCTAAAATATCATTGATCTTAACCTCACCTGACTATGACACACATCTATTCATGTATTATCTTAATGGGGTTAATTATTCAGACAATTTCGATTTTATTTGACCAACCAATGTCTTAATAAATGTGATTTCCAATACCATCTTTTTAATATCTAGCAGCAAGCTTTGACATACGCTTTACTTTGGTGTTTGAACATTCAAACCAGTTTATGTTTAACGTTAATTTGTTGTGGTGTATTGGTATTGACTTTTTAATTTAACGTTTGCCATCTCTGTGCTCGTTCCCATGTAAGCGTTGTGGGCATGACTTGCTTCTTGCGTTGGTTTTTCTGATGTACAGATAAAATGTTGGATGAATATACTAGTTTAACATTAATTATATTCAAGTATTCACGAAAGCCTTGGGTAGTAATGGGAATGCATATTACTACCATTGCCGCCTAACCCCAGATTGAGCGCAACTCAATATTTACACAAGCAAAATTTAGATTCATCCCAAACGATAGTATGCATATGGCGGTGAACAAGGAACCTTTAATGCGCTATTTTCATATTAATACCATTCCATGTTCCGCGGCGTATGGTCCCCAGATAAAAGAATGGTTTTGCCCTAAACGAGTAAACAATGAGCTGACCTAAACAGAATTGAATTTTGACAGGGGATCTGAGAATACAAATTCTGTATATCAAACAGAACGCCAAAGGCAAGTGTAAAAAAAATTGGTAGTAATTTTATCAGTGGGAAAAGTGGAGATCAAACCAGCGATTCCTGGACTCAGAGGAAGACGCGTTAACCACTGAGCTTTTGATCCGCCCTCACGCCTTCCCTTGCCCTCACTTTACCTTTTATTGTTATTGTTTATTACATGCTAATGTCCTGTCTAAGTTTTCACTGTCCATGCTTGAGCGATTGGAGGTATAAATACGTAAGTTTGGCAACAACAACAGTAATTAACAAAAGATATACCGTTGATTTTCACATTTTCTTCATTTTACTCACCTTAGGATAAAATAAAACGCAAAAGAGTGAGTAGCAATAACATATTTTTGTACTTCGGATTTTAATGTTTTACCAAATATAAGTTATACGTTTTCAAATGAAATACAAATTTCTATATAATCAGTAAGACTAACTTATTTATCAACTGTCTATAAGCCATTTGGCATTTTATTTTAAAATAGAACAAATGCATTTTAATAGTGGTTTTAATAGCCATTTCTATTATAACGAACGTAAAATAAAACAATGTCATATAAACTGTTTTTCAAATATTTGCATTGGTAAAATAAAATATAGGATCTGCAAATTTTCAAAATAAAATCGCAACTATCAAATACGTTAGTTTTGTGTATTTGATTGTTATTTTAAAAGTTTACTTTTACATGTATTGCTATGTTACTGTTTCTGGCGAGTTGCAATAAGTTTGTATGTGTGGTTGCATTAGGAGTAAGCTCAAAAGCAAAAAGGGCATTTTCTACATATCTGTAACTCTTGGACACTGAACAATGACTGACATATACAGGTATTGTCTCGTATTTGCACTATTCCATAGGGTCGAAGTTTTTCATCCACCGTTAAAGAAATAATGTTTGATCAATTAATTACGCGGGGACGAATTTTCGCGCAAATCCACAACTGACATGACCGCCCTAGCATCAAGTCGCGCAATTGTATTTTTTTACTAAGACATATTATTTAATAATGTTATTTCGATTGGGTTTTAATTCGCGCATTTACCCTGTAAGAATTAAAATTTTTAAACAATTTTACTTTATTATATTTTACTTTATTACACATATGTAATAAATCACAAATTTTCTGAGTTTTTATTACATAGCTACACGTGCAGCGATCTAGCATGGCCCTTTAAATCGTAATCCCCATCTACAGCCCAATGCGCTTAGAAAATTCAAGATCAGGGAGGCGCTGAAAAAGCAGCTATCATAAAGAAGAAGCAAAAATAATCATCGTGAAGTTTGTAAATCGAAAGCAAAGCGAAAACCGAAATTTTTATTAAAATTACTTTTTGCAGTGCCGTACCTAAACGGAAAAAATGAATGACGGACGGGTATAACTGGCGCTTGTTTATTTGCAAGTTGAAAACACATGGTGGGCGGTTATAGGAGCACGGGCGCCAAATGGGACTAATACGGTAACAGAAAAAAATATGAAGAAAAAATAAACTTATAACTAAGATGGATGAATGGATTTTTTTTCCGTCGCACAAAATACATGATCGTAAATGTCATTTTTTTTTCGCAAACATACATTTGTGCAGGTGTACTTTTTCTTGTAAAGTTAGATAGTCCACGGTTCGATTAAGCTGGGATTTCTCTTGCAAAAAAATAAATGAAAATTTAACCCGTGCAAAATATTTTTTACCTCGTTATCTTAATTATTTTTTAATTACCTTACTGTGGGCAAATTTAATTTTCTAATATTTGGCGCTTGAGGATCGCGCAATTCCAAATTTCATGAAATTTTTCTTAGCACAATTCCCCCCCCCCCCCCCCCCAACCCCCACCCCCACCCAAATATCACTCATGAAAATAATTTAATTGCACAAACTGATGCCTGTGCGAAAACTTCATTTATGCTTCTATGCGAAAATTCGTTAGTCCCCACGAAATTAAACGAAAATCAAAGTATTATTGTTTCCTTTTCATCCCACGTCTAGCACTGTGACGCGCATGTCTTTGACAAGCTATGTTTTTTCATGGTTTGTCCAGAATCATGTTTTACGCTGCTGAATCACGAAACGATATTAATATGACGGTATGTAACGCAACATTATCCCCTCAGGCATAACCACATAGAAAACATCAATACAACTTTTTCACTCTATTTTCAAGATTATATATATATAAGAATATGTTAACTAGTGAATAACTGTGCTGTAAAACAATGAGAAAGATGTATAAATTTTCTGTATATAATCTTGAAAAAGGCTTAATTCCGAAACGTCGTAAATAGAGTGAAAAAAATCAATGTTGTGTTATTTGTGTTCATCCATAATAGGATTATTTTAACGTTCTAACATTTGTAATTAACAATTAAAATAGAGTGTCCTTCTCAAAGCGGACCATTAGTGTTTTTTTTTTATTTTCAGGTGGCACGATGTACAAATTTCTAATGATTGCCTGTGTCCTGGTAATTGCAACAGGGGTATTAGTAAATGCACAAGGTAAGTCCTGGTAATTGCAACAGGGGTGTTAGTAAATGTTGCTGGTATTCCGATAAACTACTTTTAAAATACCGATTCAATTCTAATATTTACACAAAAATAATCTCAGTTCTTGTCAAAAGATGAAGAAAATTTGTGTTACCAAGGCCCTAACAGGTACATTTGTATAATGGTCGTTTAGAACAGCACCATTGACTACAGATCATATATCAGCACGCTTTTTCGCAGCAAATTGTGGTAAAACCTTCGTGCACGCCGACGTCACGACAAAATATTATTGTGCACTGTCCAATAGTGTGTATGCGGCTTTTGTCCCAGACCAAATCTGTTACAATGCAACATGCAAAGAGTGTAAAGAAACACTTTTATTTAAGCAAAGTGCAAATAAACTACATATAAAAATAATACCTTATTTGTTTATATATATGTTACCATTTACTTAAATGTATTCAAAATTTGTAAATGTAGTCATAATTAAAAAGAACAAAAACACACCCACTTTTGCTTTTTTATATTCATGTTTTTAAATTCATTTGGCCGTTTGAATGTAATACATATATTTTATTATCTGAAATATGCGTATATCTATCAATCTTTGGAAACAAGTTTTAATTTGTCAGTAGCTTAAAACAATTAAAAACCGATAAAAGTCTCCATTTCAATTAAGACCACTAGTTATGACAAATGCCCACCTTCCTCCACCCACGCCCCATTGCTTCATCTTGCGTAAAACTTGACAGCCAAATTAATATTACCAAGACAGATAAACATAATTAACCATAAGTGTCTTCTTTGTATTTTATTTGATGTCAAGCAATATTTAAAATATGACAAAAAATAAACTTCAGAATCTCACGTATTTAATAACACGTCAAATTGTTTACATCAAGACCCAAAATAAGCTCCAAGGTTACCATAAAAAATGAAATAAATGGAGTCTTGAAAACAAGATCTGCCACGGTTTTATAATTATGTATTGAATTTGTATTTTACTGCAGTCACCTAGGGTATAAAACACATTTGCTTTGTTTAAAGTGTGTAAAACCTGAATGCCTTCATGGTTCTTTAACCGACCCAAATGTGTTTCATTTCTCAATGAAAGCGATAATTTATCGTTTGATTTCTATATAATTACACTTCATACCAACATTTCTGGACCGACTGTTGGAGAAGCGAAGTTTACGACATAACGAACGACAGCACGCGTCAAGTCACCTCGTTCGTGCACGTGGGCGTCCTATGTCAAAACATTGTACACGGTTCAATAGTTTGTGAGCGGCTGTTATTGTATCCACTGTTCCGATGGGATTGGATGGAACTTAAATAAGGTGTGCCCTTTAGTAGTTCTGGCGACGTATGCATTCTTAAACGCTGCTCTAAATGAAACAAAAGGGAGAAGATGTGTAAGTCCCGACCAGAATTCGAACCACAGACCTCCGTCACACCGTGCCGACGCTGTATCAACTAAGCTTCAGATGCCGCCTGATGCGACGGCCTCTTCAAAAGAAAGCATAATTACATCTTTTATAAAACATGTATTATCACTGTGAAATATAACCTTGAATGTTTTCTTGGAATATATGATAGATGCTTTTGTATTATCAATCCATATATCAATCACTAACATGCTTGTGGTGGTTTTTATTTATGCTTTAAATGTTTCAAATACCATTCAATGTCTTCTATGTTGTTTTAGCTGGTGATTATTTCCGTGCCGAAAAAATAAAAAAAAAACATATAAAAAGTATAAGGAACTACAACTTGACGGTCTGATGTTAACATTGAGTAAACACCAATAAATAGCTCCCCAGTTATATTTGACAGCTTAAGTGTGTTTTACTGAAAGCACAAAAGACACTGCTTCACGCTTGTCTTATTCTATTATATATGAGACATATTTTATATTTTGATTTGTTGTTCTTTGAAATACAAAAAAAATGTAAAAGACTGTTTTATTGTACATTGTGTTCCAACAACATCCTGCCAATTTCACACTTTTTATTGCATGATTATGTAAGAATTTAAGCATACTTTTTTCTCTTTGATGAATCAAGCAGATTTTTATCGTGCATTTGCAAGCAACCTTCATGCGAAAAAAATCCTTTAATATGACCCAATTTTATAACTACATTATATTTAAGCATAAGTGAAAACTTGATTTGTTATTTCTTAAAACAAAATAAACGCGTTTATTGAGCATTTTCATTTCGTCAACCCAAACATCCTCGCCGTGTGTGGCTTTATATATTTATTTTAACGATAAAAAATGGTTGACTTTCTTCCCAGAAAACAATAGACGTTTCAATTAATTTATTTAAAATTCATCTGTTAATTGTGTTCTTGACTGAAATAAAATTAACATTTTAATCGATAAATTATTAGGCCATCTGTTCAGTTAGTTGTGTTCTGGTATAGTACTAATTAATGATAAATAAATGAAATTTATGTTCTAAAAATAGCAACAACATGACACAGCAATAGGTAAAAATACACAGTAAATATATTTTATTTATACATTAATTCTTAATATAATTATAAATGTGTGACATGTGTCACTTAGAAATCTATTACACGTCAATAACAATCATTACACTAATAATTGGTATGCATAGAATTTATATAAACGTCCTTTTTGTCGGTTAATGAATGCATAAGTAGCAATTAACCAAGGTGTCATCGATATTAAAATACAAACACAAAGGTTTCAATACAGGCGAGAACGGAAAGTTTATGATATGTTTAACTTCCTTTCACGCTACAAAAATCGTATGCAAATATAGCAACTACAAAAATCGCGTTCAATCACTTGATGGGCACAAAGTAAAACACATTTATATTTTTAAAAATCTGCCATTTCTTTGATTTCATGATCAATGTCTAATAAAATTACTAAAATATGTCAAAAATATAACAATTAACGCGTATGTGGCTTTATATATTTATTTTAATGATAAAAAATTAGTTGACTTTCTTCCCAGAAAACAATAGACGTATTAAATGATTTCTAACGTAATAAATATAGTGAGCGCAATTAAATGTAAGGGCAAGTAACCTTTATAATAATTGGGTATTTACTTTTTTATATTAGTAAACGGTTCTTTGAAATATTCATTGTTAAACAAGTTACATTCTGTTTTAACTGGCTGCACACGAATGAGAACGAGGTTGAATATGATATGTATCAAAAAAGCTTGTTGCTTGTTTTGTAACGAATTAGCCGTGACATTGTGGCATTAGAAGAATAATTAAATGGGATAACTTAAGTGTTCTTTTTTCATGGTTTAAAGAAAAATTACAATTACAGATGTCTTGCGCCGAAGCTTGATCCATATAACCACCCGCATAACATGGTCGGCCATTTTGTCTGAAGTGCAGTTTTTGTTTACTCACTTGCTGTGTGTTATGCATGTTCGTCACTTCTGATTGTATTATGTAAGTATATAATATATTAACATCATGTGTTTATGGCTTTGTTTACTAACATGTTATTATATTGTCTAAGATTGTCTGGCATCGAAGTCAGTTTAAAAAGAATCCTTAAGTTTGGAGCTAATTTAACAAATGATAGTGCCTCTAGCTGGGAGCGAACCCGCATCGTCACGGCGACTGCGCCTAGCCCTGCAATTTCGGCGAGGCAACCAATTTAGCTAGCCGGGACAACCCCCAAAAAGGTTGATCGGATAGCTCTGATATTCTTATTTTGATTAATCGATTTTGGCGATGATAATGAAATTTAAACTTGTGTAAACATATTCTCTCTTTCCCTCCTTGCTTTTTGGCTGTGTGTGGACTGGTGAGGTTGGGTCTTCTGGCCATTCCTAATATGCAGCAAACGTAAAACATTCCTAACAAAACATATGTTTCTTTGGAATATAAATTAGAAATAATAAAAAAGGCTCATCAATGCATTGTAGATGTTTCATTACAACAAATTAAAATGGGAAAAAAGGTTTCGAACATTTAATTAAGTGGCTGTCTTTGGCAAAAAAGATTCACGAGTTTTGAATTTCCAAAAATTGAAAACATTTTATAAATACTTTATATATGTTGCCAAAATCCTTTACAGTTTGCGTTTCAAACGGAATAGTTCTATAGTCTAACCCTTTTCATAGATAATTGCTTACAATGTATACGTGTTTGCTTTATATTCATGCTTTTATTAACTGCATGTCAAATATGTTCAATATTTTAACCTTCCTTTTGTGTATGTTTTACGTTTTTCAATGTTTTTCACTAGTGATAGTAAGTGTATTATTATCTAAACGGCGTATATCCAACTCCTGTGTTACAATTTATCGAACGCAGTGCAATTTAAAATTTTTAAGGGGCTTCCAGAGTAGCAGAGTGGTAGGGAATTAAGAAAATTAAAATCTTCAAAAGTTCGATCCTCGTTACCTTATTTATACGTATGGGTGTTTTACATTCGTCTAAGGAAGCTTTCTATAACATTCAAAATAGAGTATGAATATTTTCAAACTTATAAATACATGTATAACCTAAATGTATCTATATTGTCATCTAAACACAAACAAATAAACAACACTAACATCATTGAAAATGTCAGTATAAGTAATATGATACTGACAATAATGTCTCATGTTTTAATGAACTTGCAATTATGAAGAAAGAAGGCAACATTGGTACTTTGGTCGCATATTTTTGCGATTAGTGCACTCAAGTTCAAACACAATTTTCAAATATCTCGTCCTATAGACAAAATAGCACAAGATACTTGCTGTCAGTGTCATATTGAATACGATGACATTTAAAACAATTGAATGTTTTGTGTTTAGTCATTGTTGTTTTGTTTTTCGTTTGCAATTTAATGTAAAAACAATTTAGTGAGTTTTACGGTCAATCTATTTTTCTGGATTGTACTATTTAAATTAAAAATACTCCAATCGCAACTGTGTAAAGTTTTATTAAACTGCAGCTTGTCATTAGAGAGATTTTTATTGTATTTTTATTGATAACAAGTCAATTATCCGTATGAGTAATGGTCGGTGCCCAAGGTTATAAAACTGAGCGTGGAAACCAGTCTCAAATCTCAAGCATCTGATTGGCTGAAATGGCGACCAGTCGCCATTTCAGCCAATCAGATGCTTGTGATTTGAGACTGGTTTCCATGCTCAGTTTTATAACCTTCAGCCCAGATCTAGAAGATACAGCCTCTCCACACATCCAAAACGTAAGAATAAAAGAAAGCATGGATTATAAAATTATTAATTTATAAAAATAGACAGCAATTGAAACAAAATCAAAACATGAGGAGTGTTCAAAATCTTTTACAATGAATTGTTTTGTCAGAAACGCTAAACAAATTTGGATAATACTTGGTCTAGTTACCTTCAAAATGTTCTCCTTTAACTAGAACAAATCATGTCAATCTTTGAATCCAATTATAAATAACAATATTTTCAAATTACTCTTTGGGTTCACTTATCACAAACTGATAAATGTAGATCCTAGCGCATTTCTTCTAACAATTTAATTTAATTTCGGAAATAGAAATAATCGCACGGAGCCAAGACTGGGCTGTACAGAGAGTGTGGTAATACATTTTTTCCGACTTCAAAAACATGAATTCAGTGGGCACGAGCATTTGCATGTAGCAAACGGACATGCTGTCCTGTATTATGACTATTTTGTCCATTTTGAACGCAATTATTTCAGAACAACAATATTAAAGAAACTTCCATGCACACCCATACCTTTAAGGCCAGCAATTTGCATGATTGTTACACTATTTCTCAAATCTTGTGTTCAATTCTTTCTTTACTATCACTGTTCGTTGAGCAATACTGGGTCGTTTTGGCTAGTTTCTAAGCCGATATCCTGTTGTCAACTTTCCTCTAGGCTCGAAATATGGACCTATGTCTCATCACTCATCATGAGACTATTAGATACCTTTTCTGATATTTTGGTATTTCTTCAGACGTTTCTTAGAAATGTGTATCCTTGCACGTTTCTGCTCGTCATTGAATAAGTCAGGTATCTAACGAGCACATATTTTCCTAACCTTGATAATTTCCTTCAGAATTAGGTGAAGAGCACTTATTTTCCTAACTTTGATAATTTCCTTCAGAAGTAGGTGAAGAGTACTTATTTTCCTAAACTTGATCATTTCCTTCAAAATTAGGTGAAGAGCACTTATTTTCCTAACTTTGATAATTTCCTTCAGAATTAGGTGAAGAGTATTTATTTTCCTAAACTTGATAATTTCCTTCAGAATTAGGTGAAGAGTACTTATTTTCCCAAACTTGATAATTTCCTTCAGAATTAGGTGAAACGATGCTCAACCTAAGTCTGTCCTTTATGCTGTCTGAAAGCGAAACGAGCATAAATCATCAATGTCTTGACTTTATTGATGCTCGATTTGGTTACTGCAGACCTATGTGTTTCTTGAGTAATGTGCATGTTTGAGTGATTCTTGACCAGAAAGGAATAGAGTATACCAACTTTAAAATGTGCAGACATTCGTTTAATAACAACGTCGAGCGTTTAACCTTTTCGTTATGGTTTTATACAGTTAAATCACGTAGTATTCTTTTATACAGTGCAAACGTTTTCAAACACTCATCGTACAGTCGTTTATCAGAGAAAATAAAACATATTTGTAAATTCTTAGAATTAAGAAGTTTATGGCAGGTACAGAAGGAAAACCAGAACCTAAAGAAATATGAAAGAAACATTATCATGCACTGTTTTGTTGTTGTTGTTTTTTTTTCAGACAAAGTGTTTGAAGATGTGTTTGATTGGAACAAATCTTGTATAGATGAAATATTAAAGCTTCTTATGGTTATGCAAATATATAGAAATGTTTTTAATTTATAATATAAGAAGACTTTTTCCACACCAGAGTGGTTGGCTGGTCTTTGCGCCTCCCCGCCACACACACGCACACACCCACACATTTTTTAAACGTTTTATTTTAATGTTTATTTGTGGGGTTTATTTATTGACTTGTATTGTGATAACCATATAAATGTTCATTTTTACAGGTGGTCAACCAGCCGGAGGTCCGGGCGGAGTGAACTATGGAGCCTATCCCTCACAACAACAACAACACTATGGTGGAGGATTTTTCCCATTCTTCCCCATGAATCTCAACAGCCTTATGTGGCTCTACTTCATGGACAATGGATTCAACACGTAACCAACCCAATGACTTTCTGCAAATCATAGAGTTTAGAAGGACACTATCATACGCCACGCTATAGGGCCAGTTCTGTATTTTATGAGTGTACTCATGTGACGTTTAACCATCCAAAAAGTGTCTATCTGCAATCCAAATGTTTGTTGTTTTGTGATTTCCTTGTTGTCCTTTCGTGCATTTATCATCACCATAATTATATATTGCAATATCAGTTAATTAAACCGCAATACACAGTATCTGACACTTCCTTGCATTGTGCTCGTCAATATTTTACAACTGAAATGATTAGATTTTAAAGGTAAACTGGAAACTGATTTAATGTTCAATTAAAACGTCGATTCGTCAGAACGTCCTGATGCATCCGTTTGTAAATATAATTCCACCAACTTATTTGGAGTTTCTTGAATAATAATCTAGCATCCATATATGACGTAGTATTGCAGTCTTTCTTGTACTTTTACTGTAAGAATTTATTTTAAGATACGTTTCATTTATACAAAATAAAATATAATCTGCACAGAAACATGTCTCTTGTTTTCCCTTTTATACCATAACAATGTTGTTATTCCCCACAAGAAGAAGAAACACAGCGAAATCAACTCAACGTTATAAACGACATTTTAGGGGAGGGGGGGGGGGGGGGGGGAGGGGGTGAAGTGATATGCAGAATCAGGAAAAATTGTAAAACTATTTCCTTTTTAATGGAGAGGGAATATATGCAGAATCAGGAAAATTGTAAAACTATTTCCTTTTTAATGAAGAGGGAATATATGCAGAACTAGGATAATTGTAAAATATTCCTTGTTAATGGAGAGGGAATATATGCAGAACTAGGATAATTGTAAAACTATTTCCTTTTTAATGGAGAGGGAATATATGCAGAACTTGGAAAATTGTAAAACTATTTCCTTTTTAATGGAGAGGGAATATTTGCAGAACTAGGAACATTGTAAAACTATTTCCTTTTTAATGGAGAGGGAATATATGCAGAACTAGGAAAATTGTAAAACTATTTCCCTTTTAATGGAGATGGAATATATGCAGAACTAGGAACATTGTAAAACTATTTCCTTTTTAATGGAGAGGGAATATATGCAGACCAAGGAAAATTGTAAAACTATTTTCAGTTCCAGTGAGTGTTTTTTGTTTTTAAATATTGATATTGGGATCGTTTAATACACTGAACTGGCTACAAAGGAAGATGAAAAATGTGGCTTGGTTTTGGGGTTGTTGAAATATTAGACATACTGTCAACGCCGTCTAACCCTGTTTTATTATTACTCACGATAAACAATGACGTTTTGTCCTTAAAAATATTTCTTTTGCATTAAGTTGATCATATTGTACTTGTATTTTTAAACATTTTGGTGTACAGTTGAACGCATCTTTTCGACCAAGTTATATCTATGAGTTTTTATGAAGTTGAATCTTTAATATTGTAGTTTTATCTCCTCAGGTTATGAAAAGTAAAATCTGCACAAATTTTTCGACAAAATGTAATATTAATGATGGTAATATTCACAAAAGTTTATACATTTAACGAATCTTTTAAAGACACTTACATCGTAAGCTACGTATATTAAAAAAAATTAATGATAAAAAATAAAGTAAACTAGACTAAACAAGAAGCTATCTGTAGAATATGATGTGGTTTTTTTTAACAATTTCAATTAAGCTTCATGAATATTTTGTTTTTATAGTTTGATAAGACTCCAGGCATGTTGATTCGGGGAATGTATGTGAATGTGGAGGCACCCATTTGTTTACGCTAATAGAGATGCAAACAATACGAATAATTAATTAGTTACAATGTAAAATTATGACACTCATTTGTTTACGATTATGGTGATACAAATAAGAGAAACAATTAATTAGTAACAAAGCCACATGATGATCTATTATTTTGACAATAAACTTCATAAAGTGTTTTAATAAAATAAGTGGAATGAACAATATCCGTCAAATTCATTTTCACAGTGATAAATTTAAACAATTTAAAGGATTTTTCAATTAAAAATAACACATTTGTCACTCTAAGAACATTTTTATGATGTATCGTTTTAATTCTAGAATTAAAGGTCCGAGTATATAAATTTGGTATGATCAGAAGAAAGATATGCAATTGAATTTGTCCCATTCTTGTTTGACTTGTGACGTCATTGATTACGAACTACGAGTATGTTGCGTTTGACTCATTTGATTCCCGGTTTGATTGACTTTGTTTCCTACTTGGATCAATTTAATCATACCAACTCATTTAAGACATTTTCGATAACTGAAGGCTGTTCAAAAGTGTGAACCATTCATATTGCTGTATTGGATGTATTGCCACTAGTGGGGAGCGAACCCGTCCCGTACGGCGATAGCGCATAGTCATGCAACTCCGATCACGCTACCGACTGAGCTAAGTGTTAAAAGACTTAGGAAAGTGGGAAAATATAATTATGCTATATATGGCACATTTATGTCTATAGGAAATCGTGTGCGTTGGATCGCATGTAAGAACTACAGTAAAATGGGAAAAAGTTCACAAGTCATCAGTTGAACTAAACTGTATAACAGTCGGTCTGGGTCTTATATAAAAGGGCAAGCTCGTGAATAAATAACATTATTAAATAAAAGCTGTTATTTGGCGACATTTTTATAATAATACTGCCCGCATTGACAGGTCACATTTTGTTTGAAGCTGACATTATGTGCGTATCTTACGAGCATTTGGTACACATCCAGCGTGGATTTTGAAATCCACTATTTTTTCACTTACTTATCATTTTAGGGGTTAACTTAAAGTGCAACGATCATTTGCGACTCTTGTTTAACAATTTATTCCAAAAAGTAGGTTTAACTGCCGTAAGTCAATCAGCGCATTTCTTTTTATCTCATAATAGAAAAAGGGATGTATTAAGCATGTAAGAAGGGCTGCCAATCGGACTTTTAAATATATTTTATATAATGATACTTAGTTATTATTAATGTCAATTTGCATTATAATTATTAAACAATAAAAACAGAACACGGGTTTACGGATCCTATGCTTTCGTATAAAAGTTGTTTGAAACATAGATTCCTTTTCGTTTCTTTATTTCATAACGTGTTTAAATTAAACTGCAAAATTTAAAAATATTTTAAAAGTCATTTATATTTTTTTTAAATACACTCACCCAAAGTTCTAATTGGTCACTTTTTGTCCGTATTATTTTATTAGAAAAACAATACAAATAATTGACTGAAACAGACTGGCGAGAGTTCTCCTTAATTTTGATAAAAATGCATTTCTTGCATAAAGAGATCAAGCAAGCAGAAATTTGCTCTTAATTTATTGTTTTGTTTTAGTTGGACCCCTCATAAGTAGGGAAAACATAAAATTTTATGAATCAAGAGCACATTTGTTTTAATAAATCCCCTTCAAATTGTCAAATTTATAAAATTAGCTCCCTTTCAATTAAAGACTGTTCTAATTTTGACCTTTCGGTGTAAGTAAATGGTATTGAATTCGTTTAAGAAAAAAATCAATAAAGATTAAAAAGACATTAGATAATTGATTTCAAGACAAAGCAGTACTTTCCACAACCTCTCTTGACATAGGGAAGAAACGAAACTAGCATACACTGTAAACATATACAATTGATGACCAATTAGAACTTTGGGTGAGTGTATCTTGTCCACTGTTTTAACACTGATTGCTGCCAATTAAAGCTCTCGCGTGTTTAAACTATCTTTTTACGTAAAAAAATTTAATTTGAAATCTATTTTACGGGATTATCTAGTCAGTTTTCAGCACACATGTATCATGTCCATTTGTCAAAAAAATAACACAACCACAAAATACCAAAGTACGCTTTCTATTGATAATGAACGTATAAGTCTAATTGCACGAGTTGTAAGTTGCATTCGGAGCTTTACTGTCTTGTAATTGTACCACCAACTAAACACAACTATACAATACCTCCATCACCAAATTGTGATGAAAAAAGACATGTTCGCTTCCATGCTGGAGCAATCTGAAATGTAAGGTTTTGTTTGTTTTTACCTTCTTTTAAAAACTGGAGGTTGTCATGACATGTCGATATTATTTTTTTGTGTGTTCGATAATTTTAGTTTGACTTTCATAAAGCATGCTTTGGGTATTAAAATGCCGGATACAACTTACTTTATATCAGAACGAAACGGCACTGAAAAAGAACTTACAACATTTCAAAGCAAGCGTTGGATGCATTTGAACGGTGCTGGTGGAAGAATAGCCTGGCAACAGCTTGATGGTTTAATAAAAAACAACAACAGAAAAACGTGTTATAATCTATTTTTGATTTCATTTCATTTCCTTTTTTTCTGATATGCTGATCCTATGTTCTGGGATATAAGGGAAGTAAAATGCATATCATTAAGGTACCTGCAGGAGTTGATTTTCTTTGAGGTTATGAAGATTTTTGTATAAGTGACAAGAGAATATATAACATAACATAGGGACGGGAGCCAGTCTAGTGGAAGTAACGAAGTGCTCGAGTCAGTCTTCATCAATTGTGTTGTGTTCTTGTGTGCATAAAGATATGACTTACGTGTAGCCAATGCAGATATGGATCTTTAAATGATATATTATTCAATATTTAGATCAAACTTAAGGATTATAATAAATAAATTGAAATATCAATTATAAAACAAGAGCTGTCAGAGGAGACAGCGCGCTCGACTATTCGAATCATTTGAAACAAATGCATTTTGAAGATTAAAACAATAACAACTATGGGCATACATTCATGTGCAATCAGGAAAAATATTAACAAGAGCATGGTAAGGGAGAAATTCATTTCTAATAACAGAAATAATTCCTTAATGTACCATAAATATTAAACTGAATAGGGGAATAACTATGAAATATTTCTGGATTTGTTAGAAAACTTGTTAGTAATTTTTTATTAGAGACATTTACTTTTAGTTCAATATCAATCACTTCAGTAATGTTACAGAAAAAGAACTAAAATGAAAATATAATGGAAGTTTGAAGTTATTTGCAAAGTTATCGATGAAGTGCACTTAAGTTAAAATATATGTGAAAAAAGGAACAGTGGAAAAAGGAGCATAACTTGTAGAGTAATTGTATTACAGTTATGGGTCTTGTTTGTAATCATGTAGATTTTGATGGTGAAAAAATATTCAAAGTTTCAATGAAATATCGAATTGTCGAGGTAAAAACTAAATGCAAAAGGGGCATAACTTACAGAAATATTTCCAATAGAGTTATGGATTTTGTTGATAATGATTAAGAAACTGATGGTAAACATATATTCCAAGTTTCAAAGTAATATCTCCTGTTGTTTCAAAATTATGGGACAATTGCATAAGTGAAAAAGGGGCATAACTTGAAAAATATTGGTAGCAGAGTTATGGATGTTGTTGATAATGTCCTAGATTTTGATGGTGAATATATTTTCCAGGTTTCAAGGTGATAGCTCAAGTAGTTTTAAAGTTAATTGCCAAGTGTATATTTTGCTTAACGCAAAATTTAAGTGAAAAAGGGGCATAATTTGAAAAATCTTGGAAGCAGGGTTATGGGTCTTGTTGGTTATGATGTAGATTTTGATGGTGAAAATATATTTCAAGTTTCAAGGCAATATCTCAAGTAGTTTTAAACTTATGGGCAAACTGCATATTTTGCTTAACCCAAAATATAAGAAAAAAGGGGCATTACTTGAAATATATTGATAGCAGAGTTATGGGTCTTGTTGGTAATGATGTTGAATTTGATGTGAATATATATTCCAAGTTTCAAGTTGATATCTCAAGTAGTTTATAAGTTATGGACCAAAGTGCATATTTTCCTTAAAGCAAAATTTAAGTGAAAAAGGGGCATAACTTGAAAAATATTTGTAGCAGAGTTATGGGTGTTGTTGGTTATGATGTAGAAATTGATGGTATATATATATATATATATATATATATATATATATATATATATATATATATATATATATATATATATATATATATATTAGTGTTGGGACATCGGTTGCAATTCATAATCGATCATCGGTTGGAATCGGTTGCCCTTTCCGATGCGATTTCACGATTATAATCGGTTTCTTAATTTACGCAGTGTTAGGTTTAGAAATGGTCTTAGATCAGTAGCATACATAATAACTGGATACTAATAAATTTTAACTTTCTGACAAAAACCGAATCAAAATCATTGCTGCCCAAAACGGTTTGTGCAACTGAACTGAACCCCTCTAGATCCGCCACATGAATTCTCAAATGCAAAAATGTTGTGTTTTCCTATGAATAATATACTGATTTTAAGGCTGAAGACACAAGATAAGAGGTCTAGTGAATGCAAAACATATTTATTCGAAGATTTTTTACCATCGTCATATAGCTACGTAACACAGACGCTCGACAAAATCGGCGCTATTTTAGCGTTTTTGCTTGTTGCCTGTATTTTTGTACTATTCGCAACAAATTCTGCAAAGACCTTTTGTTAGGTCTATGTTTTTTCTGTGCAATGGAAGTTCTTCGTTAATCTTGTAGAATCTAAAGTGCTTCTGATTAATTTTTTTGCCTATGTTCTCGTAAATCTCTCGGGTCGCCATTTTAATTTTCAATTTTTCAAAGTGATTTCCCTTTATGGCCAGTGTAAAAGCCAGAACCCGTACCTTTATATTTTGTCTCTTACACTGCGCATGTCTCAACTTGTAATCGATTATGAGAGAACGGCATCGATCATCGACATCGAGAAGCATTACACGTCGCTAATCGATGTTTTCTGATCATCGGCACATCACTAATATATATATATATATATATATATATATATATATATATATATATATATATATTCCAAGTTGATACCATAAGTAGTTTTCAAGTTATGGACCAAAGTGCATTTTTTGTTTAACGGATGCCGACGCCGACACCGACGCCGACGCCGACACCGGGGCGAGTAGGATAGCTCCCCTATTCTTCGAATAGTCGAGCTAATAAGTATGGTCTAATGTTATTATTTTTTTATCGCATATATGAGGCTTCATATTTCGAGCATGTTTAAGTTCTAGGCGTTACTGGTGAGAAAAAACACAATCATATCTGTATGAACTGATGTTCTGTGATTTTTGAAAGAAGGTTAAAAGGTAAACATGCCATGTAGTAACTATCTGATCTCATACATTCAATACAAAAACATAAAAGTATGCATATACGCACACAAAAACTTTTGCATGTTCTGCGCGAAATCTGTTTTCCCCACATTGAAATTATACCAGGCTATTTAATAATGCAACATCATTTACCTCTTCCCACCTCACCCATCCCCTCCCTCATCTCTCGTAGCACCAGTCAGAAGAGTACTATCCATAAACATATATGAATCTTAAAAGAAACTCATTTGAAGAATGTGTCGACGTTTTACAATCACAAGATAGCATAACGAATGGGCTCACTTTTCAAAGACGTTAATACCTATACAATATAATAGGAATAAGTTTCTTATACTTTCCTTGCTTTATGAATCGTGTTCATGAAAGTTCTCAATAACCTTTCGAGAAAAGTGTGAGTTTGGTGCACTCGTTTTAAAACACCAGTACAAATTTGCTTGGCCATGCCAGCAACTGTACAAAGAAGGCTTCAACCCAACAGATTCTCTTTGTTTTGTAAAATGGCTATCTTGAGTTATCTTTAAAACTGACTAGTATGGACATAACATCTATATATATATCTCTATATATATATCCGTCTCCGTCTCCCTCCCTCCCTCCCTCCCTCTCTCTCTCTCTCTCTCTCTCTCTCTCTCTCTCTCTCTCTCTCTCTCTCTCGTTCTCTATTATTTATCTTTGTAGGGAGGCTGTGTGCGGCTTTCACTGCTTTGTGTATTCAATCTGTTAAATCATTTTATATTGTTCGTTATAGGACCAGCCGGAGGCCCAGCACCTAATGCAGCTCTTTGGGCAATGCGTAGAAACGCTGCAAGAATGACTCTCCTGAGTGGAATGTCTTCTAACGACCTGATGACCATGCTTCTGTTACAGGAGCTGATGAATTAACCTGTGAAGGATTCATACGAGTTCAAGGAAAAGATTTCAATTTCAGGCATTTTAAACTTCTACTGACGTCATCTCATATCAACAGGAGCGAGTGAATACCGGGCGTGTCTGTGAAAAAGACCATTTGGTCAATTGATTAATGTGCTCTGTCATTATTGCAATGTGTATCGTATAATTTAACATACATCTAAGTTTCGAAAGAATCTTTTAATACAAAAAGTGAAGATCTACTTTATATGTTCAATGTATGGTATAAATTGCTATTTATTTTGACTTCACATTTGTAGCAAATATGTATGAATGATATTGGTTAGGTGTAGGCTCCCGACGAACTGGAATAAAATTTTAAAAAAATGAAATTGTGTTTGTTCGCGTTTTAATGTTTTCTGGATGTAGCCATACCTGATGTATGCATATTTCACTTTTATAGCGTGAAAGTATATCTAAAAAAATTAAGACCATTTGGTATCTCGCGAAAATGAGGATTTTAACTTTTTTATGATTTTAACTATTCACACGTCAGGAGGTGTGAACAATTGTTAGAAATACCATTTACATGTTTATGTTTCGTTTCCTGCTAACAAAATCTGGTATAAGTACGTACTGCCTACTACGGTGGAAAAGTATTATTACCTTTAAGATCATTTGGTTTATAATCGCAGGGAATACTTTAATAATGAGAATATGACATTGTTTTCAATTGTGTTGTATATTACTCTTTACATAGTTGAAGGTACACAATTAATAAAAGCTTAAGAGGAAAGCCTCGTGTTCATAATGTAATAACATGCATATAACTGTCCATGACGCCTAGGCCCTTGTTGATTGCAACTCAGTTTTTACAAAAAATATCGTGTTCACAACATTTAAGAGCTTAATTGATAATAGGACTGAATGAGTGTATGGGGATACTTTTTACAATTTTAGATTAACCTGCCGAATTATTAATATCTACAATCAGATTGTACTTTAACAACATCACATCATTCAGTTAAAATATTAATTTATCTTTGAGCCGATATAATTATACTTTAACATGTAATTAACATTCATTAAAATGTCTATTATTGTTAGCAGTAGAATCTATACCCACTGGTAGTTCATACGAATGCCGCGTCGTGCCACATGACAATTGTATTTTATGATATATTATTATTACCTGTCAAATTTTCTTTAAATGAACAAGCTGTGATATTAATGATTATTTGCATTCACAACATTGATTCCCCTCGCCATTGTATAACTTCAACTATTTTACCTATTTGCTTTTATCATATAACAAAGCCAGCAGTAATGGGATTTTAAAATCTCACTTGAGATGAATAGGCAGAATCAATTCTTCGTTTCAGTCTCGCATAAAAAAGCTTTTCTGAAATCAATTTATTTTCATAAATGTACATTTTCACAATATCACTGAATGCTTTTATTTGCAAAGACTGATTTTAGTTTCACTTCTAATCTAAGGGATGTATGGCTAGGAACGTTTCTTTGGGTTAATGGCACATTGTACTAAAACGTGATCCTTTGAACATAAAGTTGTCAGTGGGGCATAGTGACATCATCAAAAAAGTTACCTGACTTCACAGAATTCTTCGACTCAATAAATTATTTGAAGTTATCAGTATGAAATTTCATATGTTCAACAGTCAAGGCATTTCTGGATAAGGAAACTGTGTTTCATATACAAATTAAAAGAAATAAAGTTCTGAAATAAAAGGAATTATTTTATGACGACTCCGAGGAAAACGCGGAAATCATACAGTGTGAGGTTAGTCAGAAAAATAATAATTAATAACTAGAAGTTTAATCGATAATAGAACAACTTTATTATTAAATTATTATTATTATTATTATTATTATTATTATTATTATTATTATTATTATTATTATATTTTCGTAAAATAGCTTTATTAGAGACAAAATTCTAGCAACGCAGTTGTACTGCGGCTACTGGTTCCAGCAAAAATTCCACTTTTTTAATATTGTTTTTAATTTTCTCTACAATAGTCCTCACCCTAAAATTTATCCCTTTTTCTTTATTATACATGATATTAATTATGCAATGAAAAAACTCATTTATTGTGTTTTAACATTTCAGTGTAGTTCCTAAACGTTTATATATTTTTTTAGTTTCATAACCTTTTCTAGATATTTTAGAACCTAAATGTTCTATAGATATTTTAGTATCTAAAGTTTTAAAATATATTTGAATACCATACATTTAATAGATATTTTAGTTTCTACACGTTTAATAGACATTTTCGTACCTCAACGTTTTATAGATATTTTAGTATCTAATCGAACATTAGGAGTATACAGATCTACATGTACGTCTTTTTCTTTTCTTTTTAAAAATGACAAGCAATATTCGGAAAATTTAAATAAAAGAATGACCAATTACATGATAGAATTATAAATATCGTTTTATTTTTAATTTAGCGGATGTGAGTTCCTTCGGGATGGGTAATACGAGCGCATGATGTTAAATTATTTCTCTGATTCAATTTGGACACATGCGTCAAAACCTAGACATTGACAAGTAATCGTCGGGTCAACGAGTAATGTTATTAATGAGATCATTAGTACCTTACATACCGAAGTACGTTACAAAACACGAGGAGATCGGCCAGTGTCAACAAAGTATTTATTTACCCTAAGTGTTTTCTCTGATGTGTCCGGTGTTTGCCTTCCCCACTTAATTACTGTAATTATGTGTTAATTCAGCATTCACATTGTGATTTGTTCGCTAATATACACGTTCAAATAACTCACCTTTTAAAGCTGCCTATTCGCAGTTCAGGGCGGAATACTTCAATGTCTTAGATGTGGTAAATAATAATAATAATAATAATAATAATAATAATAATAATAATAATAATAATAATAATAATATATAATTGTACAACTATGTAATACATTTGAATTGCCGAATAGAATCGGATTTACTTATCTTATAAGTACGTTTAAGGACTTGTTGTAACTGTTTTTTTCCACGTTAGTAACTTCGCCTTTAAATATATACACGTGTACGCTGAGAGTGTAAAAAAACTTCGCATTAATATAGTTTGCATTACTTCTACTGTTTAAATTATAAATTCTGATATTTGAAAACACTGAAAATTTTAGTTCGTCCTGATACAAATGTACGTGACCGGAATTTAAATGCATTCAAAACAAAATATATTAGACAAATATTCATTTTGCTGAACAGTTTTAAACGTTTTGCAACTTTTATTCTTTCAACAGGTTGTACTATTTTGTTAACGAGCAGACCTCTTTTAAATTGACGTAGATTCATTAATTGAATTCTGTTATGTGGCTAATAAACTGCATGTATTTAGTATTAGACTAATCACTCCTCTCGAATAACTGAAACCGCTTTAAATTCTATAAAGTAATCTTATCATTTAAATTACATTTTTAATATCAGAGAATTCTTTAGTTACACGTCAATCACACGTATTAACTAAGAATATCTAAAATTAAGATCTCGATTTTCTCATTAAAACTGTTTCTAAAGAACTTAAGACCGTTAAAATGACCTCTGATAATCGAAAGTACAATATTAATGATAAATATCATGTTAATATATCAAACATGACACTGGCTCATAAAAATATTTCTAAAACATAAGTTCATTAAAATAAGATTTCCTACACAGGTCCTAACAGGCCGTCAATTTTAAGTATATTTTAATTATACTGAAAATGTAGTTTAATCAATAATTATTGCTAAAAACACAACACTGATCAGATATATCTTTTCCTTTTTAATTATTAAACAAAAAAAAACTAGTGAACATTTATTGAGGCAAATCTGTAAAACAAATTGGCACATCTCTAAGAAGATTCTTAGGAATCTAATTAAATCCAAAATCAAACTTTAAATGGAGTCTAAAACATTCTTTGGAAACCAAAGCATTTTTGTTAAGATTAAACGAAGCATTTTGTCAAGATTAAACGACGGAATCTAAGAATGTTCTAAAGAAACCAAAGTATTTTTTCAAGACTAAACGAAGGAAATCTAAGAACGTTCTAAAGAAACCAAAGCATTTTGTCAAGACTAAATGAAGGAATCTAAGAATGTTCTAAAGAAACCAAAGCATTTTGTCCAGACTAAACGAAGGAAATCTTAGAATGTCTAAAGAAACCAGAGCATTTTCTCAAGACTAAATGAAGGAAATCTAAGAACGTTCTAAAGAAACCAAACATTTTGTCAAGACGAAATAAAGGAAATCTAAGAACGTTCTATGGAAACTAAAGTTGCGCAGTTCACACTTGTGTATGCGATCATCATACGTTCTAAAGAAACCAAAGCATTTTGTCAAGACTAAATGAAGGAATCTTAGAATGTTCTAAAGAAACCAAAGCATTTTG
Source organism: Corbicula japonica (assembly GCA_038501625.1). NCBI lineage: Eukaryota > Metazoa > Mollusca > Bivalvia > Venerida > Cyrenidae > Corbicula > Corbicula japonica. Next base: position 9,177,213 of record JAZAYU010000017.1, on the reverse strand, counting down.
TCCAGACTAAACGAAGGAAATCTCAGAATGTTCTAAAGAAACCAAAGCATTTTCTCAAGACTTAATGAAGGAAATCTAAGAACGTTCTAAAGAAACCAAACATTTTGTCAAGACGAAATAAAGGAAATCTAAGAACGTTCTATGGAAACTAAAGTTGCGCAGTTCACACTTGTGTATGCGATCATCATTTTATGGCTTTGAACAGTTGACGTCACACTTTGGAATGATGTCATTTAGTTGAGCAGACGACTTTACTTGATATAAATTTTACGGTAAAAATAACATGATTTATCAAAATGTGAAATATGATCACTTTTTACTTAAGTTTACTTAGTTTAGACATTTAGCATAAATGATTGTTAGTTCTTTCCAAATACAATAAAAACTAAAATGTCATAAAAATGACCTAAGATAATTTTTCCCCTGCCGTACCCCGTATATAAGTTCAGACCAGAAACCGGACCGTTTCGTAGATACCGTATCCACCCATTTAAATCTGAGAAGTTATATAGTCAGAAAATAATTAATTATCCAAATGTCGACAGTTTATGTCAGAAAATGAGAATCTATGTGTTAATTTAGGTTTTTAAAATTTTCTCTACCATCAAATTTAACACGAACAGCTGTCATACCTGCACGGCAAATTTAACACTATCACATTAAATAAACCTATATTTTATTATTTATTCACAATTAATATATCAAATTCAGACATTGAAATGATGATTCCCCAGATGTGTAGGCAAAACAAGAGATAGTAACAAAATCATTAATTAGATATTAATAAGGCATTGTTTAATAAAAGAGGCTTGTCATATTGATGTTTACAATTATGACATATAGAAATAATATAGTACAGTACCGTATTTGTTTTAACAAATGTACCAATGACTTTGAAATAAAAAAAAACAACGGATATTTGGTGATGGTAGAATATTACTGAGATGACGATTTAGAATTGGCTTAATCTCACTAAAGTCAGATCTAACAAAATGTTAGATCAAATGACGACCCACAAATACCGTATATTAGCTATGTCAAAATAGGAAGCATGATTAATAACGCTATCGTCAAGGGTCGCAAATGATATGAAGATGTCATTCAGTGGTAATGAATGCAATACTATATAAAATACACCTATCTTCAGTAAAACCTGTCTTACGCGGGTTGTCAACATTTTCCAGGGTTAAAAAAAACATTTGTACATGGCTACAATATACAATTTAAGGTTCGGAAAGCTTCGATTTTTCGGCGATGTACTTTTTTCGATTTTAGGCGAAACTGATTGGTACGGATGGTTATTGATATCACATCCTGATAGCTTAACGGTTTTGAGGTGATGATTTTAATCAGATTGCAATAGGTTTTAACTGTTCACATGTTGAAAAAGTCTTTTAGACATTATCGCGGTAATATATTTAATGATCTTTTTAAATCGTTTTTTATTTACGCTTGTACCGGCAAATTTAAAACTAACTTTGCAGTAACATGCACACTAATATCATATTTCAAGTTCAATGCACCATAAACTGAAGTCAAACATACAAAAGCATGAACGTACTTTAAGTTTTATTGCAATACTCGTACACATAAACACTAAAATAGCGAACGAGCGGGTACTTCATAACCCATGTCCTAAAATTCGCAATTATATCAACAAGGTTGTTGTTTCTTAAACTTTATTGTCAAAATAAAAAATGGCTCCAAAACAGTTATCAAATATTTTAGAAAATACATATATCTACCTAGAAATTAGTTAAATACTGAAAAACACTTTTTAGCAATGGCATTAAAATTTATGACTGTTAATTAGATTAACTGGTTTACAGAATTTACTTTGTTCGTAATTTTACTTCTAGCGATAACCCGAATTTTAACGATATATTCCTAATATGCATATTTCACCTTTTTACTGAAGAAAAACCGTAACGTTAAATAACGTATTTCACCTTTATTAAATCAGGTTTCTAACCATGTTTGAAACTCTGAATTCCATTTAAAGGTAGAAAACCTGTAACGGATACAAGCTTTAATCAATCATACGCTTATCAACGGGCATTTTAAATTTTTACGCAGATCTACGTTACGGCTTCTAAAATCGTTAAAAAAGCATACGAAATTTTACGTTACGGATGTCCAACAAAAATCAGTGTTGTGTTTTAGGAAGCTCGACATTTCTGCACGTTCTAATACATGTACGTTATGGTCGTCCGTCCTGAAAACAGGGTCGGTCGTGGAAAGGATATGAAGTACACGTTCAACATGTTTTTCATTTGAATTGGGAATCATAAACGTAATTATACGAACTAAAATCTGCGTCATTGCTGATTTAAAATATCTACTGCGATCATCAATATTAAGAAAATTTTATCAATGCACAATCTGTAAATTTGAAGATATTAATCAAATTATTGAACAAAGATATATTTAATGAACTGCAAAGATGATGGGTTATTGAATATCCCACTGTTCATGGACCGAGAGATCTGTCAAGTTAAAGGAGCCTGTTCACGTTTCAGGACGCATATATTAAGTGGTTTTAAATATCAAAATTTATAATATAAAATGTAGAAAACCTGTAAACAAAGTAAATATGATGTTATATTCTTACATAGTCCATGTACGAGTGACTATATTTCAAAGCGTTACTACATAGGAAAATTCATTCAGAACACATCATTATACACTTAACCAATGTTCTAACTATAGCGATCATATTTTTTTTAATTTGTCAGCGTGAATTCGGGCTATATTCCTCGAACTGGAAACATCACTAGCTACATCATTTTCACTTTTTTATGAAATCATCATTGTATTCCCGTAATTTGTTTGGAAACCATTGATATTTAATCAAGTTAGGGGTGAAAACAAAGTCACAAAATCGTCTGTAGCAGGTATAGTATCCTTTAACAAAAACGCATGTTTCCTTATTCAAATATGGGTTATTAAGTAATTTTGAACAATTCTATGTAATTCTGCAATAATACAATGGCTTAGCTATCACACGGACATTTTTATCAGTTGTGGTTGGTGTTCGGTATATCCTCTGTACGATTTTATGACTTTCGGTTTTACCCTTACCTCGATTAAATCATAAATGCCATTGGTTTACGAACGCATGAAGGGATTTTAATGGCAGTTTTATATAAAAAAAATGAAGTAAAAATGATGCATCTTATTATATTTCAAATTTGAAGATTGTACTTCAAGTCCATGCGGAGAAATAAATTTTTATTTTTTGGGTAGTTAGAAAATTGGTTAAATATATGTACTGATTAGTCCAAAATGTAGGCAACAGCCGCTCCTGTTCGGTCATTTGTACGCATTTAGTACAAATAATAAAAACCTCAACTGAGACATTGATAATTTCCACTCTAACCTGTGAAAAGGCAGCTTTAAGTAGGTATCAAAACAGCCACGATCTGCGTATGAAATTACCAGTGCTGTCGTACGTATATAAAATTATCATAATTAGCACACTGCCTGAATATATAATTGCAAGATAGGAGGGACTCTTTTAAAAGAGAAAACAGTTTAGAATTTAATTAACCGTGGATAATTTGCATATCTAAACGGATTTCAATGAATGTTGTCTATTAAGGATGCCTAACGCGCATGAAGTCAACATGTTTTTATGCACATTCAAACGCGTGGAATGTACTTTAAATGAACGTCCAAAAAGGTCGTTTTAATTCATTTCAAAAGACGATTTATTATAATAAGTGAACTTCGGACATTACGGTCAATTTATTGATGACGATCAACAAACACTGAATTAGGGTCTCACTATAAAACATCAACAAATTGCGTTTACATTTCTGTATTTACCGAGTATTAAACCGCGTGAGGACAATGAACTAAATGTATAGGATGAGGTTTAAAGGAAGTGGACTTTTGCCCCAAAGAGCGGCAATAAGGTCTGTAGTTTTTTGTTCAAATGTCAGATTTTTTTCCTGAACGCGCCCTGGTATCGCGATATTTTTACGCATTGCAATAAGTATATTTTTCAGACATCTGCAAGCATTTAAATATCACATTCATCGTCAAATCAGCAAATATTATTCAACAAGTCCCTAAGAATTCCCTTACTGTATTAAAAGATGCTTCATGAATCTAATAAATTATATTTGTACTAAAATTTCCTTTTTGAGTTTGCCGATTTGAATAAAAGCTCATTTAAAATAGGCCTAATGCTGACTTTTGCATCTTGAAAGCTGATATCATGACATCCAACCATTGCAGTCTCAATTATTGAATTTAAAAAGGAGACTTAAGTTTGTCATTAAACAGTGATGGTTGATCGTTAAAAGTAAATAAATTAAAATTGTGGCAGGATGAACAAAGATCTAATCCTGGAATTGAATGCATTTATCGGGTAAACATTCCGAAGCCATGTCCTGCAACACAATAACATTCACAAGTCCAATGTCATTTGTCAACAAATTGAAGAGATTATTTCAAAAGGTGCATTCGATATGTAAATAATGCCAACAATAGGAAAAGTTGAACAATCTTGTTAACCTTACGCCAAAAATCAAATAAACTTTAGATTTCAAAAAGAGAAAAAACATGTGAAGTGTTGTTTTCTGTTTTTCTGATCTGTCAAATAATGTAAACATGCATAAATTTACGTTCTCTTAGTATATTTTAATCGTATTTACACGTAGGCTATGCCTTTTCGTAGTCTCTATGCTTAGCGATATTATGAATTTTTGTAGCTGATTTCGTGAATATGTGTAAAAGAAAGAAATTGTAAATTGATGACGTCATTTATTTTCAGTGACATCAGAGATGGCGTCAGAAGAAGGAGCAGTCAGTTTTCACATCAGGGAGATATGTTGCAGGTTTGGAAATTTACTTACATTCCTATTTTGATCCTTGACAAATACCATGGTTACATTAGCTTATTTTTTTATGTGTTTGCAAATTTTGCATGCAAACGTGTTGCGCAGGTTGTTGCATAGAATTAGATCTAATTCACCACGGAAACTTGTACATCTGGTGTTCATCATAACAAGAGTCGATCTCATTCGCAGAGTTGTCGTTCCTTACACTCACTTTGCATCTGCGAAAGGCTCAATGTCAAGATTTTTACCAAACTCGACAGCCTTATTTTATAGAGTCATAATTATGAATTTGAAAGCTTGTGGTAAAACAAATGACAGAAATCTTCACTATCTTTCATTCACACGGAAGAAACCCAAGCAATTTTAAACGTAATTGGTGAACTATTTAGAGGTGAATGTAATGAGACGATACATCATAGTGTAAGAGAGTGAACAAGAGTGAGACTGGTGCATCATAGAACCTGAACATCTGTATATGTTTAATGTCTATAATTGAAACGTCAATTTCACCGGAAGCGCAAATGGGGGAAATAGTTCAAAGTTTCATTTACTTTATCAATAGTTTCTGGTTTACTTACTTGTTTGCAATTAATGGTTCAAAAAGATATATAGTATAAAATAAAAGTATCCATTTAGTGATATGATCACTAGAACATAGTAGATTTTATACATAATTGTTTGAGAAGAAGTAAGTCGGCACTCTCGCCAGGACTACATTATTATTGCTCGTAGTTATAGACATTGACTTTTGCGAATACTTATGTCTAAACACCAGATGCCGCACCTTCGATCCGTACAATCGGTCAGCGGGTGCGCCGTTTATATAATAACAAAGCAATTATGCTAATCAAAATTTAAATTGATCGTATTTTCAAAATTGCTTATGGAAATCAAAAAATCTGAAGACAGTCATTTTGCACATGTTAACAATAGTATATAACACCTACCGTCATTTCTTTTTATTCAACTTTATCAGTTTCTCGATTAATAATTGTGATCACGGCAGTAGTATCAAAAATTAATTTCTAAGCAATTGAACAGAAGCAATTACTTAATGAATGTTTTATTATCATTTTATGACCCAGATCGATGTTAACCAGTGCCCAAGGTTATAAAACTGAGCATGGAAACCAGTCTCAAATCTCAAGCTTATGACCAGTCGCCATTTCAGCCAATCAGATCCTTGAGATTTGAGACTGGTTTCCATGCTCAGCTTTATAACCTTCAGCCCTGGTTTTATACGTGATTTCTAAATGTTGGGGTTTCAGTTATGTACTTATGTCGGTTAAAGAAATTGACTTTAAATAAATCATAGTACGGATGAAGCGTCTGTAGAGCAGCATTTAGCTGTTTTTCGGCGTTAGCTGTCTAAGCTCACTTTTGACCTAGTTTTTCGACCAATGAAATATTGTAAATAAAACTTATTATGCAGCGGGAAAATCAAATAGATTATTTTGATTGGTTATTAGTGGGTCTCGTTAATGATTACCGTAACGATTTTTATATTGTGTGTTAGTATTTACATGGCACTTATATGTTCGGGCATTTTCGTTTTTAAAAGCGATAATTGTATTGGAGTCAATTGATGGCTTAAATACGATTTTATATGGAATATTCATGGGTGTCAGGTAAACACTCGAGTACAATACACAGTGTAAAACGACAGAGAAGCGCAGATATTTCTGGTTCTTACTGGTTCCTTTCTAGTTCCTTTGATACTCATTGTTAACTTCAATTTCAGACATTCAAATCGCCTTGGTGTAGTGGTTATCACACTCGCCTCTCAAGCGGATGCCCCGGGTTCAATACTCGGGAGGGACACTTTTTTTTAAGTTAGTTTACGTAAAAGTTGGTAGATTTCGCTCTTGTAACAAGTTGTTATTATTTTCATTTATTGTATTTTAATAACATTTATTCGTCATTAGTACTAACTCTACAAGAGGTATTTATTGAAACTGAATAAATGTACAGTTAATGTTAGACATTCTTCTTTAATCGACGTATTATCACCAGACGAAATTTTTGCACGCTCTTTATTTCTTTCTTTCTTATATATAAAAATCTTTTCCATCAACGCCGTTTATCTTTTTTAAAGATATTTCTTGTTACTTATTCTTGTTATAATTATCCTAGATATCTTATGGCGATCAAGTTAGTAGATTCAGATTCTATAAGAACATAATATCGATACCAACATATCGCTTTACTACCTTAACAGGTACAAAATAAACGTCTGTTTACATTAAAATATTACATTGCCAAAAAGGAAAAAGAAACTTGTTTTTACAAAATTTTGAATTCCTTTTTATTTTAATTTGTATAATTTGAAAAGAGGAGTATTTTCGTCAAACTGTTGTTAAGTTGTCACATTTCAAAACCTCGCTTTTAAATTTTCTTTGAAAAGGTATGCTTCGTTGTTATAAAAGTTGCAGTATTTAACCATTTCAATATTAATTTAATAAAAAACTTATTACATGTAATATGGCACTCTCGGTTGAATAAAGAGCGTTTTTAAAATGTTCCAGAGTTTTTTCTTAAATCATGAAGATGCTAATACTTTAAATAAATATCATTTATCATATTTAGTTGTTTTTTATTTAAATATTTGTCAATATAATACTGATAACAAGTAGCTCTACAGTTGACGAAAGAGAGAACATAGATCTATTGTAAATTGAACAACAATTTGAATTATATTCTTATACCAGTAATCATTGTAAACCGCTTGAAGATAAAAAAAGATTTTATCATTAAAATGTAATCATAAATATTTTGAAAAAATGTTTTGTTGTACCTATAAATATGACAGTTCCACTTACTTGTTAAATGTACTTTTTGTTATAAACCTGTAATCAAACATACAATTTAATTTCAACCCGGCATGGGGTTGCTTACATGATCAATAACTAAGATCATAAAGAGCCAAACAAATTTGTAATAAAAGAAAAAGAAAATTTCACAACCTGTTATTTATCTACTCCTATAGATAGAATTCGAGTGGATGTTCTACAATATGAAAAGACATCCAGCGATTATCTCATTTATATTTAAAAATGACATCAATTATCAAATATAACAATAATGGTTCGTATTTGTAGGAGTATTGTCAGTTTTCTATTTAAATAGTTAATTGTAATCAGAAGATTAAAAGCTACGAGATATAAAATTCATAAGACATCAATCAATCTTTTATAATTCGTTATGGTTTTCTTTTCAGTCATCCATAAAATCCGTATAAAGTTCAACTGTGTTGTTAAAATCTTTACCAAAACTAGCCGTATTTATCTATTTTTTTCTGCTAATAGATTCTGTTTCAATCTGTACAAAACCAAGCTGATTTTATCTTATTAATTTCCTGCTAAATGTTACTTCAAAAGTGAGTAACCACGTTAAACACAACATAGTAAAATAGAATATCATTTATGAAAAAATAGTTATTTAATTAAAAAAATAACTTCGAACATGTTGGCAAGGAACACTGCCGATCATTTATGATGCACATTGACAATAAGTTTATCTATACTAACGTGAATGTTGAATTTGAAAGTTTACCATTAGTTACTTGTAGGTATATCTAAAATGTAAAAAAAGTCTCCTACAATATACATGTACTTGTACATGTACCTACTAGTACACCTACTAGTATACTTTATCAGCAACATAAGTTTCATTTGGCATATTGGTTTTAATTTTCAGATGCGCTTACTGCAAGTTGAAGAGAAGTATAGAAGCCAGTTTCTGTACGACCAGATTAGTTCTTTCGAGGACAAGATCTACCGCTGCTACGAGAACTTCAATGTTGACGTATTGTATCGAATGTTTCAAGGTCTGACGAAGCGTACAGTTGTCGATGTTCGCAAAGTAAAATCTTTAGCTCACCTAAGACAGTGTCACATTGATCTGAAGAAAGTGATTCAGGCTAAAATACGTCATCGAAACTTACAGACCACTCCCGAGGAGGAAAAACTCGTGAACTATTTTTCATGGTATTTCAAATATTTAGATTACCTCCGTGATCTCCGCGACAATTTTGTAGACAGGATTTTCACACCACTGTTTCGGTACTTTTATCTCGTTGGTTATGGCTTACCCGATCGAGAAAACACTGATGATTCAGTGTTCCTTGCTCCTAGTGCCATGTCATTCCACAGCATTGACAGTGGTTACAGTGGACTAAGTGGCCTCACATCTGCGATAGAAGACGAAGACGGCGATCGATTGTCATTAAGCTTTTCTGCCAGATCTGGATACAAAGAAACCCAAGATGCGAGAAAAAAGATTGCTACCAAACAGGCGCTGATTGCATTGAGCAGACAATTTGATGATATAAAGAAATTGTATGATACCTCCGAGATCGAAAAGTTAGCTCAAAGACTTTCGCATCTCAAAGAGCGTACTGATCATTTGTTGGATAATGTTAACACGTTAGAAGAGGCACTCCTTTGCCAGGACAGTGAAAGATGTGTGTTTCATTTGAAGATTGCAAACCTTGGAAATGAAAACCTAATGCGTTTTGTGCCTGATGTGTTGCTGAAGTTTCAGAAGGCGGCTTGGTTAGCGAGACGGTGGCTGAACCAAGATGATGAGAAAACAAAAGACTTAAATGAAAAACTTGAGAAACTAACAAAACTCGAGGAAGCAATGCATAGAAGATTGTCGTTTCTTTCCAAAGAAATTCAATTGAAAGAAATTGAACTAGAATCTAAAGCAAGTTTGTTGAACAATTTGCTAGAGCGTGAAGATCGGTCAAGCAATTTGGGTGAAAGTGTATATAATCTGAAGAAGAGAAAGGAAACATTGAAAGAACAGTTGAACGTGTTGATTTCTGAACAGGGTCAACTCAGTGAAAAGCTTTCAGAGGCCGCACAGAGACACGATAAGAAAGCATACAGAGATTTAAGACCTTTCTATGACAGAAACAAGCTGCAGAGATTTGCAGTAGAGAGACAGTTGGCGACGTTGAATTATCACATCAACCTCGCAGAGTCGGATATGTCCGTTGAACTAGAGCTAAAAGCGGACGTTATGTATACAACAAATGACGTTCAGGACACCTGTGAAGACCTTGAGAAGAGACTAGAAAAAGCAAAACAGGAACAGAAAGTTCTTCAGGCCGCTTTAATTCCGGTGACTCAGGACAGAAAGTTCATTAAAGAAAAGCTACAGGTTGAAGAAGACCTTCCCGTGGGCGAAAGTAAACCAGCAATTAAAGCTGAGTTTATAAATTCAATAACCCCCAATCCAGAACGTGTCGTGGACTTAAATTCTGAATTCATGGGAAAAACACCTATCGGCGATCCATTGTCATTATTCATTACTTCTCTACCGGGGGATGGCCATGTTTCATCCAAACCGGTGACATCAACGTCTGTACAGTCATTACCTAGTGTTGTCAGACAGAACAATTCATCAGTTAAACCAAAACACTCTTATGCTCCTCAGGTTTCTCAACCAATAAAAATGATTGATTCAAATGTAACACATGTTCCCAAAGTAATGGCTTCAGAATGGTAAATACAATAACTCTGAGACTATGAAGCTGTAGATGTTAACATACAGGATATATAAATCAACTTTGAAGCTGTAATCTTTAACATCCGGGATATAAAAATCGACTTTGAAGCATTAGACTTTAACATCCAGGATATAAAAATCGACGTTGAAGCATTAACTTACCGGATATATAAATTGACTTTGAAATCAACCAAATTCATATTAATTCATGTTAAATAACCAAACATGCACTTACTTGATACATGTAGTTTGTATAAAGCAGAAACTCTGCAATAGCATCATTTTCTCACTCATTCTTTCTGTTTATTTATTAAGATTCATTTTCATATTGATACCAGCTTAAAATAGCTGTGTATGTATGAGTTCGTCATAAAGGGGTTGATATAGGGCTTAATTACGTCATAAAAAACAGAAAGTACTACAATATAAAATAAGAGGAATAAGAACTCTAAAAAACACCGAATATTACTGCCAATGCCACCTAGGCCGGAGTTAAGCGAAATTCTGTATTTACACAAGTAAAATATACAAATTTTGATCCATCGCAAAATATAGGACGCCAAATATTGGGTCCTTTAAAAATTTAAAAAACAGTATCTTTATTTTAATTCAAAGCACTCATTTAGACCCTGCGTAACTTCATATAGATTATAATTTTATCATCGATTTTATCTAGATCAAATCATCGACTTCATGAAGCATTGAAGACAACTAGAAGCTATATATTGATTTTCTGAGTGTGGAATTTCTAAGTATTGAGTTATATTCATTACTTCATATAAGTGTAAAAAACTTAGCCAATGCTAGACATTAGTGTCACTCATTTTCCACTCAATAAAAAGTACCATGCCATTATGTTGGATATAATTATTGTGTCTTTATTATTTAAATAAAATAAATGAATGCAATTAAATCGGGCATTACATCAAATCTTCTTGTATATCTTGCAACGAATTCCGTTTTTTTGCGTTTGTTTCAAGCATTTACGGCTAAAGGGAAACATTTGTTTTTCATTATGTTTCTACAACTCGTAGATCTTCACATGCTTCTTCTGTAAGACTAACATAAACAAAAAAATCATTTGCTATAAAAGGGAATTACCCTTTATCCCTGTCTGTGAAAATATAGTTCAGATTCCTCAATACAGTGCACCCCAATCCTAAAAGTTACAAACAAATTAAGAAGGCGTGTATAGGAAATAATGAAAAGGGAAAATTAAAAGCAAATTGAGAACAAATTATTACGATGTCATTTTGGAGGAACAAATAATTACAATGTAATTTTCATCGTAATTTCATTTTGTAGTGGAATTTGGAGAAACTCCATATTTACTTGGTTTTCTTTGCCATTTAAGGTTCGATTTAGCTGATATGTTCAGTGGATATTGAAAATTCAACTTTGAACTGTGTTTCTAAATTCCCATGTTTTAGCTCTTGACAATAATACATGTACAATAATACATGAACTTATGAAACCGGTTTGGGTTATATGTTAGAGCTTTCTGAAACACTTAACTATAATAAATGTAAAAATGTGAAATATCAGGAAAAACCACATCTAGAAGACACAGCCCTCGTCTCCCAAAGTGCAAAAAGGTAGACAGGAGAAGAAAGCATGGGTAACTGATCGATTTTAAAATGAGGCACGCCACGGGAAAAGGTACCTTCGGGCATTTTTTGTGTCATTTTTGTTCTTACTATATTTAGAAAGAACTTTCAAATTTCTATTATTTTCTCATAACTAAACAGTGATTTTGATACACATTTTGACAATAAAATGGTATTTTTACGGCGAATTGCATAATAATTAATGTCGTCTGCTCAACTTTATAACGTCGTTTCAAGGATTGACGTCAACTGCCCGACGGTACCTTTTCCCGTGGCGTGCCTCATTTTAATATACTCAACAATTAACGAAAATGAGAACCCAAGGGGTTACCGACTTGGAAACGTCAGTGGTAAAACAATTTGCCACTGGGGGTTAAAAATCAGGTTCCAGGGTCCAACATACTCATCCTTGTCCAAATAGCTTTTCAAAAAAAGGTACAAATTGTCTTGGTGAATAAGCTCAAACCCAATCATCAATTCCCTTAATGTTGCATGCAAAAGCACACAAACATATAAAACATAAAAAGGTAAATATAGCATTGTCAAGCAAAAGGATGGATACTAAAATTAGCAAGAATACGATGACAGTGACAAATGAAACAGATCGAGCTTCTATGTTCTTTTAGAAGATTTCCCTTATAAACCCTCATACACCTTTTGATCCCTGCTAGTGTCGTGCAATCAAAGAGGTAAGCATTAGGATCAATTGTAGATGAGTTAACCACCAAGCATTCAGATCGTTGTAGAATGTCATCTTGGTAACCTTTCTTTTTTATTTTTAAGAGTGTCAGATTGATTGGAAATGAAGTGTGAAGAATATTTAGATAGACGGGTTGTAAAAGCGACCACATAACATTTTGGCAATTTCTTAACGTTTCGGGACATTTACATGTTGGAAATTCAGTAGTAAATATAGTGCAGGTACAACATTTTTTGTACTAAGATTTTCTCATCACATATTCATAGAAATCTTGTCTAATACAGGCATTTATTTTAACCTTTATTCCTTGATAATGATATCTATTGCATGTGCTAACAATAAAGATTTAGATCAGGAGGCGCATCTGTGCCATCTAGTCATAATATACACTGTCCTCTTTTAGATTCGTTTGGTTATTTCTGACTAAGAAGCAAACAGTGGAAATCCAGATCAAATGGCAAACACGTGCTTGCTGATCTGCACTGGTCGCACAAGCGATAAAACTCATTTAATTAAAAAGGTTAATTCTGCGATAATTTCCAATAGACTGCGACTGTGAACAAGTTTCGAAAGTAAATTTCTAAATGATGGTAAGCCTAAAGGACATTTACCTATATTTTGGAGTGCAGGTCAATGGGTATTGAATATTATTTCATTTAATAGTTTGTGGTTGACTGCAGAAACTTCAGATATTAATCGATTTGATTGAACCAAACTTACAAAATAAAAAAAGGTCAAGGTACTCTATGAACTTTGTAAGTCCAGAGCAATGGCGCATATTCAAAACACGTTGTCGGGTTAAGTCACTGACAAAAACAACAACATTACCAAAATGCCAAAGAAAGAGAGAGAGAGAGAGAGAGAGAGAGAGAGAGAGAGAGAGAGAGAGAGAGAGAGAGAGAGAGAGAGGGGGGAGAGAGAGAGAGAGAGGTTTTAGAATATAAGCTTGTTATACTGTTATACAAAAATCATCAAATGCAGATAAAACTTCCTCACTTTAGAGCAAAAAATATAGAGAACAATCGAACATAAGTATATATTGGGATCAGTTCCAAAACGTCATCACAGACACAGATAGTTACATTGTAATTACAGTTAATAATAAAAAGAAACAGAAGAGTTACTGCATTAACGGTCAGGAGCAAAAATATTGCCACGTGGATTTTAAACCAGACTCTCTGGTACACCAACCTTACACTTGCGCGGTCAGATTGTCATATGCCTTGGTGAATTAACTTCAGCTCATCCAATACTCGACAACGTTGTATGCAAAGGTGCATAAACACAAACAACATAAAATAACTAATGTCATTTTTAGGTGAAATGGAAATTACTTTGAATAACCTTACTGAATAAAAGTGCATGGAGATAAATCAGCAAGAAGCGGTAATAAGAGAAACAGGTCAATCTTTTATGCTGTTTTGTTTTCAAGATTTCCTAGCAAATAATCATAATGTAGAAAATCGTGTTGTAGCCTTTCTTTTGAATGAAAAGACTTATTTCGCCGTTTGCTTTCTAAGCAGGCTTTCGACCTGGTTTTTCAGCCAATGTGTTGTAAATGAAATGTGTTTTTAATTAGTATGCAGAGGGAAAATCAAAATTGTAATTAACTATTTCGATTAGTGGCTATATACCAGAGTCATCTAGCGGGGTGTTGTTTACAAACAACGACGCAATATTTTACACACAATTCCACGCTGGTTCAATCATTATGGCGAAGAGCATGTCTTTTTTAATAGAATAGCTTAAATCAAGTAGATCAATGTCACAACCGCTTGGTTGTAGGCTGAATGCGCAATGCCAAGAACTACAAGATCGGAGCCAAAACTCTCAGAGGAAGTCACATGGTCAATGATCAGCAGACGGTGAAACGCAGGGGCTGTCTAAATCTTATTATGAAACATAATTTAATTTGCAACACACCTGGTTTCTGTGGCCTCTTTGACCAACTTGCGGCCTTTTTGACTTGTGGCCTATATGACTTGTAGCCTTTTTGACTTATTTGCGGCACTTTGTCTCACTGATGTTAACAATCAGGCCAAACATAAACAAGACTGCTCACTGCATGTCGAAAATGGGCTGCATGGGCCATAAAAGCTGACTTGACATTTGAACTCTTATTGTGAACTTGACCTTTGAGGTAGGAACCTGTTTTTGAGCATGACATTCCGCCCCACAGAGGTAACATTCGTGCCAAATATAAATAAGATTGCTCAATGCATGAGGTTAAAAGTCATGCTAAATATAAATAAGTTTGCTAAATGTAAGCTTAAGTTATGATCCGCACAAATCCGGACGAACACACTAAAGCAAGCATGCACTAATGAACGCACATACACCAAACTGCCATTGTGACAACTTAGTCAAGGTTAGTGCAATATCAAGCTTTGCCGAACAATTTATAAAGCAATCTCAGTGATGAGCAATCACTAGTTGTGATAGTCTATCCCAACTAATGTCATCTTTCACAAACACCATCTTTTATTGGCTCTTTCTGCGATATTTCTTACGAAAGATACGAGTTTTTACCTGTTCAATCAATGATCATAACTAAGTGGATTATAAATTCACACCAAATTCTAACTGGACAGTAATAGTTTACGCCGAGTTCATAATAATTAACGCCGAGTCCATAATACTTTACCATCAGGGGAGGTAATTGAAACTGATCACAACACTTAAGGCCATTTCACCATTTTCTGCAAGAAAGACTAACAAATTGTTTTAAAAATTCTATTACTTTATTGAATGCACTAACAACAACAAATATTATTTTCTATACTCGTATAAGGAACAAATTGATTTCCCAACAACCAACAACAATATACTGACATCTTTAGCAGGAAATACCACATAAAATATAAATGATGTATAACACACAACTATGTTGCAAATTCAGTTGATATATTTTGTGGGAAATACCATATAAAAATGAAAAAAATATTTATGACATACAACTATGTGGTAAATTCAGTTGACATATTTAGTGAGATATACCACATAACTAGAATTTGGTGTTCCGCCGAAAACATGTGTCGCCTGCTTGGAAAAAGTTGAAATGTGGGCCTTTGTTTTATCATATATGATAAAAATATGTAATTCAAGTTGCAGTGCAATACTACAAAATTACTAATTCTAATTGATCAGTTATTATATGTATTGTATATTTCTACAATTATATGCAAAATAGTTTCAGGTTAAAATCTTTCAAAGGAGCACAACTCAAAACAGAAATAACTTCATTAAAACAGATGCCATATATCAAGTATTGTGTCAAAAGAACAAATACTTTCCAAGTTATAAGCAATTAAGTTTCCAGTTATATTAATTGAAAGGGGGCATAACTCCCAAAATGGTCAAACAGGAGTTATCATTATTGTTGTTACAGATGGCTTTGTTTATGCAGATGATATATTCCAAGTATTAAGTTTATAGGACAAGTACTTTCAAAGTTATAGGCAACATAAGGTTTCATATTAACTCAAAGGGGCATAACTCAAAAAAAGTGTAACAGGAGTTATCATACTTGTTGTCAGAGATGCTTTTGTTACAACAGATGATATATTCCAAGTTTTATTAATGGGAAAAGAACTTTCACAGTTATAAGAAACATTTAGTTTCATTAAATTCATTTGAAAGAGGCATAACTTAAAAATAGTGAAGTCATCATTCATGTTGTCACAGATGGCTTTGTTCATGCAGTTGATATATTCCAAGTATTAAGTAAATATGACAAATACTTTCAAAGTTATAGGCAACATTAAGTTCCATATTTAAGTCTTTGAAAGGGGCATAACTCAAAAAATAGTGAAACAGGAGTTATAATTCTTGTTGTCACTGATGTCTTTGTTCATGCAGATGATATATTACAAGTATTCAGTTAGTATGACTAGCATTTTTAAAGTCATAGGCAACATTAAGTTCCATATTAAAGCCAATAAAAAGGGGCATAACTCAAAACATAGTGAAACAGGAGTTATCGTTGTCAGAGATGACTGTTCATGCAGATGATATATTCCAGTTATTTACTAAATAGGATAAGGACTTTCAAAGTAATAGCCAACATTAAGTTCCACGGCGATGACGACGACGAGGACAACGTTGCGGTACAATAGTATCCCTATGTGTCTACCTGCTATTGTAGGCGACACAAAAATGGAAATTATGTATGCCACAAAGTATGTCGCAAATTCAGTTGACATATTTAGTGAGAAATACCACATAAAAATGGAAACTATTTATGACACAAATGTATGTCGCAAATTCAGTTGACATACTTGGTGAGAAATACCACATAAAAATGTAAATTATTTATGACACACAACTATGTCACAAATTCAGTTATCAAAAACAAAACTAAAAAGCCCTGATTAATACACATCAATGGCCTAACAAAATATAGATTAATGTTTCAAAATAGCTGAGGTTCATGTTTGTACAAATAACATTGAAAACTGGCAGAACAGATTGTTTCACAATTAAGCATTTAATCCATATATACTTCTTTATTGCGAGGGCAAATAGTGTAGATCCAGATCAGCCAGTACATTAGTTCTATGTGATCAGGATCTGCACTGTTCACTTTATGGTCAGAAATAACCTACTAAATCAAAAAGAGAAACATAGTAGATTAAAACAATTGAACATATGACATAGCTAATTATGCATTTTGCAGTAAAAATGACATTATAAGGACAAAATATGTAACAAGATCATTTATTCCAGTTATAAAAATTAATAGATAGTTGTAAGTTCTTTCTTAATATAGTAATAACTAAAATGTCAACAAAATAAAGACACCTTTTTCCCGTGCCAGGCCACATAAAGAAATGCCTCAATGAGCAAACAACAAGCTGACTGGTAACTACCGGTATATTTACAGACATTTAACAGAAATATTAAAAAAAACTAGACTGATGTTCAGTTGAACACTTGTGTAGCCCTCTGGTGCTTTGTCAGCATAAAAAAAACAAGTTCAAAAAGGGGCATAACTCCATAAAATGTGATCATGACCAATAATTTGGCATCATCACGACTGTGCTGTCATAAGCAATAAAATTTTAAAATGTGATGAAAATATTAATTAATGGAAAAGTTATAGTCAATGTTAGAAGCTTTCATGTCAAAATCCAAGTACAAAAAGGTACATAACTCCATCAAATGTGACCTTGACCAAAAGAATTTGGCATCATTATGACTGCGTTGTCATAAGCAATATAATATTAAGAAATGGTAAAGAAACGTAAAGTTTTCATGATGGACGGATGAACCGACCGATGGACAAAGTGATCCCTATGTGACAAAATAAAATCTAATATAAATAAGAAATGCGCTCGTAGGCTAACTCTAATATGACTGGTAAATATTTGAGCTAAATAATTATGTATATCTTACAATCTCACCACTTCATAATTATATGGGGCACGTCAAGGGAAAAGGTACCTTTGGGCAGTTGACGTCAGTTCTTGAAATAAAGTCATTAAGTTGAGCAGACTAAATTACTTACTATGCATTTTGCAGTAAAAATAAGATTATTATGTCAAATGCTTTTAAAAAAATCTCCAAAAAGTTATAAGAAAATAAGGTAATAAATATAGTGAAAACTGTAAATGTCAAAAAATATGAACGAAGATACCTTTTCCCTTGACATACCAAAAATTTAAAATGGTCTTCAGTAAAATTAACTGATTGTAAAAATATGTAAAATTTGAAACAAAAACGTAACATATATTTGCTTAAATTGGAATTACCTAATAATATAAAATAATAATAAAAGAAAAGGTTATACAACCTTAAAAAATACAAAAAGTTTGTAAAAACAATATAAAATGAAGAAATGATTGCAATATTAAACTTGTAAAACAAAAAAAAAAGCATACATTATATAGTATCCTGCAAAATTTTTAAACTTTATGGGATACGGCTGTTATCCAACTATAACGACTGTTAAACAACTATAAATGCTGATCAGCTGGCAGATATACAATCAGGATCTACAGTGTCCGGTTTGAGATTCATTATCCCTTTCCTCCATATATGTGCATTTTTACACATGTGCAACCAGTGTAGATCCAGATCAGCCAGCATATCCGTGCTGTCTAATTAGGATCTACACTGGTCATATTTTGCATTTTGGTCAGAAATAACCTAAAAAATGAAAAAGCGAACAGTTTAGATCCTGATCAGACAGCACAGATGCGCCAGCTGATCTGGATCTACACTGCCTGCCTGCGCAATGAAGGTGTGTCTATGGAGGTAACTGTTATGTTACTTTTGGCCAAGAGACAATTGTTCCTGTATTGTCCCTAGACAAAATCAGCATGTCACAGTCCATCAGAGTGTCAGCATTTAGTGGTCTATGACCTTTAAAATACTCTATTTCTGGAAACAGCTGAGACATACTATACTTTGTAAACAAAAGGTTGCAGGTTTATAGGCAACAAAAATAACAACATGTCACATTACTTATCAACTGTCAGATTGTTTTTGGTATTAACCCATTCCTGGATATATACGCATTTTTACGCATGTGCGACCAGTGTAGATCCAGATCAGCCGGCACATCCGTGCCGTCTGATCAGGATCTGCACTGGTCGCATTTTGGTCAGAAATAACCTAATGAATCAAAAAGCGAACAGTTTAGATCCTGATCAGACGGCACGGATGTGCCGGTTGATCTGGATCTAAACTGTTCGCCCTAGCAATAAAGGTGTGTCTGTACGGGAAAGGGTTAAAGTATGAATGCATAAAAATCTCTAACATTCATCACCAGCTTTATTTTTAAGAACAAGCTACTTTAACTGTTTACTCCATAAATACACATTTTTAAGTGTGTGTGAACAGTGTAGATCCAGATCAGTGGCATATCCACGCCATGTGATCAGGATCTGCACTGTTCTTTTTTTGGACAGAAATAACCTAATAAATCAAAATGCAAGTGCAGATCCTGATAAGACAGCTCAGGTGTGCCAGCAGATCTGAATCTGCACTGTTTACCCATGCCATATAGGCGTACATATGGAGTAATGGGTTAAATCTGTTTTCACAGAGCCTGACTGATGAAAGCGATAGGCCGGTCCTCAATGGTAACATACCGTCATGTAACATACACGATTATAAAAATTAACTGGTAAAATAACAACAAAATCAATCCAACAACATAAAATATTGAATAGATTATTTAACTCTTTATCTCCAACTTTATCACCTGTGAACAGTGTAGACCCAGATAGTGCTTTGTAATTCAATCAGAATTGACACTGCATCTTGGAAAAAAATAACCTTATGAATCTAAATTTGAACAGTGTAGATTCAGCACGGACCACCTTCCTCACCCATACAATAACGGCATATGCCATTTTTTTTTAAATTTTTTATTTTACAATTTTTATTAATTCATTGTGAAATAATAAATGGGATCCACTAATTAACCCTTTCCACCATAAATACCCATTTTTACACATGTGCAACCAGTGTAGATTGAGATCAGCCGGCACATCCATGCCATCTGATCAGGATCTGCACTGGTCGCATTTTTGGTCAGAATTAACCTAACTAACCAAAAAGGGAACAGTTTAGAGCCTGATCAGACAGCACGGATGCAATTAAGGTGTATCTATGGACGAAAGGGTTAAATGGTGGCACATATCTACAATGTATGGAGTAAAGGGTTAAAAGGAAATAACACAAGCAATTTCTCATTTCTTCCAGAAGCCTAATTTGTGTTTTCTAACAAAAAAAGTGAAATGGAGTTTAAAACCCAGTAGTTTAGTTTCATATTTAACAAACATTTATACATGTATAACAAATATTAAATGAGGGTGTAAGTTCTTAAATCTATTTATCACATATTTAATGCAAAATTTATTTATTTTTGTATCACATTTAACACAAAATAAATTAATTATTATGAGCCATAAATGGGAACTGAACCTGTACTGCAACCACCTGGCCATCATATCGAGTAGTCTCTACCGATTGAGCTAGCCGGGACAACCCCAAAAACAAGGTTGCATGGATAAAATGTAACTGATTATATACCATTAACAGTACTGACTGAAAATGACATCTGAAACACCACATCTCCACGTGGTATGTTAGAAAGTGACCTAATTAACGTGACATACTGATATCATTCTAGAAGTTGAATATCTCGTGCATGCTCATAACTGTTCAATGTGTGCAATACTATTAACAAAATCATAGATTTCCTAACTACTTTGAATATTATATTTAAACAAATAAGACAACATCAATAATGAAAAAATGTCATATCTTAGAAAAGACAGTGTTAAAATGATTTTACAATATTTAAATCTTACGATATTTAAATAATAATCAAGTTTTACTTTTTTGATTATTATCAACATTTTTGTTAGACAGCCAGCGTCTAACGTAAAGTGGGGACTTTGGTAAAAGTTTGCGTACTGTCGATGCATCACTTGAGCATCGTGGGATAAATGATTGCACATCCAATCTCTCTACTGATGGATATCTAACGATGGGTAGTTTCTGCACATTGTGTGAGCTCTTAGACATATTTTTCATGTCTTTCCCGGATTTTTCTTTGCTCTCCACGTCCAGCTGCATATCACTTTTGGCAATTTTTTTGGCTTCTTTACAGACAGGTGTCATAGGCATGGAATTAAGCATGCCCTCCTGTGATCCAAATGTTATAATCACTGGAGATTGTATGAAAACTTCATCTAAATCTGATTTTACTGAAGGGGAGTTACTCTTGTTTTCCTGAGAAAGAATACCAGGGGAAGTGTCCTCCCCTGGAAACAATAATGATTGGCTATTTTTAGATAAATGACTTTCTGGTGGGCAGAGCTTATTGTCTTTGCATTCACTTTCTGTCTCATCCACACTGTCAATCTTTGTCAATGAGGTGTGGCCAAAATTTTTATAAAAATTTTCGCTGGATGAATGTGGAGAATGACCGGGTGAGCTTCTTTTTTTGGTAACTTTTAACAAGGGAGATAACTCCACATTGTCAACTGCATTGATTTCTGTCAAACTTTTAGAAACACCATTATGCCTTGTTTTCAGATCTTCAAAACCACCAAAACTTGTGTCTCGTTTAATGGAGTCTATATCCCTTCTGACGGAGATAATCTTTCCATTTTTGGTAATAATAACAGTCCCGTCTTTGTGAATTATAGAGCTACCCTTAGCAGTTTTTGATGTGGCGCGACGAAGCAATGTGTGACTAGGACTTGAAACGGATGTGCTTCTGACCATGTGCAATGAATTTTGACTGGAACATTCTGAGCTGCGATGAGTACTGAGGCGTGAAGATCGGAATGAGGATTGAAGCATTGTTGAGAATCTTCGTATAATACTAGGCGACTCGGCTTCTTTAATGGTATCTGAAATGAAAATCACGCAAATGTCAGTAAGAAGTGAAAGTATAGCGTACACAGGAAATAAAAACAACCTAAATATTAAGCGTTAACCCTTTAATACATTGTATGCATTTTACTGCATTTGTGACAAATGTAGTTCGAGATCATCTGACACATTCTTGAAATATCTGGATCAGGATCTGATTTTTCGCATTTTGTTCAGACCTTATAAATCAAAAGCAATAAGTGTATATCCTGATCAGACAGCACAGATCTGCCAGCTGATCTGGATCTAAACTGTTCGCCTATGCCATAAAGGCATATTTAATACAGAAGAAAGGGTAAAATGATAAGCAACTATTTTTAAAGAAATAATACCAAAAAAAATTTAGACAATAGATTGACAGTTGGTAATTAGACAATGTTTGAGAAATATGTTTGTGAGGACACTGCCTGTGCAAATAATACCCATTAGGATTAAAGCATTTTCAAACATGGCCACACATGACCTGAATTATTCCATCCAACATGCTTTAAATTTCACCTCTAAAGTGCAACAATAATGCAACATATGGCATGGTCTGTACCCTTAGGCCTATATATAAATTTTACCATACATACAGTTAGAACATACCCATGTTTTCATTTATTAACCCCTTCCTCCATTAAAATACACATTTTTACTCATTTGGGACCAGTGTAGCCGGCACATCCATTCCGTCTGATCTGGATCTGCACTAGTCGCATTTTGGTCAGAAATAACCTTAAATGAATAAAAAAGTGAACAGTTTTGATCCTGATCAGACAACAAGGATGTGCCGGATGATCTGGATCTAAACTGTTTGCCCTTGCAATAAAGGTGTATCTATGGAGGTAAGGGTTAAGTGTTAAAATAAATTAGTCACAAACAATAAAACAAGATAAGATTACACAATGAAAATAGTAAACCAATCACAAATGCATCATGCATTTAAACATACCATCATTGTTTGAATATAAGCCGCACTTTTTTCCCCGGAATTCAGCTATAATAAGTTGAGGGTGTGGCTAATACACAGGTTTGGCTGCTTATACACTTCATTAAGCCATTTTCATCTGTTCCATCAGGTTAGGGGGCAGTGCGGCTTATACATGAGTGTGGCTTATATTCGAACAATGACGGTATTTCAAACCTTTCCCTTTCATTTCTACTGACAACAGACATGACAGATGAGTGTTCAGTTAAATACTTAATGCTGCATTAGGACACTGTTAGAATAACAGAAATAAGCTAAACACAGTCTGTTAGATATAAGAGCATGTTTGACTAAGAAAACAAGGGGAGATAACAGTGTTTTGAATGTGACATTAACTTACAAATTTAAACTAAATCAAAATCATGTTGTCTCATGAATTGTAAAATGAAAGGTTGTAGAGATATTTAAAACAATATTGAAATATGGAAAAGTTCTGGCCATTTTTACACTTTCATTACAACATTTAAACATAAAACAAGAGCTGTCAGCCTGTCACTGAAAACTGCCCCCCTACCCAATCTAATTGGTATACCGTACAAATGTAAATAAATATGCCTGTGGAAAAGAGAAGCTTACTGCATAATAATGTGAAGTTGATTAAAGTTTATTGATAAGACCTAAAGAAATAATCAAGTTATATTAAAATATTACATTATTAAATATTAAATTATTAAAGAAAACATTAAGTTTCAGGGGAGATTAACCTGCAAATATGACTTTTAGAGTTATGGACCTTACCACATATGATGTGGGTGATGATAAGAAATGATGTGTGTGGTGATTAAAGGAACATTCCTTGAAATTTCAATGAAATCCCCTCTTGAAGAGGCGTGGACAAGATTTTAATATAGAAATTGAGAACTTTACATAATGACACATCCCCACTGTTCACCCTTTTCTCCATATATATGAGTGTTATCCATCTGTGCTATCAGATCAGGATCTACACTGTTCGCTTTTAGATTCATATGATTATTTCTGATCTAAAAGCGACCAGTGCAGGTCCAACTCTGATGGCACGAATGTTCCTGCTGATCTGGATCTACACTGGTTGCACACGCAAAAAACACACATAATATGTCGAGTAAAGAGCTACCGAAGGGAGGTAATGGTGTTAATTAAAATAACAGTGACAATAGTTCTTTGTGGCATTGTATAATTATCTTCACCAAACATTCTCCAATTCATAAGTTCAAGCTCAGCAAGACAGCATCCATCTAAATCATATTTATGAGGCAAAATATCTTGAAATAAAAAAGTCAAATGTTAATGGCATCTACATTAGATGCTATTTTACATCATAAGTCATAAAAGATCATTCAGGTGATAGAGTACTAAGTTTTTCACAGAGCTTTCTATTGGAAAAATTGTTAAATAATATAAATCACTTTGTACACTTTGTACAAGATTAGGTGAATACAAACTTTCATAATTTAACACTTTAAATATTACAGTGAATGTCATTAACCATTATTTAAGGATCATGCTAAATGTATTTCGTTTCATGCAGGAGATTACAATAACATTTTTGCAAGGCGTTACATAAATTTAGTAAAGCCCTTATTAACTCCGCATATACAACTTTTTATGGACTGTGCAAACACTGTTTTAATCCATTTTTAATCAGCAGACACATTCATGCAATCTGATCAGGATCTACACTGATTGCTTAATGATTCATTAGGTTATTTCTCACCATGTAGCAAATGGTGTGGATCAAGATCAGACAGGAGGGCTCATTGCTGGCAGAACATCTAGTATGGTTGCAAATGGGATAAAACCTGTATAGATGGAGTAAACGGTTAACCCTTTCCTGTATAGATACACCTTTATTGCTAGGGCGAACAGTTTAGATCCAGATCAGCCAGCACATCCGTGCCGTCTGATCAGGATCTAAACTGTTCGCTTTTAGATTCATCAGGTTATTTCTGACCAAAATGCGACCAGTGCAGATCCTGATCTGCGGATGTGCTGGCTGATCTGGATCTACACTGGTCATACATGCGTAAAAATGCATATAAATGGAGGAACGGGTTAATGTAACTTGCACTGATGTACAAGATGAAAGAAAAATTGATTTACAAACTAAGGAGACATGCATGTATGAGTACATTTGCACCAACAGGGTAGCTAAGAGCCTATTTGGTGTGCAGGAACAAACTTAGTCTAGAGTTTCAGTCCTAAGGCATAACCTATTTTGAAAATTCTGAAAGCGTGAATTGCAAATAATAAATTTTAACCTATATCTAGACAGAAAATAGGCATATGAAGTCTGTAAATGGATATTTAAGAATAAATTATAATATTATAAAAATAAATGAAAAGATTTATAAAATAATAATGAGCAGGCCCATGCCTTTTGGACCAGATGAAAATATGCCACAGTTTGCACCTAACTTTTTTTAAACAAGCTACAATTTTTTTTTTTTATAATTTCACAACTCGTGCACCTTAACCCATTCGTCTATTTGTATTTCATATTTGCTGCTTCCTGGCTAATGCACACTCAACACAGGCCTCGATACAGGCCTTGTAGTTATTTGTTTTCCTTTCATGAAAAATTTACCATCTACATCTTTAATGGTCTTTTATGATTGTGTTAAAGTTTTATATTGCAATAAGTTCCATTAGAAGGAGAATAACTTTTCTTCTAATGCTAACAAGAGACATCTTGAGCTTGGAATATTCTATTCTCATGCAAACCAGTCATTCAACAAGTATAATAAAATGTAAACATCATGCAACCAGTCTATAACAGGAACAGGAAGTGACATATCACTATACCATATGACAGGAAGTAGGCATCTATCTAGATAAGTCACATGTCAAAAACTGAAATAGAAGCACAACACAAAAATGATAGATAACAATATAGATAGATTACAACACAAATATTTGAACTAGACGGGTGTTCAGTTGAACACTTGTGTCGCCCTCTGCTGCTATGTCGGAATAAAAATGCAAGTATAAAAAGGGGCATAACTCCATCAAAGAATTTGGCATCATCATGAGCATGTTGTCATAAGCAATATAATTTGAAAGTTTGATGCAAAAATATTAAGAAATGACAAAGTTATAGCCAACATTAAGTTTTCGTGTAAAAATCCAAGTACAAAAAGGGGCATAACTCCATTAAATGCGACCTTGACCTTGAGAATTTGGCATCATCTCGAGCATGTTGTCATAAGCAATATAATTTGAAAGTTTGATGAAAAAATATTAAGAAATGACAAAATTATAGCCAACGTTAAATTTTCGTGTAAAAATCCAAGTACAAAAAGGGGCATAACTCCATCAAATGTGACCCTGACCTTGAGAATTTGGCATCATCTCTGGCGTGTTGTCATAAGCAATATAATTTGCAAGTTTGATAAAGAAATATTAAGAAATGGCAAAGTTATAGCCAACGTTAAGTTTTCGTGACAGACGGACGGATGGACGGACCGATGGACGGACAGACGGACAAAGCGATCCCTATGTATCGCCATTTCTTCGAAAGGGCAACACAAAAATGACTGAAATGTCAAATAATCTGAATCAGATAAAGGCAAAATGAATATGTTAAAGATTTAAGCTGCTTCAAGTGTAAAAGATGGAAAATGACTATAAGCTTGATTAGTGATCGAGTAAAAGAATGATGTAAAAGAACATATTAACCCTTTGCTCCATTCTGTGCTTCTTATCACATGGGCTACTTATATAGATCCAGATCAACCAGAGGATCCATGTCATTTGATCTGGATCTAAACCATTCACTAATTGGTCAGAAAAAACCTACAGAATCATAATCAATCTTAATGTGAACAGTTTAGATTCAGATCAGACTGCACGGATGTGCCAGCGGATATAGATCTAAAAGGATGTGCCAGCGGATATAGATCTAAACAGTTTTCCCATGCGGTAAGAGCCATATCTTTGGTGTAAAGTGTTAAATTGTTTTCCATGACAAAATTTATCCACAATTTCATATAATCAAGATTCAAATAATAAACTGTGAATTTAATCACATGTTTAGATTTATCTAAGATTCACTGATATAGAAATACAATTATATATCAACTGTATCAATGAAATATTTGCAAGGCTGCCAGAACCACTTTGCAAGACTTCCTAAATGGTGACCTTCAAATCCATGCTGACATGCATTTATGTAACATTTACATTAGACCATTCATTTTGCATGCACAATCTGATAGGGGATAACTCAGCTTTCCATGTTATTTATGAATAAATCATATCTACAGAAACACATCTCAGTAAATATTATTTTAATATAATCAATTTAATTCAGCTGAAAAAAGTTTATTTTTAAGGCTTTTTTTTTCTTAAATATAATTTATCACAAATATTATACTTAACCCAATCATGTTTGTTCATGACAATTATCAAATCATGGACACGAGCAATTAATTAGCTCAAAGCTTAAGAAACTTGCTTTAACCCTTTCCTTGATATATACTTATTTTTTCGCATTGGCGACCAGTGTAGATCCAGATCAGCCAGCACATCTGTGCCGTCTGATCAGGATCTGCACTGATCACATTTTGGTCTGGAATAACCTAATGAATCAAAAAGCAAACAGTTTAGATCCTGATCTGACAACACGGATGTGCCGGCTGATCTGGATCTAAACTGTTCACCCTAGCAATAAAGGTGTGTCTATACAGGAAAGGGTTAAGCTAAAATCAACCATTGATAGGGCCATTTAAAGTTTAAAGCTGGAAAATATGGGAGCAAAGGATAACCAATCTACAATAATAAATAATATGGTCATGTAATCATTGGCACTCATTGATATATTAAGGGAGAAGGACAAAACACAAATGAATCTGTTGCTATTTATTTGATTTTCAATCCTGTTGTCCTTACTGAATACTTTTAAAGCCACAATTAAAAAAAACCTAATTGCAACTAAAATGTGTTAATTGTTTGCATCTGTCTTTAATGATATGTTTTCCAACACCTAATAGATAACCCGTACATGATGCAATTTCTCTAACATAATAATTAAAATTATATAAATGTTGCATGCCATGCCATTACCAATAGTTTATCTTGAGATGTGTGCAAATGCCAAGAACTCAAAACATTCATTTATCTTAAAAGCCCCAAAAAATGAAAAAGATTTTAAAAGCAGTTCTGAATTTTTGGAATTCTTTGGCCAAACAAATAACAACAGGTAATTACCAAACCATGTAGCTCTTTCAAGATACCACAAAAAAGGTTTCATTCTCATTTGCTATTCAAGAAAATGGATTACAAAAATTCTTAGTTTAGTTTGAAATTGGTTAGAATTTATCGGTGACATACCGGTAAAAATCTCAAAGAAATTGAAACATTTTCTCCATTATCCAATCATTTGTGTGTCTAAATTGAGTATTATAAATTCATATGTGACATCAAAACCTCAAAGAAACTGACACATGTTCTCCATTTTATCCAACTATTTGTTTGTCAAAATTAAGTATTAACAAATTTATTTTTGGATTAGAATTTGCTGGATCCCCTAAAAATGATCAAAATGGCCCTTAAGATTTGGCAGCTAAATGACTAGAGGAAAATTCTAGCAAAATTTATACCAAATGTTAAACTAATGTGTATGCCATAATTTCTGTGAGTAATTCTGAACACTTATAATTCATGCTTGAAACTCATTTTTCTGGTGAAATGTTCATTATTTATATGATAAAGCCTGACAATTAAGTACCTCTAAAACTGATTATTCAAAACCAATGTTACCTGAAGAGTCTTAAATTATTCTAAACCAACCACAATGTTCAACTTCACCAATAATTGCATGCACATGAAATTTTTAATTTTTTGGCATTTCCTTAAAGCAGCTAGATCAAATAGACTAAATGTGTTTTGACTGATTCAGGGTGAAATATAGGCAAAAAAATAGGTTAACCCTTTACTCCTTACACCTTAATTGCCAGGGGTAACAGTGTAGATCCAGATCAACCAGTGGATCTTTGCATCCCTTCAGAATTTGCACTGTTTGTTTTTACATTCATAGGTTATTTCTGACCAAGATGTGACCAGTCCAGATCGAGACAGACAGCAGATATGTGCCAGCTGATCTGGATCTACAATGGGCGGGCATGCATGCGTAAAAATGTGTATATATGGAGGCAAGGGTAACTAGCTTATGTCTCATGTCCCTTTTAAGGACATTTAACCCTTTCCTCCATATACATGCCTTTATGTCATGGGGGAACAGTGTAGATCCAGATAAGCCAGCACATTGTTGACATCTGATCAGGATCTGCACTATTTGCTTTTTGATTTATTGTTATTTCTGACCAAAATGGGACCAGTGTAGATCCTGATCAGACAGCATGGTTGCACGTGCAAAAAATGCTTATAAATTGAGTAAAGGGTCGAAAGCCGTATAAGTAATTGTAATTTATGCAAAGAGAGCAATATATAGAATTCTGACACCCAGGTTACACCATAATGTTTGACATGATGTGGCAACCTTAAAAATGTGACCCAGGTCAAAGGCCAAGTAAAGACTAAGATAATGTTGTATACTAGAGACAAAATGTGACCTAGCTGCTCTAATAAAATGGATGGCCCTATTCCCAATGATAACATACAAGACAGCATAGGGCTAAATTTAATACTCGAACTTCGTCCTGAAACTATGGAAAAGAAAGGCATCATTATTTAAATTTACAAACATTTTCAACAACACCACAAACAAACTTTTAAATTGCTGTGGACCTCCAAACAAAAGTACAAGTTCAAATATTGTATTAAAAATGTTAACACTTCAAGAACAAATAAATGGCCTGCATTTTAAGCAAAATAGATGTCAAAACATTAAAACGCTGGTAAGTCATCTAAACGAATTGTAAAATAATTGCTAGTTTTTATATCATGATTTAGCAAATAAAATTGTCCAGATGGATGAGAAATCTGGGGTTGTAATGAAATGCATTAAAGCATACACAGATCTAGCAATTATTTTACAATATAATATTAGAAAATAATCATACTGGTAAATTTATTATTAATGTGCAAACATTCTTACAAAAATGGGTATCTTCTGAAAAAAAAGAGAAGAAAATGAAAACTTCTTTAGTGCCTATTCAGAGATTTATATTTTTAGTAACATGTAACTGTTTTGGTGTCTCTCTTAAACTGTTCATACTATAATATTATTTCACTATTTTATATGAGTTAAAAAATCTAACTTATATGAGTTGAGCAAATATGCAATTTATATGAGTTGAGAAAATATGCAATTTATATGAGTTGAGAAAACATGCAATTTATATGAGCCGAGAAAATATGAAATTTATATGAGTCTGGGGAAATATGATATTTAAATGAGTTGGGAAAATATGAAATTTATATGAATCCGAGAAAATATGAAATTAATATGAAATTGAGAAAATATTAAACATATAGGTCTTAGAAGATCAACATACTCAGGAACAGGTTAAGTAATAAATGTTAGGTCATCGAATGCTCGGATTTTGAGAGCCTGGCAGTGCAAAGATCTCCAGGTTTTCTGCGAAACAATTAAAGATATTTGAAAATCAGAATATACTAATGCCAATCCAATGATCAAAGACAAAAAAGCACTCTAGCCATCACTTTTGCTTTTCATAGACATTTTGGCTTAACATTTTTACCGATAACATAATTTTACATAAAATAATTATAATTTTGTATTTATCTATCTAATTTGATCACATTACTATAGTATATTTTCATACAGCCATCTTTTGTCAGAAAATATCAGAAGGATTCTCAACTTTCATGTTTTATAAGATAAAAGCTGAAGGATGATGTTGTTCAAACATGCAGTAACTCACTCAATTGATGTACCTTTCAGTCAGGATAGCAGATATTTGTTTTGAAATAAAAATTTCTTCCAGACATTAATTGTAGACATGAAAAGTTAGCTCAGAATATAAGTGATTATTTTTTTTTTTTAGGGAGTGCCTTAAGGGAAGGTAATAACAAGATATATAAACTAGAAATGTGTCCATATGACACGGATGCCCCCGCTATGCATCATTTTCAGATACTAAAGTGCAATGATGGGAATAATAGCATTTCAAAGACAGTGATGTTCGAGTAATTATAAGAATATGCATAAACTTGATGATCAAGTAAATTATTTGTATTTGTGGCACTGTTGTCTTCTCATTACGGAAATGTCTGTGAAGAAGTTTGTGGTAATGCAATGCAATGTCATAGTGAACATTTGTGCCAAGTTATTTTGAAATCCCTTCCTTCATAAAGAAGTTATAGCCCGAACAAGTAAATTCAAGTTTTAGTAAATGTGACCTTGACCTTGGACTTACAGGCATGGGTAATGTACGCAACACACCGCCTTGTCATGGTGAACATTTGTGCGAAGTTATTTTGAAAACCCTCCATTCAAAACAGTTATAGCCCTGACAAGGAAATTCTATTTTTAGTAACAGTGACCTTGACCTTGGACCTACAGGCATGGACATGGTACACGACTCACCACCTTGTCATGGTGAACATTTCTGCCAAGTTATTTTGAAATTACTCTATTCCTAACGTAGATACAACCCTGACAAGAAAATTCTATTTTAGTAACAGTGACCTTGACCTTGGACCTACAGGCATGGGCATGGTACGGGACACACCATCTTGTCATGATGAACATTTGTGTCAAGTTATTTTGAAATCAATCTATTCCTAACAAAGTTACAGCCCGGACAAGAGAATTCTATTTTTAGTAACAGTGACCTTGACCAACAGGCATGGGCATGGTACGCGATACACCGCCCTGTCAGGGTGAACATTTGTGTCAAGTTATTTTGAAATCCCTCCATTTATAATGAAGTTACAGCCCAGACAAGAAAATTCTATTTTTAGTAACAGTGACCTTGACCTTGGACCTTCAGGCTTGGGTATTGTGCGGAAACACTGCCTTGTCATAGTGAACATTATTGCAAAGTTATTTTGAAATCCCTCCATTCATAACAAAGTAACAGCCCGGACAAGAGAATTCTATTTTTATTAACAGTGACCTTGACCTTTGACTGACAGGCATGGACATGGTACGTGAAACATCGCCCTGTCATGGTTAACATTTGTGCCAAGTTATTTTGAAATCCCTCCATTCATAACAAAGTAACAGCCCGGACAAGAAAATTCTATTTTTAGTAACAGTGACCTTGACCTTCCACCTAAAGGCTTGGGCATGTACGTGACATACCGCCTTGATATGGTGAACAATTATACCAAGTTATTCAAAAATCCAACAAGAAATAACAAAGTTACAGAGCGGACAAGATTTTGCAAGAAAATTCTATTTTTAGTAACAGTGACCTTGACCTTGGACCTACAGGCATGGGTATTGTCACGACAAACCGCCTTGTTATGGTGAACATTTGTGCCAAGTTATTTTGAAATCCCTCCATTCCAAACAAAGTTAAGGGCAAAAAGTATATTTTTCTTAACACAAAATGTAAGTGAAAAATGGGCATAATTTGAAAAAATATTGGAAGCAGGGTTATGGGTCTTGTTGGTTATGATGTAGATTTTGATGGTGAAAATATATTTCAAGTTTTAAGGCAGTATCTCAAGTAGTTTTAAAGTTATGGGCAAAATGCATATTTTGCTTAACACAAAATATAAGAGACAAGATATATTCCTATTAAAACTAATGTAAATGGAAGTATCAAAGGGCCATAACTTCTGAACGGAACATGATTGTAAGAGCAAAACCCCACCTTTATGCACAACAACATATCAGGCCAAGCATTGTGGTAAAGTTTCATCAAATTCCCAGCAGAGGTGTAGGAGGAGTTGCGTTCACGAGATATACTCCTATTAAAACTAATGTAAATGGAAGTATCAAAGGGCCATTACTTCTGAACGGAACATGTAAGAGCAAAACCCCACCTTCATGCACAACAACATATCAAGCTAAGCATTGTGGTCAAGTTTCATTAAATTCCCACCAGTAGTGTAGGAGGAGTTGCGTTCACAAGATATACTCCTATTAAAACTAATGAAAATGGAAGTATCAAAGGGCCATAACTTCTGAACGGAACATTTAAGAGCAAAACCCCACCTTTATGCACAACAACATATCAGGCCAAGCATTGTGGTCAAGTTTCATTAAATTCCCACCAGTAGTGTAGGAGGAGTTGCGTTCACGAGATATACTCCTATTAAAACTAATGTAAATGGAAGTATCAAAGGGCCATAACTTCCGAACGGAACATGTAAGAGCGAAACCCCACCTTCATGCACAACAACATATCAGGCCAAGCATTGTGGTCAAGTTTCATTAAATTCCCACCAGTAGTGTAGGAGGTGTTGCGTTCACGAGAATATCGGACGGACGTCCGGACGGACGGACAGGAGCAACTCTTAATGCCCGTCGCCATTTCATGGCGGGGGCATAAAAAGTTAGCTTTTGACATAATTAATTTTATTACAGAAGTTGGTATCAAGTGGAGGTCTTAAAGTAAAAAACATCATCCGATTAGCAAAAACAGTTTGGATAAACAAGTTAATTATGAAAGAGAGGTTTGTTTAGTAAAAAGTCAATAGGATCTAGAAATGTGTCCATAGGACATGGATGCCCCCGCTATGCATTGTTATCAGACACTAAAGTGCAATGATGAGAATAATTACATTTCAAAGACAGTGCTGTGTGAGTAATTATATGAATATGCATAAATTTGAAGATCAAGTAAATTATTTGTATTTGCTGCACTGTTGTCTGCTCATAACGGAAATGTCAGTGAAGAAGTTGGTGGTAATGCAATGAAAATATTTTAAACAAAGTTAACATATAAACATGTTTGTATTTTGCAAAGCTTTTATTTCTGCTTCAAAACAATTACATTTGTAAGCATTAAGTTATCATTTTCTATTTAAGGCAAGTGCTTAAAAAACTAGGGTTAAGGTAAGCTATTAAAAATGTAGAATCCCAAATTTTAAGACCATCCCTGGCTATCAAGACAACTTTTAAAAGAAAGTGGTATTTTTAGCATACCAATATTTTTGTTCACTATCATCACAATTATGTACTTTTTAAGGAACTACAGGCATGGGTATTGTACATGACACACCGCCTTGTCATGGTGAACATTTGTGCCAAGTTATTTTGAAATCCCATTATTCATAAAGAAGTTATAGCCCGGACAACAAAATTCAAGTTTGAATAACAGTGACCTTGACCTTGGATCCACAGGCATGGGTACTGTACGTGACACACTGCCTTGTCATGGTAAACATTTGTGCCAAGTTATCTTGAAATCCGTCCATTTATAAGTAAGTTATAGCCCGGACAAGACAATTCTATTTTTAGTAACAGTGACCTTGAATTTGGACCTACAGGCATGGGCATGGTACTCAACACACTGCCTTGACATGGTGAACATTTGTGCCAAGTTATTTTGAAATCACTCTTTTCCTAACGAAGTTACAGCCCAGACAAGAAAATTCTATTTTTAGTTACAGTGACCTTAACCTTGTACCTACAGGCATAGGTATTGTATGTGACACACCGTCTTGATATGGTGAACATTTTTATCAAGTTATTTTAAAATCCAATAAGAAATAACAAAGTTACAGTCCGGACAAGAAAATTCTATTTTTAGTTACAGTGACCTTGACCTTGGACCTACAGGCATGGGTATTGAACATGACACACTGTCTTGATTTGGTTAACATTTATACCAAGTTATTTTAAAATCCAACAAGAAATAACAATTAACAGAGCGGACACGATTTTCCCAACAAAATTCTATTTTTAGTAACAGTGACCTTGACCTTGGACCTACAGGCATGGGTATGGTATCCGACACACCGTCTTGATATGGTGAACATTTATACCAAGTTATTTTAAAATCCAATAAGAAATAACAAAGTTACAGAGCGGACACGATTTTCGAACATACACACACACACACACTGACACACTGACATACTGACACACGGACAGGGTGAACACCATAAAAAGTCAATCCCTTGTTATTTAACAGAATGTTCTACTATGAAAAGAACAACAAAATGATGTTGGAAGAATCATTATACAATATTTTTTAATGTGAACAAACTTTTTAGTTTATTAGGTAAATTCTTTGATAAACTCTATTTTCTTCCAGAACTTTATTATACACAATAAATTTCAAAATTTAACAATCTGTTTTCTGGCAATTTAATCAATAGCTTACTCTTATTCATGCATGAGTGAAAGTAAGAAGTTCTGAAATTACTGAAATCCTGAAAAATTGTCAATTTATATGGGGAATACAAAGACAATGACCATAATTTTAGGCACACAGAATCCTGAATTTCAATAAGCCTGTAGTAAAGACTTTCACCCATGTTAATATGAGGTTTTACTGTAGTACACAAAGCTGTTGTAGAATGTGTGAATATGAGGTTTTACTGTAATACACAAAGCTGTTGTAGAATGTTTGAATATGAGGTTTTACTGTAATACACAAAGCTGTTGTAGAATGTGTGAATATGAGGTTTTACTGTAATACACAAAGCTGTTATAGAATGCAGGAACATGGTTTTACTGTAATACACAAAGCTGTTGTAGAATGCATGAATATGGGGTTTTATTGTAGTACACAAAACAGAATATGGGGTTTTATTGTAGTACACAAAACAGTTGTAGACTGCATGCATATGGGGTTTTATTGTAGTACACAAAACTGTTGTAGACTGATTGAATATGGGATCTTATTGTAGTACACAAAACAGTTGTGGACTGCATGAATATGGGGTTTTATTGTAGTACACAAAACTGTTGTGGACTGCATGAATACGGGGTCTTATTGTAGTACACAAAACAGTTGTGGACTGTTTAAAAATGGGGTTTTATTATAGTACACAAAAGAGTTGTAGATGTTTACTGTAGTACACAAAACTTCCTTGATTTTCAAGCTGTAAAACAATGCTCTCTAGAGAAATCAAGAGACAAATGGATAATTCATATTGTCATTATTTATTTCTGAAAATAATATGTATCTCCGGAAATGAACATGGAACAGGAATCCCTCAAACTCATATATCAGAGCTGATGATGGCAATCTCTGATAGCTAGTTATAAAGATACCTAACTCTTGTTACATTCCATCCTAGACATTGATTTAACTTTAAGTAATAACTAAAACATAACATTTTTTAAACTTCCTGCAAAAAATGATAGAGCAATAAATTTCTTGTAACTAAGGACTGAATTTAATTATCGTTTGACAGTGAAATATATATTAAATTTACTTCAGTTAGACAAGAGCTTCAACAAGAATTGAGGTAAATTAATCCTCATATATTTAATTACATAATACATTTCAAAAGCCAATATGGTTTCATGAAATTATGTTCCTTTTCCAAATGGAAGAACAGTGTCCTAGGGGTGGAGCTTCGGACTCCAGATCGGGAGACTGCTTGATTCAAATCCCAACATGGATGAGATTTGTCTGCTATCCACATTTGGCGCAAGTACTGGTTAAATAATGCAAGACAGAAAGCAGTCATTAAGCATGATTATTATGCAGGAATAACTAATGTTTCACAATTGATGTAAAATAAATAAGTTTAAACTTAACTTAGAATGGCTTAGTTTAAAGAAATACTCATGTAAGGAAAAACATGCACAAATTGCTTTCATCATGTTCATGCCATACTAGATGACATACAAAAATATATATTATTATACTTAGTCTAGTAATCAAACAAGAATGTTATAAAGTAATAATTTTCAAGAGACGAAATTAATAATGCAACATTCCTTAAAGATCAGGCCTTGACGAATCTGTTTGGCCACCAGAGTGGGATGCAAGATTTCCAGAACAAGGGTTCATTTCTGTCAGTCTTAAAGGGTAGTTAGATGATAATTTCCAACTTTCAGGCCACTTTCCAAATAAAAATTTAAATACTGATGCCCAAAAAGCGGGATTAAGCACCCCCATTGAAACCTCTCTGGATCAGCCATGCTCAAACAAGTTAGTGAGAGATTTACATGTTCTGGTGAAA
Source organism: Corbicula japonica (assembly GCA_038501625.1). NCBI lineage: Eukaryota > Metazoa > Mollusca > Bivalvia > Venerida > Cyrenidae > Corbicula > Corbicula japonica. Next base: position 9,140,178 of record JAZAYU010000017.1, on the reverse strand, counting down.
AAAAATCACACATGTACCCGGGCGAGTAACATATATAAATCCTCTTTTTATTCCAAAATAAAATGATTGCAAAAAACATTTAGATTAATACCTTAGATGTAAACAAAATAAAGTGGAATATTATTTAGATGGTTCGGCAGAAATCAGAAAGAAAGCAAGAACTGAAAAAACCAAAATATTTGTAAAAATTATTATTAAAAGTTATAATTTAAAAAAGAACCATCTTGTGCCAGGTGACAGGCTAATTCTTGGTTCACATGAAAACAATCCAGCAGTGCCCAGAAACAGTGACAAAATTCCCTGTCCCTGAGGATTTGCCCTTCCACATGACACTGTGAAAAATACTTAAAAGTTAATTAAACAAGTAAGTCATAGTACGAAAATAAAATGCTGTAGACAGAAAGGCCCAAGATCATAATGGCTGTTTCAGCCAATCAGATGCTTGAGATTTAAGACTGTTCTCTAGTTTAAGATTTATGATCTTGGGCCCTGAGGATGCTAAATAAAATCCCCTCAAACCTGAGAAGTTCATGTACAAAAACTCTAACATGAAATTTCATGCCAAACCATACTGACAATAGCAGTATCTGTAACACAGCATTGTTCAAAATGCATTATAGAACTTATGTTTGAGTGACAAGAAGTTAACACCTGGCATGCATATCATGCACTTGTCTCTCTGATTGTCAAGAAAATTGAGATATATATGAGATTTTTAATCACTGTACCTGCTAAAATATTTGTAAACCATTATTATTAAATAAAATATTTTAAGTAAATAAATTCAGTCGATTGTAACACATCAAAAGATGAATAGAATGGCTTTTTGATAAGGAGTCCATTTAGTCCATGGTATATTGCTTTTATCATATTGGCAACAAGTGTTGGTCCAGATCAGCCAGCCATCTTTGCCATCTGATTGGATCTAGGCTATTTACTTCTTGGACAGAAAAAATCTGTGTAATCAATCCAAAATCAAACACTGTATCACCTTAGTGCAATAATGGTATTCTACTCCTTACTTCAATAGTACTTATACCATTTTTGCAATAAGGTGCTGACTGTAGATCCTGATCAGACTGCAAGAAGGTGCTGACTGTAGATCCTGATCAGACTGCAAGAAGGTGCCGACTGATCTCAATCTACAATGGTCACCTATGTGATAAAAGCCATATTTCATGGATTAAAATTGGACTCACCTATCTTTCAATCTGAGCCATTCTATTCATCTTTCAATGTGTAACAATTGAACTAAATTTACTTTGAGAACCTTTTAGATCCTGATCAGACTGCACAGATGCACAAGCTGATCTAGGTCTAAATAATAGGTAAAAATGTGACAAATGCTAATTAAGCAGGTACAGAGTACATTGGCTGCATTATCCAATACTTGTATTAAATGTGATGGCATATAATTATATTAGTAAGATAGTTTTCATTATAGTTTGACCACTGAATTCGTTCTCATTTTGGGAGAATCTCAAATAAATCACTATAGATTTCTAAGTCTGATGCAAGATTTCAAGGAAGGTGTTATTTTAGGGCAGTCTTAAGGTAGATGCAAAAGGATTTCCAATGTTCTTCTCAAAATCACCATTAGCACTAAATATTGCCAGCCAAACAAGGGGTTCCAGCTACGCAAATGAACCTCTGGAGATCTGCCCACGGCATTTTCTGCTACTTCAGCACAACAATCAGTCAACTCCTCATTTGCAAGACTGCATCCAGCGGGTTTACTTGGGATGCTCATAACCTCTTTTTGGGCAGCAATATGAAATTTTGACCATAGAGTTGGATATTATCAAACTCCATTTCTGGAAATCTTGCATCAAATCCTGCATTTGAATAGACTTTTCTAAGCTTTTTATTTCACCTATTTTGCAAGTTTCCTGGACACATTTTCTGAACTTAACATTTCACTCTCAATTTTCTGGCCAATCAGAGACAAGCACTAACCATGTGACCTGTCATGTGACATGTAGACTGGTACCCTTACTTTCATCAGGTACAGTTGAACCTCTTCTATCTGCTGGTACCCCAACATCATCGATGTGAGCTACTGAACAATGGCCGACTTTTCGAACCAGGTTTAAACCTTGGATTTATAAAAGTTTACCAATTTAAAACAGAAAACAACTTTTGAGTATAATAATATACATATACATCAGAAAAAGTTATACAACTTTTGTTTACATAAAAATTATATATTTTAATACTGGATGCCAAGTGAAATTGTCAGAATAGCTTTGAACAAGCTAAAATTTTAGTACTTAATGACTTTTTTAAATTTTGCATTGATGTATCTTTAAGTATTTTATTTGGTAAACAAATACACCACAATTACATTGTATTTATATTTTACTTTAAAAGTTGATAATTAGTAACACAAACAAAATAATTTCAATAATCTATTCTACAAAACAGTATTTGAATCTGTGGTAAGCTGTTAATTACTAATATTAAAAAAAAAATAAAACACAATAGAACCGAGTGTTAGTCTGAACATCAGCTGCTTTAAAGCTTTAAACACAAATAAAAAGATTTACAGAATAATTCCCGAGCTTTACTCCTGGAATCATGACTAATCACAGAAAACAAAATTCAATCGCATTATAAATCCTAATATGTTTCTCTTGTCATGTAACTGTGGCTTGAGTCAGAAGGGATTTTCCTAATTTAGCTCAGAAAACCATCTGTTTCATTACAGAAATATTCATTTCCAGTAACAAACCAAAATAAACAAATACCACTTCTGAAGTTTGTTTGTTTGTTATGCAATCTCTTTATATCCAAAGCAATATCATCAATATTTTATAATGTTTATCCAGGTGTCTAAGGTTACTGTTATAATCTTGATTTAACATGTTTTAGGCATATTAATTTTAAAGGCCCAATGACGTTTTTCCCCTTCACTGAATTTTTTTCCAGCAAAATTTTGAACCCTTGTATCCATGGGATATTGCTGTTATCCACTGCAAACTGCATAGATCCAGATCAGGATCTACACTGTTCACTTTTTGATTCATTAGGAACGAATGTTGTTTATGACCAAGAAGCGGACAGTGACGATTTTGATCTGATGGCACAGATGTGCCACTGCTGATACAGATCTACACTGTTCACACGCGATAAAGCACATTTGGTGTAAATTTGATTATCGTATGGTATTCCCAGTGTAATGTCATGGTCATTTTCTCAAATCTCAATTACTTCATGAATATCAGCTTATAAATGTATCCCATGTGTGTGCAGTGTAGCCCGCACTTCAGATCTGGATCAATCAACACTAAGCTGCCTATAGATTAATTAGGACATTTTTGTTATGTTACCATTTTCACCTATAAAGATGGTTGTGCCTTAGTTTATATAATTCTTTGTTTATTCTTAAGAAAGAACACATAAGTCCAAACATTTGAATCTAAAAATACAAATTTATTTAGAGCTATTAACTTACTTCCTTTCGGAAAAAATTATGGAATACTATATAACTCTTATCATAAAGTGGCAATACTTCAATTTAACCTGCTCTTGTATGAAATATTACATGTATTTGGAACTATAGGCACAAATTGCAACATTAGTTTGGGCTAATAAAATTTTAATTTACTAAAATAAATTTGGTCCGCGCGACTAAAAGCGAAAGTAGGATTTCCGAAATGTCACAGAAATCAAGATCGCGCATGTAGTGGTCTCTTTGTCTGTGCTAAATATAGCTCCATTATATTTAGCTTCTTAAAAGTTTGTTAACTATAATTTAACAATATCATTGAAAATCCCGTCTATAAGAAAGAATTCGATCAGACCTTTTGTGTTCTGTTAGAACGTTTATATATTGTAGTCTATATGGACAAATATGATTTTTCAATAGTATATTCTTACTTAAGTTTAGGGCTGGGGCTTTAAGCAATAAGACTTGATTCATGACAAAGTAGGGCAAAAGCATGATACATGTGTATTATGTTGATCATTACTATTAATTTGCACAGGAATATCGGGACAATTGTATTGTAATTTTGCACAGAAAAATTTAAATTGGAAAAAAAAATTACCCTTTTTACATTTCAATCAAATCGGAACTGGAATAATAAGTCATATAAATAGTATTATGGAAACATTATATTTCGCTGTAGTTCTACTTTTTACGTATTTTGCACCAGGGAACGTGCAGGAAATCTAACCCCAGCAAAATCTAACCATTTAATATGACAAAAATACAAGTACCTGAATTTACGTAAAATTAACCCTTTCCTCCATAGACACACCTTAATTGCTACGGCGGACAGTGTAGATCCAGATTAGCCGGCACATTCGTTCCATCTGATCAGGATCTGCACCGTTCACTTTTTTATTTGTTAGGTTATTTCTCACCAAAATGCGACCAGTGCAGATCCCGATTAGATGGCATGGATGTGTTGGCTGATCTGGATCTACACTGGTCTCAGTTGCGTAAAAATGCATATAATTATATGGAAGAAAGGGTTTAATGATACCACAATTAAAATGTCTAGTGTCCAAGGTAAAAATCCAGATCTAGAAAAAAATATGTTTCAAAATATCCGACGCTAAATTAATCTAAGGGGTTCCACTAGCTGTTGAATCTTAAGGGTCAGTTTGGTATATTTTTAGGTGATTCTGCAAGTTAATAGTCAAAATGCCCCTTAAACCTTTCCTCCATATATACGCATTTTTACCATGCACAACCGTGCCAGCTGATCTGGAACTACACTGGTCGCTTTTTGGTCAGAAATAACCTTGTAAATCAAATAAAGAACAGTGCAGATCCTGATCAGACGGCACATCTGGATTACACTTTTCGCACATGCAATAAAGTTACTATGGAGGAAAGGGATAAAAAATGACCATTAAAACAAAATCACAGTGGTAAGAATACAGCTTTTTGGAAACACCAAGAGTCATAGGGTTTTAAAATTCCAGGTCAAATGGAACCCCTGGATCCTAAAATACTGATTTTCAGGCCTTTTTACTGATCCTCATCACAACCTAATTAACAACTGTAACTGATTGCAGGAGATATTTTTAGAAAGAAAAAAAATCAAATGAATTCATACTATCTGAAGCTTAAACAAATGCATTCCATTAAAACAAAAAATAAATAAATATAAACAATAAACAAGACAAGATAAAAATGAAGATGCAGCAGTAAGATGAAACCAGGATTTCTTCTTAAATTTTAATTGAAAAAGGGGCATAACAAGGACAGAGTACAGTCAAGAGTTATACAACTTGTCCTGATAAGTGTTTTTGTGATGTTTTGTGATGTTAGACATCTATGTTAAGTTTAAAGCTCTACCTTGAATGGTTACCAGGAAAAAAGGAACTTAAACAAAAAACCAACAACTTATGGAAATGTTGATGCCTTAGAACGCAGCCCACAACATACCCCAATCAAATAACTAGTGTTTTCCAATGAAAACCTGGTTAAAAACAATTGAATAGCAGTCACAAAATAACTCAGAACTTATTGATATAACACACTCAAATAATAAAAACTTAAGAGCAAAAATTGTTAACAATTATAAAAAGAGGACCACAAGATCATGAGTTGCTCACCTGTTTGCTCACCCTTTCCTCCATATATACATATTTTTATGCATGTGTGACCACTGTAGATCCAGATCAGCCGGCACACCCATGCTGTCTGATCAGGATCTGCAATGGTCCCATTTTGGTCAGAAATAACTTAAAGAATCATAAAGCGAACAGTGCAGATCCTGATCAGATGGCACGGATTGTCCTGTTCGCCCACACAATAAAGGTATGTCCATGGAGGAAAGGGTTAAAGATAGCAATATACTTAACCCTTTCCCCAATATAAACATGCTTTTACACATATGCGAATAGTGTAGATAAAGATCAGCTGGCACCAGTTCCATCGGATCTGGATCTACACTAGTCTCTTTTTAGTAAGAAATATTCTGATGTCGTTTGAAAGCAAACCAGATGTGCCCGCTGATCTGGATCTACAATGTTTGCCCACACAACAAACATGTATCTATGGAGTTAAGGGGTACATAGTTTGTTGAATGTCAAAAGGGAAAGGGTTTTGGACAAAACATGATAACAACTCCTTGCATGTAAATTAGCTTAAAACAAATTGGCCAAAAAATACCATTTATTTAGTAGATAGAACTCTGTATCATAATTATTATTGCTGGATGTATGCAAACACTTTAATCCATGGATACAACATAAATCTGATGTGAGAGCAGTGAATAATCAGGTCAGCCTGAACGCCTGTGCCCAAGATCATAAGACTAAGATTGGAGACCAGTCTCAAATCTCAAGTGTGGAAATGGCAATCTCATCTATCTGGCGCAGATGCTTGAGATTTGAGACTGGTCTCCAATCCAAATTTTATGATCTTTGGCCCTGTTAACTTTCTGATTCATGAGGTTAGAAGTGCACAATGTGCAGGCACAGATCTGGATCTACACTGTTCGCCCATGGCTGACGTTAGCAGTATGTCATGAGGTAAAGAGTTAACTGTAATAGTACAATAACCATTGTTTCCTGTGGATTTTCTTAACCCCAATATAAACATAAACGGAACTTTAACATATGTCAAACATAACAAAATCTTTGAATGGATTTAAAGTGTATTTTATAATTATGCAAAAAGGAGTTTAATCTTTGAGGGATTTTGTACTACACTCACCTAAGCTTTTAGCAAAATAAAAACAATGTAAATATCTTTTCTTCATAGATATGCCTTCATCAAATGGGTGAACAGTGTAGATCCAGATCAACCAGAACATCTGTCCCATCTGATCTGAATCTAAACTGTTTGCTGCTTAAAAAGTTAAATAACCACACAACTCTAAATGTGAATAGTGCAGATCCTGATAAGACAGCATATATGTGTATGCCTCAATCTTGGTCTACACTGTTATTCCATGAGATAAAAGTTAAAAGTATGAGGTAAATGGATAAGATGCATATCACAGTATCCTCAGTACCGTCATTGTTTGAATATAAGCTGCACTTTTTTCCCGGAATTCGGCGGTAAAAAGTTGAGGGTGTGGCTAATACACAGGTTTGGCTGCTTATACACTTCATTAAGCCATTTTCATCTGTTCCATCAGGTTTGGGAGCAGTGCGGCTTATACATGAGTGCGGCTTATATTCGAACAACGACGGTAAATTTATTGAAAACATTTATATTTACTAGCACAAAAATTCATGCGAAAACAACATTTTTGTGCATTCATTAATCTGGTTCACAGCAAATTTTTGTTTTCATTTAAGGAAAATTAATTGAGAATATATATTTTGATATAGAGTTCCATAAACTATCAATCTATGACAAGTCATGTGTTTTACCTGATACTGACACCTGCGATGGACGTTTTATATAGGACACTAATATTTCCCAAAGGTCAACTGAAGAAATACAAGACAAACATTCTTATTTTACACTTTCTTGTACCCAAGAGTGTAAGGGAATAAGAAACAAAGTATTTCTGCACCACTTCAGCCAGATTCCTCGCAAACACTTCCAAGCTTTAACTTTAAGCTAAGGGCACTTTCCATTGGTCACAGATGTATTTAGGTGTGTATGCCTCCTTTTTTTTAGACAAAACAAGACTTTCTTTATTTAAAACACTCTTTATTTTCAGGTTTCAGCCTTATGGCCTTTATCAAAATTAAACAAAATCGCATAAGTCTACATCTTTTACACATATATCATAACCGGAAATAATAAAACATAAACGACATTGTTTATGTTTTATCTATTTGATAAAGGCCATAAGGTTAATATCCCTTAGGATATTTGAAAGATGAAAACAAGACTTATTTACAATTTCCACTTTATCAGGGATAATGGAAATTTCAATTTCAACTATATCAGGGAAAATGTAAATTTTAATTCCACTGTTTTGGGGATAATGGGACTTTCAATTGCCATTGTATCGGGGATAATGGAGAGTTCAATTGCCACTATAAAAGGGATAATGGAATTTTAAATTGCCATCATATGAGAGATAGTGGAATTTTCAATTGCCATCATAGCAGGGATAGTGGAATTTTTTATTTCTATTGTATTAGGGATAGTGGAATTTTCAACTGCATTTGTATCACGGAAATTAAAGTTTAACTGCTATTATCATATGTTTTTAAATAAAATTTTCACAGAATAAATTTGATAATATTATGGGTGGAATTTTAAATTCCCATTGTTTACAAATTGGTCACAAATAAAATGGGCAAACAGAGCACACTGAGTGATCTAGGAAAACATTCTTAGCACTTTCAGGTGTTTGTTGTTTGAAATGTATCTCAGGAAGACTTGAAACCCAGAGGGCATTTCAGAAATCGACAAGATGATGAAAGCACAATTTCTTAGTGCTATCTGAAATGTTACACTGAGTATTACTGTATGTCAAATTAAAAATAAAACAACTTAACTCTTCAAAAGAAATGTAAGTTGCTGTAATGTTAGAAGTGATTTCTAAAATTAGCTGGAATGCAGACCACCTAGTCTAGTGCTGGGAAAAATCAGTCTTCAAAATTATTATGGAGAGGAAAATAGTTCAAAACTGTAAAAGGGGACAGCATAATAGTGGTTTAAATTAAAGGAGGGTCTATATGAGGGGTTTACTGTGCCTTATACACAGTATGTACAGATGTACACTGGTTCCTTCTTGGTCAGAAATAACCTAATGAATCAACAGACAACAGTGCAGATCCTGATCAGATAGCACAGATCTGCGGGATAAAAGCTGTTTCCCATGGTGTTAAGGGTTTAGCAAACAGCATAGACTCTTCACTGGTCACAAATGTTCAAATGATTAAATGACAAAACCCTTTATTCTATAGATACAACTTTACTGCATGGGCCAACAGTGTAGATCTGGATCAGCTGGCAAACCTCTGCTGTCTGATCTGGATCAGCAAATTTTGCATTTAGATTCACAAGGTAATTTCTGAACAAGAAGGGAACAATGTTTATTATGATCAGAGGGCAAGAAAGTGCTGGCTGATCTACACTGTTGGTCCATGCAACAAAGGTGTATATATAAAGTGAGGGATTAACTGAGGTAACAACTGTTTTAAATGAACAATGAACAATAATATGTTTTTTTGCAAGATAAAACTATTAAGTAATCTTATTTCTAAATGCACTGATGCACTGAATTTGGGTGGTATCAAGACAACTTACATCTTTGATGATAAAGAAAATTCATAGCATTCTATATTGTGCAGCCTGTATCATGTTTTATCAACACTTCTTTTATATCTGTAGCAATGCCTGACATATTCAAATAAACAATCCGATACAGCTAACAGGTTCACGCTGTCAACATTCCTGCTTAATGTGTCTGCTCATTGTAAATTGTTGCTGCAATTTGGCTGCATTTTCTGCCATAATAACTATTATATAATTATTTGTCTAATCTAAAAACTCACAATAAACTTTAGCTGATTATTTACTGTTAAGTGTAAAATCATAACTGACAGACTCAGCTGCATTTAGATGTCTACAATCATATCTCAAACATTTATTTACAATAATAACACAAAAACAAAATTTTGTTATCAGGCCAAAAAGATGTCTACTATTTATTTAAAATTAAACTCCCAAAATAATATTTAATTGTTACTGTAATCCCTCCATCTAATGCCCAGGGTGAAATTAGAAAATTGGAGATATTGGCAGCATGGGAGCTGAAAGAGATGAATACCAAAAAGAAAGTTGAAGAAGTACTGAAATTAGAGTGAATTCTTCCAGAAATCAATTCTTTGCAAAGCAACATTTCCTCAACATGTTCAAAAAGAAAACCAACATGAAAATGATAAATCTTGCTGCAACAAATGCTCCTAAGCTGTTAGAACTTTAATCTTTCTTAATGTCACACAAACATGTGACTTTCAAAATTCTAGACATTAGAAAGTCTTAAATTATGAATAAATCCTCCAGATAATCCCTAAGTGCATTATGCTTTAAGACTGCACTGATCATTAAAATATCTTTAAAATAAAAAACAAATATCAAAAGGAATGAACTCTTCATATTCCTCTCCTCACAACAGATCATCAGCTTTGTGCAAAATGATCTAACACCTTCTTATTTAATGGTGCTTAGTTTGTTTGTTTGTTTGTTTCGGGTTTAACGCCTGGTTTCAACAGCTAGGTTATATCCCGGCGGTCAGTCCACCTAACCGATGTTCCTGGGTCTCCAACCAGTACTAACCAATTTCTCCGCAAGCGACTGACTGCTTCCTCACTTGAATCAGAGGTGAGGGACAAATGACTCTCAGACGCAATGTCCGAGTTCAATTGTTACGGAGAAATTTTTTCCCGCCTCGGCTGGGGATCGAACTCACGACCCCTGGATTGACAGTCCGATGCTCTACCAACTGAGCTAGCCGGGCGGGTTAATGATGCTTAGCATGTTATTTGACAACGGTAAAGAGATGGTAATTTACTGAACAATGTGCATACGTCATTAAAGTACGCAGGGACAAATTTCATGAAGAAGGTGTAAATTTCAATATTACACTGTAGAATAGTCACATTTTTGCGAGTCTGAATTAGGTCATTTTCATGAAAATTAAACCTTAAGAAATGATTTTTTCTAAAGTATTTATAAAATTTCCAGTTTTAATGGTAAAATATTAAATTTGGATAATCAAACTTTCAGTCTTGCAGTTTTCCAAACATGACTTACAATGTGGTTAGCATTATTTTGTTCTAAGGTTTTGCACAAAAATATTGTTACTATTTTTTTTATATTTAATGAATTAAATTGAACTAATTATAATTAAATTTTCTTTAAATATATTTTAGCTGGACATGTTAAAATAAAATGCACTTTTCACAGTATGTTAATTACTATACATCATGTTTAAAAGTAAATATTTATTCAAATTTGCTGATTAACACTTGTTCCCAAATACCAAGGTTCAATATCTTTATAAAAACAAAATAGCAGAAGTATTAAGTAACGTATTATTAATTAGCAGAAGTATTAAATAACATATTATTAGAATCTCATAGAAAATATATAATAAATCCCTGGTTGAAGTCTTTGTTATGATAATTGCATAAAAGCTTCATTTAACATGTACATGACATTTTATTAAAGAAAGATCTTGTTTTTTTATAAGGTATGCCCCCAAGAGACCAAAAATATACAATATAACTGTTATGTTATCGGAAGTGATTAACAGTGACAAGATGTCGGCCAAACTCCAGGTTTTGTTAAGTTTTGTGAAAAAAATAGGAATAAGAATTCACAAAATGTTGATTAGAATAAAGAATTCACATACTGTTGATACAGTGCTTTCCAAAATACCAAACTGTTTGAAAAACATCAAACTTTGGGAAAAGGCAGAATATTTGAAGACTTTCTTTAAAGATAACATGTAATATCCCTTCACAGCATTAATATGGTTAATCATATGTGCAATCTGATCTGGATTTACACTGTTTGCCTCTTGGTAAGAAATAACCTAACAAAATCTAAACTCAAATAGTTGAGATCTGATCAGACAGCAAAGCCCACATGATAAAAGCTGTATCCATGGAGCAAAGGGTAAACTATGAAATCTACCATAGAAATATTTAAGTTCTATAAATATTTTTCACCGGATGTGATGACAATAATGATTTATTCTGTCACTACTCGAATTAACTTCAGGGGACAGAAATGTAAGCAAATGAATGACATTTGATTCCAACAAATACTGTTTTCACCAGGCTTAAGGTGATACAGTTTAAAAAACTAAATTTCAAAAATACTGCATATAAAATATATGTTCATCATGCCTGCAGCTTTCCCCAACTTTACCCAAATTTTCTTTTTCTCTATGATCAGTGCCTATTACAACAGATTCGAAGGGGAAGTAAGCCTGTCTGGAACTTTTGGAAAGTACTGCATCTACATTTTATTTATTTTTTCCCACCTTCACATGTGTTTGATAACCTCATCAGGCTGTTCTGCTAAATTATAAATAATACAAATTCTTCCAAATTCTGTAGTATTTTTTTCTTGAATTAATTCAATGTATCAATGAAAGTATTACCTGGTATTGTCAGTGTTTAAGTAGGTAAATTTTTCTTTTTTCAAGAATGACTTCTATTGAAAATGACTAAAATAGTTATTAACACTTAAGGTGGAACGCGCCTCAAAATTTTTTTTTCGAGTTTCTTCATGAAATTTTGCAAACATATAATTGAGCATATTTCTGATTTGAATATGTGCTTACTTTTTCAATATTCCTAGCCGTTTCGAAACTACAAGCCTCCAAAGTATACCACTAACGGCACTTTTGAGACGTCGGTCAAATTTCCCGCGAACGAGCAATAAAACATGATATTTCAGTCAATTTTACATTGATTGCTGCAAAATTACACCGTCTGGTGTGTCTTAAGAATGCCTTCAAGTACATATAATTTTCTTCTTCGTGGATGCTGTTCTCATATATTAATATATTTTTACAGTTTCAGTGAAATAATTGGGTTTTTTGTTTCGATATATCAAAGCTTCATAATCAAACTCACAGCTGCAAATATTGTATTATAGAGAAATTTAAAATGTTCATTTAAATAATGGTAAGAAGTACTTTTTTAAAATTAAGGTAAAATTACGGTAACATACCAATCACATCATACTGAGAGTGTTAAGTGACTGTTGTTTGGCTGTTACAATTAAAATCATTTACATTAATTCAACAGACATGAAAAAGACTGTCCCATTCAGACTTAAAACATCAGGAATTTCTTATATTTTAGTATCATTTTTCTTTCTACAGTTTTATTTCTACAAAATAATATAAACTAAAAGTATTAATATGGTATTGGAAATAATAAATTACTTATAAATTATTATAAACTAAAAACTGTAATAAAATATAAATGGGTTACGAAAGGCAACTAACATGATATCTCTAAATTACGTTACTAACTGGATAAATGCAGAACTTGTGGGGGGATTGTAAACTTACTATATTGTCAATTAAGTGTCTGCATTTCAGTTTTATTGTAACCTTGCAAAACATAACATATTTTTATTTCAATTGCAGTAATATTTAAACATCAAAATTGTGTTACTTGATCACATCCAAATTATGTTACATAATACAAGACAATGCCTCATGAAGTCTTGCTGTTTGCATGGATTTATTCAGAACATATCTAAATACTTTGCATTTTCTAGGTCAGTTTACTCAAATAATAGTAGGATTTTTTTTAATTTTACAGCAAAGAAAATTAAATGCCATGATATAGGGCAAAAAAAACCCAGAAAAATATTAAAATTCGGGTTACAATACATAAGAATTAATGGAATGGTAAAAACCAATGAATTTCTTGCTGAAATAGAAACTGATTTGGTGAAGAATATAAAACAAATCCTGTTTTTAACTAGCCTGGCTCTCTTATTTGAGGTGTGTCATCTTACAGTTGACTTCAATCCTTGAAATGACATCATAAAGTTGAGCAGATGATATTAATTATTGTAAAAATGCATGGTTTCTAAATATGCTACCTAATTAAATACCCAGTTTTTGTTACATTCTGATGTTAAGATAGGAACCAGACTAGTTAACATCAGTAAAAATACTCTACAAAGCTGCAAAAGAAAAGAATACAGAAAAATATTTATCACAAAATCAAACAAAATATTCAGGTTTTAAACAATTTAGAGAAAAAATAAGATATTTTTATTTTAATAAAAGAAAACACCTTTGATTAACATATAGATATAACAGTGAATATCTGACTTTCTGTACAAAACAAGTTTTTTTTTATATTTCATTATAACCCATATCACCACATGTTAAGAACTGCTTCCTCATACATATAATATGAACTATGAAATTGTGAAATTCAATTTGCTTTGTATATTTTTTGTATCCTTAGAAACTGTTTTTGTGCTTTAAATAATTTTGAGTTGAAGTTTTATTTTTTGTTGTTGTTTTTTTGTTCCATAAATTAATCAAAGAACAAATGGAAAATATTAGCTTTTGTAATTTATCTGAAAGATATGTCTTGCTTTCAAGCATTTATAAAAGCAATTTTCATTTTGATTGAAGTTTCACATTTTCTAACATTTGATGTCTATATTACAAAAAAAATCTGTTATCTAAAACAGGAGAATGACATTCCAATTAATTCTGAAAATAATAGTATCTATTATTTCCATTTAGAATTGATAATTTGGATTAATCCAATCTTGTGTTGCTTAAGCAGGAAGACACAAATCTTATCAAATCTGCAAATAGAAGTACTAAGCCTTCCGCAAACTCTACTCAAATAAGCTAAAGGATCGAGTTCGGATCAAGTAAGATGGTAAGCATGGTAAGACCATAAATAAAGTCCCTGTGTACTTACCATCACTGACAACATAGCCTGACTTCTGACAAAGGATTTCTTTATATCCCTCACGGAAAGACGGGCTTCGCCAAGCGTAGATGATAGGGTTACAACCGGAATTCATGTACATAAAACAATATGCCTGAAATAGTCATAGCAGAAGTATTTAATGGACAATTGTGGTTTATTGATCATAATGCTTATCCCATTCTTCCATATATATATCTTTTCTGTGCCACTGATCAGGATCTACACTGTTCATTTCTTGGCCTTAGAAATAAATCTAATGAACAAATGACTGTTGATGACGGGTGAAGCTCCCTGAGTAGGTAAAACAGTTAGTTGTATAACTAAAAAGGTGAATTTTGTTGAATTTTCATTTGGCCATCCTAAAGATCATTTCCATCAAAAAATTTTAATAATTAATGTGAATGCAAATAACAAAGTTATGACTAGACATGATTCTGCTTCAAGGTAACACTGTGACCTTGACCTTCAATGTAACAACTGTAATGTTGTGTGTGACACATCTTCTCGATATGGTGTTCATTTATGTGAAGTAATTTAAAATCAAACTTTAAATAACAAAATTATGGACTGACACGATTTTTGCTTAAAGGTCATGATGTGACCTTGACCTTTAAGGTAGTGACCCAAATGTTGCATACGACATGTCTTCTTGATATGGCAATAATTTCTTTGAAAAAATTTAAAAGTCCAAAAATTAAAGACAAAGTTATGGACTTGATGTAATTTTGCATCAAGGTCAAGCTGTGACATTGACCTTCAAGGTAGTGACAAATTAATAATTTCAGAATATGGTAGTCCCCCAATTTATTTTAAAAGCCTCATGTATTGTGCACCATTACACTTGACTTCTATTGAAAGTTT
Source organism: Corbicula japonica (assembly GCA_038501625.1). Taxonomy (NCBI): domain Eukaryota; kingdom Metazoa; phylum Mollusca; class Bivalvia; order Venerida; family Cyrenidae; genus Corbicula; species Corbicula japonica. The sequence continues at coordinate 9,124,950 of JAZAYU010000017.1, read as the reverse complement.
CATCAGAAAGACCATTATGAAATTCTTGTTGGAGAAGAGTGGATCAAACTTGCAATGCCAGCATTCAGTAAAAAATATTTATACACACCACTGTCTGAGCATTATATCATTTTGAATTCTCCAAAAAATTATTAAAAACAGTTCAAATGTCATTGAAAACTGTGCTTATCTCAACATAGGCATCTTGTCACTACACATGAGCATTATGTCTCAAGGTATCCCATCAGACTAATATAGGAATGCATGATACCTGAAGACATATTTAGCACTTGTTTGATAAATCTGCATCACTTGTCAATAAACAATGATAATTTATCAGCCACCAATATGAGTAAACCATGCAAATCTTCAGACTAAACATTAAGATATTGAGGACATGATTTTTTTACCAGTGTATGATAGAAATTTATTTCACACAGTGAGGTCTGGAATTTGTATTTTCATGAGTGGCGAAGTGACAAGTGAAAATACATAATTTTGGTGTTCACGAGTGTAAACATATTTCTATCCTTCACTGGTAAAAACAAGTTTTCTTTTCGTTTTATGGTTTTAGTGAACAATGTGTGTATAATTGACAGAAAATTGCATGAAACAGCACCGAAAACCTTTGTTTATTGCAAGACGTCAAGACATCATGTACCCAAACTTGAGCCCATTTTCTAAACAATCTCATTCAGAATGTTATGTGTGCTTGGGTACCAACGTGAAAAAAACAGCGAAAATAAAATAGATGAAAAGGGAACTTTGAAAGCCACGAACACGACAAATATGAAAATATTGCAGGCTCGGTTTGATTGAGCCTGTTCATAGAAAGTAATGGAATTGCATATTACTGCTCACGCCACCTCATCGCAACTCAATATTTACGACAATAAAAAGTACAATTTTGATCCATCCCAAACGATGGTATGCATATGGCGATGAACATGGAACCTTCAATGTGGTATTTTCAGATTATACCATTCGATGTTTCATTGTTTTGGAAAACAGTGAAATACCACTTTTAAGTTCACTGGCAAAAAATCTATAATTCACTGGAAAGCATAAAATAAAACATAATGACAAATACAAATACTTACAGCTGGATTCGCCCAAGCTAAGATTTTGGATTTATCCTTGATCGATGAGACGTATGAAGAATACACAAAGTATGGTAACCAGCACAACATAAAGCAGGCAAGCACTATAAACAACGTCTTTGTTACATTAATCTGCTGCGCTAAGATTTGATCAGTGTGTAATGTTGTATTTTTACGCAGTCGTTTCGCATGACTTCTAAATTCACAATACATACGCGCATAAGCAAATGTCATAATCGCAAGGGGGATAACTATATTGGTTCCTGAAATTATTATATGGTGTAAGTATTCAAGCTGGTTCCTTGGGTATTCTGGACCACACTGCATGGCTCCTGGCTTGAAGATAACCTTACTTAAAACAAACATTGTTAAAATGGCACAAATGATCGCCCACAGCCATGCTGCTGCACTCATCACTAAAATCTTCCATTTATTTAAAATTCGACTGAATGGGCGTGTTATTGAGACATATTTATGTATGCTTATATACATTAATGTATGAATTGATGTTATGAAACAAACTGCATTTAAAAATCCATTTATATTACACATCACTTCTCCAAATATCCATCTATCACTTATTAATGTTGTCAAAGAAAACGGTGCTAGCAGTATTCCAACAAGAAAATCGGCAATAGCTAGATTTACCAAAAACATGTTGGTACGAGTTTGCATCCCTTTGTGACGGAATACAACGACAATCACCATTAAATTTCCGAATACAGCACACAGCATGGAAATGATGAGCCAAGTACTAAATACAACAGTTTCTATCATAGTCCATGGCCTTACTCCGGAAATTTCGGTAGTATTATACACATCTGTTGCAGTGATGTTAGTATCGTTCAGGGAAACTGTTGTTCCCAGCATAGCAACTGTATTGTTTAGAGTGGAACCAGTCATACTGACAATTCTGTTCTGTTTGACCGTTGACTTGGCAGCTCAGTTCTGTTCTGTCAGTTTTCTCCACTGCACCATATACTGACAGTTTTTTATGTTAGAATCTTCTGGAACTTCTGACAGTTCTGTTCTGTTAGTGTTCCCCACTACTTATAATAGATTTCTGTTGTTCCAATGCTCTTCTGGAGCTATCAACCTCTGTTATGTTGTTTTTTCAACCGACACTGACAGTTTTGTTTTGTCAGACTGTTTTTTCTGCAGCAACTGAATGTTCTGTTCTGTTAGAAAATGTTTGCATGGCTAATGACAGTTGTTTATGATGATTTCATAGACACTGTTAGTTCTACTGAATGTTCATGTAATGCCGACAGTTCTGCTCACTGTTAGTTTGTTGACTTCAAATCCACTGACATTTCTGTTCTGTTACAATTGTTTTTTCCACCACATCTGTTCTGATAAATTTTTCTTCTGCAGCACACTATGCATGCCTGAAAGAGTTCAAAAAAAGAACTAACATCAATTTACAATCAAGTGTGCTTTATAACCGATTAATCCATATAGACAAATTTGATCTCTTTGCATCCTGGCTGGCAGCATTCATCCATTCTGATCAGGATCTACACTGTTCCTTTTTTGGTCAGAAATAACCTAATAAGAAAAAAAACCAAACAGTGTAGATCCTGATCAGACAACACTGGCTGTTTTGGATCTCCATGTTTTGCACATGAGTTAAAATGTGTATAAATGAAGTAAATTAAGGTTAAATATAGTAACTAAAATGGGTAACCTCTGACTCAAGTGTGCCACACTGTAGTCCAAAAATGTTTTTGCAGTTTTAATTTCCATGAAAATGAAATTAAGTGAATACATGCATTTGATTGGAATTCTAGAATTTACTAGAATAAGTGTTCCCTTAAAATTTTGCATGTGAAACAACACAAACACAACATAATAATGTCTACTGCGATGAAGCTGCGAAAGGCAATAAGAAAGCCTTGGTTAAAGTTAACTACTTTGTTCGAAGTCAGAGCTAAGAATGATGCCCAGACCACACCTTTAGGGATTCACATCAACTCCCTTTCCCGGGTAAAGTAGCTCAGGGGTAAGAAATGTTATCTTAAGAGTTTTAACTTTAGATTATTAAGTCTACATATTGGTTTAAACTCTGAATCCTAGACAAAAGGTGCTAAAAATCTTGCTAAACTGGCAGAAACCTTTAACTCGGTGTTTTTTCTAATGATTAAACTGGTTTCAAAAGTGTACTAAAATACTTATTTTTCATAAATTATCTTTTAAAATTTAATTTAACAACTTAAATACATAATATTTTAGTTCTATAGAATACAAGAAAACATTTTGAAACTAAACTTATTTTTAACATTTTTCAAACTTTTATTGAATACAAAATGTATTTCATATTATTCTGGATTATAAAGTAATGAAAAAATATGCTTTATTATTATAATAATTTCAATAAATAATTTGTTTCATTGATGAAATAAAATTTAAAAATAAACCGATATAATGAAAGTACCAGCATAATAAGCAATCCAATTCGTGTAACTTGGTAGAAATGCCACAATAATCAAATAATTAAATAATTAAGCTTACAGTGATGCTTAAAGTGAATACAAATACAAATATTTATGTCAGCAACAACTACTCCACAAATATGAATATTTATTTCAGATACAACTATTCCACAAATAAAAATATATTTTTCAGCAACAACTTCTCCACTTTCACAGTTTTTGCACACACAATATGACTACCGATCAATTACAGATCAGGCTTTGGAATCGTGCACATATGCTTGGTTTAATCAGGTCATTATTAACAATTTACTTCATAGACGCACTTTACAGCATGGACAAACAGTTTATATATTCATCAGGTTATTACTGACCAGGAGGCGAACAGTGTAGATCCAGATCACATAGCACAGATCTTGAGGCTGCTCTAGATCTACACTGGTTGCACACGTGTTAAAACATGCATATATGGAGTAAAGCATTAAAAAATTGCAAAAAGTTATTGATCTTGAATTATGCAGCATAAACCATCAATATAGACATATTTTAACAGATAATGAACAGGTGGTAAATCTCTAAGACATTTATACTTATTAAATTGATTTCAATCTAAAAGCTTTTTACAAAAAATGTAGCAGTTACAGAAATAAATGGACAAAGAAATTCCCTTTCAGATACTTTTATGATATAAATTATCAGCTAGGCTCTAAAAGACAGGTAAATAGGCAAATAAGATTAATTATTGACAAGTCTGAGGCGAAAAACTGATTTGGTTTTATTTGTTACACTGAATTTTATTGCTTAAATAGTTTTCTACTATTACTGGCTGTATAGAACCATTCACTCTTTATTTCAACAAGGCAGTCGAAACGACAGCAACACCCCCGGCGCATGCAGGAATGTTGGAAAGGTTATGGATGCTTAATTGCAAATTAACAAATATATCTCCAGCAGTTTGGAAGTTATGAGCAAATATGAAAGACATGGTTAAATATGAACCTTCAAAGACAACTAGTGACCTTGACCTTCAGCTGGCCAGGTTAGAACATGGGTTCTGCACATCATCTTGGTGGAATGTACATTTGACTAAAGTTTGATAAAATTTATTGCAGGGGTTCAGAAGATATGAACAGGACACAAAATACATAGTTAAAATCTTCAGTGACCTTGACCTTGAGCCAGCCAGGTTGGAACATGGGTTGATATGAACCAGACACAAAATACATAGTTCAAATCTTCAAACATCACTGGTGACCTTGACCTTGAGCTGGCCAGGGGGAACATGGGTTCTGCACATCGTCTTCATGGGCTGAGCAAAACTGACTAAAGTTTCATGAAATTCCTTCTATGGGTTCAGAAGATATGAACCGGACATGAAGTACATGGTTCAAATCTTCAAACACCACTGGAGACCTTGACCTTGAGCCGGCAAGGTTGGAACATGGGTTCTGCATGTCGTCTTCATGGGGAGAACATTTGACTAAAGTTTCATGAAATTCGTTCTAGGGGTTCAGAAGATATGAACCGGACACGAAATACATGGTTCAAATCTTCAAATATCACTGGTGACCTTGACCTTGAGACGGCCAGGTTGGAACATGGATTCTGCAATTCGTCTTGATGGGGAGAACATTTTACTAAAGTTTCATGAAACTCCTTCTAGGGGTTCAGAAGATATGAACCGGGCACGAAATACATGGTTCAAATCTTCTAACACCACTGGTGACTTTGACCTTAAGCCAGCCAGGTTGGAACATGGATTCTGCACGTCGTCTTGATGGGGAGAACATTTGAGTAAAGTTTCATGGAATTCCTTCTAGGGGTTGAAAAGTTATGGACCGGACAGGAATTGTGCATGAACGGAAGGACGAACGGACAGATGGATGAAAACCATTCCTATATCCCCGCTATGCCGCAGGGGATAACAAAAGACTCAACCTTCAGATTTATAGTGTTTCTGATGAGACTTTAAAACGAGGTCCAGTGTACAATATAGCTACCTTAATACACCGGGCACTTACAAGAATCATGGACGATTCTGGAATTGGAGAGTCCTCTGTATCTTGCACTATCCTCCAAAAACTATCCTAGCTCATTACGGGCATCTGGTAGCGAAGACAAATAAATCGAAATATACACACACACCTTAAAATTGGTTATATGTGACATTTCAAATAAAATAAAGTATATTTAATCAGATATCAATGATAATATCTGGTCCCAAGGTTATAAAGCTGAGCATGGAAACCAGTCTCAAATCTCAAGCATCTGATTGGCTGAAATGGCGACCAGTCGCCATTTCAGCCAATCAGATGCTTGAGATTTGAGACTGGTTTCCAAACTCAGCTTTATAACCTTCAGCCCTGGCTCTAGGTGCTTAATCTACTTTGCAGCCCTTTACTGAATTATATTCACCTTTTATTGCATGGGCAAACAGTGTAAATCCAGATCAGCTACAACATCCATGCTGTCTGAGCAGTATTAGCAGTTCACTTTGGTAGTCATTATGTTATTTCAGACCATGAAGCAAATGACGTAGATTCTGATCAGGCATCACATAATGTGTTCACTGATCTGGATCTACTCTGTTTGTCCATGCAATAATGATAACAAGGTTTTCTCCCTTGCTTAAATTTCTTTATATAACACAGGTTTTCTCCCCTACATCAGTATGCATTTATCTCCCTTAGTGTACTTAGTTTTTTGATGAGGAGAAATTTACTACAGAAAAGAAACTTTGTTATCATAAAATCTAGCTTAAAACAAAGAATAATAGCAGCCTTTCATCTAGTAAAAAACATGTTTATGATAAAGCAGAGGTTAATTTATACACAAAGCTTTTAAATAACATTTACAGCAACAGTCAAGCAATAATGAAACACAAAGCATGAAATCTCCCAGTATGGAGGTGTTAATACATTTTTGTTATCTTATCTCCTCCTGGATTAATGCATTGATGAAAGCTTGTGAATAATTATTATAGTAACCACTATTTCACGTTTGGGAATAATAAACTGGAACCAAGACAATATGATTGTTTAATGCTGATAAATAAAGGTGTCATCATAGAATTAATTATTCAATCCTCCCAGAGGATTACTTGCACTCTTTGATTTTGTCTCCCTGGTCCCAATGTTATAAAACTGAGAATGGAAACCAGTCTAAAATCTCAATCATCTGATTGGCTGAAATGGCATCCCGTTGCCATTTCAGCAAACCAGTTGCCATTTCAGCCAATCAGATGCTTGAGATTTGAGACTGGTCTCCAATCTTAGTTTTATGATCTTGGGCCCTGATATTTGTCTCCCACACTTAACTGCATAATGTCAACTTTATTGAATACATAAGTGTGTTCAACTTATTGCAACTCAATGAAGAGTTTTAAATTATTTTAACCCTATACTCAATACATACAGGTTTTATCACATGTACCGACTGTATGAACAGTGCAGATCCAGATCACAAGGACCATCTGTGCCATCTGATCAAGATCTAAACAATTTTCTTCTTGGTCAGCAATAACCTCAAGAATCAATAGGTGAACAGTGTAGATCCTATTCAGACAGCACATATGTGCCTGCTGATCTGGATCTACACTGTTTGCCCCTGGATAACAGCAATAACAGCAATATCCAATCGAGTTGAGGGATAACTCAAAGTCTGTTAAATATTGTTACTAAATGATGAGTATGCTTTTAAATTGTTTTAACAGAAGGCTAGATGTAAACTGCTAAGTAGCTTATGTAACACATAAGAAGATGGTTTTAAGAAATGTTTAAACGAAATTAGACAAATGCTATATATTCTTATAGTTTTTAGGTCATATGATAGATTTCCAGAATGGGGTTCATTTGGAAAAATTCATAGGATAGTTACATCATAATTTCCGACTTTCTGGGCAAAATCCCTTATAAAAAACTAAATATTGCTTCCTAAAAAGGGGGTTCAGCAACCCCAATGAACTTCTGGTTCTGCTCCTGAGTTAACAAAGCTCACATGCTTGTGTGGTTCTAGTCTAGTTCATATGCTTGTGTGGTTATATATGGTCAGCCATCAACCACATTGCTGAAATGGGCAGTGAATCAGGACAGCTGTTGCATCTCCGACTAGCACAAATTATACTGCAAACCTGAACAATTATATTGATGACCAATCAATTTTCACTATATTGCAGATGACACTGACATTTGAAAATAATTTGCGGGGTGAAAAAGTCTGCAGGAAATTATTGTTCAGTAATTAACAGCAAGTAATGTGAAAATAAGTATTCATGAATATGTCCAACCTTGCAAAAATGTATGCAAGAATATTTATTGGTTTAAATTAACTGAAACTGCATCCTTCAATACTTGTGGAAAGATGGTCCAAGTTTCTGCTAGAATCTAAAGATCACATAATGAATTGCATGGTGACAAGTCTCAAAACTCTAGCATGGGATTGGTCAGTTTGGAAACTGATCTATATTTAAACCTATCATCTGCATAAGATTGGAGACTCACTATTTCACTTCCATATACTGGAGTATTTTTTTTTACTTTTCTCTAGCTTTTAACTATTACACAATCAACATATTAAAGTTCCAAGGATTACTATTACACAATAACCTTTTTCTGTAATTTCATTTCATTATTAAATCATTATATAATATGTACTGTACATTAATGCAATACTGGCAATATAGTCTAACGAATTACTATTATATAACTAACATATTACAGTCCCAATAATTACTATAATATAATAAATAAATTACAGTCCCAATAATTACTTTAATATAATAAATAAATTACAACCCAATAATTACTATAATATAATAAATAAATTACAGTCCCAATAATTACTATAATATAATAAATAAATTACAGTCCCAATAATTACTATAATATAATAAATAAATTACAACACCAATAATTACTATAATTTAATAAAAAAAATTACAGTCCCAATAATTACTATAATATAATAAATAAATTACAGTCCCAATAATTACTATAATATAATAAATAAATTACAGTCCCAATAATTACTATAATATAATAAATAAATTACAGTCCAAAGAATTACTATAATATAATAAATAAATTATAGTCCCAAGAATTACAATGACACTATAAACATAAAACAGTCCCAAGAGTTACGATTACACAATAAACATACAGTCGGACCTCGATAATTCGAACATCGATAATTTGAAAACCGTAGATATTTCGAACTCGTATCTCGGTCCCGGCAAAACGCCTATATACCTTATATGCATTAACTCTTGATAATTCTAACACCCAATATTTCGAACTTCGAACTCAAAGTCCAGTCCGTCCTTTTGATTTTCTATTAATTTCACTCTCGATATTTCGAACACCTTTGAAATATATCGCTCAAAATTATGACATGTTAAAGTTTTCACACTTCAAGCGGATAACAATAGCGGCACAGTGTGAATAGTACACGCTGTGAAACTGACACAATTCAAGCAACGCGATACCTGTTACAAACAAATACCGGTAATATTAAATTATTTGATCTCTTTAAAATCCGATCAGAAATATAATTAAAGAAATTTTTAAATGATTAAGACTTGCAAACTAAATTTGCAAACAAAAAATGAGCGAATATAATTGTTTATCATTGTGTATAAAACGAAGACCAAAATTAATTTTAATCATATTTTATCTCCCACCTAACTCCTTATAGGGATCCAACAGAGATGACGTAGCTCACAGTTTGTGCGAAATCAGAACGAGGCTAACTTTGTGTGGAATCCAGTCATAGAAAATAATTTCAGAGCATTAAAATCTTAGAAATCGCATTATTTCCAGTTAACATACGCGATCTCACTCTGACATAGCATAGAAGATATATTCATTCACAACATAAGCCAAGAATAAGCACAGGTAAACGATTGATTACTTTTATTTTGATCGATTATTGATTATCATCGACGACCTGCCGTGAAACGGTTGACTGCACGATTCTAGGCAGACACATTTCGTACACGTCGGATAGATTATCCGTTTGTGACACAGTCTGAATGACTCGTTTTCCTGAATGGAAAAACGAACACGATCTGAAATGATCCTTACAAGAAATTGGAGTCAATTTCTTTTCGAATTGGGTCAGTGTTTTTGATCGACCCTGGCTATAAATAGAACAGCTGATGCTGCGCGCATGAAATGAATTTTCGAACTGCGCTACGTGTGATTTTATGATTGTCTGAATGACATTTAACAATACCTGAATAAACGAATGAATTCGTTACTTGTTTCAACCTGGATTTCTTACTGTGTTGTAGATATCCAGTGTTTTCCCGAGGGAGGGAATTTGAATGGCGTCAAACACGAACGACCACTCTGTCGAATCTGCAGCCGAGGGCGGATGTGACGCAGACACCAATGCGCGCGCGCAATCGGATGTCAACAAATTGACCAGCTTCCTTCAGAAAGGAGAAGCGATTCTTAATACATTTCAATCGTCGATTCGGGCGTTCGAAGGGCACAACAGACAGATGAAAACTCTTGCTACAACTGTCAAACAAATCCAAAGTGAGCTAAAACGTCCACGAGACGAAACGGGTCCCGGCAGCTCCGGAATTCCGGCGAAAGTTACGATACTTGAAACCGAAAGTGAAACTGATTCGGATAACGATGCGGACATTTCCGACGATGACGGCATCGACGGTTTGCTTCAGAAGTCCGCAAACACTCCGCAACAAGATGATGGAAACAACCTGTTGCAGGATTTAGACGATTTTTTCGTGGAACAGGCCGTTTGTGGACCTCCTGTCAGCGAAAACGTCGCTAAAGTTGTTAACAAAGCTTTACGTCCATCCCGTCTCTGTTCTGAAAAAACGAAAGTACTCTGTGAGAAATACAAGAGGCCCTCAAATGTTGATAGCCTTCAAGTTCCGAGAATTGATGCATTTCTCTGGAATCAACTTCGTAATCCAACAAAATCAGCTGACATCCAGAGACAAAAAACAATCAACCACCTAAATGCTATTGCTACTCCCCTGATAGCAGCCATGGACCACATCAGTACAACTGAAAAACCAGATTGTAACATTCTTAAAGAGTTGATTGGCGATACTTTCAAACTGGTTTGCACATCAATCGTCTCTGTAAATCAACAAAGGCGGGAGTCAATCAAGAAGGAGCTGGATCCTAAATTCAAGGCGATCTGCGCTGAGGATAACCCGGTGTCAGCTACCGGTCTGTTCGGTGACCAGCTGTCGGAACATTCTAAGCAGCTCGACAGTTCAAAGAACATCAAAATGACATCACAGACCCCTCAAAAGAAAGATTTTTTAGAGAAAAGGAAGTGGGGCGGGAACTACACCCCAACCCAACACCAACAGTACAGACAGGGACAACAACACAGCTCAAATCAGAAAAAAGACCCAAGCCAAACTTACAAATCTGCAAACAAAAAATCGCACCATCAACAGAAACCAAAAAACCGGAGCTTCCAATCTGGAGCCAGAAATTAGTTCAGGTTTGTAACTACAGATTTGTAAATACTCTAGATAACTTTCATGCTGGCAAAGTTAAAAACAACTTTAACAAATGGCAGCAAATCACCAAAGATAAATGGATTCTTCAGACAATTTGTGGCTACTCTATTGAGTTAGACAAGACACCTTTTCAAAAGCAAATACCAAAACCTTTACAATTTTCAGACACTGAAGTTGACAAAATTGATAATGAGATTGAACGTTTCTTACAATGTCAAATCATTGAACCAGTTTTTAGCTCAGATGAGGGAGAATTTATCTCCAACATTTTTGCTCGTCCAAAGAAAGATGGAAAGATACGCATTATTCTTAATCTTAAAAAGTTTAATGACAATATGCAGCATATTCACTTTAAAATGGAAACATTGAAGAGTGCTATCAATCTGATGACAAAAGACTGTTTTTTTGGTTCAGTAGACATTTCGGATGCTTTTTACTCCATTCCAATATGTACACGAGACAGGAAATTTTTCAGATTCTGGCACAAAGGACAAAAATACCAATTCACAGCACTTGTTATGGGACTAAGCACTGCCCCCAGAGTATTCACTAAAATACTAAAACCCGTCTTTGCTTCTTTGAGAGCAAAAGGACACATCAGTTCCATATACATTGACGACTCATGTTTAATGGGCAATTCATACCAGTCTTGTCTATCTAACATTCAAGATACTGTTGCTCTTTTGGATAGTCTTGGACTAACAGTGCATCCTACGAAATCTCACTTTATACCATCTCAACAAATAGAGTTTTTGGGTTTTATATTGTGTTCAAAATCAATGACTATAAGACTTACAGAACAAAAAATAGCAAATATCTCGAACAACTGCCAAGAAATCTTAAACAAAAAACATGTAACGCTAACAGAATTTTCAAAACTGATCGGGAAATTGGTCGCAGCCGAACCTGGCGTTGAATACGCTCCGTTGTTTTATAAACCATTAGAACAAGAAAAAGAGAAAAACTTAAAATTGCATTATGGGAAATACAGTGCCTTTATGAAACTTTCCGACAGTGTTCGAACTCATATAAAATGGTGGATTGATAACCTTCCACATTGCAAGAAAAATGTGTTAATAGGTTCTCCAGACGTTACTATTTATTCTGATGCAAGTCTTACGGGATATGGCGCGCATGTTAAATCCTCAAATTCTTCCACTAACGGGGTTTGGTCAGTTGAAGAGCAGAATCTTCATATCAATATTCTTGAGCTGAAAGCTTGTAAACTAGCATTAGAAGCCTTATGCAGCGAGAAACATGATATACATATCCGGATTTACACGGATAATACATCATGCTGTGCCTATATAAATAAATTCGGTGGTAAAAGCCAAGTGTTGAACACACTGTCTCGAGAAATCTGGTTTTGGTGTCTTGATAGAGGCATTCATCTCAGTGCCGCACACATTGCAGGTGTGGAAAATGTAGAAGCAGACAGATTGTCGCGTAACTTTAATGACGATTTAGAGTGGTCACTTGATAAGGACACTTTTCATGAAATAGTTTCAAGATATGGTGATTTGCAAATAGACATGTTTGCATCAAGACTTAATCACAAACTGAAGAAATATGTTTCTAGATGTCCAGAGCCTTTAGCCTGGGCAATTGATGCTTTTACTTTAGACTGGAGTTTGGAGCTGTTATATATGTTTCCTCCTTTCAGCATCATCCCGAGGGTTCTTCAGAAAATTCTCCAAGACAAGGCCGAAGTGGTTCTTGTAGCACCCATTTGGACTACTCAGAGTTGGTGGCCGCAGCTTCTGCACTTGATCAGTCAACAAAGTTTCTTCCTACCATCGACCCAGGAAATTCTTCACTTGCCACACAAACCGACATTCTTACACCCGCTCAAGAAAATGGTCCTGGGTGTTTTCAGACTATCTGGAGATCCCTGCTCAGTCAAGGATTTTCGCGCAAAGCTGCCCAGCTTATCCTCGACTCATTACGAAAGTCGACTAAAGAACAATATGCATCATTTATCCGGAGGTGGTTACATTTTTGCGCTAGAAGAAAAATTGATTCAATTAGACCCTCTGTGAGTAGGTTTCTACAATTTCTCACATGTCAGTACAACCGAGGATTAAGCTACAGTGCCCTTGGGACAGCCAGAGCTGCTGTAACTGCCTACACAACACTGTGTAATGGAACTGACTTTAGTTCAAATTCGTTAGTGAAAAAATTTATGAAAGGTGTCTTTCATAACAGACCAAACATACCCAAGCACCCAGTCGTGTGGGATGTAAACATTGTCTTAGATTATTTGTTGAATACAAATGAAGACTCTTTAATGTTTTTATCAGGGAAACTATCAGTATTGTTTCTGTTGCTTAGTGCACAGAGGTGCCAGACTCTTCATTTAATCCATGTACAAGATGTTGTGCTGAACGCCAACCAAGTAATCATACACACAAATCATTTGTTAAAACAATCAAGACCAACCTATCACCTGCCTCCAATAGTACTAAATAAGTATATTAAAAATCCCAAATTGTGTATTGTTGAAACATTCAGACAATATCTAAGTAGAACAATACATTTGCGAGATGCAGATGAGCTTAAGTTGTTGATCAGTACCCAATCTCCACACAAAGGTGTGTCAATAGCTACAATTGGGAGATGGGTCAAATCAATCATGGGTAAGGCAGGTGTAGACAGCAAATTCACTAGTCATAGTACCAGGGCTGTTGCCACTAGTACAGCAAAACTGCGCGGTGTCTCATTAGACAAAATTATCAAAACAGCTGGCTGGTCGAATGTTAATACATTCAGAAGGTTCTATGATAAACCTGTTTGTGAGACAACTCCAAATTCATTGCAGTCTGCTATCTTGCATTAAACACTACTGAAAGGTTTTTGCACTTTGTTTTAATCCTCTTATATAGAGATTTCTTTATCTTATCCATTAAAAACTCAACTCTAAAATCTCTGTTGGATCCCTATAAGGAGTTAGGTGGGAGATAAAATTGTAAGATTAAACGAGACTTACCTTAAGTTGAAGTTTGATCGATATTTTATTGACCACTAACTCCTTAAGGGATCAAACACCCACCCACCGCACCCAGTGGCTTGATTTTTAATGGAGGTTTGATTGCCAAACATTTGATAAATGCTTGGCAAGGGCTCTGAAGACTGATTTCGCACAAACTGTGAGCTACGTCATCTCTGTTTGATCCCTTAAGGAGTTAGTGGTCAATAAAATATCGATCAAACTTCAACTTAAGGTAAGTCTCGTTTAATCTTACAATTTTATCAGCATTCTGAAACAGAAGATAGTAGCCTTCTTCCTCAAGCTGAGCAACTTTGAATGTCAGGATAATAGTGAGCGTGAACTAAGCATGTTGTGCAAGATGCACAATGTTCAATTGAACAGGAAACGGAATGGAATCGAAGCGAATCGCTTTAAGCGTTTGGATCCCTTAGAGTGAAAAGACCGGGGCATTTTGACCGGATTGGAATCGCTTTGAACGTTTGGATCGCTTGAAGTGAAAAGACCGGAGCGTTTTGACCGGATCGGAATCGCTTTGAGCGTTTGGATCGCTTGGAATGAAAAGACCGGAGCATTTTGATCGGATCGCTTCTATTTATAGTTTTTCAGTTACATATAATAGCAATCCGAATCGCTTCTTCCGATTCTTTTAACGACTTTAAACAAAGCAATTTTTGACAATAATTTGAGTTTTATGCTATCAAACACTAGTAATAAAAAACTTATTTAACGATAATTTTATAAATAGAACTGAAAACATATAATAGTAAATGGTGTGTTTGTCATTCACACGCATGATATTATTGAAATTAAGTTCGGAACCTTTTTGTATGAAGTGCTCTTAAGCGAAAATACGTAATATTTTTTCTTGTACAAGGGAAGAAATAAGGAACATTTACATTCACCCGTGCTTCATTATGGAATTAATGTGTTGTTTTTTTATTTAGTAAGGAGATTCACAACTGAAATGTATTTAATGCTAATAAACATTTTTGAATGTAAACATTTATTAAGTTCAGTATGAAATATAAACCATAAACGCTGTCCGAAACTAAAAGAGAAACTATTTTTCCCTAATGATTTCAGCGCGAGATGCGTTAGAAGTAATGAGCTATGAAAAACGTTAGCGAAAAGATCGGAATCGGAAGAATCGGTTTGAGCGTAAAGATCGTTTGGAGCGCATTGTTAATGACCAATGAAAATCGGGAGCGAAAAGATCGGAATGGGAAGAATCGGTTTAAGCGTAAAGATCGTTTGGAGCCCATTGTCTGAAGTGAAAAAATTGGAGTGCAATTGAATTGGAATTGGACCGCAATGGAAATGGAATCGGATCGGTTATAGATGACATTAGGATCGGAAGCGGACCGGAACGGAATCGGAAAAATTGTCAATTTCATAATTTTCAGTACTGTCCCTTTGGTGAACAGAATAGATCCAGATCAGCCACTGACTTTTGAATGCTGGCAGAACAAAAATCTGGCTACAAGATTATACAATCTGGGGCAGTTATCCAATTTGAGACGGAAGCCTGCAGTTCTGAGACTTCAGAATACTAAGTTTCAACAAATCAAATTGCTTAGATAAGATCCAGCAGGAATCAGTCTTCTTGACAGGCTATCACATGATTTAACATCAAAGGTACAAATAGACCAACCTCATAATTATTTGTATATATCAGCAGTGAGTGAGTAATCCAGTTTTAATGTTCAATCTAAGCATAAATTGTAAATTTTGGCTTGCAGTATAAAGTACCTCAAGATTTTGGCATAATCCATCAAATTAATATTATGCACATCATGTCAACACTGCAGGTATACAGGATGAGCAACATTTTTTCTTCTATTTAAATATCTGGAAGACTTCCATCATTTTGATAAATGTAACATAATAGTTTTCATCTGCACATTATTAAAGATAATATCATCTGTGCAGAACTATTGTAAGTCAAGGCTACAGATATAACTGTTTTTTTTTCTTTATTATGAAATATTGCAAGTATAACCCTGTCATAATGATAAAATTGTTAATCTTGCACTGGAATAATAAACTGTGTTTTCTCAAGAAAAATAATAACTCTGTTGTTTTATTCCAGATTAGTGTTTAAAAACTGATACCAGCTTCCTTGAGGTAAAAGCAACATTTATAACACCATTTATCAAATGAACAATATCCAATAAAATCACCACTGAAATAAACATTGTCCAATGCAAACTACTTTCCTCTGGAATAAACTATGTCAAGTGAAGTCTTCTCTGGAATAAAGTAAAGACTACTCTGGACTAAACTATGTCAAGTAAAGTCTGCTCTGGAATAAACTATGGCAAGTAAAGTCTGCTCTGGAATAAACTATGGCAAGTAAAGTCTACTCTGGAATAAACTATGGCAAGTAAAGTCTGCTCTGGAATAAACTATGGCAAGTAAAGTCTACTCTGGAATGAACTATGGCAAGTAAAGTCTGCTCTGGAATAAACTATGGCAAGTAAAGTCTACTCTGGAATAAACTATGGCAAGTAAAGTCTGCTCTGGAATAAACTATGGCAAGTAAAGTCTACTCTGGAATAAACTATGGCAAGTAAAGTCTGCTCTGGAATAAACTATGGCAAGTAAAGTCTACTCTGGAATAAACTATGTCAAGTAAAGTCTGTTCTGGAATAAACTATGTCAAGTAAAGTCTGCTCTGGAATAAACTATGGCAAGTAAAGTCTACTCTGGAATAAAGTATGGCAAGTAAAGTCTACTCTTGAATAAACTATGGCAAGTAAAGTCTACTCTGGAATAAACAATGGCAAGTAATGTCTACTCTGGAATTAACTATGGCAAGTAAAGTCTGTTCTGGAATAAACTATGTCAAGTAAAGTCTGCTCTGGAATAAACTATGGCAAGTAGAGTCTACTCTGGAATAAAGTATGGCAAGTAAAGTCTACTCTGGAATAAACTATGGCAAGTAAAGTCTACTCTGGAATAGACAATGTCCTATACAGCCTACTCTAGAATAAACAATTTCCAGTAAAGACTGCTCTTGGAATAAACTACATGTATGTCATGGAAGTCTGCTCAGGAATAAAGTAAAGTCTACTCTGGAATAAAGTAAAGTCTGCTCTGGAATAGTAATTTCCTCTACAGACTGCTATGGAATAAACAATGTCCAGTACAGACTACTTTGGAATAAACAATTATCCAGTACAGACTACTCTGGAATAAGCAATTGGTCAACCCTTTCCACCATAATATGCATTTTTACGCATGTGCCACCACTGTAGATCCAGATCAGCCAGCACATCCGTGCCATCTGATCACGATCTGCACTGGTCACATTTTGGTCAGAAATAACCTAACAAATCAAAAAGCGAACAGTTTAGATCCTGATCAGATGGCACGGATGTGCCAGCTGATCTGGATCTAAACTGTTCGCCCTCACAACAGAGGTGTTTCTATGGAGGAAAGGATAAATTTCAATCAATCTTCAGAAATGAATTAGTGTACAGGAGTCACAATATTGACAGTTAACCATACTATAAACATGGCCTAATCAATTACGCAGAGACAATAATATTACAGTAACTGATTGGTTACACAATCATTCATGCAATACCATTTTCATTACTCCAGAGACTAGCCTTCAGTTCTTGTGCTTGTCATGTGCAAACAATTAAACCATGGGACTGCCATATTAAACAAATCTATAACATTAATTCCAGCAGCATTTGAAATTAATATTTGAGTTCTATCACTTTCCATTGTTTAACTGTCAATACAAAGCTTTGGTCCAGGCTGCATGTATTTAAAATTAACACTTTCGTCCATATTTTTGCATTTCTACCCATGTGCAACCAGTGTAGATCTGGATCAGCTGGCATATCTGTGTTATATGATCTGGATCTATAATTGTTACCTCTTGGTCACAGATAACCTAATTAAACTAAAAGCAAGCAGTTTAGCAGATATGCTGGCTGATCTAGATTTAAACTGTTTGCCTATGCAATAAAAGCTGTATTTATGGAGAAAAGGGTTATATATCAATCACTTTCACATTTAGCAAGTTATGTAAAAGCTTCCTCCATAGATACCCCTAAATATGGCATAGGCAAACAGTGTAGATCCTAATCAGCTGGTACATCCAAGCCATCTAATCAGAATCTGCACAGTTTGCTTTTTGTGTCGCCCTTTTGAAGAAAAGGCAATGCATAGAAATCGCTTTGTCCGTCTGTCGGTCCATCACGAAAACTTAACGTTGGCTATAACTTTGCCACTTTGCTAGCGAAATTCAATTATGTACTACAACTGCACGATTTCTGACCCTGTGAAAATGTAATTTGTGACATCTGAATGAAAATTCATCCATGCCAAATGAAATTATACCACAGTAAATGAAAATGGTATAAAATTCAAGCTTTAATTACCAAAACACCTTAATTGCTAAAATAAATTTCTAATCATAAAATCCATCAGATACCATCAATCTATATCAAAGAAACCTTTTGATAACTGGTACCCCATCAAAATTCCTGTATTTGATTAAGCTTTTTTATTATCTTCTTTTAATTACAAGATTAAAAAAGTGTGATGACTTAACACCTTTAGCTGTCAACAAGATCTGGTGTTAATAAAAAGACTTCCAAATTCTAGTGCAAACTGCCATTCTTCCAAATTTCAGTGCAGATCATGACGTACAGTGGGTGTTCAATGAAGACAATAATATTTCTGTGTTATCTGTTAAAATCATTTCATTATCAAGAAGCATGCTTTTGGGAACAACTTACTCAACCAGAAATATCTTAACATCTGTTGTAACAGTTTCTGAACCACAGGATGGAGTGACATATTCAAACTATTAGCCAATCATTCAGCAAAACCTCAGTCATAAGTGCATTACCTTATCAAAGTATTTGGTGAAATCTATAGAACTTGTGTCATAAGGTTTTTCCAAGAAAAAAAGTGATTTTTTCCAGCAAGGGGATACCTCATCTGGCCCTCTATTGCCTGTGCTGAAGATTATAAAAAGAAGATTTGAAACCAGTCTCCATTACCTCCAATCCAATCCTTGAGATTTGAGACTCAGGTTTCCATCTCTCAGTTTCATCATCTTGGTGCCCGGCGTCAGGATCATTACACTGAACTGCCACTTGGAGAAGCAAAAAGAAGGAGAGCGAAAGCAAAGAATATGACAAAGACTGAACAATGCCAGATCACCGATGTCACTCAGTAGAGAGAATCGCTACATCACAAACATGACTTTGTCACAACATGGTCTAAGGCTTAATTTGTATCAGAGCATAGGTAACAGTAAACATAAAGAGTGAATAAAAACTTATCAAGTTAAGTGAAGCCTCCAGTTGCTTACAGTTTAATCTTGATGAGATTGCATGTGCAGTCTGATCTGGTCTGGATCTACAATTGTTGACCATGTGATAAAGACAGATTCATGACTGAACGGCTAAATATATAGTCATCTGACGAAGAATAATCCTGAAATTATTGGTCAGCACTTAGTTATAAGACTGGAATACAGAGAAAACCTCAGATTTGGAGACAAAGTGGGGGCCTTTTTATAAGTAGATCGACTTATGGCAGAATATATTAAAAATTTCGATTTCAATTAGATTTTGACTCTGGGTGAGCAACCTCCGTAAACACCTGTTGCACTGCAGCACTTCACAAGATGCTGAACCATGTTTTTGTCATGCAATAACTGTTAAAACTGCCGCTCCAATCAAATGACGCTGTATTTCACTTCCAATAAGGTTTTGCTGTATATCAAATTTTTGTCTCTGTTGGTTCATTCATTCCCCTTGCGGCTGTTGAAACAATAACAAAAGGTGTGGCTTAGAGCAAAGCAACCTGAAGGCGTGTCATTAACAATGAACAACATTCTGTCAATTATACTTTCCTGCGCTACTTCATAACAAAAATATCTGTGGCCATGCATAATGTATTTGATATTTTTGTTGCAAGCCAAAATCTAACTGAAATCGAAATTTGTAGTATATGGTACTAAGCAACCACATCTCACCTAGTGTCCCCTCATAAAAAATCATATTCCATAATATAATTCTAAATATTTATAGAAAGAAATTAATCTACCATAAGGTATTAATGAAGACAGTTTATCTACACTAAACCATTAATTATTGTTATAAGGAGGCAACAAGTAAACATCATGGAATTACAAGACGGTACATCATAAAAAGAGATAAAAGAAAGCAAAAAACATATAAACACCTGTATTCATTTTATTTGAGGAACTGTGTGAATTAGGAGAGAATTAATAACAGTTATCTAAGCAGAAAACATCATAAGCTGGTTACTGTGTAAGCTATAAAATGCACTCAATCAATGAAAATGTTAATGTGGTTCTTGGGGCTTTACAGTATTTTTTAGAGGAATGACTGGGTGCCTTAGAATTTGTAGAAGATTTCTTCTCCATCTTCTGCAGATACAAACAAAAAATGAAATATGCATATCAGGAATGGCCACATCCAGCATACACAGCCTCCCCACACTGCCAACAAGTAGAGGAAAAAAGGGTTTGGGTAATAAAATGATCAATTTTAAAATAGACGCCACAAACAATTAACAAGAAAGAGAAACTGAGGGTTTTAACTGCCTTGGAACGGTTAGTGGCAAAACAATTTACCATTAGGAGTTTAAACCAGGTTTTGGTTGCACCAACCTCACACTTGCCTCAACAGGTTCTGATATGAACAAGTTGTCTTGGAGAAATAACTCCAACCCACCCATCAACTCAACAATGTTGTATGCAAAAGCACACAAACACATAAAACATAAGAATTAGCATTTTAAAGCAGGTACTCAATGACATTACTGAGACCAAAGCCCCAGGAGTCACTGTGCCCCAAACTGATAACAGCCATTCCGTGGAGTAAAGGGTTACCCTTTTCAAAGAGTATTCAGTATCATTGAATTAACTGGGATTCAAAAATATCATTTATTTTATGCTTTCCAGTGAATTATAGAATTTTCCCAGTGAAATTTAAGTGGTATTTCACTGTTTACAAACAGTGGAATATCATTTTTATTTTCACCGTTTTTTTCCTGTTAGTTCCCAAAAGTGCATAACATTCCGAATAAGAACGTTTAAAAAACGGGCTCAAGTTTGGGTCACTGACGTCATGACGTCACATCATAAACCAACGTATTTGGCGCCTTTTAATGAAATTTTTCTGTAAAATTAATACATTAAAAATTTGTTTTTACCAATGAAAGATAGAAATCACCAGTGAAAGTTAGAAATATATTTCACTTGTGAACTCCGGAATGGTGTATTTTCACTTGTGGCTTTGCAAATTGTGAAAATACAAATTCCGAAGCTCACTCGGTGAAATATATTTCAATCTTTAACACCGGTAAAAGCAAATATCCTCTATTTATTACATTTAAAGTTAAGACACAATGCCAATATTCTGCTGAATCATCTGACTTTAATCATCCTTTAAAATCCTGACAGCTCAAAGTTTTAAATTGACTTAGGATGTTTTTCAGTAACATGGTAGACAATAAAATAGTTAATAATTGATTTGATATGGAAGTTTAATGATACCCAGAATAAAAAGGACAATTGCTCTGTATCTGTTTTCAGACATATTACAGACAAAAGAATAACTGTTATTGAATAATCAGATAAATATTGCAAAATAGTAGAACAATCATTAAAAATTAATCATCAGTAGAACCAATTTATGCCCTCTTAGTCAGAATTTTGAGAAAATTAATGGAATATAATTAAGGAAGACAATTCACAAATTCTACAAAAACAGTCATAGTTCATGACAATTGCACATATTTACACAGCTCTTTATAAATATTCTATTTCTGATCAAAAACAATGAAAATCAATCAAGCAACTCTGTATGCTACAGGGCACATAGTACTGTACTGTATGTTGCATAATGGGATTGCCTAACAATGTCTCCGAGTAAAATGGGAATAACTGGAGTCATCTTCAAAGTCTACCCTGGCATTTCTTTATCTCTTGAGAAAATTTTTGTAAAGTAACTAACATTTTCATTTCATCAGCAACATAATGTATAAACATATGTTTCTAACAAATTAGACAATCTTCTCTACGCTTTGACTACAAAAAACAAACATTAACAGCAATAGCAAACAAAACCAACATCATAATCAGCTAACTCATCAAATCAAAGAGAACTAACTATTCCAAGAAGTGAGTCCAATCTAAAGAATCAGTTAAACTAGATTGGTGTTCAGTTTAACTCTTTATTCCATATAATATTATAAGCATACACATCACATGGTCTAATAATATAGATCAAGATTATTTGGCAGATCTATGCCATCTGAACACAATATGCACTTTTTTCGCTTTTTTGTAAGAAATACCTAATTAATTGTTTTAAAACTTTTACAGTGCAGATCCTGATCAGACAGCAGGATGGTACCAGCTGATCTGGATCTACACTGTCAGTAAAACAGGCACCTTGCAATATTGTATACTGTAATAATTTTGCAATGAAAAAAAAACAACAGAAAACTTAGAATAAATACATTTCAAAGCTCAGGTATTTCTCAGCTAAATTGAACACCTATTTATAAAGCATTATCAGGACATGATCAGAAAGATTCCTGCTACCTGTATCCTATCAAAATGTCATTGATTAATAGCCTCTGACAGATGGATATATCATACAAAGGTTGTTTTTGCTGAATCCTGGTAACTTTTTCTGTAACAAGAGCTTAGATTTGGCAGAATCAGATTGTTATTGCACTTAACCTTTGAAATATTTGTTTTCATATCCAGGAAAA
The DNA here is from genome assembly GCA_038501625.1 of Corbicula japonica. Classification (NCBI taxonomy): domain Eukaryota; kingdom Metazoa; phylum Mollusca; class Bivalvia; order Venerida; family Cyrenidae; genus Corbicula; species Corbicula japonica. The sequence continues at coordinate 9,102,162 of JAZAYU010000017.1, read as the reverse complement.
ACAGCAACTTTCATGGAGTAATGTTGTTTCCAAAGAAAACATAACTGCACCCACCAACAAAAACAGATTTCCAGTGATTGAACAGGTACAAGTATTGATATATAACTGTCTTCACATTGGGTGGTAATAAAAAGCACCACCAAATGCAACTAACTAGCTGGTGTTGTTGAAGGGTTGGGATTGGCATGGACGACTATGATGGTGTATGAATTGTAAACAACTAGTTGCTTAATGCTTAACTCAATTAATACAAAATTTATGGAATGGGTAATATCTTCACTTGTGAGGTCTGAAATTATATATTTCTAATTGTGGCTATTAAATTTAAAATTAAACAAACATAAAAACTAAAATTCTTTAATTTATTCCCAATATTTGTCATCAAAATGGCATGTTAATGCTACCTTTAAATGTCGCCACAATTTTTCTATCACTTTTGACTATGAATTCCATAGCTTACACTCTGTAAATTTCAATATATTTCTATCTAAACATTGGTAAAATCAATTACTGTCTCTTATTTGCAAATCTCAAAACTCAGGTACTATGCCTTAGAAAACTCAGCAATATGGTGAAATTGTAGTACAGCTGCGAAAGACATCATATCATTAAAATGATTATAAAAACAGAGAAAATGAATTATCTATTTCTTTAATTATAAAACCTTTTTGATGCTTCTAAATGCTATAAAAATGTCTTGTTTTCAAAGCTGAGAATCATAATTTCAGCAGACAATATTATAACCAGTGTCTACAGTACAAAAAAAAAGTTATCACTCTTAATTTTGAATTATCCAATGCCTGTTCCTTTTCAAGAAAAATACAGAAATGCAAAAACATTTGCAAAAAAAAGAGTTCTAACTGACTGGAATCCCTTTCGGAAGATTATTTTATTGTGAATATAAAAACAACACAATACTTTTAAGCTTGCAAATCTCAAAACTGGTAAAATGTCTTAGAAAACTGAACAATAATATGTTGAAATTGTAATACATCAGATAAAAAGATAATATATTATAAGAAGTGATTATAAAAAAAAGAAAAACTGAATGATCTATTTCTTTATATATAAAATGATATATGATGTTTAAAAAGCTGTTAATAGAAAATATCTTGTTTTCACAGCTGAGAATGAGTTTCATCAGACAATGTAGTACCGGTGTCGTCAGTAAAAAACTTGTGTCACCATCTGGTACTAAGTCCATATATAAACTAGAAATGTGTCCATAGGACATGGATGCCCCCGCTATGCATCGTTATCAGACACAAAAGTGCAATGACAAGACAGTGCTATGTGAGTAATTATAATTCCCTGATTACCATTCCGTAACCTTAATTAACATACAACACAAGATCCAAATTCAATTTCAAACATTTAATTTGGAAAATCGCTCGGATAGCACTTGGGTATACCGAATGAAACATTTGCAATTAAATAATAGATTTCTCAATATATCATTGGCAACCAATATCATACCATTTACCTTAACAAATGCATGTAATGACACTGTAAAGTCTTAAATCAGTTTATGAATAACTGCATTCATTTGCTATAAGCTGAACAGGTTTTTTACGTATAAAAAACACTCGATGTGTATACTTAACCCAAAGCTGAATGACAACCCTGCGCTAAACAGCACGAATCTCTCGTGTGAAAACTGCCATCTAGCGGCTACTTCATTACAAACAAGTGAAATTAATTTCTTCTTATTCGTACCTCAAACTAAGAAAATTATATGAATATGCATAAATTTGAAGATCAAGTAAATTATTTGTATTTGCTGCACTGTTTTCTGCTCATAACGGAAATGTCAGTGAAGCAGTTGGTGGTAATGCAATGAAAATATTATAAACAAACATATATATATGTTTGTATTTTGCAAAGCTTTTATTTCTCCTTCAAAACAATTACATTTGTAAGCAATAAGTTATCATTTTCTATTCAAGGCAAGTGTTTAAAAACTAGGGGTAAGGTAAACTATTAAAATGTAGAATCCCCAATAATAAGACCATCCCACTATCCAGACAAGTTTTAAAAGAAGGGGTACTGGTATTTTTAGCATAACAATATTTTTTTTCACTAACATCACAATTATGTAATTTTTAAGGAACTACAGGCATGGGTATTGTATGTTACACACCACCTTGTCATGGTGAACATTTGTGCCAAGTTATTTTGAAATCCCTCCATTCATAGTGAAGTCATAGCCCGAACAAGAAAATTCTATTTTTAGTAACAGTTACCTTGACCTTGGACCTACAGGCATGGGTATTGTACATGACACACTGCCTTGTCATGGTGAACATTTGTGCCAAGTTATTTTGAAATTCCTCCATTCATAACCAGGATATAGCCCAGACAAGAAAATTCTATTTTTAGAAACAGTGATCTTGACCTTGGACCTACAGGCATGGGTATTGTTCATGACACACTGCCTTGTCATGGTGAACATTTGTGCCAAGTTATTTTGAAATTCCTCCATTCATAACCAGGATATAGCCCAGACAAGAAAATTCTATTTTTAGAAACAGTGATCTTGACCTTGGACCTACAGGAATGGGTATTGTACGGGGCACACCGCCTTGTTATGGTTAACATTTGTGCCAAGTTATTTTGAAATCCCTCCATTCATAATGAAGTTATAGCCTGAACAAGAAAATTTTTTTTTTTTAGTAACAGTGACCTTGACCCCGGCCCTAAAGGCATTGGTATCGTACACAGCGCATCACCTTGTCATGGTGAACATTTGTGCCAGGTTATTTTGAAATCCCTCCATTCATAACGAAGTTATAGCCCGAACAAGAAAATTCTAGTTTTAGTAACAGTGACATTGACCTGTAGGCATGGGTATTGTACACGACACACCGCCTTGTCATGGTGAGCATTTGTGCCAAGTTATTTTGAAATCCCTTTATTCATAAAGAAGTTATAGCTCGGACAAGAAAATTCTAGTTTTAGTAACAGTGACTTTGACCTTGGATCTACAGGTATGGGTACTGTACGTGACACACAGCCTTGTCATGGAAAACATTTGTGCAGTTATCTTGAAATCCCTCCATTTATAAGTAAGATATAGCCTGGACAAGACAATTCTATTTTTAGTAACAGTGACCTTGGCCTTGGACCTACAAGCATGGGCATGGTACACAACACACTGCCTTGTCATGGTAAACATTTGTGCCAAGTTATTTTGAAATCACTCTATTCCTAATGAAGTTACAGCCCAGACAAGAAAATTCTTTTATTATTGGTTACAGTGACCTTGACCTAGTACCTACAGGCATGGGTATTGTATGTAACACACCGTCTTGATATGGTGAACATTTTTATCAAGTTATTTTTAAATCCGATAAGAAATAACAAAGTTACAGCCCGGACAAGAAAATTCTATTTTTAGTTACAGTAACCTTGACCTTGGACCTACAGGCATGAGTATTGAATGTGACACAGTGTCTTGATATGGTGAACATTTATACCAAGTTATTTTAAAATCCAATAAGAAATAACAAAGTTACAGAGCGGACACGATTTTTGCAACAAAATTCTATTTTTAGAAAGAGTGACCTTGACCTTGAACCTACAGGCTTGGGTATTCTATGTGACACCGCCTTGTCATGGCAAACATTTGTGCCAAGTTATTTTGAAATCACTCTATTCATAACGAAGTTACAGCCCGGACAAGAAAATTCTATTTTTAGTAACAGTGACCTTGACCTTGGACCTACAGGCATGGGTATGGTACGCGACACACCGTCTAGATATGGTGAACATTTATACCAAGTTATTTTAAAATCCAATAAGAAATAACAAAGTTACAGAGCGGACACGATTTTCGAACATACACACACACACACACACACTGACATACTGACACACGGACAGGGTGAGCACTATATGCCCTTCCGCCATTACATGGCGGGGGCATAAAAATTGAAGTACAAAAAGGGGCATAACTCCATCAAATATGACCTTGAGAATTTGATGAAGAAATATTAAAAGATGGCAAAGTTACAACCAAACATTAAGTTTTCATGTAAAAATCCAAGTACATGTACAAAAAGAGGCATAACTCAATTAAAATGTGACCTGACCTTAAAGTTTGGCAACATCATGACCATGTTGTCATTAGCAGTATAATTTGAAAATTTTATGAAGAAATATTAGAAATGGCAAAGTTATAGTCAACATTAAGTTTTTAATGTCAAAATCCAAGTACAAAAAGGGGCCTAACTCCATTAAATGTGACCTTGACTTAAAGATGTTTTCACAGATGAGAATGAGTTTCACTTGACAATATATTACCATTGTCTTCGGTAAATTAATAAAAATAATATATTAAAAAGAAACATGATAATGAAAGAATGAAGCATCAGTTGGCTTCGCAACTATTGAAATTCAAACACAAAGGCAAAATATCTGAAGGCGGTGTTATTTTGCAAGACAATTTTAGTATCACATTAATTTCTCTTTCAAATATTGCAATAAAGGACAAGGCTATATTCTAAGTACTAAAATTTAATATTCAGGGCTGAATGTGAAATTAAATGTAGAGATTATTTAGAAAATAAAAGAAATGGTGTTCAGTTAAGTCTCCAAGATGGTGTCTACTGTCAACCCATGGCTTTTCATTGTCGAACATGAACATTTAACAATATTTCTATGATGATGCAATTTTGCTGGAATCTTTATAATTTTTGCGCATTTACTATAGATGAAACTTCATCACACATGCAATATGAAGATACCACAGCAGTGTGGTAATATAATAAAGCATATAAATTTACATTAAATAAAATGAAATACATATATCCTCCGCTATTTTGTGGCAAGATTAAAGTGGCATTAATGCGTCATTTTGATGTCATGGCATTTCCATTCTTATTATTATTTCCTGATGATGTTTGAAAATACGAAATGTTGGAATTAATTTTATAACAATATTATTCATGTTTGTGCAAATATTCTTCAATTTCATGGTTGACCATGTTATACCATGAAAAACTTTGATATTGGCCATGGTCATTTTCACCATGGTCAACAATTGACTTGGGCCACCATAAAATTAATTGGCCATTTATTTTCCTTGTGAAATGAATAACAATGGAATATTCTACAAAAATTGACATCATAATGTACAAAATGTGAAGTCATTGACATGGACAAAAGTTATCTTACCAATCTTACAAGGCAGGGTGAGCAGACCATGGTCAATATTAAAGTTTTTCATGGCATTACATGGTCAACCATGAAATTAAAGAATAAATTTGCACAAACATGAAAAAATTTTGTTATTAAATTTATTCAGACGTTTCGTATTTTCAAACCTTCATCAGGGAATAATAAGAATGGAAATGCCGTGATGTCAAAATGGCATGTTAATGCCACCTCAGCACTGCTGGGGAAGGTTGTGAGTTATTCCAACACTTAGGAAAGAGCTACCAAGTAATCCTGATCTGATGAAGTTGGCAAAAATAAGTAACATGTCATGTGAAACCGGAAGTGCTGCAACTAATACAGATCATATAAAATAACCCTTTCCTCCATAAATACGCATTTTTGTGCATGTGCGACTAGTGTAGATCCAGATCCTTGCCGTCTGATCAGCATCTGCACTGGTCGCATTTTGGTCAGATTAACCTAACGAATCAATAAGTGAACAGCACAGATTCTGATCAGACCGCACGGATGTGCCAGCTGATCTGGATCTACACTAGTCGCCCATGCAAAAGCAAAAGGTGTGTCTATGGAGGAAAGGGATAAACCACTTCTGAGAAAGTTTAGTTTAAATTAAATTGGTTTCACACATTTTAACTACTTAATTGTTTTCCATATCCAAATGAAAACCATCCAATATCGATTCAATCCTTAAAATTGTATCACCTGAACATGAAATCATTACATACACAGGTAAACTGAAACTGAAACAGTGATAAAATTACTTAATAATCACTACTGAGAAATTAATGTTTTCACATTACCTTATATTTTATAAAACACCAGTTTACTTTAAATATTAAAAACATATATCCGAAGTTGATGTCATTAAAAATTACCACAAAATGTACATATGGTATATTAAATGTAAAAGAAGTACATTCTGTGTTACGTCTAACAATAAGTCACAGACTACAGTGTTGCACTTAACAAGGAATACAAAGCCTCAAAATAGTTTAATCTATGCAAATTGATCTTTAATTGTGTCTAATTATCGCAATTGTCTTAACAGGTGTAAACAATTATTAAGAAGATTGTACACCGCAGAGTTAAAGGCAAGCAAGTTTCTGATAATCCCAGCAGCCATGATACAACTCATCAAAAACATAAAATTACCATAAAAATGTAACATACTTTACATCATGGTTATGTTTACTATAAAATGGGCAAACAGTGTAGATCCAGATCTGCTTGCATAACTGTGCCATCTGATCTAGATCTACTATTGAGTCAGATCACATCTTGTCACCATTAACTTAACCCTTTCCTGGATAGATACGCGTTTTTACGCATGTGCGACCAGTGTAGATCCAGATCAGCCGGCACATTCGTGCCGTCTGATCAGGATCTGCACTGGTCGCATTTTGGTCAGAAATAAGATAATGAATCAAAAAGCGAACAGTTTAGATCCTGATCAGACGACACGGATGTGCCGGCTGATCTGGATCTAAACTGTTCGCCCTAGCAATAAAGGTGTGTCTGTACAGGAAAGGGTTAATGACTCTAAAAGCGAACAGTTTAGATCTGATGATGATCATATGGCACATAGTATTATGCCTGATGATCTGGATCTATATTTTTCACTCATGTTATAAAGGTGTATCTATGGAAATCCATTTTCTCATTTGCACTGCAAAAATAACCCCAGCAATACCATGGGCGTGAGACCTGAATTGCTCCAATCTTAGAGACTAGTCTTAAATATCTGAGCAGAAGTTGCACAGTTGCTGCAGTAGTTAAACTGACATAAAATCTAGAGTTTTCATGTTAACAATTTCTAAATAAATACAGTTAAATAAAGTTTGAGTACTGTAATTGGTGTTAAGAGCCTCAGCAGCCGTGTTCTAAAGTTCTAAAGTTAATGTCTGAAATGTTAATATCAGCCATCTGCATGTCAACAAAATGGAGCTTAAATTTTAATTGCCATAATTTTAAAACTTAAAATGGGTGAACAAGTGAACAATTATATGTCACTGTATGTCTTTGTCAGAACCAAAGTAAAGTTTTGCAACAAATTCCCAAGTACAAAAAGGGGCTTAACTCTGATGAACAAAAAGTAATAGGATGAGTGGAAAGACTGAGGTCAGAGACCACTAAATAGTTTCCCATAGACTTACATTATAAGATTTGGTCCTCCTGTGATTTAGTTCACACAACTATTTTCAAAACTACAACAGATTTGCAAAGTGTCACTCTTGGGCAAATCAAAAATGGCCAGAAATCAGGGTCTTCACCAACTCATTCTCTCAGCATTTTAAACCGAACGTAACCACCCCCAGAATGTAAACAAATCCTCAACCCAAAATAAGTAAAGTACCAACTTCATTAAAGTGCCACAAATCACCTTTCAAACAGTGTTTTAAAAAATCATTTTTATTTTAAAGTATATAATTAAAGTCATTTAACATTTTTGAAAACAAAAAATTATTTCTATTCTATATAGTTTTTGCCAATGAATCTTTGAAAATAAAGTAAGCCCGAATCGTCCCTAGACAAAATTGTCCAATCCGCGACAGGCTTTTCTATTTACTGTCCTCTGACCTGATTTATCACCTTCTCTTGGAAATGGGAACACAAAAATTAATCATTCAGAATGAAAAACTAACCAAAATGAAGTAAACATTTATGCAATGGCTGTTATCCATAGGCAAACAGTGTAGATCAGATCAGTTGTCATATTCGTGTAGTCTGAACAGAATCTGTGCCCGCGATTATAAAACTAAATTTTGAGATCAGTCTCAAATCTCAAGCATCTGATTGGCTGAAATGGAAACTTAGTTTTATGATCTTGGGCCCTGCACTGTTCATTTTTTTACTCATTCAGGTTACTTCTGACCTGAAGAAGCAAACTGTGTAGATCCTAATCAGAACGAACAGGTATGCTGGCCAACCTCTCACAAAAAAACAACCCATATACATTTATTTGGAGTAAAAGGTAAAACACTAACAAGAAATATCTTTAAAAAAGATAAACAGCGTTGATGGAAAAGATTTTTATATATAAGAAAGAAATAAATAAAGACCGTGCAAAAATTTCGTCTGGTGATAATACGTCGATTAAAGAAGAATGTCTAACATTAACTGTACATTCAGTTTCAATAAAATACCTCTTGTAGAGTTAGCACTAATGATGAATAAATGTTATTAAAATACAATAAATGAAAATAATAACAACTTCTTACAAGAGCGAAATCTACCAACTTTTACGTAAATTAACTTTAAAAGAAAGTGTCCCTCGCGAGTATTGAACCCGGGGCCTCAGCTTGAGAGGCGAGTGTGCTAACCACTACACCAATGCATTTTGAATATCTGGACTTGAAATTAACAATCAGTATCAAAGGAACGAGAAAGGAACCAGTAAGAACCAGAAATATCTGCACATCTCTGTCATTTTACACTGTGTATTGTACTCGAGTGTTTACCTGACACCTATGAATATCCCATATAAAATCGTATTTAAGCCATCAATTGACTTAACTGGTTATTTATACCGTAAATATCTTTTTCTCCAATACAATTAACGCTTTTTAGAACGAAAATGCCCGAACATATAAGCGCCAGGTAAATACTTACACACAATAATAAAATCGTTACGGTAATCATTAACAAAACCCACTAATAACCAATCAAAATAATCTATTTGATTTTCCCGCTGCATAATAAATTTTATTTACAATATTTCATTGGTCAAAAAACTAGGTCAAAAGTGAGCTTAGACAGCTAACGCCGAAAAAAGTTTGGATAAGCCAGTAAAAAGAGACATGACAATTACTGTAAATCACTAAATGACTCTTGGTGTACTATGTAACCTAAAATGACGTCAGCAGCATGTTCAGTTTATTTTCTCAGTTGAATTATGATTAAGAAATCTGGTTTCTTATCTGCAATGGCATAAGTTAACCCAATGATAGTCAGTCTATGATATTACTTCATAATGCATTTAACTGTTTACTCCACATTATGTGCATTTTATCACATGTGCGACCTGCAGCAGTGTTAATCCAGCCGGCACATCTGTGGGATCCGCACTGTATGCTTTTTGGACAGAAATAACCTTATCAATGAAAAGAGAACAATGCAGATCCTCATCAGATGGCACCGATGTGCAGGCAGATCAGGATCTACACTGTTTGCCATGCCATAGTCGTATATATGGAGTTAAGGGTTAAAATTGGCTCCACTGGCTCCAATATAACACAAAAAAATGAGTTGAATTTTGAACTCAACTCAAAGTGATCATATTAAAATACTGAAAATACACAGCTTAATTGATTGCTATAGGTTTTTAGAATAGGTTTATATGATATTTTTAGTTTTAAATGCAGTTTTGAAAATTTGTTTAAAGTCAGACATTTATTCTAGAATATCTTAGTAGAAAAATATAGTAAAAATATTTCTATCATAATAGGAAGATTTGAATTCTTTTTTATAATGTAATGCAAGTAAATAACTAACATTTACTGAGAATTTCAATAAATATGTTGAGTTGAAAATTGAGTTAGTGCATGGGATTGTTCATAATATTGGGCGCAGGTCTTTCGTAAAATTGTTTTATAGTGATATAATTGTATATTGCTTAATCTGTCTAAATTTTCTAAATGCAAATTAAATCAAATTAATAAGGTATTTTCCATTAATACAATAAGATTAACCAACATATTAATTCTTAAAAAGCATCATCAGGTCTCAAAGAATACACCAATCATTTAGTAATTGCCAGTTTATACTAAATGCGTCTTTGTGCCAAAAATGCAAATTAGTTTCATGCTAGAATAATTTATTTCTGAATTCCTATTTTCATTTAGTAATTGCCATTTATGCTATGTGCATGTTTGTAATACTGTGGTATCATCTAATTTTGCTGGGACAATTTTTCACACCAAAACATCACAAAATTTTAATGATATATTAATTTTGTGGGGGTATTTTTCTATTAAGACATATCATTTAATCGTGTAAATTTGCTGGGATTAAATTTGTGCAATTATGGCCTATAGCAAAATATTTTCACTCTTGTGTAATACGATAGCATAGTAACAAAATGTTTATAAAATTTAATTTAATAATTAACTTGACATATAATATATACAGATAATACTTTTGAAAAGGGATAAACAATTTTGCATTAATTTTCAATCACACAAAATATGTGAAAATTGATTAAGCTTTATCCCTTATAATACAGTGAGTCTGAAGTTTATTTTTCTTTACTCCATGGAGTATGGCTGTCATCCCATGGGCACAAAGGGTTCCTTTTTAGATTAAAAGGTTTGTCTGACCATGAAGTGACCATTGTAGATCCTTATCAGCTGGCACAGGTCTGCCAGCACTTGCAAAATGGAGTAAAACGTTAATCTGAATCAAAATCTAGATATCCAAGACAAACATTTTAACCAGCACTATGATCTTATGATTTATTTCTTCAATTTCCAAGTAAAACAATCTCAGAACTAATGAGTTAAAATATGTTTTTTTATTTTTTTATTTTTACGATTTAAGTATAAAAATAGAACTCTTTAACCACAACTTTTAAGTTTTTAGAGTATTTAAATGAATATTAAATAAATAAATAAAGCCCATGAAAAGATATTTCAATTCCTAAAATTTCCAATTAATTTAAAACACAACTGCTACCTGCTGTTATGACATTATACCAATTTTCTTTTTATTGAAACAATTAAACAAAAAAAAAATATTTCCTTACCTTGTGAAATTGTTTTATCTCAAATTAATTGTATTTCACTCACATTTATTAGAGAACTGTAGATGGTAATATACCACAGTGGAAAGACAACTGTTGATATTGAAAACCTTTAGACAGGGAAGAGAGAGAGAAAGTGAATGAAAGCTGTGGAAGATATGACAAGGTCTGAGATAAAAATGGAATATCATAACAGTAATGCAGTCTGTAGGTTTGTATCCATTTGAGAAGCGTGAGTAAACAATATTTTGGAGTGTGGTATGTGCCAGAAAATAACAGTCAAAATACACAACATATTATAACGCAGTTATGACATTGCGTAGAACACAGACAACTGCAAAAATATGCTAAAATTATTTAATGGATATTTAACCCTTTCCTACATAGATACACCTTTATTGCATGGGCGTACAGTGTAGATCCAGATCAGCTTGCACATCTATGCTGTCTGATCAGGATCTGCACTGTTAGATATATGAATCGTTAGGTTATTTCTGACCAAAATGCTACCAGTGCAGATCCTGATCAGATGGCCGGAATTTGCCGGCTGATCTGGATTTACACTGGTCGCACATGCGTAAAAATGTGTATAATATGGAGGAAAGGGATAATAAAACATGATGTGCAGTCAGTCCCTGTCTGCAACACCCCCTACAACTGTGGCACCATTATAATTTGCAGGGGTAAAATTTTCACATATTGGTGCAAGAAAAAAAATTCCTAGAGAAATCAAATCCCATTAAATATCCCATGAAAATAATTAACAAATGCACAAATTAATCTGCCCGAGCAAAATGTCACTAACCCTTTCCTCCTTACAATTATATGCCTTTTTTAAATGGCATGGGCTAAGTCAGTGTTGATTCTGATCAAAAGGGACATCTGTGCCATTTGATCCAGATCTTCACTGTTTATATTTAGATTCATTAGGTTATTTCTTACAAAGATGCAACCAGTGCAGATCCAGATCTGATGGCACAAATGTGTCAGCTAATCTGGATCTACACTGGTCGCACAAGTGTTGAAACAGTACAAGTACTATTAAAATATGGAGGAGATATATCATTATTGCAGTAAGACAACAATATAAGAAGTGACTTGCGTAAATGCCATTTGCGCAAATAATTATGATCTTCATGAAATGAAATCAAACGATACAGCAGTACTTCTTACATGTGTGCCAATAAGCCAAAGACACAACTTTAGTATCGTAACTTCTACTAGCTACGATTTGGCATTACTGAAAGTGTTCATGATTTTCTGTTTCTAACATTAGAATCACGATTTCTCTGCTACAATGCCATGTTTTCGTGATTTTATTTTCTGAAATTATTCATAGATACGTTTTCCATCATAAACAAATCACTCATTCAGCTGGGGTCTTTTAATTCAGTGATAGCTTTCTAAACTGGCTTGTGAATGAATTGTTGTCATTAATATGCGTTTAAATTAAACCTTTCCTCCATGATATATACGCCTTTTATTACATGCACGAACAGTGTAGTTCCAGATCAGCAAGAAAATCTGTACATCCTCGCTGTCTGATCGGGATCTACACTCTTTGCTTTCTGGTCATATATAACCTAATAAATCAAAAAGCAAACAGTTCAAATTCTGGTCTGACGATTATAAAGCTGAGATTGGAAACCAGTCTCAAATCTCAAGCATCTGATTGGCTGAAATGGCGACTGGTCGCCATTTCAGCCAATCAGATGCTTGAGATTTGAGACTGGTTTCCATGCTCAGTTTTATAACCTTGGGCACTGATCAGATGACATAAATGTGCTGGCTGATCTTGATCTACAAATACAAAAAGGTGTATATATGGAGGAAAGGTTTAAAAAGCAAATATAAATAAGGGCCTATGCAATCACACTATTGAAATCCAAAATATTGAATGTGTTATTATATTGAGAAAATTAAACAAGAATTAATTCACATCACTTATTAAAATAAATACAGGGGTTCCATTTGACCCATGAAATGACCCTTTGACCCTTGAAATTTCCAGATAGCCTTATTTTGACCCCTAGGATTTTAGCTGAAGGGTCATTTTTTCCTTGAAATCGGGGTATTTTTGGCTTAAAATTGAGAAAAACCCTTAAAAATGGACAAAATGACCCTTGAGATTCAGCAGCTTGTGGAACCCCTGTAAATAATAACATTATAATCATTATTGGAAGAAATACTGTTAAAACAACATTTCATAACCAAGTAATATTTATCTCTCTTTTATTTACCTATCCCTTCCATGCATGGGCAGTCAGTGTAGATCCAGATCATCCAATACATCCATGCAATCTGATAAGCGGATCTACTCTGATCGCTTTATGAATTCATTATGTTATTTCTGACCAAGAAATGAACAGTGTAGATCCTGATCAGATGACATGCAAAAAACATGTACATAGTATTATGTAGTAATGGGTTAATTCATATAATAAAATTGAAGAACAGTATTTGAAACGCTAATACCTGAGAAGTCAAAGCATTAATTGTTTGCAAATAATACGCCTAATTACCCCAAATGTTTACATGTCAATTAAAACAGGGGTAACTGATATTAATTAAACAAGAAAAATGCATTTGTTATCGAAGAGCTTCAATCAATGAGACTGGGGAATAACAGAAGTTTCTAAATTTGTTCTCATAAATAAACACATCATCATGTCATCATTTTCATCCTCCTCATCATCATCAGCATTACTGTCATCATCATGTCATCATCATATCAGCATCACTATCAAGTTGTAAGTTCTCAATTAGTTATGGGCCCTTTATATTCATTAGGGCAACAATTCTATTTATCATTCCAGAGTTGTAATTTTTTTTCAGTCACTTTGTATAACTATATGAAATGTGAAGAAACAAAATTAAACAAACCTTTTTTCACAAATCTTAACATATTCACTATTTTTTTTCAAAATTATAACAAGACAAAGACTGTTTATATAAAACTGGCAATACCATTATTTGCCATAGCTAAATTTATTTTATATAGTACCTTTAAACGATTTGGAGCCAACAAACACTTTCATTGACAGAGTACTGCAGATTTGTTTATCATTATTTGGATGGCTTGATGAAGCTTATCTCAAGTGGCTATTCAATTTAATCCCTATCATTAAATTCTCTCTATGAACTATGAAGAACTGTTTCAATTATACACCATGCATATAGCATCTTGTAAACTTTTTACTGTAAAATACATTTTAAATGTCCCTCCCCTATTAAACGCCCCATGTTATTTTTAGGGAAAAAATCAGTTAAACCATATCAATTATCCAATTCTTCATATTCTAATATTAGAATAAAAATAATTAATATAAAGCACCCTGACTTTCAGAAAATGTAACATCCCCAGGGGCATTCAAAAGGAATGTTATGGTACTGATTATTGGTAACTGCAAACAATCAAGTGTTATTATGCAACATAGAAAATATCATGATATACAATGTTACTGGTAATTTGGGATTATTTGATTATCATGTTTTCCACTAGTAAATGTCACAGTGAAATTATTAAAATATCAAAATTATATTTTTGGGTAAAATAAATGTGTTTATTATTTGACAATCTGCTTAATGATAACATACCCTTATTTAAATAAACCCTTTATTCCATATATACAGATCACATGTGCAACTAGTGTAGATCCACACCGAAGGCACATCAGGTCCCAAGATTATAAAATTAATAATGGAGACCAGACTCAGATCTCTGGGAACTTTTGGCTGAAATGGAGACTTCTTTCCATTTCAGCCAATCATATGCTTGAGATCTGAGACTGGTCTCCAAACTAAGTTTTAAAATCTTTGACACTGGGTCATGTGACACTGGACACTTCTTGGTCAGAAATAACCTAATGAATCTAAAAATGAACAGTGTAGATCTCCATCAGACATATGTGCCGGCTGATCTGAATCTACACTAATCGCCCATGGATAACAGCCATATCCCATGGAGTAAAGTGTTAAAGTTACATATAGTTATATATTATATATAAATGTATAATTGTATCATTATACATTCAAGCAAAATTCAAACCCTCTAAAAAATTAGAAAACTTTTATTTCAAACATCTACATAAAGTATAGGGTATATAAAATAAGGCTATTTTATATACCCTATAAATTGCTTTTTAATTGGACTTCTAATTTTGTTGCTGTTGCCCAAATCATGGTTGATCTTTAAGGTGATTTGTTCAAATCTTAAATAGGAATACATGAAATGTTCTAGCAGCCAATAACAAGATTTATGCAAATTCAAGATATAATAATGTATATTAGTAAAGGGTAAAAGCAAAATACCAAATGCATTATTTTTTCCAACTTTATGTTTATCTTGATCATCAACTTAAATACACTGCCTGTGTATTTAAAAAAAACAAATCACAATCCATACCAGGATTTGATTATTTTGAAAAGTAATTAATTAATTTCAAATAATATTGAAATATTTCAATAAAAAATTTTAATTACAATTTCAATGGCTTACATTATCACAAAATTCCATACATTTATTTTCATAAATTCCACAGAATCTGTCACTTTCTGTCCAGCAAGTTAACTGTATTGTCCAATACACAGTATCACAGTATCTATCAATTAACAGCAGGCTTCAAGTAAGGTGTGAATTTGATGGACCACTGGACACACAGCAGCCACTTCATTGTGACAGGCATGTCCCCAAGGGGTCAATATAGGCCCCCACTAACATGAGATTTGATTGATAGGTGTCTTGTTAAATAGATCTTACTAACTGTCTTTATCAGCACTCACTGTTCTTTTATTCTGTTATAGTAATGCTTTACTCAACACATACAGCTTAATTGCCTGGGTGAACAGTAAAGATCCAGATCAGCTGGTACATTTGTGCTGTCAGGATCTACACTGTTTGCTTTTTGATTTATCAGATTATTTCTTACCAAAAAAAAGCAACCAGTGCAGATCCTGGATCAACACTGGTTGCACAGTCACATGTGAAAAGGCATATATAATAATTATATACTATAATTGAGTAGGGGGTTAAAGGGGCTGGTCTCAAGGCTAAGCTCATCTTCATTTTTTATACAGTCCAACCTGAGCTAAAGACCGCCTGTAAACAAATACCACTTGTTGATAAAGACCACATTTTATTTATACAACTGATTTTAAGAACAAATTCACCTCCCCTGAGTGGTCTGTGAAGACAGATTTGACTGTACTTAAATGTATTTATTAATCAGTTATTTATTATTAAAAAGGCCTAATTTGAGACTGCATAAGTCGCTGCAAATGTGCATAAACTGCAAGTACAAATTATGCAATCTCATTTTCCATACCATTTAACTTTAATAGTTATTGATAAAGTGTGAATTCATTATTTTATGTAGGATGAACATTCATTAGAATGATTTGGAAGTTAATGCACAAGCAGGCTTCTAAAACATCATATATATTTTTGATTTGCAGAGTTCACAAAATTAAACCATTTATTTAACCCTTTCCTCCATATATACGCATTTTTACGCATGTGCGACCAGTGTAGATCCAGATTAGCCAGCACATCCGTGCCGTCTGATCAGGATCTGCACTGGTCGCATTTTGGTCAGAGATAACCTAACGAACCAAAAAGAGAACAGTTTAGATCCTGATCAGACGGCACGGATATGCCGGCTGATCTGGATCTAAACTGTTCATCCACACAATAAAGGTATGTCTATGGAGGAAAAAGTTAAACCATTTAATCTATGGGAATGTGGCTGTTATCCTAAAGGGCAAACAGTGTAGATCCAGATCTTAATCTGCACTATTTTCTTCTTTAAATCAGAATAACCTAATGAATTTAAAAGCAAACAGTGCAGATCCTGATCACCCAGTACAGGTGTACCAGCTGATCTGGATCTATGCTGGTCACTCATGGGATGTTGTTTATCTACACTGTTCACTTTTTGGTTGGAAATAATTTATCAAATAGCAAACAGTGTAGATTCTGATCGGACAGCATGAATGTGCGAGCTAAACACTGAACACACATGAATAAAACCCTTATATCAATTAACTTACCACTCTATATGAGCTAATCCATTCACTGTTGATACAATTCTTAAATGAACTGCAAACAGTGTAGACCCTGATCAGACAGAACAAAAGTGCAAGCTGATCTGGATCTACACTGGACTCAAACTCGAGGAAACTTACAATCAGCACTAAAACACAACAGAAAGAGAAGCAATCCAAACACTTTCCATTATAATACAATTTCTTTAATGCCTGAATACAGACAGTTAAAAACATTTGATGAAAACTATTCATGTATCACATAAAGTATATTTAGTACAATATACTATAAACTATCAATCAGCTGTTGATCAAGTTTTGATTATAATTAAAGTTGAATATTCAAAACTGTTGATGCATGTATTTGCTGGTGGTTTTCAGTAAAACATGATTTTTGTGAGTTCTAAAATTCATTGTTTTTAATTTTCTAAAATCATGTTTATGAATAGTGCATTTCCTCAGGATTTTTAGTTTGTCAATCTGCTCATGAAATTCACACAATAATTATTACAAGCAAACTGAACAGTAGCTGTTATAACCATTTTTGAAATCTACTTCAATAAGAAATTTAAAGCTACAAACATTTTTTTAGCCTTTAACCTTTATACCCCATATACTTGTTAAATCATAATGGGCGATTCTGCATAGTTTGCAGGCTGCATAGATGTGCTGGTTGATCTGGATTTACACTTGGTCAGAAATAACATAATGAATCTAAATGAGGCACGCCACGGGAAAAGGTACCTTCGGTCATATTTTGTGTTATTTTTGTTGTTATTATATTTAGAAAGAACTTTCGAATTTCTATTATTTTCTCATAACAAAACTGTGATTTTGTTACACATTTTGACAATAAAATGGTATTTTTACCGCGAATTGCATAATAATTAATGTCGTCTGCTCAACTTTATGACGTCGTTTCAAGGATTGACGTCAACTACCCGAAGGTACCTTTTCCCGTGGCGTGCCTCAAATGTGAACAGTGTAGATCCAGTTCAGATTGCATGGATTTGCAGGCTGATCTAGATCTGTATGGGTCACCCAAGTGATATATGCTATGGCTATGGAGCAAAGGGTTAACCCTTTCCTCCATAAATACACCTTAATTGCTAGGGCGAGCAGTTTAGATCAAGATCAGTGGCACATCCGTGCCGTCTGATCAGGATCTGCACTGTTCGCTTTATGATTCATTAGGTTATTTCTGACCAAAATGCGAAGAGTGCAGATCCTGCCAGCTGATCTGGATCTAAACTGTTCGTCCATACAATAAAGGTGTATCTATGGAGGAAAGAGTTAAATGCCTTATTCCCAATCAGTCACCAGTTTAGATCTGTATCCATCAGCACATCAGTTCTATTTGTTCTGGATCTACAATGTTTGCCTCCTGGTCAGAAAGAACCTAAGTTATCTAAAAGCAAACAGTGTAGATCCTAAACAGACTGAAAATGCATTAAAATGCATAATATGTTAAGGGTCAAGTTGCAGGAATGGTTCTCACTTACCTTTGAATTGTTATGGTATCCTTAAAGTTTTCAAAATCCTGATGAAACACTTTTCACACACATCAGTGTCCTATGTTTTTGAAGGTTTTTTTTTCTGAATGGTATCACCCAGTAAATAAGGACCAATTTAACAAAGATTCTGTCAAGTAAAAGATCTGCAGGTCACTGCCAGTTCCTGCTCCATGGTTCTGTTCTATCAACCCATTTTTGCCATAACATGATCTGAAAATAGAAATCTGATAAGTCAACAAGGTTTTATTAGTTTGATCTAATAAAAATGTCCAAAATTGATGTTTAGGTCACTTAAACACTGTGATTTCAAATAAATACTTTATTTTATTATTCAATACTTATACACAATAATAAGATACTAGTAAAATTGTGAAACAACACACAATAAAAATATTACAAATAGGCTATTTCTGAACTAAAATTACATTTGAACATTTTGTAGTATTATGTTTAAACACTTGTTTGAAGTTGATATTCAGTATATTAGTAAACATTCATAATTGTGTGAGTCTTTTGTAAACATCTGTTTTCTATTTCTTCAGATAATTACCTTTTGTATAATAATAGTGTCAACTAAAATTAACAGCTTTATGACCTTTAAATATTTTGTGTAAAGTGCAGCTGTCCTCCATCGACAATGGGTTATGATGATGAGGATTTGGTAATGTTGCTTAATTTAACCCTTTCCTCCATATATTATACACATTTTTATGCTTGTGCAACCAGTGTAGATCCAGATCAGCCAGCACATCCGTCTGATCAGGATCTGCACTGGTTGCATTATGGTCAGAAATAACCTAACGAATCAAAAAGCTAACAGTGCAGATTCTGATCAGATGGCAAGGACCCACCCACGCAATAAAGATGTGTCTATGGAGCAAAGGGTTAAACATTTTGTGTAAAGTGCAGCTGTCCATCATGTCAATGGGTTATGATGTTGAGGATTAGGTTAAATGTTGCTTAACCCGTGGGATTATGTCTGTTAATTCCCATGGGTGAACAGTGTATATCCTGATCAGTTGGCACATCAGTGCCATCTCTGTTCACTTTTTGGTCAGAAATAAAGCAATCTACACTGTACGCCCACAACATAAAAGCATATTACAGTGGAATTGCAATAACTCGAAACGCAATAACTTGAAATGACAGTAACTTGAAGTCGGCCGCCAGTCCCGTCAATTTTCCTTATATATTTAACTGAAAAAAGTTGTGATAACTCGAAACGCAATAACTCTAAATTTTCAATATCTCGAACATCATTAATAAGTCCCTTGAACAAGAAATAAGCACAATTTGATCGCAATAACTCGAAGTACATGTATTGACACGATTTTTCACACTTCCCGCGAGAATGTTCGGAGTCATTTGTTTATCGCTAACATGTCAAAAATAGTTGTTAGTGGCACAACACTTATGATATGTTGTGAAGCAAACAATTAGTCGGAAGTGATTAGAGTGATTTGTCTCAAGTTAGTGTCTTTGTCTCAAGTATGTGTCAAACAAACATTTGGAGTTGTTAATTTTACTTTCTATATAAAAAACAACTTTTCATTATTTGATACCTGCATTATACAGCTTATATCAAGAGCGAACATCAGTTCCCATATAGCATAAAGAAATGATAAAATTATTAATATCATTTTTTTCAAGTAATCCAGTGAAGGACCCGCGGGTAACTGGGAGGATACCTGGATCAGAACACAACTCATCTTTCTAATCTGAATAATGTTTCATGTTCGTACAATGAAATTTGATGAATTTGGTGATAATGTTGTTTCTTCATCGATCTTTATTTATATGATCACGAAAATAAAACTGAGTAAAAAAATTATTTAAAAATAAATATCTTTTTTTTTTAGCAAACACTTGTTGTGTATACACCGTATGGTGCCGCAATGATTGCACATCTTTATTAATGAAACTAGAATGAATTTTGTTACGGAAAAGTCAAAGTCGTGATAACTCGAAGTTCGCAATAATTCGAAGCAAATCGTCGGTCCCTTGGGACTTCGAGTTATCGCAATTGGACAGTATATGAAGGAAAGAATGGTTTAACAATGATATTAAAATGTTATTATTTTTCATTCGCACTATACACAATCAATATGCCTTCATTCTAACTTACAATACTTTGAATTTTTCAATCAAATAGCTTAGAAAATCAACATTTATGAAGTGTGCACTTAAAACTTTTGAAAAGTATATTTTTGCTGTATTTAATAACATTCTAATTATAAGTATTGTTGATATAAATTTAAATTCTGTTTCATTAACGAAGTTGTAGAGTAGTGCTAGTTCAGCAAATTACCAGTAGTTATGATTTAAAAATAGATGTTTGATAAAAAAATTATTAATTTCACAGGATCAATTCTATACACTATAAATTAGCTGGTTAATTGTGACATTGAATCATTCTTAACCCTTTCCTCCATAGACACACCTTTATTGCATGAGTGAACAGTGTAGATCCAGATCAGCCGGCACATCTGTGCCGTCTGATCAGGATCTGCACTGTTCGCTTGTTGATTTGTTAGGTTATTTCTGACCAAAATGCGACCAGTGCAGATCCTGATCAGACGGCATGGATGTGCCGGCTGATCTACACTGGTCGCACATGCATATATATGGACTAAAGACTAATGTTTTTACTACTTGTTTGTTGAGTGCAAAACAGTAACTTGTTACCACCTTCTTTATTCAACTGTTTTGCAGTCAGCCCATGAGGCTGCTGTTTCTGGTCTCGAAACCTAGTATCAATAAAACACACACTGTTTTGGTCATGTTCCAAAATAAAACAACAAATAGTCCTACGTAGCTTGTGATTGGTCAATCAAGAGATATGCATTTTGACTTCACAAATTTGCACTTTTATTTGACCAATCCTGTGAGGAGTAAAGTAACAATGAACATTTGTATTCTTCAATGACAGATTATTTTGTTTTAACTTAACTGTATCTCATCAAGTTGTCTCATACCATAACTTCCTGAATGTTGCTTAAAAGCTGCCTATTCACAATTCATGTTGAAATACTTCAATGTTTCAGATGCGGTTAATATTAACTGTTCTGCTATGCAATGCTCATAAATGACTTAACCTAAATTCCTGCATGGATACACCTTTATTGCGTTATTGCGTGGGCAAACAGTGAAGATCAAGATCAGCAGGCACATCTGTACCATCTTATCGGGATCTGCAATGTTTGCTTTTTTATTCATTAGCTTTTTTCTGACCAAATTACGACCAGTGCAGATCCTGATCAGAATGTGCTGGCTGATCTGGATCTACACTAGTCCAACATGCGTAAAAATGTGTATAATGGAGGAAAGGTTTAATATTAATTGTTGTACTATGCAATGCTCATAAATGACTTAACAGGAGCAAATTTCGCCATAATTTTCGACTAATATGAGTATATTTTAAGATCTGTGAACGAATTTTACTGTGTTAGCAACACAAATACTGAGCTTTAAATATATTCTCCAGTACCTTAACTGCGTAAGAATATTACATCAGGTTTACTTTAACACTCTGGTCTTCTACAATTTAAATTTAAAATTTTGATATCTCAAATTCAAACACTTGAATTTTTATCCTTATATGTGATTTAGGCACCTTTAATATTTTAATATTTTATAACAGGAAACTATTTTTTATAAATAATATAAACCCTTTACTCCTTAGAATAGGCTGTTATTTATGGGGAAACAGTGTCATCTGATCAGGATATACACTGTCACCTTTTAGATTTAACGGATTATTAATTGCTGACTATGAGGTGACTAGCATAAATCCAGATCAGACAGCACAGATGTGCCAGACGATCTAGATCTACACTGGTCTCAAGTGCAAAATAAACAAAATTTTCTTTGATTTATAGTAAGCAGTTTATTAAGTTCAAATCTTAATGTTAAAGTCATAAAATGTAACCCACTCATTACTTTCTATTGCTGAAATACCACAAATTTGGTTAAAAATAGATTAATTTTGACTTCCTTGGGATTTGAACCATAATAATGATCAGCTGATTAACCAAACACTTAGACCACTCAGCTTCTCAGAGACTTAACGATAATTTGCATGTCATTTATTAAAGCTATATGAACATTTTTAAAGTAAAGTTATATAAACCTGTATTTCTTAAAGTTAAGTTATATGAACCTGTAACTTTTTAAGTAAAGTTATATAAACCTGTAATTCTTTAAGTTATCTAAACCTGTAATTCCTAAAGTAATGTTTTATGAACCTGTATTCTTACAGATATGTTAGATGAACCTGTAATTCCTTAAGTAAAGTGAACCTGTATTTCTTAAAGTAAAGTTATAGTGAACCAAAGTTAATTCTTAATTAAAGTTTTAATATACAGTTATATGAACCTGTATTTCATACAGTTTAGAACCTGTAATTCTTAGAGTAAGTTTAATAGAAAGTAAAAATAAATTTATATGAATCTGTCAAATCAAAATTACAATTTTCAAATAGTTTTAAATCAGTGTAACAAAATCAAAATTTTATCAGTCCTCTAATGTTAAATTCAAGTTTCAAAGAATAACTTAGTTCAGATTGACAAAATACATCCTTGTTTGTTCACCCCCTAGAGTGAACAGATACAAATTGCCAATCAAGATGAAATGTCTTTTTTATTCAACTGAACTGTTTGTTTTACCATAATGATGGACTTCTGCATATTTTACATTTTTGCTGATGAAACTGGTAAAAAAATACAATTAATATTTAACCCTAAATTACTCCAAGGAATATTGCTGTTATCCAAGGGCACATCCGTGCCATCTGATCAGGATCTGCACTGGTCGCATTTTGGTCAGAAGTAACCTAATGAATCGTAAACCGAACAGTGCAGATCCTGATCAGACGGCATGGATGTGCCGGCTGATCTGGATCTACACTGTTCGCCCATGCAATAAAAGTGTCTATGGAGGAAAGGGATATTTGCATCCCCATACGTGACCAGATATATCACCAAGCAGCAGCCTAAACATGACAGAATCATTATGGAGGAGAAATTTTATATAATTATGAATCATTCATACTAACACTTATTAAATCCGATCCCATTTCAAGCCTATTAGTTTCTAAAATCCTTTAAAAAATGCATGGCTATATCCCAGTTCCCTCTGAGCTATTGTTTATCATCGAAAATCATTCTTCAACAAACAGTAGCTGTGTAATTTAAAACCACATGTTAAGTAATGAATTCCGTGTGCGCTTAAGTTTTGTTTTTTAAATCCATATTAGATGAAATATATTTATCTCCATTACTTGTCGCGGCTAAAAAAGATAATTTACAGATGATTTACAATTCAATGTAAGAGATAAGGAGCTTTTAAATCACCCATCAGTGTTTGCTAACACCGAAATGTAAACAGCCATGTGCATTTTGCACAAGTGTTAGCAAATACTGTGCAACATGGACTTTCTTTTATTAAATTAGAATTAATTACAGAATATGCAGGTGACCTGAAATCAAATATTAGGAAGTTGACATAAAATTTTACATCTTTTTTATTGATCTGCAACTTTACTTGCATATTTTACTGAAGAATGACATTATTATAATGACTTTCAATAAATTAACAATTAGTTATGCAATTTTAACTTTTTATATGCAGGTTTACTGTCATGAAGCTACTGTATCATATACATATATATATATATATATATATATATATATATATGGGTAAGATAAGTAACCAACGAACAAACCTTGAGACATAAAGAAACAGATCTAAGCACCAGACACAGCGACATCGCCTAGCCAAGAGTGCTGTACATGGTTATAGACGTGCCATCCAAGTTCTCAATAGAGAAATTTTCCGGCAACGCATATAAACCATAACTATCCACAAATGACCCTCTGACTGCCTAGACATTTACATACACTTATTTTTATACATATACAAACATGTAGGACAATTACATATACACATCTATTAGCATCGTGCTTCCTCCTTTTTTATTTTTGGAGTTTTTATGCACACTAGTGCTATAGACAGAGACACACACAATGAAAGTCAGCTGGATCTTTCAATACATTGAACTGAAGATATATATTAAGTTAAGGAAAGATAATTCAATTCAAACAGCTAACTTTCGAATTAAGGGATCCCCGAAAGGATTCATGTTCGTGGAAGTAAGATACATATGGGTAAGATAAGTAACCAACGAACAAACCTTCAGACATAAAGAAACAGATCTAAGCACCAGACACGGCGACATCGCCTAGCCAAGAGTGCTGTACATGGTTATAGACGTGCCATCCAAGTTCTCAATATTTATATATATAACAATGAACTATATATGTTAAGTTATTTAAAATTAAAGTTCTGTTCTGTTTTGCAATGCCTTCATTTGCAAATATAATGCTTCATCCCTAAGACATTTTGTGGCTATTGTTCAAATAATCAACGAAATGATATTTGTGTATTGTCAACAATAGAGTATTGTGGGATCAAGAACCAAATTCAGGGGCCATAAGTCATTGAGGAACAGTCTTCAATACTCAAACAGGCATAATATCTTATGTTGATCATCAAGTATTAACAGGGTGTCAACTAAAGACATTTACCAGAAAACAGAAAAAATCAATGATAATCATACAAACAAAATATCATTATCATCTCGATTTTACTTTGCTGATTTTTTCCCCAAAGATTTTATCTAACCCAAATCTTGATTGAAACAGTCGATTTGGCCAGCAGACAGCTCTTAATTACAACTATGCATACACCACAATTACTACAGGGCTGTAGTATTGTATTTAAGCGGCACACAAAAATTGCTACTTGCTACTTGCACAAATTTTGAAGGAGTTTTGGTAAGAAAATTAAGGTTTTTTTTGTGTTGTTGTTGTTTTTTTTAAATAAAAATTAGACCAAAGTATTATAAACATTATTTTGAATAACACCATTTAACACCAATTAAACGCATTTATTAGTGAAGGAGTGTTTAAAAGGAATTTTACAGTATGTTGTATGTAGTGAAAACAGCCCATGGCACTACAGATAAACACAGATGAATTTAACAGGTATAAGCATCTGCGTCCATCAGTCCATTCACAGTTTTAACTTAGATAAAATTAGCAAATGTAACATGTGCAAAAGCTGATGAAAATATCCAAACTACTATTATTATGTTGTTGAGTAAATACTGAAAAGAAAAGCCAACTATACAGAAATTGAAATTTAGGAATGTCTCCCATCATGTCTACTTTCAGTTTCAAGGTCAAGATCAAAGAAGAAGAAAAATAGGTAACATTGACAAGCAGTACCTACTAACCCTTTCCTGGATATATACGCATTTTTACACGTGTGCGACCAGTGTAGATCCAGATCAGCCGGCACATCCGTGCCGTCTGATCAGGATCTGCACTGGTCGCATTTTGGTCAGAAATAACCTAATAAATCAAAAAGCAAACAGTTTAGATCCTGATCAGACGGCACGGATGTGCCGGCTGATCTGGATCTAAACTGTTCGCCCTAGCAATAAAGGTGTGTCTATTTAGGAAAGGGTTAAGTCACATTTTAAGGAGCATAATTTTAGAAGCATTAATTTGCAAATTGATTTTAGATTGTCTCCAACATTGAAACAAATGAGACCTATAACAAAACCTCTAGTCTTGTTGTTAAAGTGCGAAAAACTACTGTTGTTGTTGTTGTTGTTAAACAAAGCCAATGTATTCTGAGCGACTGAGGACTATGCACACCTATAAATGCAACTAATAGGATATCTTTGTGGAGGAACAGTGGTCTAGGGATAGAGCAATGGACTCCAGATCCATAAACTGGCAGTTCGAATCCTTCCAGGTATGAGATTCTTCTGCAGTTTCCCCAATCCATGTTTGGCACAACATCTGGTTTCAACCCATGAAGCAGTCATCAAGCATGAATAACTTGTTTAGCAATAAATATAATATTTTATATAAAATAAATAAGATTAAATCATCGAATGTTTAACGATGAAAACAAATCTTACCATTGGTCTGACACAGACGCTGGGGTTAAATTGTTCTCTTGTTTCACGCTGCACACTTGCAACTTGCTGCCACTAAACATTTACCATAACTCTTCAGAATTCCAAGTGCTTCCTGCAAAAGTAAATTAATCATATTAAAATAATGTATTACATGCCAAGAACCATTAACCCTTTTACTCAAAATATAAAATGGTTGTATTACATGTGCGAAAAAGTACACCCAGATCAGCTAGCACATCTGGGATATTTTACCCATAAACAGTCTAGACAAGTTTTGTGAAGACTGGATAACGATCCACAGCATGTTCTTGTTTGACAGCAGATAGTGCTCATTTAATTTTCTTGAAGTATCAGCAAATAAAGGGCTATATAACTTTATTGAAATCCTTTTAGGAACAAGAAAAAACATCAGAATGCAGTGTTTTCAGCCCTTTCATCCATATATATGCATTTTTACGCATGTGCAACCTGAGTCAATCCTGTGCCGTCTGATCAGGATCTGCACTGGTTGCATTTTGGTCAGAAATAACCTAACAAATCAAAAAGCAAACAGTGCAGATCCTGATCAGACAGCATGGATGTGCCGGCTGATCTGATTCTACACTGTTCGCCCACACAATAAAGGTGTATCTATGGAGGAAAGGGATAATAGGATTCGGTATTGTGGTAAAGAAAATTTCTGCTTGATACTATAGAAACTTACACTTCAGATGCCTATCATATAATTAAACAAGAATCTGTAAGTGATAAGATCTCTAAATTAGCTACAAAGATGTGCTCCAGAAACTATACATTTTCACACATTTTAACATTTAAACTAAAAGTGTAACCTTGACCTTTGAGGTAGGGGCCATGGTTCTTGGATGTGAAAGTCTGTTTCATTGAGGCGAACATTACTTGTGAATTTTAGCTGAAGTATCATCTTTATGTACTGATCCATTGTCCGGAAACTTCATTTTTTGCATACTTCGATCTTTGAAGCATAAGAATGACCTTGACCTTTGAGATAGGGTCATGGTTTTTAGACATAACTATCTGCCATATTAAAGAGAACACTTCCGTCAAGTATCAGTGTTATACATTGAATGGTTACTAAGAAAAAGTAAACTTTAACAAAAAACTTATTGAAAATTTTATGTGAAAAAGGGGCATAACTTTGACAAAGTACAGTCAAGAGTAATGAAACTTGTCCTGATAGTTGCTACTGTGATGAAAGACAACTATGTTAAGTTTCAAAGCTCTACTTTCAATGGTTACTGAGAAAAAGTGAACTTTAACAAAAATCTTTATAAAAAATGTTGATGCCTCACAGTGCCCAGCCGATGACAAACAATTGTACCCGGTACTCCAATCCAATAACCAGCCAGTTTTACTGGTTAGAAACTAGTGATACTGGTAATGTATTCTTTCTATTTCTAAAGTGTCATATCAGGTTGTCTGTAAAATTCTATAAATATCTTCAAATATTGAAATATTTGTAACCGGATAAGTATTGCAATAATGGAACTGTAATTGTATGGATACAAAACTTGATACAGGTATTTAGGTATCTAGCTGATTGACTAATAGCATAAAAAAGAAACAATGTACCAATTTATTTGACCAAACATTATTCATTTGTTTTCCCATGGATTTGATTATTTGCTAACATTGTGTTTAAATGCAAACATATACTGTAGTATCATTTAATTTCGCGGGAACGGAAATTTCGCGAAAAACCAGTTAATAACAAATTTGCCGGGGCATAAATTCGCGCAACTGTATTTTCCTATAAAGAAACACTGTTTAATAGTTTAATTTCACTGGGGTTGAATTTCACGCTCTTGCATTAGCGCGAAATGTGCGAAAATTAAACCGACGCGAAATAAAATGATTTAACAGTAATCCAATTTCCAGCTAAATTTAAATATGTAACATGTACTAGTATAAAGTAAAAGTAATTTGATCTAGTATGTATGAGTTTTATACGAATATTTACTATAAATATATTAATAATTGAATTTATACATCTATTAATGAAATTTACCACTTCTGCACCAAAAAAGTCCCACATTCAAAGAATACCAATAATACTAAATTTTACCTGTATGAAATGAAATTTAGCACTTTTTAACTAAACAAATTCCCCCATCCAACACCCCCTCCCCCACACAAGCATTTCATTCTTTGTCCGTGCCATATGAACTTTTATCATATTTTACATCGGTTGCTTCTTGGTCAGAAATAACCTATTAACGAATCTAAAACGAAAAGTGTAGATCCTGATCTGATAGTACGGATGTTAACATGATCTACACAGTGTTTGCTGACATGGTAAAAGTCATATTATATGGAATAAAAGGGTTTAATGCCTCCTCTCACATTATGGTGTGAGCAAAATGTCAAAGAGCAACTTTCAACTCAAAAGAATACACCATAGCCTGATGTTGGAAATTTTTGTTGAATTTTATTCGTAATATTAAATATTCAAAGCAAGGTACATTTTCCCAGAGGAAATATAGAGAGTATTGCATGATGTTGTTTTGTGGAGTTAATCCATTAATTATTCATTATTTCTTCATAATTCATTGTACCACTGCTTCTTTAGGGCAAATTGGGATGTCTGTTTGGTGTCTTAAAACAATATTTTGTTACCTTGGTGCAGAAACTCTATAAGTACTATTGAAATTTGAAGGAATTATACAGTTATTGCACTCAGGTGCCAATTTGTAAAGGAGTTGTTATAATTACTCTATTCCAAAAGAATGTGTACACTTTGTTTTTGGTGATTTTTCAATAACTGCTTTTCTTAATGCTTAAATAATGTTGAATCAAAATGAAGATTATAGATCATATAGACATTTTTACGATAGAATTTACATGATCAGTAATCTCAATTTTGATACAGAATATTTAGGCATTATTTTGGAATAAAGTATACATATATATTAAAGATCTGACTCGAGAAATGTCATGCAATATAATCAAATATTAAACAAGTTGAAGAAAACTTATTAAGCAAGCCTTTGATGAGCTTAATAATAAATTACCTGGAAGAGTTCAATATTTTTTTGTAAAACATGCTGTGTGTCTGATTCTTTTTATTCAAAATATAGAAATGAGTCCAAAAAAATATTGGATAAAAAAATCAGTCCGTAGAAGTTTGAAAGCTACTTTATGAGGTACTGGTAGTATGAAACTTTACCAATGCTGGGGGGACACTCAGCTACTCTGAAGACAAAGTGAGTAGAATAGCTTGACATAATTTCTTCAAAAAGTCAAGATAATATGTCAGAAACCACTAAAGACACTGCTTCTTATGATATGCGCTATTTATTTTGGGGATTTATAAAAGTATTTTTGTTTATAGATTACTATAAAAATCCTTTAAAATGCTGTCAGGGGCATTACATTTTCTAAAAGTGGGTGCTTAAAAATATTATTTATATTAATTATTTTTATTCTTAGACATTAGATTCTGAAGAATATTGGATAATAAATATGGATTTACTGATTTTTTTTCTCTCAAACATAACATGGGGGATTTGTTTATTAAGGGAGGGGCATTTAAAAGAAATTTTACAGTATGTTTTGTCTTAATAAAAGTATTTTTGTTCAGAGATTATATTACTTGGGCAGAGTGTAGATCCAGATCAGCCAGCACATCAATGTCATCTGATCAGAATCTACACTGATTGCTTTTAGATTCATTACCGTCATTGTTTGAATATAAGCCGCACTTTTTCCCCAGAATTTGGAAGTAAAAAGTTGGGGGTGCGGCTAATACACAGGTTTGGCTGCTTATACTTTTCGTTAAGCCATTTTCATCCTTCTATCACGTTTTGGGGCAGTGCGGCTTATACATGAGTGCGGCTTATATTCGAACAATGACGGTAGGTTAATTCTGACCAAGATGTGAATGGTGCAGATCATGATCAGATAATTGGCAGAGATGTGCCTGCTGGTCTGGATCTACACTGTTTGCCCAGGGGACAAAAGGCGTTTATAACGAGTAAGCTGTAAAACATAATTTGCGAAAAATTACAATTCACATGATGCTGAAATATCTTTCTTGCAGAAACAGGAAGATATAAAAAATACATTTCATCCCGAAACATTAATAAATAACTCTGTGAATCACAGCACTGTATTTTGTAATGTTCCTCTTAATAGTTATTGCAACACTTAAAACCTTTTAATTTGTTTGAAAAATCAGAAAAGGGGCGTGTCTACATTTACCTGAGGTGCAATCATCAATCACATACCCTAATTATTTTTCTTATGTTTTTGTAATGAAATGTTAATATTACTATAATACTTTCCTGACAAAATTGCCCTAACGAAACCTTGAAGTTCTAATGAAAGTTGGCAAGAAAAGAATAAGTCTGCCAGTAAAAACTTCCAAAAAGATTAAAAAATGTACTTAAAAATATTACTAATATGCTTTTACTGTAAATGACAGTTTGTTTGAGGCTCATCACACACATGTAATAACAAATGCAAATGGCGGCGACAAGTTGGCTTTTGGGAGGCACTTGCCCCTACAGGAGGAATTTGTGGCAATTGCCCCAATTGAAAGGCACTTGCCCCTATTTCACAGTGAGGAGGTATTTTGAGCACAATGTCATGCGCTAGGAAGGACTGGTCCCCATCAACAAGCTTTTTACCCCTGATTAGTAGGCATTGTTCTTATCAAGTGCCGTTAAAGGAACTTTACCCAATTACAAAGGGCTTGTCAGGAAGAAGTGATATCTGTTTAAGAGAGAAATCATGCAGGCCCCTTACATAATTATAGAGACTTTTACTCCATATATATGTGATTTAATCATGTGTGACAAGTGCAGATCCAGATCAGCCAGCACATCTGTGCCATCCGATCTGGATCTGCACTGGTTACATCTTGGTCATATATAACCTAAAAATAAATCTAAAAGCAAACAGTGTAGATCCTGGACAGAACTGATGTGCTGTCTGATCTGGATCTGCACTGTTCACCCATGCAATAGATACATACACACATCCAATAAAGGTTTATCTGTGGTGTAAAGGGATAGTGAACAACTTCTCCCTTGGCACAGTTGAGAGACAAGTTTAGGACATTTGGGAGTCTATTTCTCCAAAGTCTATCTCTAAGCCATTCCCTGGATTACTGGCCTAAGTTTTGAAAATTCTACAGCAACAAGTCCTTAGAATATGTTCATTTATTCCATGACTTTTTCCAATGAAAATCTCTATCAGTGTGACATCCAATTCCCTTAGTAGCTGAAATGGACTGTAAACAGAACTACTAATGGTCATTTTCTCTCTATCTCTTAATCAAATATCACCGCTGTTGCCGCTTATGGTCGACATAAATTAATAAAATAATCTCGAGCTGTTTATCCAGGGAAATATGTCCGTATAGCTTTAAACAAATTTGTCCAGGGAATTATGATGGTCCTATTATAAAAATAAATAGGTTGCTAGGCAATAGGTCATTTCCAGATTGCCAACAATTGAATGTTAATGATAACTGCTCCTAAGGGGTTGCTTAGGAACTCTTAGTTCAATTAATAGCAACCTGAATCATTGTAAATAATCAAAATGAGAGGTCAACAGTATTTACTGATGCTGATAATATCCTCGGGGGATATTATGGTTTGCACAGCAACCGCTGATGTTGAAGCTGAAGGCGATTATTGGAGTCAGCTTTAGCTGCCCCGCTCAACTAAATCCCCGGGTAACAGATGTTGTTTTTTTTTTAATTATATCATTAACTGTTTCCTCCATAATTATATACACATTATATCAAAATTGTGATATTGTGAACAGTGTAGCTCCTGATCTGATGGAACATCCATGCCATCTGTGCCCAAGGTTATAAAACTGAGCATGGAAACCAGTCTCAAATCTCAAGCATCTGATTGGCTGAAATGGCGACTGGTCGCCATTTCAGCCAATCAGATGCTTGAGATTTGAGACTGGTTTCCAAACTCAGTTTTATAACCTTCAACCCTGATCAGGATCTGCATGTTTGCCTTTTTGGTCAGAATACATGTTACCTAATAAATCAAAAGGCAAACAGTGAAAATCCTTATCAGATGGCATGGATCTGGATCTACACTGTTCACACTTGCGATGAAATGTGTAAATTTAAAGAAATGGGTTCAAGTAATAAAGAAGCACAATTATTTTTCATATTCAAATAAATAGTATAACATAACCTGTCTTTGAAGATCACACAAGGGAAAACCCAACAGTGACAAGCACAGGGGCTCGTCACATGATGGGTTTTATTTTTATAGCTAAATAACACTAAACTGAAGCATTTTTTAAAAAAATTTGGGTTTCTATATATAAATATTTATATATAGAGACCCAAATTTTTTTTAGAAAATGCTTCATAAAAAAAATAAAAGGTAAATAACACTAAACTGAAGCATTTTCTAAAAAAAATTTGGGTTTCTATATATAAAAAAAATTGGGTTTCTATATATAAATATTTATATATAGAGACCCAAATTTTTTTTAGAAAATGCTTCAGTTTAGTGTTATTTAGCTATAAAAATAAAACCCATCATGTGACGAGCCCCTGTGGTGACAGGTGGTCTTTGTTTACAGGTAAATAGGTTCTTAACCCTTTCCTCCATACATACACATTTTTAAGCATGTGCGACCAGTGTAGATCCAGATCAGCTGGCACATCCTTGCCGTCTGATCAGGATCTGCACTGGTCGCATTTTGGTCAGCAATAACCTAATGAATCAAAAACGGAACAGTTTAGATCCTGAGCAGATGGCGCAGATGTGCCGGCTGATCTGGATCTAAACTATTCGCCCATGCAATAATGGTGTATCTATGGAGGAAAAGGTTAAAGGTGGTCTTTAATGCAGGTAGGACTGTATTCATTTATCAGTCATTATAAATATTCGAAACAGCTATTGTGAATTGCTGAATGGAATGCATGGATAAAGGTCATCCCTGATCAGGAACAAAGGCAATATTTCAAGAAAGCAGGTTCATTTGGGGCACCCAGAGGGTTGTCTTATGATTATTTCTAACTATCAGGACTAAATCTGCAATATGAAAATTAAATATTGCTGCCTAAAAAGCCAGTTCAAGCAACCCCACAGAACCCCCTCTGGTTCCGCCACTGCCAGACTTCTATGGAAACTAGAGCTATCACTGATCCAGATGAAAAATATGTCTACCACATTGACATTTCATGCTGAACACATGATTTCAGTTTCAAGTCAATATCTTGAAAATATCACAAGATTTTGTTAAATAATTCCCCAACAAAAAATAATGGACTGACCTACATGAAATATATGTTACACACATCTACACTTCAAGCCGAACAAATGTTTTAAGTTTGACGTAATTACCTTGAAAACTGTACCAGTAGTTTTCATCAGAGTATTTTGTTAAATAGTGATCCTCTAAAAAAATAATGGACTGATCCAGAAGGAAAAAATGTCTTGCACATGTTACAATTCATGCTGAATATATGTTTAAAGTTTCAAGTCAATATCTAAAAAAACAGGAGAAGTAGTTTGCGTCATAAGATTTTGTTAAATAATGCTTTACTACAAAAAATAATGGACTGATCCACACAAAAATATGTCAATTACATGCGTACATCATGCAGAACTCATGATTTCAGTTTCAAGTTAGTATCTTGAAAACTGTAGAAGTTTGCATAACACGATTTTGATAAATCATGTCCCCTGCAAAAAATAATGGACTGATCCACATGAAAAATATGTCACGCACATCTACAATTCATGCCGAACATATGTTTAAAGTTTTAAGTCAATACCTTAAAAACTGTAGAAGTAGTTAGAGTCACAAGATTTTGTTGATTCATGCTCCCCTTCTAAAAAATAATGGACTGATCTACATGAAAAAAAAATGTAATGCAAATCTACTCAAACGTATGTTTAAATGGTTAAAGTTTTAAAACTTAAGAAGTAATTTGAGTCATAAGATTTTGTTAAAAATGAAAGATTTTGTTAAATAATGCTCCCTCCAAAAATAATGGATTGATCCTCACAAAAAATATGTCGCTTTCATGCGCACTTCATGTAGAATATAAGATTTCAGTTTCAAGTTGATATCTTGAAAACTGTAGAAGCTTGCATAAAACGGTTTTCTTTAATCATGTCCCCAACAAAAAATAAATTACGGGAAATGGTTGGTCTTATTTTAACAACGGACGAGTTCATTTAATTTGCAATCGAACTGTGGCTAGTAAAAGGCGGGAAATTAACGAACTATATGTTTGATGACCGTATTAAAAGGCCCAATATTTGTGATTGTCGTAATTTATGTAAACAATATAACAGTTTGCAATTTAAAGACAGATGTGTTTGTTCGATGTGCATAATTCTAATTGATCAACGACAGAATAAAATAAAAAGGACTTATAAAATTGCTGTTACTCAAATTTTAATTTTAAATAGACGTATATTTGAGAAAGCGAACACTTGCCTCCCATTATTCCGAGAGTTAATACATGTTCAATGAACTAAAAAATCAAGTTCACAATCACTATGAACACTGCTGTAGATTACTATTTTCAACTGTTACGTCACATTTTAAATGCATGGGACTCTTGAGTATTACAACAAAGACGCCGATAGCCCTAAACTTCAAACGTCGCATGCCGCTCTTATAAATCAATTAAAGAATTTTACCGTCTACAGCCCAAAAATCATGAAATAAATCTGTTGGAAGGTTGTAGGATATCGCCGACGAGAAAATATGTTGTAAGGGAGGAATGGTCTGCCCCGGGGTTGGGAGAGTTAAATGCGCTAAACGCGGGGACCGGAAGTCGCTGTTCGTGCGAACCGGAAGTCGGGGAAAAGTCAATTTTGGCGCCAATGTCCAATTGGGATTTTGAAATTTTAGAAGCACTGCTTTGTATATTATAACACTTTACTCAATATATGTGATAGTTTAAGAGGAAATGTGTATGTTTCTAAAAAATAAAAAAAATAACACTATAAACTTCAGACATCAACTACTGTTTTGATACCGCTAAAACTCTACCTGATAGCTTATAAAAAAGAATGTTTTCATTGGTTATCAAGCTTAAATCAGCATCATTAATTTTTATTGATACTTTAGAGATTATTTATATATTATAACAACAAATGAACTTGCCATTGTCAAAATCTTCACGTGACAGCGAAAACAGGGAATTTAAATCAACGCAATTTCCATCACACTTTTGATCCCAACTTGTAAACTATAAAATTGTTCTGTGCTTGTAGTCGAAATTTGAGACTATAGTGAAGTAGCCTTTTTGGGAGTTTTGGCTCCTTAAGTAATATGTTAAAAAAAGCCCCATATAATTTCTTTAATCAAAACCACCAAAATATTAATTAATTCAACAATATTGTTCTATTTAAAATAGGCTCAAAATGATCCCTGAACCATTGTGATGACAGTGCAGTTTGTCAAGCCTCATACAACTCACAGGTGGAAGGATCATATCTTGAACTTGGTACCACCACTCCATCTGCTGAGCCTCCCTCCTGATGCCCACACTGTGACAACATATGTAACAAAGGGCCTTAACTGTGGTAAAAATGGTTGCAGGAAAAAATCTTTTTTTTTAAGTTTATTATCAACTCCACATACTGCTTGATCATCTGTGCAAGTTTGAAAGAAATTGGCCCAATAGTTAATGATGAGTTGATGCCACAATATTTTGGGGACATACATACGGACGGACTGATTTATGGACAGAAGACTGCAACTCTATATGCTTTCGCTTTTGTGGGAGCATAAAAATGGCATGGCTATTTTTTAAACCTGGATACTCATCATTGACTATCATAGACCAGGTCCAAGGTACTGTACATGTATCATCTGATCGTTGTTTGATTACATGTATTCCACCTGTGATTCATAGGCAGAGATCCGTAAAATCGTTATGTCCTGTTCTAAGACGATAGAACGAAAACAGTTCAGCATAGAATTCATGTGTTTACCTTTAAAAACATTTATTTACCTCTGTTTACCTGTTCTGTTCAACGAAAAAGTTGACTAACTTTATTTCTGTATCTCGGACATTTTTACAACGATATTGTCAGAATAATCCCAAAAGGGGACGCTACTCTTACTTGGTATTTACCTGACTGTCAAAATGTCAAAGCCAAAAGATTTGTTTGCTTATTTAGCTTTGTTCGATGAAAATATGGAAGGACAGTCTTTTGTGCCGATGTCAATGGGTGCACCTGGGGCGGAGACACTGTCAGGAACAAGCGAACTTTTGATGAAATCAACCGAATTGTCGCTGGTTTGTGATTTATTTGAACTTGAAGTAAATTGGGATCAAAGTACTAAAAGTACTTACCTTTGTGCTCTTCTTGCACCTGTAATTAGCAGAGCAAACCTGGAGACAGAAGTACTTGATCCAGGCGCGTAGAAGTTGCGGCTGCAGGGGCCGCGACCGCAGCTTAAATATTTTAGCAAGTCACTGTCCCAGCAGCGGCTCCAAAATAAGGGGTTCTGTAACATTAATGCAATGCCATAAACTATAAAGTTTGGCCAAAGATCTTTATTTTGACAATTACAGGTAGCTAATACCAGGGCTTTTTTACCTTCTTTAGTAGGG
This sequence comes from Corbicula japonica, assembly GCA_038501625.1. Lineage (NCBI taxonomy): Eukaryota > Metazoa > Mollusca > Bivalvia > Venerida > Cyrenidae > Corbicula > Corbicula japonica. The sequence continues at coordinate 9,065,116 of JAZAYU010000017.1, read as the reverse complement.
GCCGTTAATGGGCGTCTTCCCCTCAGAAAATTTTTTTAAAATCATGCAGTTTTCCCCAAAAAGTAACTTCACATCAGGTATTTTCATTCCCCAGAGAAAAAATCACGCTATTTTCCCCAGAATTATAGGGTGTGGGCCCCTTCCCCAGGCAGTAAACAAAAGCCCTGAATAAACAGTCAAGTCTCAATGCCTTTAAAACAGTAATGTGTTGCGGTATTGCCTCAGGATGTTAACGCCACGGCTAACTAAGGTTCAAAAGTATGTAAAACATAAATAAATTTGCTCTTCACATTCAGTTTTAAACGCTTGGTACACCTACAGTGCTGAAAGAATGATTTTATAAACATGGTGACAAGTGGATTGAGACAGTACATCAAATCATACGAACACATTAAAAATTTTAGTAGATTCTAACATTTCAGCACTAATACAATTACAAGTGTTTGTATGTGCCAGCGAAAATGTATAAATCGACAAGTCTTCATTTTAGACAATTAGGTCCTTGAGATTTGAGACTGGTCTCAATTCTCAGTTAAAAATCTTTGGGTCAGAACTGACATTATAAAGACCTTTTTATTAGTACTGATACCTTTTTTTGTGTGCTGCTCTATGTACAATTTTTATGTTTAGATAATTATGGAGATCTATATTTTATAAAAATAATATAGATGTCTTATAAATGAAATAATGTTGTAACTGTAAATACAGTCAAACTTCGATGGCTCGAACTACACGGGACCTGCAGATTTGTTTATGCAATTGTTAGTTCGAGCGATCCGTGGTTTGTATGTGAGAATGGGTTTCTGTTCACTAAACTAAGGTAACACATAACAATTCATAATATTTCTTATTTTAATGTATTTAATGTATCATCTCATTAAAAATCTATTTGGTCCCTTTTCCACCTCTGTGATGACATTAGATTTGAATTCTTGAGATTTACTGTCCAAATTTCTTTTAGTGCCTTTTTTCCATACTACCGACTAAGCTATCCCCAGTTGCCGGGTCCTACGCTAAGTTGATCATTTGAATTTGAAGCTGCATTTTAAAATTCGTTAGCTTATATTCAATAATAATATTTGAAATGACGAACTAGCGAAAAAACATCTATATATTATTTTATAATTAATTTTATAAATACGACAAAACAATTACCATTTTCTAAAAAAACAAATAACAGTTTGTTTATTATTATAATAAGTGTGGTATAAATTAAAACAACAATCTAAATATTTTTATCCGCTTTAATGTGTTATTTACACGACTTAATTAAATTAATGAAAAAGGGCATCGTCCTTATCGGCGAGACATTTTAGTGCCTGTGTTCACGCCTTTGATGATTACTGATAACAATCTGTTGGAGCCAGGTTGGGTAAAAATCATTGAAAACTAACTGTCAGGACCTTGATTGGTGTTCGACTGTTCAAGTTATCGGTAGTTTGAGCTATCGGAGGTAGAACAATATAGGAAATATAGAAGTCTAGTTCGTGACCGGACGAGCTGTTCGAGAGAAGGGTGTTGTTCGAGCAAACGGTGTTCGAGCCATCGAAGTTCGACTGTACTATAATATTTATATGTACTGTATTTGTAGATTCTGATTATTTGAATGGTACATTTACACAAATGGTGGTTTATAATCGTTTTATTTTATCAATATGCAACTTTGCAGGAAGCATCATCATTTCTGCAGCCCTAATGTTCCAACCACTCCTAATACTGCACACAATAGATAGAATAGACAGTTAACTCAAAATCCTGCTTCTCCAGAGAATGAGTGTATACTTATGTTTTATGCTAAAGCCAATAAAAATTTCATTTAAAATACATAGTTTTATTAATAAATTATGGATTTTGTTACCTCTAATTTCAATGGGAGATCACTGCATTAGTTTGTTCAACATATCAACAGTGATTACTTCCCTTTACAAGGGGATCTTTCATTAATCCTTCAAGGTTTTTAATTAATAAATTATGGATTTTGTTATATATAATTTCAAAGGGAGATCACTGCATTAGAGTTTGTTCAACATATCAACAGTGATTACTTCCCTTTACAACAGGATCTTTCATTAAACCTTCAAGGTTTTTATTAACCAAAAATACAGTTATTAATCCTAATATGGCAGTGTATCATGTCACATAATCATGATTCTACGTAAAAGATGAAGGTTAAACTTATAGTTTAAGCAAAAAATTTAAGAAAATTAATCCTTCCCATCATACATGTTGCATGTAACGAAGGGATCTTAGCGAAACTTCACATGGAAATGTTACATTCATGACGCCAAGTGCCTAAGTATTTATAACTCGAATAGGGTCAGTCTTCTGCTTAAACATTTGCTGCATGGGTTAAGGTTTTTCCAATGTAGATCCAAATCAACCTGCACATCCCAGCAGTCATACCTGTTTGTTTTTTTAATAATCTGATCATTTCTTACCATAAGCAAACTCTTTAGATCCTAATCAGATTGCACTGATGTACAAGCTGATCCTGATAAACATTGGATGTACATGTGGTATAAGCCACATTCATGGAGTAACAGGTAAACAAGCTACATATTTGTGAAACAAATTATTGTCTTGGGCATTTCTTCAACTGATCATAGGATCTAAGCCAAACTTCTCAAAAATGTTAAACCTAAAGGAAGCAGGGAGTTGTGGTCAAGAACTATTACCTTACCTTCAAGGTCAGGGTTACACATGAACTTCAATGGTCAGATGAGCATAACTTGTAGCATCTAATCTGGATCAACACTGGTCACATCTTGGTAAAAAAACAAACCTAAATGAATCTAAAAGCAAACAGTGCAGATCCTGATCAGAGGGCACTGATCTGGATCTATACTGTTCACCATGAGATAAAACCCATATCTCATGGAGTAAAGGGTAAAAATAGCAATTCTCATACTGTGCATGAGTTCCATACAGAAATATTGTGCTTAAACACTTCAGATACACCTTTTTGCTGCTTTGCATAAGCAGTAGTGTAGATCCAGATCAGCTGGCACATCTGTGCCATCCAATCACTGGGTCTATACTGTTCGCTTCTTGGTCAGAAATAACCTTACATTACTTTAAAAGCAAACAGTGCAGATCCTGATCAGATAACACTAATGTGCAAGCAGATCTGGATCTTCACTGTTTGCTCATGCAATAAAAGGCATAGATGATTACGGAGTGAAGTGTTAAATTAATTTTGGATGTTATTCAAACCATGTGTTATAGGTCAAACAGAAAATGAACAAATCTCATAGAAAATATAAATTTAAAGTAGAGTTTGATTCTAATTAATGTCTCTTCAAAATTTGGTGGTTTGTAAAATTTACCGTAGATTATTAATCTGTATGTATGGTTCTTCAATACCATAAAACTCCTTTAAATGCCTCCAACCATCTGTCTAAATTTTGAAATTCTCATAAGTGACATTGAGGGATTTGTATACTTATCTTATACTGACAGAATATAATACGGATATATGTAAAGTCATGTTTGAGGTCCATGTAAAAGAAATTGTTGGGTTTAGAATTGATTGCAATGTCAATATTGACTGAAGGGCCCAAGATCTTAAAACTAAGATTGGAGACCAATCACAAGTCTCAAGCATCTGATTGGCTGAAATGATGGTCAGATGCTTGAGATTTGAGACTGGTCTCCAGGTTAAGTTTTATAATTTTGGGCAAAGGACTCACAAACACAACTTTTAGCAAGTTATACTATGGGAGGTTTTTATTTTTCTATTTTGCACAACAAAACGTGTGGGAAATTAACAATTTACACATTTTAACTGGTGTTTTGATAGAGAATTATGCACGAGTATAGCAAGACAAGTAACTGTAAAACATCAGTCAATAACTTGTTAAAAAAAACAGAAACAGAGACCTGTTAAGTATGTGCTTGGGCATTTAAACAGCAAAAGAAATAAGTGTTATGGTTAGTTGATAATTTATCCAATTATACAGTATAAATTGAGAAGGCTGTAACTTTAATTAAGCAAATATAAATTGTGTTGCTGTCAACTTTATAATTAACACTTGAATGAGTAACCAATAATTTTTTTTTTTAAATATGGAACGCTTCACGAATTTGCGTGTCATCCTTGCGCAGGGGCCATGCTAATCTTCTCTGTATCGTTCCAATTTTAGTATATGTACTGCCGAAGCAAGTACGAGTAACCAATAAATTACCTTAACACAGACTTGCGAGATAATGCAATGACATATATGCATTTCAGTTCAGGTTGAAATCAGTGAAAAATTTATTTGACACATCTAATTTTTTTTCAAATCTATTTCAAGTCTTAAAATCAGCAGCCAAAGCTATCATAATAAATGGATAATAAGACAAGTGCCGCTAAGATGTTAGATGAACAAAAAGCTTTGTTCTATGATGAGTCCTGCATAATGCTGGCACCTGGAAAGCCAGGACCTGAGACTCTGCTAAATTGCAGGGAAATTGTCAGAGCTTCAACACTGGATCTACTTGTAATCTTTTTTATTTGTGATATATTTTAATTGTACAAGACTTGCATAACAATTGTTTTTGTGTTGATGGTTCAAAGAAAGGCAATTAATACACTATGATAGCTTAATCAGGCAAAACTTAAAACTAAGGTAAACTTAACATTGGCTATACCTTTGTCATTTTTGTGTCACATTTTTGAAGAAAAGGCTATATATAGGAACCGCTTTTTCCATCCATTGATCAGTCCATCACAAAAACTTAACTGCCTTCTGCCCAGATGTTTTCAAACTAAATTGACCAACGTAACAGTAGAGTTGGTCTTTAAAAATGAAAACTCTTTTCTTAGTAAAACAAATGTTCTGTGATGCAAAGACAAAGTAAGACAGCCTTTAACCCTTTCCTGTATAGATACACCTTTATTGCTAGGGCGAACAGTTTAGATCCAGATCAGCCGGCATATCCGTGCCGTCTGATCAGGATCTAAACTGTTCACTTTTTTATTCATTTGGTTATTTCTGACCAAAATGCGACCAGTGCAGATCCTGATCAGACGGCACAAATGTGCCAGCTGATCTGGATCTACACTGGTCGCACATGCGTAAAAATGTATATCAAGGAAAGGGTTAATGTTTTTCCATTGGCAGTTTTGTGTGTGTGTGATTTACTGCTTCTATCAAATTAAGATTTTTTTAAGTTTTTGCTGCAGAAGAAGACAGATAATACTGTATTAGTTAACAGAAATTGCAAGTACCGGTATGAAGCATTCTACTTTGCCATGCCGAATGGTTTCAATATTTTGCTTTACAAGGTGTCATGCAGTAATTGTATATTTATCTTGTTGTAAAGAGTGCACTAACCAAGCAGTAATTGTATATGTTTCTTGTTCTAAAGGGTGACCAAGCAGTAATTGTATATTATGTTTCTTATTGTTCAGGGTGACCAAGCAGTAATTGTATATGTTTCTTGTTGTACAGGGTGACCAAGCAGTAATTGTATATGTTTCTTGTTGTACAGGGTGACCAAGCAGTAATAGTATATTTGTCTTGTTGTAAAGGGTGACCAAGCAGTAATTGTATATTTGTCTTGTTGTAAAGGGTGACCAAGCAGTAATTGTATGTTTATCTTGCTGTACAGGGTTACCAAGCAGTAATAGTATATTTGTCTTGTTGTACAGGGTAACCAAGCAGTAATTGTATATTTGTCTTGTTGTACATGGTTACCAAGCAGTAATTGTATATTTATCTTGACGTACTGGGTTACCAAGTAGTAATTGTATATTCATCTTGTTGTACAGGGTGACCAAGCAGTAATTGTATATTCTTCTTGTTGTACAGGGTGATCAAGCAGTAATTGTATATGTTTCTTGTTGTACAGGGTGATCAAGTAGTAATTGTATATTTGACTTGTTGTACAGGGTGACCAAGCAGTAATTGTATATGTTTCTTGTTGTACAGGGTGACCAAGCAGTAATTGTATATGTTTCTTGTTGTCCAGGGTGATCAAGCAGTAATTGTATATTTGTCTTGTTGTAAAGGGTGCGCTAACCAAGCAGTAATTGTATAATTGTCTTGTTGTACAGGGTGACCAAGCAGTAATTGTATATTCCTCTTGTTTTACAGGGTGACCAAGCAGTAATTGTATATTTGTCTTGTTGTACAGGGTGACAAAGCAGTAATTGTATATTTGTCTTGTTGTACAGGGTGACCAAGCAGTAATTGTATATTCATCTTGTTGTACAGGGTGACCAAGTAGTAATTGTATATTTATCTTGTTGTAAAGGATGCACAAACCAAGCAGTAATTGTATATTTGACTTGTTGTACAGGGTGACCAAGCAGTATTTGTATATTTGTCTTGTTGTACAGGGTGACCAAGCAGTAATTGTATATTCATTTTGTTTTACAGGGTGACCAAGCAGTATTGTATAATTGTCTTTTGTACAGGGTTACCAAGCAGTTATTGTATTTTCATCTTGTTGAACTGGATGAGCAAGCAGTAATTGTTTAATTATCTATTTGTACAGGGTGACCAAGCAGTAATTGTATATGTTTCTTGTTGTACAGAGTGACCAAGCAGTAATTGTTTCTTTGTCTTGTTGTACAGGGTCTCCAACCAGTAATTGTCTTTGAGGTCTATTAGGTCAAGGTCACTTTTACTTAAAATTAAAAATATTGTCCGAACAATAATTTGAGATAAATTTAAGATATTCTGATCTAATTTAGATTTATTAAACTAATTATAAAATTCCTTTTAATCACCCCTGGGAGCCTTACATTTTTTAGAAAGGGGGAAGTTTATTATTTATAATAATTATTTTTATTGTTATTTTTAATTATAAAGGCTATTTGGATAATAAATATAGATAAACTGATTGTTTTCCCTAAAAATAGCATGGAGGGCATTCATTAGGTGAGGGGCATTTAAATGGAATTTTACAGTATGTATGATAAGATAACTTTATAACTATGCATACTAAGTTGCTATTGATCATGGAAATATGCCTGAATTTTATGAAACATTTTGAACAGTCTTCTTTTATGGAATTGGGGAGGGACTTTAAATGACAGTCCAACACAAGTCTAGGTTATTACATATATAGGCATTGATTATAAAACAGAAAAAGATGTATGTAACTGAATTGTATATAGATAGGTAACAATAAAAAAATACAAATTTCAAATCAAACTTAATTCTGCTTCACTGTGATGCATTTTTTCACTGGGTTTATTTTTTACCAAGAAGTGAACAGTGTACTGGTAGATCTGATCAGGAAGTATGTAGGTGCCAGCTAATCTGGATCTAAACTGTTAACACATGCAATAATACCCATAATATTTATAAATGGAATAAAGGGTTAAGCAACTATTTATTGTGTGTGAACTTTTTAATCAACAATTGAATGAGTAACCAATAATTTACCTTAACACAGACTTACAAGATAATGCAATGAATTATATGCATTTCAGTGCAGGTTTACATCAGTGAATAAATTGCTTGAGAAGTGTAATTTTTTCACATTTCAATTCTTAAAAACAGCAACCAAAGCTAAAAAATAAAAAAATAAAAGATGGATAATAAGAAAAGTGCCGCTAAGATGTTAGACGAACTAAATTCTTTGTTCTACAATGAGTCCTGCATAAAGCTGGCATCTGGAGGGCCAGGACCAGAGACTTTGCTCAATTGTGGTGAAATTGTCAGAGCTTCAACACTGGATCTACTTGTAATCTTTTGTATTTGTGATATATTTTAATTGTACAAGGCTTGTATAACAATTGTTGTTTGCTCTACATTTACTTTATGAGTTGGCATTGGTGGCATAATTCAGGTTTAAGTTTTTGTGTTGATGTTTCGAAGAAAAGGAAATTAAAACACTATGATGGCTTAATCTGGCAAAACTTAAATCTAAGGCAAACTTAACAGTGGCTTATGTAAAAGCAACTGGTAATTGTATGTTTGTCTTGTTGTACATGGTGACCAAGCAGTAATTGTACATTTGTCTTGTTGTACATAAATTGTATATTTGTCTTGTAGTACAGGGTGACCAAGCAGTAATTGTATTATTCATCTGGTTGTACGGGATGACCAAGCGGTAATTGTATATTCATCCTATAGTACAGGGTTACCAAGCAGTTATTGTATGTTTATCTTGTTTTACAGGGTGACTAAGCATTAATTGTGTTTTCATCTTGTTGTACAGGGTAACCAAGCAGTACATGTAATTGTATATTTATCTTGTAGTACAGGGTGACCAAGCAGTAATTGTATATTCATCCTGTAGTTCATGGTATCCAGGCAGTAATTGTATGTTTATCTTGTTGTACAGGGTGACCAAGCAGTAATTGTATATTCATCCTGTAGTACATGGTAACCAAGCAGTAATTGTATGTTTACCTTGTTGTACAGGGTGACCAAGCAGTAATTATATATATGTTGTGTTGTACAGGGTGACCAAGCAGTAATCATATATTTGTCTTGTTGTACAGGATGACCAAGCACTAATTGTATATTTGTTGTATTATACAGGGTGACCAAGCAGTAATTGTATTTTCATCTTGTTGTACAGGGTGACCAAGCAGTAATTGTATTTTCATCTTGTTTTACAGGGTGACCAAGCAGAGGAAAAGTACACTTTTCAGTATGGACCAAGTAAAGGTGATCCTGGCTTCTGTGAAGAAATGGCAAAGTTCCTTTCATTAGAATATGGTGACAATGTCAATAGGTAAATTACTTTACTTCTTGAAGCTTCATCATTAACTAATTAACTAAATGTTAAAAATGTACTCTTAACTTGTTGATGCCAGTAACCATTTGCTTTATGTAACAAAATTATCTTGAGAATCTAGAAGCAAACAGTGTAGATCCAGGCTCTAAAGGCTTATCAGGATCTACACTTTTTGCTTCTTGGTCAGAGATAATCTTTAGAATCTAGAAGCAACCAGTGTAGATCCTGATCAGGCTGCACAGATTTACTTTCTGATCTGGATCAACACCTGATCAGTGGGATAAAAGTCATAATGCATGGAGTAAAAGTTTCAAGAACTGAATCAGATGAACTTGTATTGTCATATAGTGAGGACATCATGGTTACTGCAGGGGCTACACAAGGCTTACACTTGGTTGCCACGGTGATGTTTGATAAAGATACCCCAGTGTTTATGGAAGATCCAACATACTTCATAGCTGTAAAGATGCTAAGGGAAGATTTGGGAATGAACATAATACCAGGTGACTTGTCAACTTAGAAACATTTATCACATGTTTACCAGTGTTTTCAATGTAACCCAGCTCCCATTACCAATATTTGAAAAAAGATATAATATGCTGGTTTGAACTTGTTAACCAGGTTTTCAAGGAAAACTGGTTATTGTAATGCTAGTCAGAGGGCAGGCAGTCGGGCTGGCATCAACATTTGGTTTCCGCTCACTAACTTAAGTTGCTTTGGCCTATTGACACCAAACTTGGTGGGTGGGTAGCATATACCTGCTACCCAGGTGTCTGTGATCAAGGTCAAGGTCACTGTTGCTAAAAATAGAAATTCTGTTTCCACTCAACAACTTGAGTTAACCTGTATATGAAGAGGCAGCTTGGAATTGCTACCCAGCTCTCTGATCAAGGTCAAGGTCAGTGTTGCTAAAAATAGAAATTTTGTTTTCGTATACTAACTTAAGTTAGCTGTGACATATTGATGCCTAACTTGTGCTTGGGTTTCTTTTATCGAGATGCAACTTGGGATTGCTACTTAGATGTCTGTGATCAAGGTCATGGTCACTGTTGCTAAAAATAGAAATTCATTTTCTTCGTAACAACTTGAGTTTGCTTTGACCTTTTGACACTAAACTTAGTGTGTGGGTAGCTATTATTAAGACGCAACCTTGGATTTCTACCTAGATGTCAGTGATCAAGGTCAAGGTTACTGTTGCTAAAAATAGAAATTCAGTTTCTGCATAATAACTTGAGTTTGCTATGACCTATTAACACCAAACTTGCTGTGTGAGTAGCATATGTCATGATGCAACTCTGGTTTCTACTCAGATGTCTACACTTGTTTGTTGAAAACCTGGTTTTAGTCACATTGCAACGCTTCTTGTATTGTTAAATGAAGCTTATTTATATTATGTCATGATGTCATGACTGTGTTGGGTAAATGACAAGAGCATTTCTCTGCACAGATTCTTTTGTCTGAGTTTAAGTCATATATGCTTTTTGTACAACGTCAAATAGGCAGTATTATGGGAACACCCTTGTAGGGTATTGTCCACAGTGATGTTCACTCTCTAACTCATTCCAAACAGTTGTTGTCTGATCTTCATAAATCTTGGGGAAAATGTTTATGGTCATAATATCTCGACCAATTCAATAAACAGCCATATTGTCCTACATTCAAAGTTATGACTTATATTCAGTAAAATGTTTACTAATTTGGGGCACATCGCAGGGAAAGGCTTTTATCATATCAACATCCACTGCAGCTGCACAATAAGGATCGTAATACTGTTAGCTTTTAGATATAACAACAGGACAGTCTAGATCCAGATTTTTAGGCGCTATGTGCTGGCTAATTTAAATCTATACTGGTTGCCGATGTAATAAAAGATATATCCAAGGAGTAAAGGGTTAACCTTTTTAACCCTTTACTCCATAGATATTGCTTTTATTGCATGGGCGAATAGTCGAGATCCAGTACAGACAGCACATCTGTGCCGTCTGTTAAGGATCTAAACTGTTTGCTTTTATATTCATTAGGTTATTTCTGACCAAGATGCAAACACTGTAGATCCAGATCATTGACACAGATGTGACAGCTGATCTGGATCTCAACTGGTCAACCATGTGTTAAAAGGCATATATATGGATAAAAAACTATTTTTCAGTTCCGACAGATAATGAAGGGTTGGATCTACAAGTTCTTGAACAACAGTTACAGAAGCACCAGCCAACTACACCTGGTCAATGCAAGACACCTTTCTGGGGAATGGTTTATACAATACCCACTTTCAATAACCCCAAGGGATACTGTATGTCCGAAGGTGTTTGTTTTTGATTTCCATTTTTTTTTTAATTCCACACAAAATGTTGATGGTGGGGGTTTATTGATAATTTCCCATGTACTATGGTGTATGGTTTTGCTTCTTTTTCCATCACTAACATTTAGCCTTTGTGGGTTGTTTTTTATTGGAAAAAAAGTAAATATACTTATTGACAAAAGCCTTGTCCGGTAAGGTTTTCCATAATATCATTTAAGCACGTGAAATTCAAAAATGCCATTACTCCACTGGCATAAATTTGGTATCAATGGAAAGAGGACATTGATATGCATTCAATGAAAAAAGAATTTTGGAATTTAAGCCAGTGCTACCAGTAGAGTAATGAGTTGAAAATTGGCATGCAAAAAGATCCAATCTTCCTACCAGACAAGACTTTTGTCCATTAGCATATCGTCGCTGTCGTTCGAAAATATCCTAACTGCGAAATCCTAACATTTCAGGAGAAGCAAAAATGTGCGCCATATTTTTATTGATTGTGCTATCAATTAAAAACTTGACATAGTATCACTATTTAAATATATCTTTGCAAGAGAATGTTTAGTTTGTTTCTGTGCTTTAATAACAATAATTTCAATAGTTTCTGTGCTTTAAATTGATAGCACAATAAATAAATAACAATAATATTTTACAGTTACAACTTTTTTTGCACCATATTTTATGGGTATTATGTGATTACGCTATTTTCATGCACTAAATCGGTGATACATATTGCAAATAAAACAACTTACTCACCGTTTCCTTGAAAAGGTTATCCATAATTTGAATATATGACTAAAAAAAGAAATTGAACGTCATTTCTAACGCAATACCACTCTTGACATAGTTACGAGAATTTACGAAATAAACCGACCAATCCATTTACGATATTTCATCACATGACAAAAGTTTACATTTCCCATTGGCTATCAGATCCGATATTTTCGCAATTAGCGTGGGAAAGTATTAAGTTGTGAGCAAAAGATTAAACACAAAATCGACAAAAGTGTAGTTACGAAATTTTCGAACGACAGTAACGATATGTATATCAGGAATTTCCCCACCTAGAAAACACAGCCTCCCAATGCAGCTGAAATGGAGAGGAAAAGGGTGGCAATCGTTGGGTGTGTGCTGAGGCGTTGTAATGGTTTTCATTTTTTTCCCAGTGCCATCATTCAGTTCTGATGGGTAAATAAGCTTAGAGTTTATTTTTTTAGATTTCTGGAATTTAATTTTCTAGTGCAATCAAGGTTTATGTTTAAATGCTCTTCTGATACATGAACCCTATCCTCCTTATATACACCTTTAATGGCATGACGAAACAGTGCAGATCCAGATTAGTCAGCACATTTGTGCTGTCTGCACATCTGTGCCATCTGATCAGGAAACTGCACTGTTTGATTTCTGGTTATAAATAACCTAACACAAAAAGCAAACAGTTTAGATTCTGAAGGCACAGACATGCTGGCTGATCTGGATCTACACTGTTCAACCTTGCCATATAGGTGTACATGTATATATGGAGGAGAGGGTTAGACCCTCTGCCTGTCCATCAACCAGCAGTTCAAAGAGCAGTAGGCAGTTTATTGAGTAGTTCCACTTAATACTGGACACAATAATACAACATTCTAGAAATATGTTGTTTCAGGGATTTTTCCATATTGTAGAATATCGAAAGTAAGCATATACAGTTATTTTTGATTTTTTGAAGCTTTAATTCGCGAACTTTTTTATATTTGCTTATATATATAAGCCGTCTGATATGCAGTTGGTGACCATTTTTGACGAAATTAAGTGCATTCCAAGGGGAAAGTTAAACACTACCAATTGGTTGTCCTTACAAAGTAGACACAAGGTGACAAATGTATTTACAACCGTGGGTATGATTATCTTCCCCTTAGAATGTGCTAAATTTTCGTTGAAAAATTGTGAACTAATAAATTTCTTACAAGGCCTCGAAGATTTGAATTGATGTTGTTTTTTTGACGCAATACTAAAAATGATGTCATTAAACAAGTGGAATGGCCACATTGTAGAAGTCTCTGACGTTTCACTGTTATGTTGTTTACAGAGAGAAGCAAGGGATTGGTTGCCCTGGCGAGGAAGTATGATGTCCTGTTGTTTGCAGAAGATATTTACAACATGTTGCACTATGAAGGAGATCCACACTGTCCTCCAAGGTTACTGTCATACGATAGAAAGTAAGATATATATTTTATCAGGGAGGGAAAATATATTTTATTGTTTCTGTTTTGTTAAAAGTTCACAGAATTATCCATAGTATAGGTGCCATTAAAACTATTTTTCTTTTCAATTTGACACAAGTGTTGTCAGCTCAAAATATTGTTTATGTCTGAAAACATTATTTATAAGCTTATACATTGATGAAAAAGGAAAAACTGCATAGGAGGAACAGCATGCATCCAGATGAAGCAGCCTGCCAACACAGCCAAATAGTGAGAAGAAAAGAGAGCACGGGTTATAAAATGATCAGTGTTTAACACTGTTTAACCCTTTACTCCATTTATATTCCTTGTTAGGCAAGTGCAACCAGCATAGATCCAGATCAGCCGGAGCCCTCTGATCAGGGTCTGCACTGTTCACTTCTTGATTTTTTAGGTTATTTCTTATCAAAATTGAACAGTGCAGATCCTAATCAGATGGCACAAACATGCCAGCAGATCTGAAACTACACTGTTCGCCCAAGCCAGAAAAGTGTATATTATACGGATGAAAGGATTGAACATAATTTTCAAATTCAAACATGATGCACAAGAATTGTGATACAGAAATCAATGTACAATTTTCAGAAAGCTGTGTAAGATGCGTGGCGAATAGTGACAGGTCAATTATCGTATATGAAAGCATAAATAACACAACATCAAACTGCTATGTTGAGCTGCTTTGCTCCACCATAACTGGCTGGCATTGCAGTTTTAATCTTTAATTTAATGACACTCCCATTAACAAAATAGATCTCTACTAAATTACTAATTAGATTAGCTTCGGAAATATTTGTTGCACTGCAACACTTCACAAGACGCCGATCACTTTTTTGTCATGAGAAACTGCCGCTATAATCAGAAGACGCAGTGTTTCGACTTCCAAACAAGGTGTTGCTGTCAATCAATTTTTTATCGCTTGGGGAAGTAGAACTAAAAATGACGCCTTGTAAAGATTTGAATGATACATGTACATATGTAGCTCCTCCGATGCAATAACAAAAGTGGCTTAAAATAAAGCAACCTGAAGGTGTGATTAACTTTGAACAGTGTTCTTTCAATTAAACTTTGTGGCTACTTCTCAACGAAAATATCAGTCACGGCGCCAAGCTTTAGATGTTATGGCTGCAAGCCAAAATGTAACTGAAATCGAAATTGTAGTATTATTTCAGCTTTCTTTTAAGTCTTGGAATAAAATAAATGTGAACTTTAAAAATCAGAAGAACACATATAACGGCTTGGTTTCACTGATCCTATTAATGGGCAGTAATACGTGTAGTCATATAACTGGCCATGCCTCATTTCTAACATATAAGACTGGTGATTTTCTGTTCTTGATCTTTTAACAAGCTTAATTAAAAATAACTTATTTGTGAATAAATATACATAAATTTATATTATGTATGATTTCAAGGTCAGATGCAGATTTTCAAGGTCATGTGCTGTCAAACTGTACGTTCTCGAAGATCCTTGCTCCTGGCCTTAGAGTAGGCTGGATCGAAGCTCCTCCAAGGATAATGGAATATATAGAAAAGAGGTACTCAAATATCTTTAATTAATTAAATTTAATTAATTAAATAATTTTATTAAATTAATTTATTAAAATTTAAATTAATTTAATAATTAAATTTAATCAATTAAAGAGTGATAATTTTATAAAGTGTTATAACTGGCTTCCATTTTGGAAGATTTTATGAATTTGTGGTACTAAAATAATTAGAGTGCACAGGGACTTGGATTTAGAATAAAGGTTACTGTGAAGTATAATATAAAGGGATAAAGAAATGCATGGTATACTTTGAAAATGTTATCAGTTTTTCCCATTTCATGCTTTTGCCTGGAGTCATTATATAAGGTACACTAAAGAATTCCATATAATGACAACCTACTGCTTACTGCATACTGCTCACAGATTACTACTGCTAACAGTACAGCATTCTCTCTGTTGCATAGTTTGGCTGGAATCAGATCTATGCCGGGACAAGATATTGACACGTTTTAGCTTTCCACAAAGCTTTTGGTCATAGCCATACCCTTTTACCAAAACTTTGTCAATGACTTTTTTGTGTTGCCTGACTAGGCGACATATAGGGATTACTTTGTTGGCGGCGGCGGTGTTGGAGGCATCCGCAGCATCCAGATTTCCTTGTCCAGAGCCTAATTTTGTCACCGTAGGTCCAAATGACTCCAAACTTGGTATGCATGTTTCTGGCAATGACTTGAAGTGCATTGCACAAGAACCGTAACTACCTTTTTCCTTTTTAGCTCACCTGAGCTGGCTCAGGGTGAGCTATTAAGATCGATGAATGTCCGTCGTCCGTCCACACATAGTTCGTTAACAATCTAGCGGTCACATTTTTGCTCCTATTGTCATGAAACATGGTCAGGATGTTTGTCCCAATGATTTCTCGGACGAGTTCGCATATGGGTCATCTGGGTCCAAAAACTAGGTCACTGTAACTAAAAATAGAATTTTCTTGTTAACACTCTAGCGGTCACATTTTTGATCCGATTGTCATGAAACTTGGTCAGGATGTTTGTCCCAATGATTTCTCGGACGAGTTCAAATATGGGTCATCTGGGTCCAAAAACTAGGTCACCATTACTATAAATAGAATTTTCTTGTTAACACTCTAGCGGTCACATTTTTTCTCCGATTGTCATGAAACTTGGTCAGGATGTTTGTCCCAATGTGATTTCTTGGACAAGTTCGAATATGTGCCATCTGGGTCCAAAAACTAGGTCACTGTTGCTAAAAATAGAATTTTCTTGTTAACACTCTAGCGGTCACAATTTTGCTCTGATTCATGAAACTTGGTCAGGATGTTTGTCCTAATGATTTCTCAGACGAGTTCGAATATGGGTCATCTGGGTCCAAAAATTAGGTCACAGTTACTAAAAGTAGAATTTTCTTGATAACACTCTAGCGGTCACATTTTTGCTCCGATTGTCATGAAACTTGGTCAGGATGTTTGTCCCAATGATTTCTCGGACGAGTTCGAAAATGGGTAATTTGGGTCCAAAAACTAGGTCACTGTTACTAAAAATAGAATTTTCTTGTTAACACTCTAGCAGTCACATTTTTGCTCTGATTGGCATGAAACTTGGTCAGGATGTTTGTCCCAATGATTTCTCGGATGAGTTTGAATATGGGTCAACTGGGTCCAAAAACTAGGTCACTGTTACTAAAAATAGAATTTTCTTGTTAGCACTCTAGTGGTCACATTTTTTCTCCGATTGTCATGAAACTTGGTCAGGATGTTTGTCCCAATGATTTCTCGGACGAGTTCGAATATGGGTCATCTGGGTCTAAAAACTAAGTCACTGTTACTAAAAATAGAATTTTCTTGTTAACACTCTAGCGATCACATTTTTGCTCCGATTGTCATGAAACTTGGTCAGCATGTTTGTCCCAATGATTTCTTGGAAGAGTTTGAATATGGGTCCAAAAACTAGGTCACTGTTACTAAAAATAGAATTTTCTTGTTAACACTAGCGGTCACATTTTTGCCTCGATTGTCATGAAGCATGGTCAGGATGTTTGTCCCAATGATTTCTTGGACGAGTTCAAATATGGGTCATCTGGGTCCAAAAACTAGGTCACTGTTACTAAAAATAGAATTATCTTGTTAACACTCTAGCAGTCACATTTTTGCTCCGATTGTCATGAAACTTGGTCAGGATGTTTGTCCCAATGATTTCTCGGATGAGTTCGAATATGGGTCATCTGGGTCTTGGTCACTGTTACTAAAAATAACTTTGTTGTACACAGGTGAGCGATAAAGGGCCATCATGGCCCTCTTGTTTGAATTATTCCCCTTTGATTGATTTTTATAGAGCATTTCTTGTCCTGAGCATAACTTTGTCACCATAGGTTCACACGACTTCAAACTTGGTATGCATGTTTCTGGCAATGACTTGAAGTGCAGTGCATAAGAACTATAACTCTGCTTTCTTCCGGTTTTTAGTTATTCCCCTTTGATTGATTTTTATAGAGCATTTCTTGAACCGAGCGTAACTTTGTCATCAGAGGTTCAAATGACTCCAAACTTGGTATGCATGTTTCTTGCAATGACTTAAAGGGCTATGCACAATAACCGTAACTTAACCTTGTTCCATTTTTTAAGTTATTCCCCTTTTAATTTTTATAGAGCATTTCTTGCCAGGGGCATAACTTGTTGTGCATGTTTCTTGCAATGAGACAATTAAAAGGTTATTTTATATGTAAATTTTGTGCAAATACATTGCTAATTAATAACGGTACAACAAAAAACTAATTAACATATTTTATGTCAACTAACATCCGACTTTTGGGTATTTTGAAAATTAATTTGATAAATCAGCCCATGAAATCCAGGAAAAAAATCACTGTGCAGTACAGTGGATTCAGCTGCCACACAGCATTATTGCATTCATCAGGATATGAAAAACATTTGGATTGGACCAGTTGTTGTATTTACATGTGACTTTCTTTCTAGTAAAACTGCATGGAGTGGAGGAGCATTCAACCATTACACGTCCAAGTTAATGGCGTCTGCCTTGAAGAGTGGTCTTCTTTCTACACATCTTAATCATCTCAGGCAAGAATACAAGGTATCATTAAACTGTCATTACCTATAAATGTGTTAACCCTTTACTCCATATGTATGCATTTTATTGCATGTGAGACCAGTGTAGATCCCAATCAGCCAGCTTGTTCGTGCCGTCTGATCATGCACTGTTTGCTTTTTGGTCAGAAATAACCTAATGAAACCAATAGCAAACAGTGCTGATCCTGATTAGATGTCACATATGTGCCAGCTGATCTAGATCTACACTGTTTGCCCACACAATAAAAGTGTGTATAATTATGGAGGAAAGGGTTCCAGCAATATGCAGATCAGTCATGTTCACAAGGGTTTGTCATAACAATCTAACATAATGTGATGATCAAAGTTTTATTCATCAAATAATTTTAAAAACCCATTATAACAGTTCAGCCCTCAACTGAATTTGAAAAAAAAAATTGTCAAATTCCACAATTGAGTGTAACCATATTTTATAAGATCTTAGTTAATATTTCATACATATTGTCCCTACAATAGTAAACATTTAAACCTTTCCTCCATAGATATACCTTTATTGCATGGGCTAACAGTTTAGATCCAGATCAGCCGGCACATCCGTGCTGTCTCAATAGTATCTAAACTGTTCGCTTTTGATTCGTCAGGTTATTTCTTACCAAAATGCCACCAGTGCAGATCCTGATCAGACAGACGAATGTGCCAACACACATGCGTAAAAATGCATATATATGGAAGAAAGGGTTAAACATGGTAAATATACCAAGAAAAATTCTTCAAATTATATTAGGGACTGAACATAATACATAATGATATTAATAATAATTTGTTGCTGAGAAAGAAAGACACATAATTTATATGACATTTTGGAACAGAATAAAATTACCAGTGGAAATACTAAAAACATCATTATGCTGTGTATGGACTATCTGATTTGTTACTGAAATGAGGGGTATCAATTTCTGATAGCTTAGTTAGATGTATACAGCCCTGGAAGCAGCAAAACATTGTCACATGTGCTACAGCACTAGATGCAGTTCGCTAAGTCTCATGTGATACAGTTCCTGAAAGCATTCACACTAAGTTCCTAGCATGTTGATACAGATTAGTAAGAGATGCAGCATGACAAGATTTGGCAAGATGAAATAATGAAAACCCAAATCAGCCTTCACATCCAGGCAGTCAGATCAGTGTCTAAACTTTTAGCCAGTCTTTCAGAAAAGCATTTCTATTGCATCAAGTGAACACTTAGTATCCTTTTAAGACCATGTTAAATATGCAATTTGAGTAGGATCTACTGCAAAGTACTAAAGCCTCATTTTGTGTCACAAATTTTAATTAAATTTCAATTTTTTTGTTGTATATAACTATATATCTATATTAAATCCTTTTTATTGACAGAAAATGTCTATTTTTGAGAAGCTAAACATTAAGTGCATGACTTTTTCTTTCAGGATAGGATGCAGATAGCATGTGCTGCTTTGCAGAATAATTTGCCAGAATCTGCCAGGTTCAATAAACCCCATGGAGGATTTTTTATATGGATAGAGTTGCCTGCTAATGTTGATGCGATGGAGCTTTTAAAACTGGCAGTAGACAAATACAAAACCAACTTTATATTTGGTGCCAGGTATACATTTTGTTCTAAACCAACAGATTTAAAAACCTTTACTTCATGTTATTAACTACAGTCAAACCTGTTTTCAAAGACGACTGAAGGGAAAAAGAAAGTGGTCTTTGAAGGCAGGTGGTCTTTGTTCACAGGTGATTTTTTTTTTGTAAGTATATATGCTTTTTATTGTTATAATAGCTTTGATTTATTGGTTGGAAGGAGTGGGGGCCGAGTAGGCGGATGCATTTTCTGAAAAGGCTTATCTTGATACTTCATTTTTTAGCTCATCTGTCACATAGTGACAGGGTCAGCTTTTGTGATAGCCTTTCCTCCGGTGTCTGTTGTCCGTTCACAATAGTTGTCCACGCTCTAGCGTTCTTAATTTTTATCAGATCTTCTTCAAACTCGGTCAAAATGTTTATGAAAATGACATCTAGGTCAAGTTCGTAACTGGGTCATTTGACCCTAAAAACTAGGTCACTAGGTCAAATTAAAAAAAAAAACTTGTCCACACTGTAGCAGTCCTAATTTTGGTGCGATCTTCTTTAAACTTGGTCAGAATGTTTATCTCAATGATATCTAGGTCAAGTGACCTTGAAAGCTAGGTAACTAGGTCGAATAATACGAAAGCTTGTCTGCACTCCAGCAGTCTTAATTATGGTCAGATCTTCAAGCTTGGTCAGAATGTTTATCTCAATGATATCTAGGTCAAGTTAGAAACTGGGTTATATGACCTTGAACACTAGGTCACTAGGTCAAATCATAATAAAAGCTTGTCTGCACTCTAGTGGTCTTAATTTTCTTCTGATCTTCACCTTCATTACCATAAGATCTTGGTTTCTTTCTTGAAATTGCCATATTGCATTATGGGTTCCAGAGTTATGGCCCCTGAAAGTGCCAAAATTTACTACTTGGACCTTGTTTGCAGAAAAGCAGCTTCATTCTTGATTTGAATTGAATCAGACTTGTAAAATGCTTGATACTATAATACAGTTACTATAAGATCTTGGTTCCTTTCTTGAACTTCCTAGATTCCACAAACGGTTTCAGAATTATGGCCCTTGAAAGAGCCATAGTAAGCTATTTTGACCACAATAGCAGTTTTATTGTTTTATTTGATTTTTACCAAACTTGCACACAACTCTTGCAACCATTGAGCAGTTGTTGACAGTTGAGCATCCCAGGGACCTATGGACCCTCTTGTTCACTATTTTGCAAACCAGTTTTGTTTTTTTTTATTTCAGCACATCACCAACAGACAGTTGCAAGAACTGTGCAAGATTGTCAATCAGTTATGCTGAGAAGTCAAAAATACAAGATGGCGTTACACGATTTTGTGATGCTTTGAAAGAATTGTTGGGCACCTGATATCATTGCAACTTCAGAATAATTTGATTGCTACTGGTACTACTCAAGATCCGTTTTCATCTTATGTGGTTATTGAATTTTTTAGTCCTTCTTTATAATATGTAAAACGTGCAATGTGAGATCTTCCAAAGAAATTTATATTTTTTTTTATATTTTGAGGTCCCCTATCCGATTTTAGAATACCTATTTGATGCTGCTACACAAGAAATGTTTTCATACTATGCAATTAGGTTTGTTTAGTCATTTTTATGTTAATTGTGCAATATGTTATTTTCTGAAGATATTTTTTTTTTTTATATTTTGAGAAACCCAATCCCAGGTGTAAGGTACATTTTCGAATGATTGAGCATACTTTTTTCTGTGGTATAATTGTTGTTTGCACTGTTGTTTTTTTCTGTATTTCTATGTCTATTGCGCAAATTTAAACCCCAGCAAAATTAAACTGAATAAAAATGTAATGTAATAGTTGCACAAATTTACGTCCACGCAATTATGTGATTTTCATCTGTGTCGAGGAATTTAATTTAACACAATACATTGTTGGCATTGGGAGTTTTTGTAGAGTTTGGGTTTAAAGGTTTAATTAAGTATATAATGACTAATGGGTTTTTTCTTCAACTCATAAAATATCATGTTTACTGATTATAACCAGGGCTTTTTCAGGGGTTTGGGGGGGGGGGGGGAGTCCCTGTCCAAACTGGGAATTTTTTATGCAGCAAATATTCGAATTTGGGGAAAATATATCAACAAATCAAACCAAATGAGAAATTTTAACATCATTTATTCTGTTTTTCAGCTTTTATTTGTCTGGCACTGCTGTCTCAGAAAATATTACAGAGCTCTTCGAGACTCATTTTGTTCAGACAGGCCTAGAATGTAGTTTTCACAGATCACCTATCAAACAAATGATTCACTAAAAAACTGAAAATTGTCTTGATTATATGGTTTCTCATTTATTTTTTTTCATTTTTTCTTGAAATTAGGAATTTTTAGCTCGACTATTCGAAGAATATGTCGAGCTATTGTACTCACTTGGGCGTCGGCGTCCCGCTTTGGTTAAAGTTTACGTGCAACCTACCTATATCTTAAAAACTACTATAGCTACATCTTTTAAACTTGGCACACTTCTTCGTCATCATGTCTGGAGTGTGTATGCCAAGAACCATAACTCTAACTTTCATTTTGATCAAATTATGGCCCTTTTTTGACTTATAATTTCAGGTTAAAGTTTGCGTGCAAGCTACTGTACAAACTCATAACTTCAATACTACTAATAGTACAGCTTTAAAACTTGGCACACTTGTTCATCATCATGTCCCGAGTGTGTATACCAAGAACCATAACTCTGACTTTACTTTTGTTCAAATTATGGCCCTTTTTTCGACTTAGAATTACAGGTTAAAGTTTGCGTGCAAGCTACTATACAAACTAATAACTTCAATACTACTTACACTACAGCTTTGAAACTTTCAACACTTGATCATCATCATATCCCAAGTGTGTATGCTAAGAACCATAACTCTAACTTCTATTTTGTTCAAATTATGCCCCTTTTTGACTTAGAATTTCAGGTTAAAGTTTGCATGCAAGCTACTGTACAAACCCATAACTTCCATACTACTTATACTAGAGCTTTAAAACTTTCAACACTTGTTCATCATCATATTTGAAGTTTGTATGCCAAGAACCATAACTCTAACTTCAATTTTGTTCAAATTATTGCCCTTTTTCGACTTAGAATTTTTGGTTTTTGCCCCTTTTCACTTGAAATTAGAATTAAGACTTATAAATAATTGTTAAAGGTTCAATGTTAGTGTTTTTCATATGTAATGCTTTAGAAAATGTTTAAAACAGATGTACTTTACATACTTTGGTTGAAAGTGTTGAGAAATTGTGGGGTGGGTGGGGGCATATACTATACTATACTATACTATACTATACTATACTATACTATACCAGACCAGACCAGACCAGACCGAGACCCAAACCGAGACCCAAACCGAGACCCAAACCGAGACCGAGACCCAAACCGAGACCCAAACCGAGACCGAGACCAAAACCGAGACCGAGACCAAAACCGAGACCGAGACCCAAACCGAGACCGAGACCCAAACCGAGACCCAAACCGAGACCGAGACCCAAACCGAGACCGAGACCAAAACCGAGACCGAGACACAAACCGAGACCGAGACACAAACCGAGACCGAGACCAAAACCGAGGCCAAAGCCGAGACCAAAACCGAGACTGAGACCGAGACCAAAACCGAGACCCAAACCGAGACCGAGACCCAAACCGAGACCGAGACCCAAACCGAGATCGAGACCCAAACCGAGACCGAGACCAAAACCGAGACCGAGACCAAAACCGAGACTGAGACCGTGACCGAGACCCAAATCGAGACCGAGACCCAAATCGAGACCGAGACCCAAATCGAGACCGAGACCCAAATCGAGACCGAGACCGAAATTGAGACCCAAACCGAGACCGAGACACAAACCGAGATCGAGACACAAACCGAGACCGAGACACAAACCGAGACCGAGACACAAACCGAGACCGAGACACAAACCGAGACCGAGACACAAACCGAGATTGAGACCGAGACCCAAACCGAGTCCGAGACCCAAACCGAGACCGATACCTCAACGGAGACCCTGACCGAGACTCAGACCGAGACCAAAACCCAGACCGAGACCCAGACCTAGTCGAGACCGAGACTATTACTATTACTATTACTATTCTATTACTATACTATTACTATACTATACTATTACTATACTATACTATTACTATACTATACTATACTATACTATTACTATTCTATTACTATTACTATAACTATACTATTACTATTACTATACTATTACTATGCTATTACTATTACTATACTATTACAACACCAGCAACACCAATACCACCACCAACAACATTAACACCACCACCAACATCAACACCACCACCACCAACAACAACAACAACACCAACACCCCCACCACCAGCAACAACACTACCACCGCCAGTAACAACACCAACAATGACAACACCAGCAACCAGCATACCATACTGTACTTCACCACGCCACACCACTTTAGGTGGGCAGGGATAGTAGGTTGATGGGTGTTGGATCAGGGGTTTATGGGCTGGGTTGTGTTAACCCTAAAAAAATCTACAATAATAAATTAAGTGTAATTTTTTTATTTCCTAACTTGGATTAAGAAACTTTTGTTCATGTGTGTTTGTTGGAGGTGTCATAAACTCCTGAATCACTCCCCAGTTTAAATGAAGCCCAGTTACAATGTGCTTAATAATTCTGACTTTTCGAATAGTCGAGCTTGCAGTCGTTTCCGACTGGCTCTTGTTTCTCTTGGAATTAGTAAAAACGGCTGCTTTTTGGCATTGGGAACGGGGCCTGATATCAACCCCCTGAGACCAGCTGAAAAATGCCCTGAATTATTAACTAAAATTTGTTTGGCCTATGCTATCTTAAGCTTATAAATGATAAGTATTTGCTCAAGTAAGGTGCTAGATTTTCATATGTGATAGTTATATATACATGTATTTAATTATGTGTAAGTGTACTGAGCAAGATGAAAACTTACAATTTTTCAGATTCAACAATTTTGTTCAGTGATGCTATATTTTTTCAAAGAAATATAATACAGTAACTTAAATATCCATTTTAACAAATAACCTCCCTTTTAATTACAAAAGAACAAAATCCAGCTGTTAATTTGCCACAACTACTCTGATTTTCTATTTTCAAAAGCGACAAATACTAAAATGACAACTCTCGAGATAAACATATTGGTGATCAAATTCCTCCAGATATTTGCATTCACTGGCACCATTAATGTAGTAGGAGTTTTCCATGTTAATTTTGTCAAGTTTTTATTTTGGCTCAGTATATAAAGGCTACTTATATGAATATATACCCAGGCAAGTGGATCACTATTTTTAAATTCTTGTTTTGAATAAATATGTTGATAAAATTATAATCTTTAATTATTTATTTTGTATCTTAACCTTTTCCTCCATAGACACACCTTTATTGCGTGCGCGAACAGTGTAGATCCAGATCAGCTGGCACGGATCTGGATCTACACTGGTTTCACATGCGTAAAAATGTGTATATATGGAGGAAACGGGTAAAAAATAATAACACAATAGTATATCAAATCGCAAATGTTGAAATATTTTCAATGTTTTACAGATATATGTAAGACAAAGCCTAAAGTAATGATTTTTATGTGATTAAATATTAAGTCTTGAACACATTGGAAACAAAAGCTGGCTCGATAATATGTTAAAAAAAATTATGCAAGCAATTTACAGCTCGATTTGATTTAGGAATGCAGTGATACAGGTTAAAAATGCAGATATGGGCAAGGTAATCCAACATGCCACACAAAAACCCACTCCCCGCTCGGCACATATTAATAAATTATAATTATCAATTTCAGTATACTGGTAAGATACCACATGCAGTTCATACCTAAAATAACCCATTGGAACAGTCATTAGCAAGACATATTTGCAACTGAAGGCTTAAACCAGGTTCAAGGTTGCACAAACCTCACAAATCCGCCAAGGTCTTGTGAACACATTTGTAACTAGACAGGTGGTCAGTTAAACACTTGTGTCGTCCTCTTGTGCTATGTCAGAATAAAATGCAAGTACAAGAAGGGGCATAGCAGAACCTTGTATTAAGTGAACTTCACTAATAATGAACCTTGTATAAAGTGAACCTCACTAATAACGAACCTTGTATAAAGTAAACTTCACTAATCATGAACCTTGTATAAAGTAAACTTCACTAATCATGAACCTTGTATAAAGTAAACTTCACTAATCATGAACCTTGTATAAAGTAAACTTCACTAATCATGAACCTTGTATAAAGTAAACTTCACTAATCATGAACCTTGTATAAAGTAAACTTCACTAATCATGAACCTTGTATAAAGTAAACTTCACTAATCATGAACCTTGTATAAAGTGAACTTCACTAATCATGAACCTTGTATTAAGTGAACTTCACTAATAATGAACCTTGTATAAAGTGAACCTCACTAATAATGAACCTTGTATAAAGTGAACTTCACTAATCATGAACCTTGTATAAAGTGAACTTCACTAATAATGAACCTTGTATAAAGTGAACTTACTAATCATGAACCTTGTATAAAGTGAACTTCACTAATTATGAAAACTGGACAGTTAAACTTTATTTAAATTTATTTTCAGGAGTCAAATAAGTGTTTGGAATGCAATATACACAATATTTATCTTTATTCTTGCAAAATAAAGTCAATTTTCTAAATTCTCCTGCATCAAAATGTCCCCAAACTGAAAATTAAGTGAGGTTGAAAGTGGATAAATCTAATTTGCTTGCATCAGAATGCAAGAATATGCATCAAATAAAATCCCTGAAAAATGGTTATTCATTTAGTTAGATGTTGCAGGAAATGTCTTTCAATAAAGTAAACAATATCAATAAGTACGTGTTTGCTCTGCATTTAGCATCTACCATAAGTTGATGCTGGTAAAATACAAACACATTTATGACTCCTCTTTAATAAATCAAAAAATTATCATCAGCAAAATGCAAACACATTTGTGTCTCATCTTTAATATATCAAACAATATTCCTTGATTAAATGCGACCCTTCTTCTTTCCCAACCTGCAATTCATGTTATCTGCAAATGCACACTAATCCACAATGATGCACTTATCTGCAATGGCAAACTTATCTGCCATGGCATGGCTTAATGGCACAATGCCTTGCACAACACCATTCTCCAGCGTACTACTAAAATTGTTCTGAGAAACACTATCAATGTTGAATGTCTGTATCCAGAATGTTGAATGTTTAACCACACTGAAACATTATCCATGTATCCAGAGTGTCAAGCACACAGCGTATTGTGAACTCTGACCACTAAATCATGGTAAATGCACAATTATAGATATTGTATCTTGGATCTCAAACTGGAATATTTGCCCTTCTCAGTGTCAGAGTGTTGAAATGTCATTATCCATGTATCTAGAGTGTTTGACAAGCACAAACTGACTTTGTGAACTATTTGTGACCACCCAATGCACAAATTCATGATGAGTCTCGCATCTCAAACTGGAATATTTGCCCGTCTCAGTGTGAGACAGCCTGTAACTAGGTCACCAGGCATCATCTTGATCCTAGAAAACTCCTCGGCTGTCGTGTATCTTAGCTTGGTCTGGGGATCAGTGTACTTTGCCTGAAAATGAAATCCACACGTTAAACAATCTTAATTACTTTAACCCCCTTACTCCATGGGCTGTTATCCCATCTAAACAGTGAAGATCCAGATCAGCCGATCATCTTTTCAGAATCTGCACTGTTCAAATTTGATTCATAGGTTATATCTGATCAAGAAGCAAAAAGTGTATATCATGATCAGACACCACAGATGTGCCAGCTGATCTGGATCTACACTGGTAGCACATGCAGTAAAATGTCTATATCTATGGAGTGAAGGGTTAAGTTTGAAATGGAAATTTTAACATCATATGTTGGCAAGGAACTAAATTTCAATATGTTTTTGCTTTTCTCATTAACCTTTATTAATCATATATTAAATGTAATGGGCACAATTTGACACATATTTGAGCCACTTCATTCACTATTTAATATTGCCCTTTTCACCACATATATATACTTTTAACCAGTGTAGGTCAGTATCAGCTTGAATATTCATGCCACTTGAACATGATCTGCACTGTTTGCTTCTTTAATTCTTGATCAGAAATATCCTTAATCTAAAAGCTAATTGTAGATCCTAATCAGATGACAGGGATGTGCCATCTGGTCTGGATCTACACTGTTTGCACATGCAAAACATAAAGGTTATGCCTTTTTAAGCGTGTGCAACCAGTGCAGATCCAGATCAGCCTCAAATTGTTGACATCTGATCTGGATCTGCACTGTTTGCTTCTTGTTAAAAAACATATAATGACTCAAAAAGCAAACAGAGTAGATCCTGGACAGATGGCATTGATGTGCCAGCTGGTCTGGATCCACACTGTTCGAACATGCAATTAAACCTGTTATAATTATATGCAGTAAAGATTTAAGACCTGCGGATACCCCATGCATAAAACAGAATCTTTGAAATAAAGGGTTACATGTAAGTGGACAGATGGAAATATGTATGCACCAAATCAAATCAGTTCAGCAAATCAGTTTTGGTGTAGATATATTGATAATCATTTGTTTAATTATCATTCCTCTGAGATTTATGGCGGTACCATTTTCTAACAAATGCCTTTTCTCTTTTTTTTAATGTTAAACTGTTAGGGGTGTTTGAAAAGAAATGCAAGTTCAGTTGTGTTGTAGAAAATATAATGTTGTAGAAAATATATTGATTTTTAACTATTTCAAATTATAACAAGACCCATCAATCATTCCTCTAATACTCTGAAAATTTTGGCCATTTTGGAGCACTCGAAAATGGCGGTGTGACACCCTTTCTAGGGTATATAAAGGTCACTGCTAATTTTCGCCATAAAACAAAAGCAAAACATAACCTAGTGTATTCCACCATACCCTATTAAAGATTCTATAAAGTCCTTAGTTTCCCTCTTAAATAAATGAAATTTTCAGACCTAAATATAATTGGTATAATTGGATAATAGGTTATGCCGACAGCAGGAATTCATAAAACGTGTGTACACATCAATATGAAAACGGGTATGAAGTTTGCATTACTTTTGAAACACCCCTGGTATGTATTTCCTTCAAATAGATAATTGACTGGACTTATTATATCTGATTTTAATTGATCATGAAAACAACAAGTTCTCCAAGAGCTCTGACTGCCATCCATACTTACAGGCAGACCTGATATATCCGAGTATTTCATGGCTGGCTTAAATGATGGCGGCGCATCAATCATTCCATCTGAAATTTAAAATAAATTCTTATTAACTGACAGCAGAAAAAATGAGCATCAGTCAAGACAAACTCAGGATTCATTAACAATATTATCGGGTAATCAAGTAAACAGATCACTCCATGAATTTAGAACTCCGTCTAAAATAGAATAGCACCAAAACTGAACATTTAAGAACCAAGAACATCTTATGCCCAGACATATATTGCCATCAACATACAGAGTTTTGGAATTCACTGAAATTCACTTAACAATAATTTATTATATAAGACGAGCAAGGTCTCAATACAGGCTGCCTATAAACCTAAGTTTGCTGAGGATTGACACAGACACAAGGTGACTTATGGAAAATGAGTTTATATCTTAAGTAACACTGACCTTGACTCAATTAACCCCCATTATACTTAGTAAACACTCTACTGGAACAGTGCGACAGATACCTACATGCTCTTGGTTTTGTCATTAAAACATACCAGAATTTTACAAATTGCATAATAAATAGTTTGCTTAGAAACAGCACATCATATATCAGAATGAAAACATTTTCTTATACTGAAAATAGTTTACTTTTGTCGAAATATAAACTGCATTTTTGAGTTTACTTGATTCATCTTCCACTGCTCTAGATTCCTCTTTAGGGCAATGCAATTTCCTTACTTTCTGCTGACCAAGAACATATTTAAATTTAACATGAGATACAAGCCACATGTTTAAACTAACAAGCCACATGTTTAAACTAACACTGGTATCTCGGAAAAGGAGATAACCTACATGTTGTATCATCCGGTTGCCATGGTAATGCTTTTTCTGCTGCCACTATCTGTTTTAAGTTTTTCCAGGCTCTTGTCTTCCTACTTCCAGCAGTGCCTAGCGTGGAATGCTGAAACAAACAGGATACATGTTACAGACATGAACGTAAAAAATACAGAAAGTTCTTACCAGTAATTTGACCAAAAAGAGATCAATAATTTCTAATGGTCCGATAATTCAAACAAATGTTGATAAATCAAACTTTATACAGCTTTCAGACGCTTTATGATTTGAAAAATATATATAGACTTTTATAGACCAAACTTGCAACCATTATTTATACATTTTGACAAAATGGGTATGTAATCTGCTTCACATTTCCCAGTAACAGTCAGCATTAATAATTTACTGCTTTCATTTGAGCATTATTAGGAAAAAAATGAAGCATTGTAAATGTTCTTTAAATAATCTAGAAAATCTTCAATCAAAACTTTGAAAACTACTATTGTAGTAGGGTGCAGATCAGTTGGCCTCAGTAGCTTGATTGGTAGAGCATTGGCATGGTAAGCCGGAGATCTGAGGTTCTAGTCTGGACGAGGCTACACATTACACCACAAAACATTGGTGTTTTCACCTCCTTTGGGTGAAGCATTGGCTGTGGTTGTTGACCTTAACCAGTTAACAAATCCTGTGGCAGTGTTCGGTTTAGGCAAACAATCCCCATTATCATTTCCAACACTACAATCAATGTCTTCAATACACTTCTTGCAACATGTCCCTGGGTACCAATTTGACAGCGGACATTTCAAATAAACTTTCAACTGTATCAACATTTTTGCTTACCACAAAGTTTGGATTTTTAAATACATGCACTTTCTCAACCACAGCTGTTGGCATGGTGACTGGACTATCATTTGACTCGTCTGTGTCAACAAAGCTCCCAACTGCAATGTCTTGTTCTATACTGATTACATTAGTCTCTGTCTTAAATAATAAATATAATTTAAATTAATGTATTTACATTCCTATTGATTTCTTCGTTTAAAAAAATTCGGTTCATTTTGCATGAACCGCATGACCCGTAATGACGTCAGTAACGTCATGGCTGTTACTACTGAAAACTCCCACGTATTACTCCCCCTTTTCACTTAATTCTAATTTTTGAAAGCGTTCGACTTAAGTTTATTTAAAGAAAAAAATGAATAAAATGTAAATATAAGTAATGATTCTTATTTTGGTGCGGTTCATGCAGATTGGACGTGCACGCGAGAGCTGGCAAATTTACCATAAAGCGCTAGCGCGCTTTATGGATTTGCCAGCTCTCGCGTGCACGTCCAATCTGCATGAACCGCACCAAAATAAGAATCATTCCTTAAATAAATCAGGGCTTTTCATCCTTATATAACAGAGGCCTATAAAAGGCCTCTTCCCAATCCAAAAAAATTAGTATTTTTTCCCTAACTGTGGCAGAAACTCTTCCCAAAATGCTAGGTAAGATTCCCAAAATGCTAGGTAAGATGTTCAAAAATGGTTAAAACTCCACTGAGGGGTGTTTAAAAATTGAAGTCTGATAAATAAAGTGCTTAATTAAAATTAGATTTAAGTTAAAAATACCTATTACTATTCAATTTATGAACTAGAATCCATCTTTCAATTAATTTTTTTTTCCCGAAATAAACAATTATCACGCATAAATTTCCCAATTGGAAAGGCCAGGGCCTCTTCCCAATTTACTGATGAAAAGCCCTGTAAATATGAAAAGTATATTTGTTTTTCTGTGAAATATTAATAACAATTTAATTTCAAGTGGGAACACGAAAAACTGACCTCTTTCAATGAACATTATTGCCTAAAAAGCATGTTTATGCTTAGGATAATAACAAAAATACACTGTAGGCCATTATCTATTGTGATACGCTTTACTCAGTGAATCCATCCCTATTGAATATCATTAGCAATTGTTACTTTTCTTTCTGCAGGTCTATGGGTCCCATGGAAACTGGACCTCCAGACACTCAGCAAATAGGGAGTTGGCTCCGAAATTTCCAGAAAAGGGGTTTTCTGGGGCAGTATAAGGGAATTTCCAAATTACAGTTAGTTGTCCGGTTCCGGTTGGTTTTTTATATTTTGTACATAAACTGTTTTATATGGTCGATCTAGGGACGATGTTTTTTTGCATATAAGTATGAAAATATCTCCTCTATAAAATAGAATTTTCGTTTTCTACGTTTCATTTAAAAATCGTCTGCAAATTGTTGACTTATCGCTGTTGTCATTTAGCTAGTTCCGACGAGCATTTTTCACTTCCGGTGGAAAATGCGTCATATGTAAAAATCATAGCTAGGGACGCCAAAGGGGATTTCTTTTCATTGGTTCAGCTGCAACACCTTGTAATTCATTTTATGAACTTTTTTTTGTGAAGTAAAATACCAAAAGGTCAACATCTGCATTAAATATCACAATGAATAGCTTAGAATTAATGTACAACACTCGGTAATATAAGGCTACCATCACTACCTCCAATGGATGTTTCCTTGGAAGTTGATGTTGAATATTCCAATGTGCATGTAAATGCAGCTCTTGCGTGGATTCCAGCATTAAAAGAACTGCCTACAGAGCTACACAATGTTACAAGCGACTCTGGGCGCTTTCTGAAGGTTGCGGAGGATTTGCTAGTTCTGGGGGATTCCGAATATTACTCACGTATTTCTGGTTGGCGCCTGTTGGCGTCGAAAGGTATGTTGACAATATTTTAATCAAACATCGATTTATATTTGTAGCGATTTTCAGAAACATCGATAGACATTAAGTTATTGAAATAAAAATTCAAAACATGCCAGGTATGGTAATTTTGCATGAGTGAGTCTTGTTGGAAACACTTTTTTGGGGGGATATTTTCTGACCAAACATATTCACAAATAATTAAAATTGTTTCCTCCTTATTTTTTATAATAACTAACATGTTTGCAAGAAGCTCCTCCATTTGGGGCCTCGTCAAGAAAAATCATGAATAAATGTGAATGATCCACCGGAACTGGTCAAAGAGGGTCACCCTCCTTGCACAGAAAATTTTGTACAAATAAACATTTTTATTCAGCCAATATTTGGATTAATACCATCTGTAATGATTGCACATTAAAAATTTATTCAGCTTTTACAACATAATTGACGTTTGGAATGTTGGTCTCTCGACTATTTGTAGAACGCGGTTTTCCAACACGACTCACTCATGCAAAATTACCATACCTGGCACGTTTTGAATTTCTATTTCAAAAACTTAATGTTTATCAATGTTTCTGAAAATCAATACAAAGTAACTCAATGTTTGACTAAAATAATTGTCAAGATACATTTCGCCGCCAACAGGCGCCAACCGGAAATATGTGAGTAATATTCGGAATCCTCCGGATCTAACAAATCCTATGGAACTGGGCAAACAACTGTATGTATGGCCAAATTCCCATGAAAATTAAATGGGTATTGCTGCCTAGAAAGAGAGTTCCAGCGAACCTAACCGGTAAATAGTTATTCAGAAATAATGGAATACTATAAAGGAAAACTACATGATTTGAATTTAAGATGGATAAGCGGTAACATAAACATAATCAATAATTTATTAATAGGGTCGCGAATTTGCATGAATACTTTGAAAGTTATGAAACTTAACGGAATATGAAAGGAAAATTTTGTGTTATCAAAAATATTTTTTTTTTACCTTTGTGACAAGAATTGTTTTCTTTTTTGTAACAACAGGGCTTTGGTTTGTCTTAGATTTTGAAAGTTTTCTCTGTTTTGAGGGAGTCGCCATTTTTATTTTATTAAACGCTGTATCCGTTTACCCGCGTGTTCACGCGACTAAAAGACATTGACTGTTTCACTGCGCATGTCTTTAATTCAGTAGAAAATCGTCAGAAGTAGAATTTTATCTGGCGGTTATAGCCTCCAGAGATTCCTTAAAGGGGCAACAGGACTATATAAACCTCAAGATGGCGCTGGGACAGGCTTTTCTATAATGTTATGCATGTTACACATCAAGGAGCCCTTTTTTCAAAATTTGAAAAATCTACAGAACAAATTATTTTGAAAATTTTCACAAATGTACATTGTAAGCCTTTTAAACATTTCATCTAAAAATTTAAGTGAAATATTAATTACAATGGTGACTCTTGTGGCATCAACTTGTAAAGTATAATGTGGATTTCTTTCAAACTTGCACAGATTCTCAAGCAGGTGTGTTGATAATTGTGAAGAAAGGAACATTTTCCTGCTACCGTGTTTTACCGAGTTTATCATGTTAAATTCTTTTCATGCACAAGTTGTGGCACCAGAAAGTTGTTTCCATTATTTTGAACTAAGTTGCTGTTTATAAACTATGCTATAATTTTAAATTTTCTTCATCTTGTTACTTGATTTAAGATTAATTACATTTGAATAAAGGTTCTTTTTTTAAAGATTGAATGTGATGAAGTCTGTTTTGGTTAAGAACATCTTTCTTTATGTAATTATTCCATTACTATACAGTTATCTCTTAAATGTTTCAGGGAGGATGATGGCACATGGCTGATTTGATACGTGTTTGCTGGGGTGAATGTTTGCCAGACCAAATGTCTAGCAACAGTTGATATTCCGAAGAGAACTTTCTTCTCAACAATATTAGACAGATTTAAAGGTAAATTCTAGATGTTGTGAATTAAAAGTAATATTAAATGCAACAGCCATAAAGGGATTGTAATTTTATTCCATTAGTCTTTCCGGCTCACCTGTTCGGGTAAGTTGGCAATTTTGCAGTTAATAAGTAAGCAGCAGTTAACATTAAAGTTTACATGTTTATTTAACATTTCACAGTTCATGTCCATGACAAGTTACATAACTATGGCTGCATTATTTCTTAGGAAAACTTCCCAATTTGAAATAATTTATCTGTTTTGACAATTTCTACAAATAATGGCAAGAAAAAAAAGTTTACACATTTGGTTAACAGGTCATGACCTTGACTAGGTCACTAGGTCAAATTATAGACGCAGATTGTCTGCACTCTAGTGGTCTTCATTTTGGTCCAATCTTCTTCAAGCTATGTCAAAATGTTTATCTCAATGATATCTAGGTCAGGTTTGAAACTAGGTCATGTGACCTTAAAAATTAGGTCATTTGTTAAAATTATAGAAAAAGCTTGTCCGCACTCTAGCCGTCTTAATTTTGGTCCGATCTTCTTGAAGCTTGGTCAGCATGTTTATCTCAATGATATCTTGATCAAGTCCGAAACTGGGTCATATGACCTTGAAAACTAGGTCACTAGATCAAATTATAGAAAAAGCTTGTTCGCACTCTAGCGGTCATAACTGGGCTAATCTTCAAACTTGGTCTGAATGTTAACCTCAATGATAGCTAGGTAAAGTTCAAAACTGGGTCATGTGACCTTGAAAACTAGGTCACAAGTTCAAATTATATTATTTCTACGCCATTCGTAAATTTACTAACATGTTACTAATTTTATTTCTACTATGTTGTAAACAACGTTCTTGCCTAAAATTGTGTTGTTAAGTAGTTTTTTTTAGTGAGAAGGGTATATAATAAAAGGAATATTATGACAGTATGCAGTCTGTAGGTTGTATTATTTCTGTTGCGTATGTAAACCACATCACTCTCGACCTTCGGTCTCGTGCAATATTGTTAACATACACAACTCGAATCTACAGAATGCATACTGTTATAATATTCCATATATACCGGTTGCTCCTTGGTAATATATAACAAAATGAATATTGTAGAATATTCCATTGAAAGAATGTTCCATGTGATCTGGATCTACATTAGTTACCCAGGTGATAAAAGTGTTTCCATGAAGTAAAAATTATGTGATTAATAATTGCTATATGTTACTTCAGAATGAAAAGTAACCTAATGTCTGCTTTAGTACAGGAAAATGTTATTTTTTTACTATTGGCAGTGGGCCCAAGGATCCTGTTTACATGAAGCATCCAGGTCAGCGCTCTACTAATGCTAGATACCATTCCAGAGTTATATGGCTGCAGAAGACAACTGTTATGTGGTGAATCAAACAAGTATAAATAAAACAACAGCATTTTCTTCTACATTCTATATGAAAATCTTCGATTTAAGTGCACTTTTCCTCACAAATTTATCAAGCTACCACATGCACAGATCTTAAATAAAGAAGCTATTAATCAATAAAACAGTGTTGTGTTACCCATGCCTGTAGGTCCAAGGTCAAGGTAACTGTTACTAAAAATAGAATTTTCTTGTTCGAGCTATAACTTCACAATGAATGGAGGGATTTCAAAATAACTTGGCAAAAATGTTCACCATGACAAGGCGGTGTGTCACGTACAATACCCATGCCTGTAGTTCCTTAAAAATTACATAATTGTGATGTTAGTGAACAAAAATATTGGTATGCTAAAAATACCAGTACCCCTTCTTTAAAAACTTGTCTTGATAGTGGGATGGTCTTATTATTGGGGATTCTACATTTTTAATAGCTTACCTTACCCCTAGTTTTTTAAACACTTGCCTTAAATAGAAAATGACAACTTAATGCTTACAAATGTAATTGTTTTGAAGGAGAAATAAAAGCTTTGCAAAATACCAACATGTATATATGTTTGTTTAAAATATTTTCATTGCATTACCACCAACTTCTTCACTGACATTTCCGTTATGAGCAGACAACAGTGCAGCAAATACAAATAATTTACTTGATCTTCAAATTTATGCATATTCATATAATTTTCTTAGTTTGAGGTATGAATAAGAAGAAAATTAATTTCACTTGTTTGTAATGAGGTAACCGCTAGATGGCAGATTTCACATGAGAGATTTGTGCTGTTTAGCGCAGGGTTGTCATTCAGCTTTGGGTTACCGAAGTATACACATCTATTGTTTTTTATACGTAAAAAATCTGTTCAGCTTATAGCAAATGAATGCAGTTATTCATAAACTGATTTAAGACTTTACAGTGTCATTACATGCATTTGTTAAGGTAAATGGTATGATATTGGTTGCCAATGATATATTGAGAAATCTATTATTTAATTGCAAATGTTTCATTCGGTATACCCAAGTGCTATCCGAGCGATTTTCCAAATTAAATGTTTGAAATTGAATTTGGATCTTGTGTTGTATGTTAATTAAGGTTATGGAATTATAATTACTCACACATCACTGTCTTTGAAATGCTATTATTCCCATCATTGCACTTTAGTGTCTGATAAGATGCATAGCGGGGGCATCCGTGTCCTATGGACACATTTTCTAGTTTATATATGGACTTAGTACCAGATGGTGACACAAGTTTGCTTTTTTTTACTGACGACACCGGTACTATATTGTCTGATGAAACTCATTCTCAGCTGTGAAAACAAGATATTTTCTATTAACAGCATTTTAAACATCATATATCATTTTATATATAAAGAAATAGATCATTCAGTTTTTCTTTTATTTATAATCACTTCTTATAATATATTATCTTTTTATCTGATGTACTACAATTTCACCATATTATTGTTCAGTTTTCTAAGACATTATACCAGTTTTGAGATTTGCGAGCTTAAGATTATTGTGTTGTTTTTATATTCACAATAAAATAATCTTCCGAAAGGGATTCCAGTCAGTTAGAACTCTTTGTTTTTTTGCAAATGTATTTGCATTTCAGTATTTTTCTTGAAAATGAACAGGCATTGGATAATTCAAAATTAAGAGTATAACTTTTTTTTGTACTGTAGACACTGGTTATAATGTTGTCTGCTGAAATTATGATTCTCAGCTTTGAAAACAAGACATTTTTTATAGCATTTTTAAACATCAAAAAGGTTTTATAATTAAAGAAATAGATAATTCAGTTTCTCTTTTTTTATAATCATTTTTAATAATATGATGTCTTTCACAGCTGTACTACAATTTCACCATATTGCTGAGTTTTCTAAGGCATTGTACCTGAGTTTTGAGATTTGCAAGTAAGAGACAGTAATTGATTTTACCAATGTTTAGATAGAAATATATTGAAATTTACAGAGTGTAAGCTATGGAATTCATAGTCAAAAGTGATAGAAAAATTGTGGCGACATTTAAAAGTAGCATTAACATGCCATTTTGATGACAAATATTGGGTATAAGTTAAAGAATTTTAGTTTTTATGTTTGTTTAATTTGAAATTTAATAGCCACAATTAGAAATATATAATTTCAGACCTCACAAGTGAAGATAT
Source organism: Corbicula japonica (assembly GCA_038501625.1). NCBI lineage: Eukaryota > Metazoa > Mollusca > Bivalvia > Venerida > Cyrenidae > Corbicula > Corbicula japonica. The sequence goes on along the minus strand of JAZAYU010000017.1, from coordinate 9,027,464 downwards.
TACCCATTCCATAAATTTTGTATTAATGGAGTTAAGCATTAAGCAACTAGTTGTTTACAATTCATACACCATCATAGTCGTCCATGCCAATCCCAACCCTTCAACAACACCAGCTAGTTTTTTGCATTTGGTGGTGCTTTTTATTACCACCCAATGTGTAGACAGTTATATATCAATACTTGTACCTGTTCAATCACTGGAAATCAGTTTTTGTTGGTGGGTGCAGTTATGTTTTCTTTGGAAACAACATTACTCCATGAAAGTTGCTGTTTTTCCTGGATAAGAAAACAAATATTTCAAAGGTTAAGTGCAATAACAATCTGATTCTGCCAAATCAAAGCTCTTGTTACAGAAAAAGTTACCAGGATTCAGCAAAAACAACCTTTGTATGATATATCCATCTGTCAGAGGCTATTAATCAATGACATTTTGATAGGATACAGGTAGCAGGAATCTTTCTGATCATGTCCTGATATTGCTTGATAAATAGGTGTTCAATTTAGCTGAGAAATACCTGAACTTTGAAATGTATTTATTCTAAGTTTTCTGTTGTTGTTTTTTCATTGCAAAATTATTACAGTATACAATATTGCAAGGTGCCTGTTTTACTGACAGTGTAGATCCAGATCAGCTGGTACCATCCTGCTGTCTGATCAGGATCTGCACTGTAAAAGTTTTAAAACAATTAATTAGGTATTTCTTACAAAAAAGCGAAAAAAGTGCATATTGTGTTCAGATGGCATAGATCTGCCAAATAATCTTGATCTATATTGTTAGACCATGTGATGTGTATGCTTATAATATTATATGGAATAAAGAGTTAAACTGAACACCAATCTAGTTTAACTGATTCTTTAGATTGGACTCACTTCTTGGAATAGTTAGTTCTCTTTGATTTGATGGGTTAGCTGATTATGATGTTCGTTTTGTTTGCTATTGCTGTTAATGTTTGTTTTTTGTAGTCAAAACGTAGAGAAGATTGTCTAATTTGTTAGAAACATATGTTTATACATTATGTTGCTGATGAAATGAAAATGTTAGTTACTTTACAAAAATTTTCTCAAGAGATAAAGAAATGCCACTATAAACAGTTTAAAATGGGGCAATAAAGTATTCTCTATTGTTTCTGAATTTATTTTGATTATATTTTTCGTTTATTTAGCTGCACAAAAAATCCGAAGGAAATCTTCCTTGAAACGCTTTCCACAAGTATGGCATGTATGAACTTGTCGACAAAAATCTGAGCAATACTTTTCCTCAGAAAATATGTTAAATAATATAAACATGCTTACTTTAAATTACAAGAAAATTAATACTTTTTCGTATGGAAAAAAGTTTTGGACAATCTTGGATCCTGTCTACTAAAGATTTTAAGTCCAACATATTCTTAGTTTCTCCAATTTATGCAGTTAGAACATCCATTATATGATGATTGATCGAAAAGGGTTGTTCGATTATTTCCGATAATCGATTATGATTTTTGTCCGATTATGAAACCCTAGGTTCTTGGCATACACACTTGGGACATGATGATGAACAAGTGTTGAGTTTCAAAGCGTAGTACTGTATTGAAGTTATGAGTTTGTACAGTAGCTTGCACGCAAAATTTAACCTGAAATTCTAAGTCGGAAAAGGGCCATAATTTGATCAAAATGAAAGTTATAGTTATGGTTCTTGGCATACACACTTGGGACATGATGATGGACAAGTTTGCCAAGTTTCAAAGCTGTACCTATAGTAGTTTTTAAGATATAGGTAGGTTGCATGCAAACTTAAACCAAAAGCGGGACCAAATTTGGGCCTGTCTTACATGATTTCTTATGTTATCAGACCAAATGTCAGACAAGATTTAAACTGCTAATTCCTTTTTAACATGTTTTGGTCAGACAGAATTTGTGTCCGTCAGACAGATTTTAACATCTTGTCTGACCAAATGCCTGACTTTTTTTCAACTTTCGGGAAGTCTGATAAACTAAAGATATAAAGGTACAGATCACCCAAGAAATCTCTGTCAGAGACTCTCAGATAAAGTTTAAACCTGTCAGACAGAAAATTTTGAATTTGAATTTCCCGGGAGGTGTGTCTAACTGATAAAACACTGTGTTTGTAAACACAAGCACGTGCTAATGTTTACATTTAGCAGCAAGAAAGCATTTACAATAAGACTGAAGCTTAATCTCGCAGAGAGTTATGAAAGTTTTTTATCCTCTGAGCTCTATGTTGCCTTAATTATTTCCTTTGCAACAGAAACTGCCATTTATAATAATGTTTCCTTTTAATATTATAAATAAATCAACACATAATAGTTTTCTATAAAGAATCTACAAAAGTTTAAAAGTTTCCCACTTTTTTCAAAGATAGAACAATAGCCTGGTATCATTAAACAAACCAGATTTCTGCTACTTCAAAGGTTACAACAGGATCGCAAATTAATTTTGTGACATTATCTTTTTATGTTGTGATAATAGAAACATTCCTGGCTAAAGTTATGAATGAAATATTTAGTGGACTGCTTGTCTTCTACAACAAATAGGAAAATATGAATTTTTAACACAAAAACAAAAGAAAGAGAGGAATTAGTCCAAGAAATAAAGACATTCAAATGAACCCTGAAAGGAAAAATAGAAGTTCATAATCAGTGCAGAGGGAGTCTTCATTCTATCGTCTGCTGTAATGCAGTGACTCACTCTCTACAGGCTATTTTTACTACAGTTAATTATAACTGGCTGATAGCTTGTATGTAAAGCCACACCCCAAAATACTCGCTGCCGAGGCAGCGAATGTTGCCCCTTTAACGAGCTTGAAATTATCTTTCTTTGATGTTTACATAAAGGCGGTATCCCCCAAAACATGCTGGTGGATATAACAGCAAGTAGATATAATTGATTAGAAAACGGAAAATGTGATGACACTTATCTCGGTCAATGAAGTATTTCCATAAATATCACATAATTGTGGCTTTGCTTTAATGTAGTAATATGTTGTACCTCTTCTTTTGATCATAATATCCTTTGCATATATACTGTTTTAAAAACGAAATGTCAATCGGTTGTTTTTGTCGGATTAATAATGATGATCTATAGTCCTATTAGCTAAGAAGCTGGAAAGAAGATTGAAAATTCAATATGGACAGCAAACGTGAAGTCATACAACTGCCAATCAGAGTCACAGAAATTTAGGATTGGTCTACATCATTCGTTATTGACAACGGCTGACTAAGAGACAATGCAAGACATTACACGTGTAGGAATGCATTCCATCAAGGACCTAGATAATTATATAGGTTTTGATAATATCCAGTCGGTACAATATTGATTAAATTAGATTAACGATCAAGTTATTTACGTTTCCCCCGACTCAAACCATAAAGCACAGATCCAACCGAAATTTCGGAACCCCACTTACTTGCAACCAGGAAAGAATAGGCTGTGGCCAGTCAATTTTCAGTATCGTGTTCAGTCAGTCCATTGGATGACAGTCCTATAAGTGGGTAGGAGTCGGTTTCCGGCGTCAACGGTTTTGACAGTCCTACCAAAAGATGCAAGTCGTTGCATATTGTCGACGTCAGTTGCTGTTAGTTGGAGTCCGTGGTCAACGATGACGACGAATAGACATTCATTTGAACAAAACTGTTTAAATAGCGAGGCTCTCAAAAATCTCAACAACAAAAAACAACTAATGCGAATTTATCGGTAACACGAAATATCAAAACCAACAACATGAGAAATTGTCCACAGCTTATGAAAACTGCCAAGAGAAAGGTTAATCAAGCAAGTAGATTACACAGAAAGCCTCAGCATACCAAACATAAATAATTACGTTTTGTCGGAATCAACAAAGAGCAGTGAGCGTTAAAAAGGCTGATTAAATTTACGCCGTTTAAATTCGTCCCTACGCCGTGACAATATCTTTCAGTTGTTGATAGTATAGCCATGTTTTGTCACGTGATTCACCACCCTGGTCTTGTGCAGAGTGTAGTGAAGATGGAGAAGATGGTGGCCCGGAATGTTTATCATTTAGGAAATATACTGTTCGTGTTATATAACTTCTTGGCAGATTTGTACTGTCTACAGATAAGGCGCTTCTAACATGAGGAGATTATGAAAACCAGCCAAACATGAGATATAACAGTGTTTTTTTCGTGGAAAGAATCTAAGACACTATTGACAATCCTGACGTCACAAAGGTGAAGACTGTTCAGCAATATAAGCCGAAAGCAGGAGAGGTGTATGTTTTCTCAAAAGAAGGAGACGGGCGAAAAAGCCAACCAATAAATGTGGACAAACGACACACGTTATGGTTGTCCTCCAAAGATTCAAATATATTTTTGGACAAAATACATGTATTAGTAAAAAACCACAATGTGTTTCATTACGATTCAATAAGAAATGATTTTTGTGAAAATAATGCAGAAACTTCTTGTACCTAGAAACTGAAGATTCCACGTTAATGTATGTGCTTGACCAGACACTTAGTCTTTCCGTTCGGACAACACGCATAATATCATTATAGACGTTTTGGAATTCGAAACAATGGCCGACTGTAAATGTGACAGAGATCGGTCCTGTTTTGACAGTTGCAATATAAACATTCCGAATACATTTGACGTACCATACAAAAAGAAGCTAGATGACCGAGTTATTTACTATTCTAAAAACATTTAAATGCTTAATTTTCTATTGCTATTGGTTTCCAAATTGTTGCTATGAACTGTTTCAAAACGACACACAAATGGCGTTATTATTTGAGTGTGAGGTCACAGGTGCCCCATATATGCTAATTTCACAATACTGACAGCGATCACTGGATAACGTCGGTTCAACATGCTGCTGATAATTTTGCAAATGTTTTCGACAGTCGCATTTCTAAACCATGCTTGATAACAGAGTAACTGTAAATGCAATTATTTACAATAAATAGCAAAAAACAGTAATAATTTGCCAATAAATATACCACAAATTCAACAGCAGACGAACGGTGTCGACGGTGGGATATTTGCAATTGCAAATGCAGTTGAACTTTTCTTTAACTCCTTTTAAGGCACATATAAATTAGAATTTGTTTAAAAAGTTCGGTGACCTCACATCTTATAAAACGATATGCAAGAATTTCCGAAAATAAAATGTTCTCTGCTTTTATCAGTTTCAATAGTAAGACTATGAGATGACAAACAAAAACCAGTACATGTAAATAGTTTTCTGAGGTGAACATTTTCAATTTTATCTATTAAATTTATATTCTTCGTATTTATTTACTACGTATCTAATATTGTACATTGTAATATAGTTTGGACATTCTTGTTACTGATTCGAGCCATTCTTCAAGAATTTTTTTTTGCAGACGATGTTGCAACATAGGAAACAATTAAAATCGTCGGTTCGGTTAAACCGTTAATTTAACCTAATTCATGAATCTTACTTGTTTAGCCCATGAATTACTTTTAGGGGGGAAAACAATATTCTGCGAATGAAAAACAATAAACATAATGGATTTTGATTGAGAGAAAATATTTTACCAGTACTTTCTTTGCAAACAATTTTTAAGGGATAGCGTGAAAGTTCTCTTAAAACCGCCATATTAGATATCTGATTTTTAACACCTAGGGCTTTTTGTTACAAAAGTTCTACATATTCTCTCAATAATATCGGTAGTGTAAATACTGGTCACCTCTGCACCATACAAGTACAATAGAATGGGAACAACCATTCGACCAAATAAATTTTGTTTTGATTTATAATTGAAATTTAATCGTGCCATTAGACTGAATACAATCCAAGAATTGCCTTAAAGGCTTGGTCACAAAGAGCTTCCAATACGTTGTTCACGGAGCAGTTTCTAGTAAATTTTATACCTAAGTAACAAAATGATATAACGGTTAGCGTTTCTTCATTTATGCACCATTGAAATGTATTAAATATACAGATTTTCTTGTTTTTTTTTTATCTTCAGACCCCATTTTATTAAATACATGCATATATATCTAGTTGCGCCTGGAGACTTTCTGATTTGGTCATAAATAATACCATATCGTCTCCTGAAATTTACAAAGTAAATTAGTAATTTTCCTCAAATATACTGAAATCAAAGTTTGCAGATACATCATTTATGAAGAGGATAAATAAAATCGGCGTGAGTGTCTCCCCTTGTTTTACGCCAAGTGATATTTCGAAAAAGCCTGACCAGTTAAGAGCTGAAACTTGACTATATATTGACTGAAACATTTAAACCTTTTTGCTTCAAACACCAATTTCAAAAAGTTTAAACTATAATTCGTTTCTTAAAACAGTATCAAACGACTTTTCATAATCAGTGAAGACAATCTACAAATAGTTTTTATAAGTTAGTATTTTTTTTAAATTATGTTATGGAGAATAAAGATAAATTCAATAGACTAGTGCTTCTGTTATTTCGAAAACCAAATTTCACGTCGTTAAAATTTTTTTCGTATTCGCACCACTTTTTAGTCTTTTTCGTACACAACAACAATAAGAAAAAAATATTTCAAATATACACATACGAAAATGGAGGAAACGAACGATATAAATGAAAAATTTATTTTACGAAATCAAATTTAAGAATTAAATGATCGATTAAAAATGGAATAGCCAAATGAAATATTGCACCCTCAATATACCCATATCATTTCTTATTATCTGAATATTGCAATATTTAATTTTTTATGTTTTCTTGCGCTACATACACTCAACCAAAGTTCTAATTAGTCACTTTTGTCCGTATCTTTTTATTAGAAAGACACGGAATTCACAGTTTATTTATTATCATATGCCAATAACAGTCTTTAACTTAACTTTTAATCTTGTAATAATTGACTTAGGAACAGTTTGGCGAGAGTTATCCTAAATTTTGCTAAAAATGCATTTCTTGCATAAAAAGGTCAAGCAAACAGAAATTTGCTCTTAATTTCTTGTTTTGTTTTAATAGGACACCTCATTAGAAGGAAAAACATAAAAACTTGTTAATCAACAGCACATTTGTTTAAATAAATCCCTTTCAAAGTATCCAATTTTTAAATTACCTCCCTTTTAATTAAAGAATGTTCTAATATTGACCCGGTGGTGTAAGTAAATGGTGTTGGATTCATTGAAGAAAACAATCAATAAAGATTAAAAAGACATTAGATAATTGATTTCAAGACAAAACAGTTCTTTCCACAACCTCTCTTGACGTAGGGAAGAAACGAAACTAGCATACATTGTAAACATATACAATTGATGACCAATTAGAACTTTGGTTCAGTGTATAATTTAATGGACCTGAAAATAAATACCAAAGACAATTCTTTTAAAATTCTTTTAACTATGAAAAATAAAGACTTAGCGACCGTTGATAACACACTTACGAAATGAAGTTTTATTGTCTTTAAACAGGAAACCAATATATTAGGAAACTACTAGTGTCGAAGAACCATTTTTTTTAATTCTTGACGTATCGGAGTCTCGTTACCAACCAAAATGTTTCCAGAGGGCCGGTGAATGTTGTTTGACAAGAAATACTGCTCATCGTGCATAAATTTGTTTTTGTTAACATTTGATTATAATAAAAACATTTGATTATAATAAAATAAATTTCGTAAAACAGATTTGCTAATCAAAGCATTCAGTATCATAATTTATTAGCAATCACATTTCGTCTTCGAAATAAAGTTAAAGTGATTTTGGTTAAGTGAAATATTTGTTTTTCAATTCTATGATTGTGGCGTGGTGGCAACTATGCAGGTTTTAGTGAACAGCGATAATTTAATTAAACAGAAAAATGGTTAATAGCGTTAATTAATTTGATTAACCAGAAAAATGGTAAAAAGCCATAATTTAGGTTGACATTGAATGGACCAGCTCAGCCCAGAGTGCTTTAGTGTCAACCACACATGCTGTTCTACCGGTCACATATGGAAGTTGTTGTGCTTACGGGTTAATGGAGTGCTCAAAGCAAAACCCGTTACATTTTATATAAATTTATGAAACCGATAAAATAGTTTTGCACGGAAGGAAAGACATGTATACAATATATTAACCTTTGCTGGCTTCGTCGCACAGTCTTCAAATTCTGGAAATACTGGAAGGTAAGTATTCCTTTTTCGCGATTTAAAGCATTTGCACGCATTGTTCTGAAATCATATACATATATACATATATTTTTTTTTCAATATTATTGTTACAAAGAAAATACTGGAAACCTTACAGGTAGTGCTTGTGAAATGATTAATTTGCTCTAAGAGTTGAAATTGGCAGCAAAATTTTCAAAAAAGAAGTTGAAATCTGACGTCAATGATAAAATATCAGAAATCTGACATCGGAGTTTAAATATTTTGTTTTAGCAACTAAAATAAATAATTAAAATAAATAAAATAATTTTATGACTTTTTTTGCATTTATAATGAATGCTAACACCTTTAATATATGTTGAAATTTTACCACTATTTAACAGTTAATAATCAAAACAACTGAAGATAAAGGACAACGAGGAAATACAAAAGGCTATGAGAAATAGAAGTTTTGATCCATATAAGACTCTCGTTCAATTAACTGATATTATCCCTCCCTTTGTCGTACAGGCTTGAATTTTTTATCGTTCGTTGTGTTAAATTATGAATTATTTTACTATCTTGTGACGAGCATTTTATACACATAATCAGCGATTATGGATGATTATGACAAGTTTCTGGTAAACGCATAACTCAAAGGGAAATGAATTACATTTGCGTGACAACTTCTGATTAATAAAATGCACAAATAATTTCTTTTATTTAATAAAAACTGCAGCCTGCCTTATTCAGTATTGCACAACATTTATATCATGGAATGATGTACAATTTATTTTAAATATCTTTATATGTCACATGTCAGATATCTTGTACACTGAAAGTTTTTATTAACTTTTTATACCTGGTAGCATTAAGATCGATTGTGCCGGGTGTAACTTCTCTTTATATATTTCTTTTGATCTATCTATTTGTATGTAAACACATTTCACGATGCTAAACAATTGGACCGGATTACTGGTTATGATCAACTCGGCATTTATTTCAGAATCTAACTAAGCACGATGGACGCGAAACTGCTTATACTGTGTCTTGTTCTCGCCGTCCTATCATCGGTGATCTTCGCTCAGCCTGGCTCATTTCATCATGGAGGTCATGGGGGTTCGAGGAAGTGTTACGGTCGCCGGCCACGTCAAAACAATTGCTACCGTGCCGATCAGCTGTGGACATACACAGGCCGTGGTTGTGTCCGGTTGCCAATCGGGTGTTACAATGTTGGCTATTATGACAACGCCTTTTACGGCTACCATGAATGTACCCGTGCATGCCAGCGTCATGGCTAACTTGTGACACACAAACACGGCCTACTCCTAATGATCTATCTATGAATAGTTTTATCTATTAGGAATGTATTCAACACTCAGAATAACCAAAGTTTCTGCACATGCCAAAATAAAAAAGGTATTGCACTATATATCCATTGTTATGTTGTTATTTATTTCCTCGCGAAAATATCCTTCCCTTGAGCTACAGTTTGTCCCGGCTAGCTAAGTTTGGAAGCGTGTTCGGAGTTATGTGGTAAGGTGCTGTCGTCGTATTCAATTCCCTGCATGTAATTTTCAATCAACAGTTTACGAACAAAGGTATTGTAACTTTACTAAAATATAATAATAATAAAAAATAAACAGCATCCTTCCATCTAAGTTTGAATGAAGTTGTCTCTGATTTTTTTTTCAATAAAATTTTAAAATATGAAATAATTATGTCTTGGTTCATGGGTGGTAATGTAAATTAAAATCACAGCCCATGTCATCCGAACCACTGAAACAAACGATTTTTTTCTCTCTTATGAAGTTACGATAACAGTTGCAAAACAATTATAACTAGAATGTGTCCTCGGACACTGATATCACCACTGCTGCAACTGCGATCATCTACACATCATGCTTGATCAGCTATGTAAGTTTGAAAGAAATCCGCCTGAAAGTTTAGGAGGAGTTGATGCTACAAGATTTGGCGGACGAGTGCAACTCTATATGCCTCTCTTTTAGGGGCATAAAGATGTTACCATAACTTAAGGACCAAAACAATATTATGTAATATATACCAAAGGGCAATGATGCGCAAGACGACTTTTTCCGGTTAGCACATTACATATATTTGTTGAGCACGGGCACATACATGTATATTTGTGTACGATAAATGTAAATGTCGAGAAGGACTCAACCCAGGTCAATAACCTGGGGCTAGATAGCGTGGGCTTTTATATACAATTCCATTACTTCCCATAAACAGGCTCGATCGAAACGAGCATGCAATAAATGAATTTTGATATTTGTCTTGTTCGGTGGCTTTCAAAGTTCTCTTCCATTTATTTTGATTCGGAGAGCAAGATCGGCTATTAGGTTCGCCTCAATAATATACATTACTTAAAATGAAAATGTGTGGTTAAAACTTAAATGTTTTAAATGGTTTTTCCTTTTTAGTAATAAACGTCGCAATACCGCACACTTTTCTAAAGGCAGTATCATTAAAGCCGGGGGCAAAAGCAGCGCATCGTATATACAGTAAAATCCATTAAAACTTGCAAACAATAATTAAATCTTCTGCCACAAAAACGGTAAATGCTTAAATACTGTATTTATTTAATATTGAATTAGATTATATTTCATATAAGAACTTATTTAACCATTTCCTCCATATATACGCATTTATAGCATGTGCACCAGCGTAGATCCAGATCAGCCAGCACATCCGTGCAGTCCGATCAGTATTAGTGCAATGGTCGCTTTTTGGTCAGAAATAACCTAACAAATCAAAAAAGCGAACAGTGCAGATCCTGATCAGATGGCCTGGATATGCCGGTTGATCTAGATCTACACTCTGTCCACACCATAAAGGCGTAAATATGGAGGAAAGAGATTAAAATAACAAATGAGGACATACACTAAGTTAACTAATATCCTCGGTGACTGTTAAATTTCACATAAGTTTTTATAATATGTTTCATACATATCTCTCGGAAATCGTAAATCGTTTTCTATTGCAACCTATTCAGAGTTAAGTGGATGGTTACTATACTTAAATAAAATTTATAATTACCGGTACCGATACTTGTTAATTTTAAAACAAATAAAGTTATCAACTTTCAGTTTTCAACCATATAACTTGAGTAAAATCATGCGAAACAACTCTATTTCAAGCATATTACAGAAGCAGTAAATCCCTGGTGAAATTTCATCTCTATTTAGTTAATTGTAGGTACTATTTATACACTTTTACCCAGTGTCATATAGCTTTTTTGAAATGGGAGTATCGTGTTGGTTTTTCAGTTAATATTACGACTTACATAAATGTCCTGTCCAAATCATGTGACCTTATCTTGTTTCAATAGATGTTCACGAAATGTGAAAAGCAAACAATCTTGTGGTATCATGGTATGCATTAGTTTTGTTTCTCAGTGTGTTTAACTGATTTTATTTGCAACAATAAATATACTAAACAAAAATGAAACGTCCAATTTTTAATTCAAAAACCTAGTTTTAATGATAATCTTTTTCATTTTCAATTATTGCGATGGTATTTGAGCATTTCCGAAATTTAACAGAGCGTTTTGTTGTTGTGTTTTTCTCGCCTTTCCTAAAATAAAGACGGGATCCGGGGTGGGTGTTTTTTACTGACAAGTTTGAAGTAATTTTTTACTTTCAAATTGAAGACGGTTGTAGTTCTTAAAAAGAAAGAAAGTAGACAAAATTGTTTAAATATTCGATGTTTTAATCCCCCCTCCCCGTTTTAATTACGGAAAGAACAAAATGTAACCCTTATTTTGCACAAAACCAAATTAATTTTTGACAAAATATCAGGAAAAGAACAAAATATATCTCTTTTTACACAAAACTTTTTTGATACAAAATCTTGTTGGAACGGTATGTTCTGAACAGTAAATGTCCAATATAAATATTTAGGTGATCAACTTCTTCTAGATCTTTTAGTTTAATTGCAACATTAGTGTAAAATGTCTGCCTTATTATTTTGTGGAAGTTTCTTTTTCTGTTCAGTATAGATGTTAACCCATCATATTTTGCAAATATGAATATGAATATATGTGAACTATTGACATATTAAGATATCTAAATCTATGAAATCAGACTTAAACATTAAATTAATATCATAAAAAGTATATTTGCAAAATTTCATTAAACTTTGGATAATTGTTATTGAGAGAATTTATAGTGTTTTGGAAGTACAAGGAAGAATTATCTCAACTTGTTTTAAATAAAACGTCACTCGTTTTGAACATTGATATTAATTCATTTACTTCCAACAAGCAGATCCAAACTTTTGTTTTGCAATGATCTATAACCGTTGATACGACATCGTTTCTGCATCATTTTCAACATTTAGTGAATGAGCCGAATTAAAGAAATATTAATCAAACATAATTATTACCGAAACTTAAATGTGCACAAACAGTTATCACTTATAGGGGTTTGATTAAGTTTGGTCATCAGTTACATAAAACCATTCATAAAAGAACATACTTCTTAAATGTTTGTCTGAACGTAAGTTCTACAACGCGTTATTTCTTAGTTTGTATATTCTACTGTTATATAACTACCAATTAGCTGACTTAATAAATGACAAGAAATCTGCCATTACAGTTCAGAAAATGTTTCAAATACATATTACTGGTATTTGGTATATTCGTAATGACTGTAAATCTGTATATGTTTCGATTGCTGCTGTTAGGAATAGAAAGTGACCCAGACGATGCCAACCCAACCATATACAGTACAGAGTGGTATCGGCAATATCATAACAGTGCGGTTCTAAAAGAAAAACGCATCACTACAAGAAATACCCTAGAACAACATGTTACTAAGAACATCCTCTTTGAAAAACACAGTGCTAAACGAATTCCACAAGAACAACAAGTTTCAAAACCAAAAGCGCATCAACAGCAAGAAAACATGTCGCTTCAACAAATTAGGCTGAAAAGGAATTCGCATATACGATATGATAAGATAAGTAAAACGCAAGGACAACAAGGTATGGACAATTATCCATTGGAAGAAAGTTTAACTGATGCAAATACTCGCTGGAATAACGTAGATGATCGAATTATAGATCAGCTAAATACCCATCCAAACTGGTCAGCCAAAAATGAACAAAACGTTCCTGTAAAGAAGATTCTTCTCTTTGATGGTTTTGGTGGCTGGTCTATAAAACCAGGGCAAACAACTTTTCATGAGAAGAAATGTTTAGTAAACAGATGCGATTTAACGGACGATCAGTCAATTGCAGATTCCGCCGATGCTATTTTATTCAAATTGGCATGGGAACGATGGCCGAAACGCAGAAACTTTAATCAAATTTGGATACTGTTCTCACTTGAATCCCCAGACTTCACACCATCACTGTCAGATTACAGAAGTGTTTTTAATTGGACGGCTACTTACCGACATGACTCGGATATCGTTGCACCGTACGAAAAGATGGTCTTCAAAGAAAATAAAAATACAACTAACCGGATAGGAAAGAATTACGCGTTTGGAAAGAATAAACAGGTTGCATGGTTTGTTTCCCGATGTGACACTCCAAATAAGAGATTAGAGTATGCAATGGAGCTTCAAAAATACATTCAAGTAGATATATTTGGACAGTGCGGTGCGCTAAATTGTCCAAGAAACCATAATAACTGCTCAGAAATTCTAAACAGAGACTACAAATTTTACCTTGCGTTTGAAAATTCAAATTGCAGAGATTATATAACTGAAAAATTCTTTGTTACCGGTCTACAGTAAGTATATTTGAGTTTAAAAAAATCTTTTCTTTAGGATCTTCTACAGATCCTGCTTGATCATCTATGCAAGTTTGAAAGAAATCCGTCCCATAGTAAATGAAGTGTTGATTCCACAAGATTTGGGAGACGTACTGACTCTTGTGCAACTCTAAATACCTCCCACGTAGTGGAGGCATAATAATGCAACTCTAAATGCCTCCCACGTAGTGGAGGCATAATAAAACATTATATACAGTCGAAGCTGTGCTTTAGACCACCAGTAAACAAAGACAACATGTGAATAAAGACCACACGTTTTTAGAACAAATTAATGTGAACAAATACTATCTGCTTTCAAATACCACTTTAAGTATTCCCCTGGGTAGACTTTAAAGGCAGGTTTGACTGTTAACTGATTGTTTTTAAGCTGTGCAATTTTAAACTATTGCATGTTATGTTGTGTGGCGGCCTTGATTATACTAATTAAGTAAACGAAAGGATCTAGCATATTTACTTGTTCAAATTTCAGTTACTAATAAAAGCAATCAAAATTTAGTATAACATAATTATACAAAGTTGATTTATCCAATTACTAACCCATTTAGCAAATGATTTCCGATATGATGGTATAATGTGTTGTAAAGAAATAGATTAAAAGGGAAAGCCATCGAACACCACAAATATGAAAATATTGCAGGCTCGTATTAAGTAAGCCTGTTCATGGGTTGAGCGCAACTCAAAATTTACACTAATAAGCAGTACAATTTTGACCATCCTAAACGATGGTATGTGTATGGCGGCGGACATGGAACCTTCAATGCGGTATTTTCAGATTAATACCATTCTTTGTTCAGCTGCGTATGGTCCCAAGATAAAAGAATGGGTTTGCCCTAAACCAGAATACAATGGGCAGAACTAAACAGAATAGAATTTTGGCAGGGAATCTTAGCAAAAAAAAAATCCTGCATGTAAAGTACCGTTTTCATGACGAAGACAATGATTTTAGGTCGATTCCTTAATTACCGTAATAGCTAACGCAAAAATAGCAAGACATTTTATTTTTGTTCAAAAAGACATCTTTAGTAATTATAAATTAAAAGTTGAAAGCAGCGAATACGATTTCGATCTCTTTTTCACCAGTTACAATAATTAACTGTTATTTTTTCGGAAGAGTCTTTAAACCAAGTAATCCACAAATGTCGTGTACATTTATCCAGCGTAAATTAAATTCTCTGAAAATATGGGGCCACCTCGTTTGGACGACTGTTGTTCAAGGTTATTTACATGTATACACGGAGGAAATTCTTGATGCATCAGTAAACGATTTTCAGTATAATTGCTTATAAAAATGATTTATTGTTAACTAAATGCTAATCAAGCTTTGAGTAGTACAAATAGTAACAATTGGTTCCCAGATAAAAGCACACCATTTCATTTCAATTTTAATTTGATTTGTTTTTTTTTCCAGACATGATGTTGTACCAATTGTTATGGGCGCCGCCCCTGAGGACTATGCACGTGCCGCGCCATCACACTCGTATATTCACGTGGATGATTACGAATCACCGCGAGATCTTGCTGAATATCTCCACAAACTGGACACAAATGATGATCTGTATAATGGATACTTCAAATGGAAGGGATCCATTCAGTTTATAGACACGAAGTTCTGGTGTCGTGTCTGCGCAATGTTGCATGATTCAACCTACAGCCAACGTTATTACGCCGACATAGAATCCTGGTGGCGAGGAAAAGGCGTATGTATTGACGATAACACTTGGCGAAATCCAAAAAAGGCAACCTCATTCCTGTTTCACTAATAAAAGTCTGTTTCATTGCTCAAAATCTAGTTTTCATTTTTATTATTTACCCATGAATGATTTTATCATATTACGACCTGCATCTGCAAGATTTGTACAAGACAGATTTATAAATCCGTATGCCACAGTGAGGTTTTCCGATTCTGTATTTTTGTTGTTTGCAGTGTTCGGTGCGACGTCATAACAACGTCACACTTTATTATGGCCAGGAAGTTAGCAGTGCAGCAGTAACAGCAGTAACACTGCAGTAACACTGCTGGCAGTAACAGCAGTAACACTGCTGTAACACTGCTGGCAGTAACAGCAGTAACACTGCTGTAACACTGCTGGCGGTAACAGCAGTAACACTGCTGTAACACTGCTGGCGGTAACAGCAGTAACACTGCTGTAACACTGCTGGCGGTAACAGCAGTAACACTGCTGTAACACTGCTGGCGGTAACAGCAGTAACACTGCTGTAACACTGCTGGCGGTAACAGCAGTAACACTGCTGTAACACTGCTGGCGGTAACAGCAGTAATACTGCTGTAACACTGCTGGCGGTAACAGCAGTAATACTGCTGTAACACTGCTGGCAGTAACAGCAGTAATACTGCTGGGACTAACAGCAGTAATACAACAGCAGTAATACTGCTGGCAGTAACAGCAGTATTAACACTAACACCAGTAACACTGCCGGCAGTTATATCAGTAACACTTCTTCAGGAACAGCAGTAATACAAGTGATACTGCTGGTAGTAACAACACTGCTGTTGTTACTGATGACACCAACAACTGTTAGCAAAAGCACATGTATCAGAACATATACATTTGAAATTTGAACCAGGAAAATCTTCAACCATGCTAGCATTATCACTGCTGACAGTCATATGCATTTCAAAAGTATCCACATTCAGAAAACACAGCCTCACACAGCTGTAAAGAATACAGGAAATGAGAACGAGTTTATATTATGATTAATTTCAAATCACGGTTCATTAAAAAAATGATGATAATCCGAGGTTTCACTACCGTAGTAACTGTTTGCGGTAACGTCAGAAACAATGTTATAATTGCTGCCAGTAACAGAATCAACAGCGAGTATACTGCTTGTAGTAATAGGGATAAGAACAGTAATACTTCTGGCAGAAGATTTCGTTATAGCAGTCATAATCCCAACAGTAACAGCAGTAACTTCACTACAATGCCACAAGTATTACTTTATTGTAGTTTCAGCATAAAGATAAAATTTACTGATTATGTATGAGCAATAGCAATGCAGCAGTCAGCAATAAAAGTAGAAGCACTTAAGGCAGCTGCAGTATTATTACTGCTAGCAGTAGCATAAATAAGAGCAAAGAAGCTGCTAAAAGTAGGATGACACTTATGGGAATTAGTAAAAAAAGTACATCTGACTGTTACATCAGTATTGCGGCGTGAAAAGCAAGATAATCTTTCCTTATTGTTATCCTCTGTTTAGAAACAACCACTGACGATTCCACTTAGGGCGCCACTATAATATCTTACTAATGTTAAAAAATGTTAAATGTGCATATCCGGAATCGAAACATACAGAGGACACAGCCTCCCCACACAGTCAAGAAGAAGAGAAAGAGAGAGAAAGAGATCATGTTTAATAAAATGATCAGTTTCAAAACTGACACCACAATGAAAAAAAATTGAGAACCCGAGGGGTTACCGCCTTGGAACGGTCAGTGGCAAAACAATTTGCCACGGGCGGGGGGGGGGGGGGGGGGTTGGGTTAAACCAGGTTCTAGGGTGCACCAACCTCACACTTGCACCTAAAAAGCGTGTAGCTAAATATACATTCGCGCAGTTTTACTTCTGGATGAGGTTTAAAACGGTAAAATATTTGTTGTTGTGTTTTTGCTAAGAAGAACTTGTAGAATTCCTGATTTATAATCGTAGGATAAACCACGATCACCAGTAGTAAAGGCTTGGGTGATATTGTGTATTTTAGCAGGATTTTGCGGTATGCGGTGATTGTGGGATATAAAACTGAGATATAACATGGATGGAGTTCTCTGTTATAATTTATCTTACAATGTTCACACTTCTGCAGACGTTTTAATGTCTGAATTGTATAATATAGCTTATTTTCTATTCTTAATTTGTACAGGCATAATTGCACACATATACACGAAGATTAAGTAGAAAAATAAAATGGTTTGGGCATAAAGTGCTTACAACATGTGCCCTTCCCTTAATTGTTTAATGATATGAAATGGATGCAATTGATGTTTATGAAATGCGATATGATATGTGAAATAATTTATTTGTAATAAATGGACTTTAAATACATTATATGAAAAGAACCAATGACACGGTAACAGCTACTTTACAGATGTACTTAAAGGATAATGCAAGTTCGTAATTATTGATAAACCTTTATCAAGCCTTTTTTTTTATTCGACCACATGTAGACTCACAATAATTATTCAGACCTCTTTTCAACAACAGCAACTTAATTTTGTCATATTTGCTTTGCGGTATTTTATGGTAATTTTGGTGGAATTAGAACACCAGCTTTAATGCATACTGCAACGATGTTATTTGCGGTTCCACGCTAATAAAGTTCAATGTTTTTATGAAGTGTAAGTCTCAGTTGTCTCTTTTTTATTGTTGCATTGTACCCACAAAGTTAAATAACACGATCACTAACACCAATTATGTACTGCGTGTGAATTCAGTAGGATTGGTGCAAATCAATAAAGAAACATACCGTTATATAACTCATAGACGTCTAAAATTACTGAACTTCTAGTAAATATTAATTTGTAGGTACTATGGAACAATAAAGTACAGAAGAGACAATTAACCTACACTTCCATTAGTCCGAATATATATAATTACTAACAGAACTAAGCAATGACATGTTTATAGTATGCATAAAACCAGGATCTAACCGGACACGGACGTGCACTACATTAAACTAAAGCAATACTATTATAACAACAACGACAGTATAAAATTTACGTCAAAACTGTTCTATAATTCAAAAGATATTACTTGAAATAAAAGAAATTATTAACCCGTTACGTTTGGAGTATATCAAGAGACACAGTGTAACATAATAAATCAATAAACGTGTTTAATAACCAACTGTTTCCTTATTACATTCAGCAGTAAAGCTTGCTGACATACGTACAGAAACCATGGAAATTTACCAAGTCAACATCGTGAATAGATTCAATAGCATATAGGCTGGATCATCTGGATACCTGTAAATAATGTTTGTTGCCGACGACAACAATGGGAAACAGATTGGCTACTATTAAAGTTTAATAGTGCCTTTCCCACTCTTCATATTGGCAATGCCTCAGTGTGCTTGAAATGTCCAAGGGATGCGTTGAAATGCAACGTAATAATGGTACCCAAATACCACAGTTTAATGAACCTTAATAATTATAGTCCTGCTTTTCCAAGAAATGATCAACAGAACTTTGTAAAAGTTTCTTAACATTTTCCCGATTATACCGTAAATGAGACATTAAATTCATAATCTCACGTTCAGCAATAAAACTTAATGAAATAGACAAAGGCAGATTTTTCTTATTCTCTACGTTGAAATTGCAAATAAGTCTAATGCCACCTGGGATAAACAGTCGGCGTCAGTAAAACAGCTTCTTTCGCCGACGAACAGTCGGTCAGGACACGTAAGATTTCAGAAGAGAAGTATTTTTACACGGACACTAACGCTACCAGCTCCGCCCCTGACTCGTTGTGCAAAGAAACTTTCCGACCAATTTTAGGATATGACAATCCCCTCTCAACCACAAGTGACCACTTCTCGATCCAAGCGGTGGTCGAATGTCAGTAACTAGCAGTAAAAACATATCAAATTGCTTTAAAATGATGCCATGCTTTTTTTTTCTATGAAAATTTCACGTTAAATACACATACACTCGTCAAAAGTTCTAAGTGCACACTTTTCAATTTTGATTATCTCAAAGTAAACTTATTCTAATTGAATGAAAGTTTGACATAATGTTCTTTATGATCAAACAACAATATTTTTGTTGAAAACCGTGCATATATTTTATTACGTCATCCACGTCGGCATACGCTATTTATGCGTAATCCCCGTGCGGCAATCGAAATTTATTTTTTACAATAGTTTTTGTTTTTCACATGTTCACCGACTCCAGTCAAACACGAAAAACACACCAACAAATTGTAACCATGGAACGGTTGACGTCAGCAGACAACGACATTGCCGTAATAATTCTTTTCACTGGCACATCTTCAAATTTGTTGTAAAAAATCTTGACGGTTTTCGTAAATGCAAAAGAAATACCTTATTTTTGCATATTTAATTAATTTAAGAAGAAAATCAAACGATATTATTTTATAGATTGATTACGTTGCTTACGTTGAACGCTGATGTTACTCAATAACGTCATTAAATATTTACGTAAAACAACGTAAAGTCGAAAATATTAGTGTAACATTTGTTGGATAAGTGTCCAATTAATAAAAATTTAAAACTAAAATTTATAGAAATTCAATAAACATTACAATCGAATTATTCGAAAATGACGTTTATTTGGTCAAAAAGCGTGTCCGAAAACTGGTCAATTTTATCGAAATGAATAATTGTTTTCGTTCGGAAAGGCTGTTGCACATCTATCATAGTGAATTGCATCATCCCAATTTGCTAGAAAATTCAAAAACTTTTGGCATAAAACACTGTGAAAAAAAAGGAATTTTCTCCTTGAAATCATGTAAAAACGTTATGGATAAAATAGGGAAGAGTGCGCTGGCTCGTCGTGCCCAGCAGACCATTAAAAAGCTACAGGAAGATATTTCAGTGCAATGGAATGTCGAACTACAGTATTTCCTTTAAATGTACATGAAATTTAAATTATACAGAGATGAGAAAACGATCACAAATGATAGCCGATGCAATGATAATTAACTTGAGAATTGCTCTCTGAGTACAAGTGAGCTAAAATGTTATTATTTTTTAATCTGGTTAAGCAGACTTAAATTTTTTGGTGTGCTTTAATAGAATATTGATTCTTCTTCATTGTAATTTACACTTTTTTGAAAGATTCAATTAAATAATTTGAAAAATCAACAATTATATAGTGTGCACTTAGAACTTTTGACTAGTGTAGAGCATTAGAACTATGTGATTTAACAAGCGCAGATATTCATTATTTTCCTTGCTAATATTGTTAAAAGGTCCAATGCCATTTGAGTTTAACAGTCGGCGAAGGTGAAGAAGATTCCGTTGCCGACGGCAAGCCGTTCAGACTACGCAACCCTTCAACAGAGTCCTATTTGTACACCGACACTAACGCTGCCAGCTCCGCACCTGACTCGTTGTGCAAAAAAACATTCCGACTTATTTTAGTATATGACTATCCCCTCTCAACCACAAGTTACCGCTTCTCGATCCAAGCTGTCGTCGAATGGCAGTAACCAGCAGCAAAAACATATGAAATTGCTTTGATGCCATGCTTTCTTTTCTATGAAAATTTCGCGTTATATACACATTCAGCATTAGAACTTTGTGATTTAACAAGTGCAGGTATTCATCAATTTCCTAGGTATCGTTGTTAATAGGTCCAACGCCATCTGGGTTTAACAGTCGGTGAAGTTGAAACAGCTTCCGTTGCCGACGGCGAGCCTTTCAGGCAAGGCCACCATTCAACCAAGTTTTGTTTTTACACCGACACTAATGTCGCCAGCTCCGCCCCTGTGTCTTTGTGCAAAAAAACAGTCCAAGCAATTTTAGGATATGCCTGTCCCTTCTCAACAACAAGTTACCGCTTCTCGATCCAAGCTGTGGTCGAATGGCAGTAACCAGCAGCAAAAACATATGAAATTCCTTTGATGCCATGCTTTTTTTCCATGAAAATTTCACGTTATATACACATTAGGCATTAGAAGTTTTTGATTTAACAGGTGCAGATATTCATCATTTTCCTTGCTAATATTGTTAATACGTCCAACGCCGTCTGGGTTTAACAGTCGGCGGAGGTGAAGAAGCTTCCGTTGCCGACGGCAAGCCTTTAAGGCAATGCCACCCTTCAACAGAGTCGTATTTTTACACCGACACTAACGCTGCTAGCACCGCACCTGACACCTTGGGCAAAAAAACATTCCGACTAATTTTAGGATATGACTATCCCCTCTGAACCACAAGTTACCGCTTCTCGATCCAAGCTGTGGTCGAATGGCAGTAACTAGCAGTAAAAACATATGAAATTGCTTTGATGCCATGCTTTTTTTTCTATGAAAATTTAACGTTATATACACATTAGGCATTAGAATTTTGTGATTTAACAAGTGCAGATATTCATTATTTTCCTTGCTAATATTGTTAATACGTCCAACGCCGTCTGGGTTTAACAGTCGGCGAAGGTGAAGAAGCTTCCGTTGCCGACGGCAAGCCTTTCAGGCAATGCCACCCTTCAACATAGTCGTATTTTTACACCGACACTAACGCTGCCAGCTCCGCACCTTACTCGTTCTGCACAAAAACATTCCGACTAAGTTTTGTATATGACTATCCCCTCTCAACCACAAGTTACCGCTTCTCGGTCCCAGCTGTCGTCGAATGGCAGTAACCAGCAGTAAAAACATATGAAATTGCTTTGATGCCATGCTTTTTTTATATGAAATTTCGCGTTATATACACATTCAGCATTAGAACTTTGTGATTTAACAAGCGCAGATATTCTTTCTTTTCCTAGCTTACATTGTTAATAAGTCCAACGCCTTCTGTGTTTAACAGCCGGTGAATTTGAAACAGTTTCCGTTGCCGACGGCAAGTCTTTCAGGCAATGCCACCCTTCACCAGAGTCGTATTTTTACACGGGAACAAACGCTGCGAGCTCCGCCCCTGACTCCTTGTGCAAAAAAGCCTTCCGACTAATTTTAGGATATGACTATCCCCTCTCAACCACAATTTACCGCTTCTCGATCCAAGCTGTGGTCGAATGGCAGTAACCAGCAGTATAAACATATAGAATTGCTTTGGTGCCATGCATCTGGATTTAACAGTCGGTGAAGTTGAAACAGTTTCCGTTGCCGACGGCAAGCCTTTCAGGCAATACCACCCTTCAACAGAGTCGTATTTTTACACCGACACTAACGCTGCCAGCTACGCACCTGACTCGTTGTGCAAAAAAACATTCCGACTAAGTTTAGTGGATGAACCTATTAACAATGTTAGCAAGGAAAAGAATGAATATCTGCGCGTGTTTAATCACAAAGTTCAGCTAAGATCGAGAAGCGGTAACTTGTGGTTGAGAGGGGATAGTCATATCCTAAAATTGGTCGTAATATTTTTTTGCACAGCGAGTCAGGTGCGGAGCTGGCAACGTTAGTTCCCGTGTCAAAATACTACTCTTTTGAAGGGTGGCATTGTCTGAAAGGCTTGCCGTCGGCAACGGGGGATTTTCACCTTTGCCGACTGTTAAACCTAGATGACATATGACCTATTGACAATGTTAGCAAGGACAAGAATGAATATCTGGGCTTGTAAAATCGCAAAGTTCTAATGCTCTATGTGTATATAACGTGAAATTTTCATAGAAAACAAAAAGCATTGCATCAAAGCAATTTCATATGTTTTTACTGCTGGTTACTGCCATTCGACGACAGCTTGGATCGAGAAGCGGTAACTTGTGATTGAGAGGGGATAGTCACATTCTAAAATTGGTGTGACTGTTTTTTTGCACAACGACTCAGGGGCGTAGCTGGCAGCGTTAGTGTCCGTGTAAAAGAAAGACTCTATTGAATGGTGGCATTGCCTGAAAGGCTTGCCGTCGGCAACGGAAGCTTCTTCGCCTTCGCCGACTGAAGTGAATTTAATCATAATATAAACTCAAGTTCTCATTTCCTGTCTTCTTTACAGCTGTATGAGGCTGTGTTTTCTGAATGTGGATACTTTTGAAATGCATATGACTGTCAGCAGTGATAATGCTAGCATGGTTGAAGACTTTCCTGGTTCAAATTTCAAATGTATATGTTCTGATACATGTGCTTTTGCTAACAGTTGTTGGTGCCATCAGTAACAGCAGCACTGCTGTTACTACCAACAGTAACACTTGTATTACTGCTGTTCCTCAAGCAGTGTTACTGATGTAACTGCCGGCAGTGTTACTGGTGTTAGTCCCAGCAGTATTACTGCTGTTACTGCCAGCAGTATTACAGCAGTGTTACTGCTGTAACACTGCCAGCAGTGTTACAGCAGTGTTACTGCTGTTACTGCTGTTACTGCAAGCAGTGTTACAGCAGTGTTACTGCTGTTTCTGCCAGCAGTGTTACAGCAGTATTACTGCTGTTACTGCCAGCAGTGTTACAGCAGTGTTACTGCTGTTACTGCCAGCAGTGTTACTGCAGTGTTACTGCTGTTACTGCTGCACTGCTAACTTCCTGGCCATTTGTTTATTATGATCGTAATTTTCTGGCACCGAACTCCAAAATCGGAAACTTCCGTCTGATATTCTTCGGCCTTCAGACTCGCAGGATATTGTTTACATACTCAACTCGAATAATACAAACCTACAGACTGCATACTGTTATAATATTCCACTTGTGTTATCTTTCAAAAACTGGCATCTCAGTGAACCATTATCACAAACGTAAATACACCAGTATAACATAATAACCCGGTTAAATTCGTCGGGTTTCCGTCGGCAGTAAAGAACACGTGTAAAGGTTCTGTATTTATTTGTTTAGTCCGATGTGACTGTTGATAACGATAAATAACAATAAAGTGATGTTCACAATATTTGTTTCAGGTAATCCTGAGCAAGGTTTTCACTTGCAAATAAATGTCAAATATAAAACACTATCTATAAAAATGCAGTTAAGGTAATCCTTATTTGTGAGCGGTATTCCTTCGCTCTTGTTTAAAATTTAGATGTTTCTTAGCGTAGAGTCAAAATTAGAATGTCTTGATAAAGTTATAAAATCCCTAAAATTCTGATAATTTGTATGTTGGCTGATTTATCCCATTTCGTTTTTTCGTTATTTCGCCGCGACGGATTTCGGAATAACGAAAAAACGCCACGCGAAAAGACAAAATAACAAAAAACGCCACGCAAAAAGACGAAATAACGAAAGAACGCCACGCGAAATAACGAAAAAACGCTTTTTTTGCGCGAAATAACGAAAAGTAGCCGTGCAAAAAAAACGCCAATTAAACTGTACAAAATAGCGTTCTTTCTAGCTTCGCCTGGTGTTTTTTCGTTCTTTCGCTTGGCGTCTTTTCGTTATTTCGCTTGGCCTCTTTTCGCTCGGCGTTATTTCGTTATTTCGCCTGGCGTTTTTTCGTTGTCTCGCGTGGCGTTTTGTCGTAATTTCGCGTGGCGTTATTTTGCTTAACGTTTTTTTCGTTATTTCGCCTGGCGTCTTGTCGTTATTTCGCTTGGCGCCCTTTCGTTATTTCGCTTAGCATTTTTTCGTTATTTCGTCTTTCCGCGTGGCGTCTTTTCGTTATTTCGTCTTTTCGCGTGGCGTCTTTTCGTTATTTCGCTTGGCGTTTTTTCGTTATTTCGTATTTTCGCGTGGCGTTTTTTCGTTATTTCGTCTTTTCGCTTGGCGTCTTTTCGCTCGGCGTGTTTTCGTTATTTCGCGTTGTGTAATTTTGCGTGGCGTCTTTTCATTATTTTGCTTGGCATCTTTTCGCTCGGCATGCATGTTTCTGACAAAAAGACGAAATAACGAAAAGATGCCACTCGAAAAGACGAAATAACGAAAAAACGCCACGCGAAAATACGAAATAACAAAAAAACGCCAAGCAAAATAACGAAAAGACGCCACGCGAAAAGACGAAATAACGAAAAAAAAAATCTTACATGTCTAAGGGAGCGCGTACTCTCCTTTTTAATACCCATTACTCGGGTTCTTTGACAATGTACTTGGTTCACACTATCCAGGTACTCAGTACTCCCAAAATACAGAATTAAGTATTCAGTATTGTACTAATAAAATCATTAAATTTCTGTAACTGAGATATAAGCTGAACAAACACCGGGATCTGGAGTGAAGATTATAAAAGTGAGATTAGAGACCAGTCTCAGATCTCAAGCATCCGATTGGCTGAAATTGAGACAAGTCTCCATTTTCAGGCAACCAGAGCCTTGAGATTGATACTGATCACCATTCTCACTCTTATATTCATTGGCTCTGGTCCCGTAAGAAGGCGAATGTATATGAAACAATTGATAACTACTTTTGAGTCAGCAATGTTCATAAGAAGTTTCTTCACTTTTTGTTCGGTTTACTACTTGCTTCTTGTTTGCAGTTGCGCCTGAAATCAGTCCGGTGGCGCTTTTCCACAATTCGAGTGTATCATCTCTTTTGTCGTTAATTAAACAGATGAATAATACCAATTCCATTTGTCTTAAACGTAAACTTAGTTGAGGTGAAAGTGTTATGATATTATTGTTAGACCTGATAATGAGTTTTTCTTTTTTCCGCACTTGTTAATCATAGTATATTGGCCATTGAGCAATTAAAAGAATTTCATTAAAGAAGATCCAGCACTGTCACTTCAGCAGAATCCAGCCAAATTTAAAAGAATTCACTGGGTGTTTATAAAACGTCCTCAAGTAAAATTGCCTAGTATTATTTTGCACCAGCTATGCGAATATATCTCAAGCCGAGTCCGCATTTATTTATAAATATCGTGTAAATGGCTTAAAATTTCAAAAGTCCATCTTTTTCAGTTCCGCAATCGTAGCATTGTTGTTACCCATCACAATCGAGAAGCGAAAACGTGAACAAAAAGCGTTTACGGTCTTGGTCCGGTTTGTGCCAAAGTATATGCAGATTTGGAACACCGACCTCACACTAGAAGGTAGCTATGTCTTTGGACTAATATGACTGTCCGCTTTTTTCTACCATGACTAGAAGCGCTGGTCATTCTTGCATACCGAAATCATCCAAGAGTCCATGAAATGGTGAACAGCATGTAGGTAAAATCGATCGTTGCTATATCAAATACGAACCTGTATAATGTAAACTCATATAAATTTCTTGGCATAATTTCGTGTTTATCAAAGACATGGCGTTTTCATGGGTTCTTAAATTAGTGTGCTTTCAATTTTCTGAAGTAATAATTACATTAATTTGGTATTTTTGTTGAAGTTTTAAATTGGTGGATATATTGTACATGAAATGCACAAAAATAAGTAACCAGTTAACATTTAACAGTGTTATAAACTTAATTGCCAGTAGCATTATTGACATCCATTTTAATAGCAATTGTGATTATGTTTTTATCGGTGGAATAATGACCCTGCCCACTGCAGATATACGTTATGAAGCAATAATTAACCTTTAGCCCGCTGAGGCGATAATAATTCCTTTTCAAATAGTTTATTTAGTAACCCTTATCTGCATTGCACTATGGGATATACAGGATTAACCTTGAACATAAAGAAATAATAAAGACAGTTTTAATCAAGCGTACCGTACAGTCTAGCAATACCACAGTGTCTAAGCGTACAGTTAACCGAAACGGAAGTTGCTGATCTGTACGCCGATGATCACATAGTTGCTTACAGAAAAACACGCGACATCGGCTTTTTATTTGTAAAATATATTCAAATTTAACGTGCTTTTTGCAGAAATTATTTTTATAATAAGTACATCGTTGATTAATAGTTTTATTGCGATCTTGAAGTCTTAAACTAACGGCTAGTTAAGTTGCAATCTGTAATCTTTTCACACTTGATCAGTACAAAATGGGGGAAAAGATTGGAGAAAATCTGCATTTGTGACCTCATATTTTATAATGTATATATTGGAAAGGTATATATTTGACTTCCTGTGAAAGAAAAATCATTTCCAACGCTCACAAAATGCGTTAAACGGTGCTTGAACGAATTAGCACCGAGAAAATGGTCTTCCTGTGCAGCAACCGAAAGTGACAAGACTGTACGCAAAGTTGCAGTACTTCAATGTCAGACGGTACGAACAGTTGCGATCATAAGTGCATCATATACTGATCAACTGAAAAGCATCAATGAAGCAAGAACTTGTTAAAGGAATCAATCAAAGGAATCAACCAAATCTAATGTATTATTTATCAAATATAAAACCTTATATGATCACATTTTAGAACTGACAAGCAAGTTTTGAGCTACAAATTGATAGTTTTTTTACTCTGATCTACTGTTGAACCAAATGAACGACACTTTTTGCAAATAAGACACCGATAATTGCTAGAAATCCTAAATCTCCTGATTGTGACATTAAATAAAACCTAGTATAAACCTGCTGAAATCCCTGCCGGTGTTGGCAAAAATATACATTATGCACAAATATTATCCAATATCATAAAGACTTTAACAATCTGGTCTTTGACAGGAAAATTCCATTAAGTGGTTTCAGATTTTGAAATCCTATACTTCGTGACTGAGTTAAGTTAGTCTACAATTACGTCTGCAACTGGTAAGAATTTCATGTTTAAGGTCGTTAAAATGTCGAGTTGGATTTCATTTTGGCCGACTTTCATTGGTAGATTTCAGGGATCATTATGTTTATCTGATTGGAGCATTCTATAAAATCTTTAGAAACTATGGTTGAAGTACTAACGCGTATTTGTCCAGCTATATTATGGCTTCTACTGTTCGCACATCAGAGAAAAATGAAAACATTACAGCGGCTCTCGGTTATAGCTCGGTTGGACTAGAGTCGTTTTTTTCACGCCTCCTTTCATGAAGAGCTAACAAGAGATTTAAAAACAAATCTGACTTTGAAACAGAAGCCAAGATCAGTTATTTGTTTATACAATTGTATTATTAAAAGAATGGGTAAATTTGTTGAAAAAAAATGCATTTTCAGGTTCTCGTGCAAGAATTATTAAGGTTAACTGAAACTAAAATGACAACCTGTCGATATAATCAGAAAGCATTAACTGGAACCATAAATTGTTAATGATCTGTTTGACAACTATGCGTACAGATGTTAGGCATCTGTTAACAACTAACGATCGCGTACAGTTGCAACTATGCGTACAGTCTTATCTTTGAGAATGACATAAATAAAGTATCATTTTCTCGTTGCTATGTCGTTCAAACTCAGGTCAACGAAGTACACAAGTTGAATAATTGAATTTTCTTCCATACCAACACAAATATGGTCCAAAAATCTATTTACACAAAGAAATTTGAACCCAAAACGTCCCGTTTTGTTCACTGTTTTGTTCACTGTTTTGCTCCTATTTTCACTGATCCAGTTGGGAACGATGACGGATTATAACAATACTAACCCTTCCTTTAAGTCTATATGATCACAGCAGGACTAACAATTAACGTTGTACTTACCACAGCATTTTTTTTCCAAATGCACATTAAATTTGGTTTATTTACCAATAAATAATTCGATGTCGCAGGTTTTTCTATAAGCAAGTGTGTGATCATCGGCGTACAGATCAGCAACTTCCGTTTCGGTTAACTGTACGCTTAGACACTGTGAATACAATGCACTTCGCGAAAATAAAGTCGTGAATGTTTGGCCTTTATTTTTTTAGCGAATTCACGACGGCGCGAAAATAGCGGAAATATTGTGCACGCGAAAAAAACCATTATACGGTATATGATTGACAGTAGGTTATTTTATTCCTTGTTGAGATAAGATAATTTCGTCATAAATTCGGTGATAGGTTTGGGTTCATAAGTACATAGATATCAGCCATAGATAAATAAAACGATATTTTATAACATTTTCACAATAGCAATGTTGACAAACGAAAATAAAGAGAATATAAAATGATTGTGTGGATTTATATTTGTTTCAAATAAAAGGTATAAACAGTTTCTTTAAAAGTGAATAAACACGAATAAACAAAGGACGATGAAATAAGTTACTTAACAAAATATAATAAGAGTAAAATATTTTAAGTTATATTAAACGTATACCAATATATAAAATATACACCAGTGTCAGTGACAAAGGGTCAGTAAAAAGAATTGAAAAATATCGCAGACAATTTAAGCATTTACCTCCACAGTTTTATGTTTTGACATAGAAATTGATATTGTTTAACATTATAAATAAATAGTGCGATGTAGATCAATCTAAGGGAGATTACGAAGTCTGGTTGCATATCGATACATTACCTCCCTTAGTAATCGTATCGTATCGTAATCCCGCCAAAACCAAACAGAGATTGGAGAAAAACATGGCGGAAACAATTGTCCTGTGTGGCTTTTTATTCATTGTTTGGCTGTTGTGCCTAATAGCAATATTAGGTTTTATACTCTTAATTACATATTTAAGTTGTTTCACTGTGCATCGCAAAATATCCGGTGATAATTATTTTTTTTGTGGTCAAACTAAGCACGCGTGAAATCGAAACAAAAAAGTTTTTTCTATTTAAAATTCCCTGAATGTCCTCACAGAAATGTATAAATGACATACCCATAATATGTAATTATACTCTATTCTTGTTATAGTGACTGTCAACGCATGGCGAAGTACAGACCGCCGTGACATAAGTGCAAGAGATCCCATTCACAGTAAGTTTCTGACCTAATGCCTGCACACATAAAAGTAACAAATATCATACCACAATTTTTCGTTTTTAAAGGATTTTATGTCTTGATGTGAAATAAGCTTCAAACCGTTATCCAAATTTGAAAAATAATAGGTTTTCTAAGTTTAATAAATTACACAAGTACTAGTGCTAAATACTACTGGAATGTTGTTCTGCCTGCTGGTAAATTGCTAACTATCTCTTCTAAAATCATCAATAGAAAGGTGTCTTACAACATGTACAATGAAATCATTTTTTATCAAAAGAGAAAACACTTAATTGTTAATACGTCATTTGAAAGTAAACATTTGTTGTAATTATTTACAATTTTGCTCATATTTAAAGGCAGCAGATAGTAACGTAATATATTTTCGTCTTTTCCACATAACATTGTAGTACCATGTGCATTGATGGTAGAAAGTTCAAACAAGACCTACTGTTTTTGAGTAATGGGTTGACTCACTTTCAGATAATTCCACTAGGAAAAGATGACGATGTGGAATTTTGTGTTAGGTTTCATAGAGATGATTGAAAAATTCAATAACAGTTATTAAGATAAGACGTTTTCCACGGTAAATCACGCGGAAATTCTTTTCACAGTTAGAAACAGTTTTCTAAACGTACTCATTCACAAGATTATGTGCATTTCGGTACCAATGTGAAAAAGCAGTGAAAAAATGATATTCCATTGATTGAAAACACTGAAATGCTACATTTTATTTCATCGATTAAATCTTTAATTCATAGAAAAGTATAAAATAAAAGTTATTAAAACTATCTCCCACTCCCTCAGCTGTTGTGATAGTTTGTTGACATCAGCAGCCACTACTTCTTTCTATCACTAACTGCCAACTCTTTTTTTTGGGGGGGTGGGGGGTGGGGGGTGGTACAAGGTACAAACTGACATTTTATTGTAGTGAAGAACAAGAGGGTAACTGAAAATCGATTCACGTTTTATTGATCTAACAGGACATTCGAAAATATAGGTCTTAACAAACCTACTCACAAAATACAAACATTGTATTGCAGTGGGCAAGACTTTCGATTTTATTGGAGGACAGAGTTCTTGACATATTTCACATACATCGTACTTCACCATGTACTGATCCCATACATTTTTACATCTCTTACTAAATGATTTTACGAGACTCATTAGGTCAAGAAAAGTATTCATGTGTTGCAAACTACACAAAAACATGAAGTTGTTTCCCTTGTTTTACATAAGATTCATTTAGACACTCACAGTCGAAATAGTGTGGGGATTTTTTTCGGCAACGACAGACTTTGGAAGAGCAAGATATGTTTAATCGCAGAATGCAAACTTTAGTGATAAATTAAATGCGAATTATTACTTTCTAAAATCTTTGATGTCGGTCTTTGTTAGAAGACGATAAACAATAAGCTTGTAGAATGCAATCGGCCTAAATCGCGTTTGGTTCAAAAAATTTACTTAATATTCAATTTAGTTTTGTACCGAAAACAATGACGATACAGTGTACTGAGTGTCGAAATCATTTTGTAGAAGAGATATACAATGTCATTGGATAATACCACAACATTTTAAATTATTTTGCGTTGTTCAAAACATAAAGATGACACCATTAAATTCTACTTTACAAAATATTTCAATGCATGTATAATTGAACTATTTGATATTTTAATGGGTTTCGAGTGATAAAATGCAATAATTATTAATGATAGTATGCTTCTTACAAATAATAAATGGAACCGCACGCAGTCAATAATTGTATTAGATAAACCAAACTAGCATCATATATCTACAAAAAGGATCATGCTATATCTGTTTATCATTATGAATGCACGTTAGGTAAACTGTCGCCCTGCTTCCAAATAGAGAATAAAAAATTACGAATGTGCTGTAAATATTTCATTCATGTACATATTAATGAAAAAAAATGTGTTTACATAAATGGGAAAAGTGGTGTCGTGTTAGAATAAAAAAAAACGTTGCTTAGAAACAATTTTATCATTCAAATGCGGAGTATCTAGCAAATAAAGTGGAATAGCCTCCCTAGAGAGGAGAAGAGAGCATTGGTTATCAAATGATCAATTTCAAATGAGATATCCTAAACAATTAAAGAAAAAGAAAACATGAGGAGTTACACTAATTCAGTGCATGCGTTATTTCACGAACTTTTAGGAATATTATAGCTATTTAAGAGGAATTTTTACCAGCGCTACGCTTGATCATTACGGTACAGCGCCTTCTAACTGAGAGTAACCAAAATGGAAGCCCCAGGCAAAATAACTTTATAATAGTGTTTTGCGCTTTCAGTTCATGCGCAAGACAATAGAGGGTCATACTGATGATGGAAGTTTAAACCGTAATTGAAACGATAGTCACCAAAACAAATATGAAACATTAGATAATCAGTCCAGGATCTGTTGTACTATCACACAAACATTCCAGACAAAACACGATAAAAATTATCATTCTTTAAGTTCACACTTTCGGACACTTGTCCTTTATCACGAAAAATACAGAATTGTTGATAAAACAATATGAACGACATTAACTATGAATGTAACATAGGCTATCTAACAATTCTGTAATTTTCTTGATAAGGGACTAGTGTTCGAAATTTTGAAATAAAAGAGTGATAATTTTCGTTATAATTATGTTTTAACTGACTTCCTTTTCGGAAGATTTTATGGCATTCCAGACAAGTTCTGTTATCAATCCTAATTAATCTTAGTAATAAATGAAAAAGAATTTTCTTCCTACTATTTCTAAGTGGAGATCTTTCGCTTACCCCTGGTCCTATTAGATAACCATGTGGTCACTGCAAAAAGGTTGTTGCTAATAATCAATGTGCAATATTATGTGAAAATTGCAGTCAGTGGTGGCATATAAACTGTGCAGATATATCTCATGCAGAATAATAAAACGTGCAATCAAGTGATGATGAGTGGACATGTAATGTATGTAGGACTTTCCATTTAGCGGAATCTTTTTTTCAGCGACGTAATCTTTTTTCAGTGAATGTGATATATCTTTTTGTTGGCATCCTTCTGTCTCTAAAGACAACTGAGTCTGCACCGATTGTTACTTACCTGTGGGGCAGCAGCGCCGGTTGTGACTGAAAAAGCCAATGCGGGAGCTGTATCTCCTGACGCGATTGCTTAAGTGTGGTCAGTGGTGTTGTATCAGTGATAGGCTGGGTCCTCTGATGTTTGCGACCCTTTCCTTCTGCTGGATCTCTCTCTTCCATCAGCCCGCTTGAAGCCGGATTTGACATTTGTACGCCAGCTAGAGCGATCGGAAGATGCTGTTTCAATATCTACTGGGTTGATGTTGCATGACTTCAGATCCCTCACGCAGACATCCTTGTAGCGTAGGGTGGGTCGACCGGTTGGCCGTGTTCCGGTGGCAAGCTCGCCATAGAGGATGTGCTTTGGGTGCGGTCAGCGTCTATACTGCATACGTGTCCGAGCAATCGCATGCGTGTCTGAGAGAGTATGGCGAACAGACTTGACATACCTACACGGGATATGCGATCCTGCCAGGTGATGCCAAGGATATATCAAATTTGGCATATCTTTGGAGCATCATTTAGAACTGATTTGGTTTTTTAAAGCAAACTTTGATTTTTTAATAAGAACACAATATGGCAGTGTTAGATTGAAATATATTTCACCAGTGAACTCCTGAAGTATGTATCTTTACTCATGGCTACGCCACTTGTTATAATACGACTTCAGGAGCTCAATCGGTGAAATATATTTCATTCTTACATTCTTTCATTCTTCTCGTACACTTGCAGAAACAGAACCCCTCTGTATCTCATGAAGCTTATTTGAATAATTGATTTATTATGTATGTATACCACAATAATCATGCATATGTGGGTATAATAAAACATATCAAAATAGTGTGCATGTTTCAAATGCAATTTAGAATTCCTGGTGTCATTTCAAATTAATTAATTCGTTCAAAGTTAGGTTGTTGTTAATGAAATTAATGTTATTTTCAATTCAAGTACATCGTTGTTTTAGCAGTTGGAAATGTAAATTGATTCTAATGTACTTGTGTAATCTCAATAGATATTATTTTTTATATTTTGACTACTGTATCATTAAAACATTTCATGCGCAAAACAATAAAGCTTTACAGCTTTCAAAATTTTCAGTGTTTCATTTATTTTACAGCATATGTTATGTTTGTATTAATATAAACTGTAAGTAAATGCAAAATTATACTTCAGTGTATTTTATTGTTTCAAAACCCAACAATCCCAGAAATCGATGACGCCCGAATTACTTCCCCTGAATACTCTCCACTTTGGCCATTACGGTACTGAAGACAACTGCAAAACAAACCAGAAGTGCTGATTTGTTTTCGATATTGACCTACTGTTTTAGAATTATGTACATGAACTCTTACAGAATACTCAATATAAAAATGTCTAACAAATTCTTTAAAAAAGGTAACATGACTTTACTGGTGGTGTCATCATTATGCAATCTTAAGGACCCATTGATTAAGGATGAATGATGAAAATGACTAATGTATTTAAAAGTATTGAAATAAAGGAACACGACAACCCATTACATAAACTTCTTTTTACATGAAATGGAAGTCATTTTATGTAAAAAGAGAAAAACAATTAATTCAATTTAATTTAATAAAAGAAAGAAAATGATTTAATAAAATTACATTTTTGATGACGGTCTATTTTGACTCTAAGGGTTTTTATCGCACGAATGAACAGACTAATCCATACCAGCTGGCATATCATGCCGTCTGATCAGGATCTACACTATTAACGTACTGATTCATTCAGTTATTTCCGATCAAGAAGGAAACATCGTAGATCCTAATTCAGGCATTATGGATATCTGGATCTACACTGTCAGCACATGCAATAAAATCCTTGAATGTGGCGTAAAGCTTTTCTCATAAAGGATAGTAATTTCTGAACACTGTTAACACTGTTGAATACTTCATAAACAATGAAAATCAGGAGCATTTTGACTGCTTAACTCTTTTACATCTATACACTTTATGTTATTTTAATGATATTGACGGACAGTTATTGATCTTTCCAAAGATTACATATCATGAATGAAAGTAACTAAATTTTTATCAACATTAATTATCACAATGTTGCAGAATCTGCATATAATAAGGATTTATCGCATGTGTGACTAGTTTTGATCCAGATAAGATGGCACATCCATGCCATCCCATCTGGTTCTGCACTGTTCGCCCACGCGAAAATTGACATAAACCGTGGAGTAAAGAAAAATAATTAATTTTTTTATTTATACTGCACATATGACATTTCAAGACTCCCCCAGTTAATGGTATCGGAGTATGAACATTTTAAAAAATATTTAGCGTATTGTAATGATACATGAAAAAGTAATAAGTGGTTCAATTTTGCCCAGTGACATGTACAAACAGTAACACATCGTCAGGTTAAAGCATGAATTAAACAAATGAAATGGTTACACGTTAACAGGTTGAATTTTATGATTTTTGAAGATCACAAGCCCACCATAGTTTAGATTGCTCACTGCTACCTACCTGTAAACTTATAAAAACTGTCAGTACTGTTGCTGATGAATAAAATAATTTAATTCATATTCAAATTAAAACAAGTTGTAATAAAAAGTGATTAAATTATGGCGAAATTTAATTATTTAACCATCCAGTTAATATTATTTAAGTTTAAAATTAACATTTCAACTGTTTTATCACAGTGGAGGGTTAATTTTCTAGTCTTCATAGTCACGGGTTTTCAGGAATCTTCAGTACCGTAATGGTGAATTGGTCACGTGACTACCAATATGGCGGCGGTCAATTTATCAATTCTGGGATTGTTCAACTTAGGTTGAAATCAAAATGTTGGAGAAAATGTTCTCCAAGGTTACAAAATGGCCATTAAATAATCTCATGGGACAGAGCATGAAACTTCTGCTAATTGCATCTGAGTAGAGATTATTACAGTGATAACATGGCAGATAAATGTTAAATTAAATGCTATAAAGCAGCATGAATTTGACAACTGATTTATAGTCAAACTCGGCGTAAGTACGAGTACATAGGCAGGTAAAAACCACTAGCTACCTGCCTGTTATTCCTATCTTTTAAACTCCCACCTGTAAAATTCTGGCAGAGAACACAAGTCAGACTGGAATACACCAAGATTCTGTGCAGTTAGAAACATATTCTTCTTACTACAAAGAATTTCCTTGGATTTTTTTGTTTTGTACTAAAGGTTTGTGTTACAATTATTATAGTTATATAACAAATGTTTGGATGGAGAGAGAGAGAGAGAGAGAGAGAGAGAGAGAGAGAGAGAGAGAGAGAGGTGATAAGGTTAAGATGATAAAAGTTCATGTGGTATATACATGTCAAGTGCTTATATCTTAACATTATAATATTATATATTATAACTAGTAATCTTATAATTATTAAGAATTATTTATGACAAAAAGATCAAGGACCCTGGTGGAAGTAAGTTGTACAGCTTTAACAGAATATCCTGTGTTTGTTACCGGTATATGATATATTATTACAATAATAAAACTTTCTGACTATATATCTACAGGCAAAACAATGTTGCCAGTGTGGGTATAAACCAGGTTCTAGGATGCACCAACCTCACACTTGCCCCCAACAGGTTTTCAAATTAACAATAAAGTAACTAAGTTGTTACATTCATGGTGTATTTATTTTGAACAAAAACGGATTACAGTATAACATTTGAATTACAAAATTGAAATTACGTACACTCGCTGGTTTCCAAAGTTGTTCAATGTCGAACGAATACCTTGCAAAACGCGCTTTTCCTTACGGTCTAGAGAGTTGGCAGACATTCAGTTTTCTGGTAGACTTCAAACAATTTTGTATTATCAGGCTCAAATTTACATCATTCCTTGATTTATGAATACTTTTAAGATTGATAGATGTAATACTTTCAAGTGATGGAAATACACGGAAAGAAGCGCTCAGATGAAATCTAAAACGAGTCAGTTTCGGTTGATTCATATTTTGGCATCAGTTTAAATAATGAGCTGAATGTTACGTAGTACTACTACACAAATGTCACATGTGTAATAGCGTCGTGTTCTATTTGCCTTGTACAGAATGCTGATGATTCAGTATTTTCAAGATGGTGTACAATTACGCTCTGGCTGTAAATGGTTCCACTCCAACAAGAGTTCTGACCATTTATAATATTGTTTCATTTACCTTCACCATATTGTAGTAAAACATATTGATCAGCTTTTTGATAATATGATCTTCAGTCTTGTGAATGGATGCAAATTATTTTACCTGAACAATTCACTTGTGTTTATCGTTACAGTTGTGTGCTATTTTCAATATAAGTAACAAATTATTCCGTTTATTGTTTGCGTACTTTGAAATTAACCCAACTTTCTAAGAAAAAATTCTTTAAAGTTTGTGCATTTCCCGATCCAATGCGCCCTTAATGCACAAAAACTTAAGCCCAGATGTGGTCCTCGCTCTGTTTTCTATCTTCTCTGTTTGGTATGAAGCAAATGTTTACCAGGCGTGTAAATTGGAAAAAAAAACTCGATAAACAGTCAGTTTTATCTGATGAAAAATTCGTCGTAGGATTCACTTAAAATATAATTATCAGACTATATCACCAAATTGAATGAAGTGGTTTTTTTTAATGATAAATACAGCTTAATAAAAACAGAAAAGATGGTAAAGTATTATGTGGATTAAAAATTCTATTTAAGAAAAAGGTAATACGTAATTTTCGGTAAACAAACAAGTATGGGAGCGCTTGAAAAAATATGGATTTGACTTTGAACAGAAGAGAACTTATCCAAGATTTCAAAATGTGATAAAAGAACAAATATAATATTTAAGAATGTAAAATAATAACGATAGGTATGATCATTTACCGAATACAACATTTATTAGTACTTAGAACTAATTAATCACAAACTGGTAAAATTTGAATTAAAAATTGAATGAAAGATTTCCAAAGATAATAAAGTGGCGATTTGACGAAATATATAAAAGTTTTTAAATCTATATATTAATCTATTGCAATAAAACATTTTTGCTAAGACATGTAAAAATATATAAACAATTTCAATCGGCAAACATTGGCAGGCAACGCTTCGTAACGACATGCCTGACGCATCACGATGTTTACAATTTTGACCGGTTTCTACGCTTGAATAAATAGTGCACGTAGGAATATATAGGACTATAATTTTTATATGGTTTTCTGTGTCAGACCCTCTCTAAAGTATATTTCTACGCATATTCTAAGAAAGAGCGAAACATCTACTCGCATAATTAAATTATATGGGCGTCACCATCTTGGAACTGTATTTTATTGTAGCCTTCTTGATTACACTAAAGCCGTTCATATTCCATAGGCTTCCATTGTAGTTATATTACATATTCTGGATTCCTTTTGATTGAAATACTTAAAAATCTTACATTTGTCAATAAACCCCATTAAGAAACATGATAAATACAAAGAATATAGCTTTAAGCAGCAAACGCTCCGCTGCATCGCTGGAGTTCAACCAGCAAAATATCTGCGCTACTTCCGGTTTCGCTTTGACAAAAATATTATCATTTTTTTAATAATAACATTTTCATTTACATAAAAATGAAAATTCCCCTTTTTTAACTTCATTATAATCGCATATTCACGCAAACTTTTAAATTGTTATTTTGCCATAAAATTTCAACATTGACCTTGTATTGACCTTGTATTGAATGATGTTCCGAAACCATGCCGATCATATTATGTATCTGTGTTGCATTTTGCTGTGTGTTGTTATGCCTTTTCATAACATTAGGTAGCAAACTTAACTACTTATTCATGTTTATGCAAACTACGTTGACAATAACACTTACCATATCACGCGAGTCTTAAAAACCATACAAACGTTGTTTTTATTGTTGTTTTTTACAAAATTTATCGAATTCCCCCATATTCTCTTTAAATCCGTCAATATTATTTCTTAACAAATTTTTGCCAGTGGTTTCAAAAATTTTTTCGCAATACCTTATTACATGTTCTTTTATAGGTGTAAGTTGTTTATTTAATATTCATTTTTCTTAATGCATTAGTGGTATAACTGTTCAATATAACTTTATTTTTACAGTTTTACGTAGTCCAACTTATGGTGATCACAGCACTGTTGTGGGACATGTCCTTACGGAGGGTAAGTCTCATGCCTGATGTTAGCGAACCATTTTGCAATAAAATTTCACTTAAATCTACATTTCAGTTTAAGTACTAAATGTATATGTATATGATATTTGAATAGTGAGATTCAAACTCAGATCTTTAAAGGGGTATATATTGTTCTTTTATGAGATATTTTTAAAGCTATACGTTTCTAGATTTCCCAGATTCTCCTAAAAATTGTTATTTATGTTTGTTTTATTAAAGATATTAATTAAATTTAATTCATATAAAAACAAACAATAAGACAAATATTCACCAATGACTGTTCCAAGGCTGAAATCTGAAATTTTAGTTAATTGTTTGTGGTGTCTGTTTTGTAATTGATCATTTTATGAACCATGTCCTCTCCTTTTCTTCTTCTTGGCTGTGTGGCGAGGCTGTGATTTCTAAATATGCCAATTCCTGAATGCATATTTTCTTAATATCACTTTATCATGGCACTATCATAAAGAGTCTTATAGTGTTTTGTTGTTTTCTTTTAATTGAGAGGAATTATTGTGCTTATAACTTCCTTACATACATACTTTTGTCGTTCTTAACCCATATTTAATCATTAAACTACTACATTTTACCATATTATTATTACTGATAATGATTTTTTTCTGCATGGCACCCAGCCATCCACCTCTCTCAAAACAATACAAAATAAAAACACAACAACACCAAAACAACAAAATGAAAATACTTATTTTCTTCAAAGTAACTGAGTTGCTTTATTGCAAAAATAAAACAAAATACTTATTTTCTTAATATAACTGAGTTGCTTGATTACAAAAATAAAACGCAAACAAATGAAAATTCTTTTATTTTGCAATGTAACTGAGTAGGTTTATTTAAAAATGATAAAGAAAATACATTTTTTTCTTATTGTAACTGAGTTGAATGATTGCAAAAAAAACAACAAAAACAACAAGACAAAAACAAACAAATAAAAATTCTTGCTTGATCATATGAGAACCTGTTAGGACAGGGGTGAGGTGTGTGCACAGTAGAATCTGGTTTCAACCCTCATTGGCATATATATTTACCAATGACTGTTCCAAGGCTGAAATCTGTCATTTTAGTTAATTGTTTGTGGTGTCTGTTTTGTAACTGATCATTTTTGAACCATGCCCTCTCCTTTTCTTCTTCTTGGCTGTGTGGCGAGGCTGTGATTTCTAAATGTGCCAATTCCTGAATGCATATTTTCTTAATATCACTTTATCATGGCACTATCACAAAGAGTCTTATAGTGTTTTGTTGTTTTCTTTTAATTGAGAGGAATTAATGTGCTTATAACTTCCTTACATACACACTTTTGTCGTTCTTAACCCATATTTAATCATTAAACTATTACATTTTGCCATATTATAATTACTGATAATGATTATTTTCTGCATGGCACCCAGCCATCCCCCTCTCTCCAAACAATAAAATATAGAAACACAACAACACCAAAACAACCAAATGAAAATACTTATTTTCTTCAAAGTAACTCAGTTGCTTAATTGCAAAAATAAAAAGCAAACAAATGTAAATTCTTTTATTTCGCAATGTAACTGAGTAGGTTTATTTCAAAATTAAAAAGAAAATACATATTTTCTTAATGTTACTGAGTTGCTTGATTGCAAAAAAAAAACAAGACAAAAACAAACAAATAAAAATTGTTGTTTGATCATATGAAAACCTGTTGGGCCAGGGGTGAGGTGTGTGCACCCTAGAATCTGGTTTCAACCCTCATTGGCAAATATATTTACTAATGACTGTTCATAGGCTGAAATCTGTCATTTTAGTTAATTGTTTATGGTGTCTGTTTTGTAATTGATCATTTTTTAACCATGTCCTCTCCTTTTCTTCTTCTTGGCTGTGTGGCGAGGCTGTGATTTCTAAATATGCCAATTCCTGAATGCATATTTTTTTAATATCACTTTATCATGGCACTGTCATAAAGTGTCTTACAGTGTTTTGTTGCATCTTTTAATTGAGAGGAATAATTGTGCTTATAACTTCCTAAACCACACATTTTTGTCGTTCTTAACCCATATTTAATCATTAAACTATTACATTTTGCCATATTATAATTACTGATAATGATTTTTTGTTTGCATGGCACACAGTCATCCCCGTCTCTCCAAACAATAAAAAATAAAAAACACAACAACACCAAAACAACCAAATAAAAATACCTATTTTCTTCAAAGAAACTGAATTGCATTTATTGCAAAAATGAAACAAAAGGGCTGTTTAAAAAAATGGCTGGAAAAGTGAAAAAATAGTGAAATATTAAAGTTCATAAAAATTCCAAACTTGTTATTCTGTATTTTTTTTTCTTATTGAAACTGAGTACAGAACTGAAAAGATTTTTGAAATCGGTCAACTGGTTGCTGAGATATTGTCATTTGAAAAATGGCAAGTGAAGTGAAAAAAATGTAAAGAATTTAAGTTCATAAAAAGTCCAAACAGGTTGCTCCATATGTTTGTACAATCTTTTCAGTGATCAAAATCAATCTAGTTATATTCATATGTGGCAGAATAAAAATTTTATGGAGCTTTATTGACCAATATTAAATAAAGTAAAGAATTTTAATTTATGTGCTTAAAATACAAGTTTTACTGTTTCTTATTATTTAAATGTGTGTTTCTGTTAAAATACATGTTGAAGCATCAAATAAAAGTGCTTTAGAACTGGTGGTATCACATAAAGATAAAAAATTCATATTGTTAAGAAAGTGCGTCATACTCCTGACAACCACATAAGTGCAATGTACTCAAAAATGGTTCACTAAGGCCATTCCTGTTTGTCACAATGTAACAAAACATGACATAGACTTTTAGGAAAAATCATGCTATTGTTTTCATGTAAAGGATATGTTGACAGAACATTGCAATATGTGCATAATGTCACACTCCTAACAAATTTAGCTGACATCGTCTGAAGGGAGCTGCCGACAAATATAATTTCAATAGAGGTGATAATATAATTATTGCATCTAGAAACTTAAGATAAAACTTAATGAAAAAAATATTTCTTATGTACGATTAATCTTTAAAGTCCTATAAATTTATAAAGCAAAGATGTATTGATTTTCTTGAGGTATTTTCTAATCTCCCACGCTTGACTTAAAAGCATAAATTTTGATTACTTTAAGTATAATATGCTTACTTTGATCATTATTTGAAGCATAATAAATGCACATTTTACTTAAACAACACTAAAACGTGTCTTTACTCAAGCTTTTTGTAAAACAATGGTCTGAACAAATGTGATTTTGAAAAGTGTCACACTTCTTTGTCACACTCCTGACATTTTCTGCCCATTATTTTAGAATATTTTTTTAACGGATGGTGCTATTTTTATGAAACTTCACAAATCTTTAAAGGGCATGATAAGACACCTCTGCAAAGTAGGAAAGTGGAAGTAACTGTTTGTTGTACATTTTTAAAACAGAAAAACCCAAACCTGCCATTTTTTTAAACAGTCCAAAATACTTATTGTTCTTAATATAATGAGTTGCTTGATTGCAAAAATAAAAAGCAAACAGTTATTTCGCAATGTAACTGAGTAGGTTTATTTCAAAATGATAAAGAAAATACGTATTTTTCTTAATGCAACTGAGTTGCTTGATTGCAAAAATAACAAACAACAATACAAAAAC
This sequence comes from Corbicula japonica, assembly GCA_038501625.1. NCBI lineage: Eukaryota > Metazoa > Mollusca > Bivalvia > Venerida > Cyrenidae > Corbicula > Corbicula japonica. The sequence continues at coordinate 8,984,501 of JAZAYU010000017.1, read as the reverse complement.
AAATAAAAATTCTTGTTTGATCATATGAGAACTTGTTGGGCCAGGGGTGAGGTGTGTGCACTCTAGAATCTGGTTTCAACCCTTATTGGCAAATATATTTACCAATGACTGTTCCAAGGCTGAAATCTGTCATTTTAGTTAATTGTTTGTGGTGTTTTGTAATTGGTCATCTTTGAACCATGCCTTCTTCTTTTCTTCTTCTTGGCTGTGTGGAAAGGCTGTGATTTCTAAATGTGCCAATTCCTGAATGCATATTTTCTTAATATCACTTTGTCATGGCACTGTCATAAAGAGTCTTATAGTGTTTTGTTGTTTTCTTTTAATTGAGAGGAATTATTGTGCTTATAACTTCCTTACATACACACTTTTGTCGTTCTTAACCCATATTTAATCATTAAACTACTACATTTTACCATATTATTATTACTGATAATGACTTTTTTCTGCATGGCACCCAGCCATCCACCTCTCTCAAAACAATAAAAAATAAAAACACAACAACACCAAAACAACAAAATGAAAATACTTATTTTCTTCAAAGTAACTGAGTTGCTTTATTGCAAAAATAAAACAAAATACTTATTTTCTTAATATAACTGAGTTGCTTGATTACAAAAATAAAACGCAAACAAATGAAAATTCTTTTATTTTGCAATGTAACTGAGTAGGTTTATTTAAAAATGATAAAGAAAATACATTTTTTTCTTATTGTAACTGAGTTGATTGATTGCAAAAAAAACCCAACAAAAACAACAAGACAAAAACAAACAAATAAAAATTCTTGCTTGATCATATGAGAACCTGTTAGGACAGGGGTGAGGTGTGTGCACAGTAGAATCTGGTTTCAACCCTCATTGGCATATATATTTACCAATGACTGTTCCAAGGCTGAAATCTGTCATTTTAGTTAATTGTTTGTGGTGTCTGTTTTGTTACTGATCATTTTTGAACCATGCCCTCTCCTTTTCTTCTTCTTGGCTGTGTGGCGAGGCTGTGATTTCTAAATGTGCCATTTCCTGAATGCATATTTTCTTAATATCACTTTATCATGGCACTATCACAAAGAGTCTTATAGTGTTTTGTTGTTTTCTTTTAATTGAGAGGAATTAATGTGCTTATAACTTCCTTACATACACACTTTTGTCGTTCTTAACCCATATTTAATCATTAAACTATTACATTTTGCCATATTATAATTACTGATAATGATTATTTTCTGCATGGCACCCAGCCATCCACCTCTCTACAAACAATAAAATATAGAAACACAACAACACCAAAACAACCAAATGAAAATACTTATTTTCTTCAAAGTAACTCAGTTGCTTAATTGCAAAAATAAATCAAAATACTTATTTTTCTTAATATAATGAGTTGCTTGATTGCAAAAATAAAAAGCAAACAGTTATTTCGCAATGTAACTGAGTAGGTTTATTTCAAAATGATAAAGAAAGTACGTATTTTTCTTAATGCAACTGAGTTGCTTGATTGCAAAAATAACAAACAACAATACAAAAACAAATAAAAATTCTTGTTTGATCATATGAGAACTTGTTGGGCCAGGGGTGAGGTGTGTGCACTCTAGAATCTGGTTTCAACCCTTATTGGCAAATATATTTACCAATGACTGTTCCAAGGCTGAAATCTGTCATTTTAGTTAATTGTTTGTGGTGTTTTGTAATTGGTCATTTTTGAACCATGCCTTCTTCTTTTCTTCTTCTTGGCTGTGTGGAAAGGCTGTGATTTCTAAATGTGCCAATTCCTGAATGCATATTTTCTTAATATCACTTTGTCATGGCACTGTCATAAAGAGTCTTATAGTGTTTTGTTGTTTTCTTTTAACTGAGAGGAATTATTGTGCTTATAACTTCCTTACATACGCACTTTGTCGTTCTTAACCCATATGTAATCATTAAACTATTACATTTTGCCATATCATAATTACTGATAATGATTTTTTCTGCATGGCACCCAGCCATCCCCCTGTCTCTTCGGATTCTCATTTTTGTTTATTGTTAGTGGTTTCTTTTTTGAAACTGATCATTTTATTAACCATGCTCTCTCCCCCTCTCTTCTTCATGACTGTGTGGGGAGGCTGTTTTTTTCTGAATTTGGCGATTACTGATATGCATATTTCACCTTGTTTTCCAAACAATAAAAAAATAAAAACACAACAGCACCAAAACAACCAAATGAAAATACTTATTTTCTTCAAAGTAACTGAGTTGCTTTATTGCAAAAATGAAATAAAAGGGCTGTTTAAAAAATGGCTGGAAAAGTGAAAAAATAGTGAAAAATTAAAAAACATAAAAATTCCAAACTTGTTATTCTGTATTTTTTCTTATTGAAACTGAGTACAGAACTGAAAAGATTTTTGAAATCGGTCAACTGGTTGCTGAGATATTGTCATTTGAAAAATGGCAAGTGAAGTGAAAAAATGTAAAGAATTTAAGTTCATAAAAATTCCAAACTGGTTGCTCCATATTTTTGTACAATCTTTACAGTGATCAAAATCAATCTAGTTATACTCATATGTGGCAGAATAAAAATTTTATGGAGCTTTATTGACCAATATTAAATAAATCAAAGAATTTTAATTTATGTGCTTAAAATACAAGTTTTACTGTTTCTTATTATTTAAATGTGTGTTTCTGGTAAAATACATGTTGAAGCATCAAATAAAAATGCTTTAGAACTGGTGGTATCACATAAAGATAAAAAATTCATATTGTTAAGAAAGTGTGTCATACTCCACATTAGTGCAATGTACTCAAGAATGGTTCACTAAGGCCATTCCTGATTGTCACAATTTAACAAAACATGACATAGACTTCTAGGAAAAATCCTGCTATTGTTTTCATGTAAAGGATATGTTGACAGAATATTGCAATATGTGCATAATGTCACACTCCTAACAAATTTAGCTGACATCTTCTGAAGGGAGCTGCAGACAAATATAATTTCAATAGAGGCGATAATATTATAATTATTGCATCTAGAAAGATAAAACTTAATGATACAAAAATATTTCTTATGTACGATTAATCTTTAAAGTCCTATAAATTTATAAAGCAAAGATGTATTGATTTTCTTGAGGTATTTTCTAGTCTACCACGCTTGACTTAATAGCATAAATTTTGATTACTTTAAGTATAATATGCTTAATTTGATCATTATTTGATGCATAATAAATGCACATTTTACTAAAACAACACTAAAACTTGTCTTTGCTCCAGCTTTTTGTAAAACAATGGTCTGAACAAATGTGATTTTGAAAAGTGTCACACTTTTTTGTCACACTCCTTACTTTTTTGCCCATTATTATAAAATATTTTAACGGATGGTGCTATTTTGATGAAACTTCACAAATCTTTAAAGGGCATGATTAGACACCTCTGCAAAGTAGGAAAATGGAAGTAACTGTTTGTTGTACATTTGTGTAACAGAAAAACCCAAACCATCCATTTTTTTGAAACAGTCCTAAATACTTATTGTTCTTAATATAACTGAGTTGCTTGATTGCAAATTAAAATAAAAAGCAAACAAATGAAAATTCTTTTATTTCGCAATGTAACTGAGTAGGTTTATTTCAAAATTAAAAAGAAAATACATATTTTCTTAATGTTACTGAGTTGCTTGATTGCAAAAAAAAAACAAGACAAAAACAAACAAATAAAAATTCTTGTTTGATCATATGAAAACCTGTTGGGCCAGGGGTGAGGTGTGTGCACCCTAGAATCTGGTTTCAACCCTCATTGGCAAATTTATTTACTAATGACTGTTCATAGGCTGAAATCTGTCATTTTAGTTAATTGTTTATGGTGTCTGTTTTGTAATTAATCATTTTTTAACCATGCCCTCTCCTTTTCTTCTTCTTGGTTATGTGGCGAGGCTGTGATTTCTAAATGTGACAATTCCTGAATGCATATTTTCTTAATATCACTTTATCATGGCACTATCATAGAGTCTTATAGTGTTTTGTTGTTTTTAGCTCACCTGTCAGTGACAGGGTGAGCTTTTGTGATCGCCTTTCGTCCGTCGTCCGTTCACAATTGTTGTCCGCACTCTAGCGGTCTCAATTTTTATCCGATCTTCTTCAAATTTGGTCAGAATGTTAGTCTCAATAATATCTAGGTCAAGTTCGAAACTGGGTCGTCTTGGGTCAAAAACAAGGTCACTAGGTCAGATTAACGCAAAATTTTGTTAACGCAATAGAGGTTACATTTTTTGTCCGATTGTCATGAAATTAGGTATGAATATTGATATTGATGATTTCTACACAAATTATTAAAATCATGTTGTTAAATTGACCAGGGACCCCGCCCTGAGGATTTTAATTTTTCTTCTTTTAAATTCTGTTTTTAACCTTTGATTTTCTACAGTTATCAACCAGATTTTGACACAAGCTTTATACCATCTTAAAATTCAATCTTTCCTGAACAATTGATTCACTGGTTGTTCAGTGATAAAGTTTGAAACACAAATTTTAGTAGCAGAGTGAAAATTTCATGTGTCAAAATCTAATATTTCTACGTGTCTTCAGCTTTATTTAGGTTCAATCTTATGATGTTTACCAGTTTATTGCTCCAGTTGCTGGACAATATCCTGATGAACTTTGCTGCTTAGATCTGTGTTATGCAATTTTAAGAACTTTGCTCTGGAAGATTTTATAGTGTAAATTTTGTCATTTTCTATGGATATTGACCAAATAAACTTTCTTACATTATAGCTCTTTGAAAATCAGGCTTTTCTGAATATGTTATTCACTGTTTGTAAGTAAAACAAGAACATTAACAACAACAACAACAAATTTGTAGCACATTCTCAAAATGTTAAGACTAAATTTAAGAGAGTCTTAGATGTATACAGTGTATGTACACACACTGGCAAGTTAAGGCACACTTTTTTTTAGCTCATCTGAGCCGTTGTCTCAGGGTGAGTTATTAGGATCGATCAATGTCCGGCGTCCGTCCAGACTTAGTTTGTTAACACTCTAGCGGTCGCATTTTTGCCTCGATTGTTTTGAAACTTGGTCAGGATGTTTGTCCCAATGATTTCTAAGACGAGTTCGAATATGGGTCATCTGGGTCCAAAACTAGATCACTGTTACAAAAAATAGAATTATCTTGTTAACACTCTTGCGGTCACATTTTAATTTTATTAATTGTTTATGGTGTCTGTTTTGTAATTGATCATTTTTGACCATGCCCTCCCCTTTTCTTCTTCTTGACTGTGTGGCGAGGCTGTGATTTCTAAATGTGACAATTCCTGAATGCATATTTTCTTAATATCACTTTATCATGGTGAGAGTGATACAGTATGTACTGCTAGTACCACCAACTTCTTCAGCTGGTATCCGCCTATCAACAAGTGTTTCGGCCCTTTAATCCCAGGACACTCTCCAGGCGGTGGGCCCGCAGTGGTGATCAGCCACTACGAGTTGGTGGTAGGCTTCCAGCTCCTCTCCTCTCTCTTCATCCACAACCAACTGGATGCCCTTTCAGCTGCTAGGCTAAGTGTGCCCACTGCACGCTTCCTGTCTGCTCCCTTGATCCCCAACGCACTGAACATTTTCCACAGCGATTGTGCTGGGAACCCTCTGGCACCAATTTCCACCGGAAAGAGCCACACTCGCCATCCCTTCTGTTTGCACTGTTCTTGCAGATCAGAATACTGTCTTGGCAACTTTGAACTCCTCAACTAAGGATGATAGGGGGAGTTGTAGCTGGTTGGTTCGCCCATACAGTCCGATGATGGTAAAACTTGGTGGTACTCCCAGCCATCGGCGCAGGTGTCTGCTGATCGTTCGCTCCAAGCATTCCACTGCAGATGTAGCGATTTCGTAGAGCATCAGGGGCCACATCAGTCTGGGGAGGAGCCCATTCTGGAAGAGCCAAGCCTTGAATTTTCCTGGTAAGCCAGATCGGTCAATCTGTTTCAACCCTTCCTGGAGCTGCGTCCTGATGCGCTCTATGTTGGCTTTGTCACTAAGGCTGGCATCGAACCACTTGCCCAGGCACTTTATGGGACTGTCTATGATGGATGGTATATCTTCGTCTTGGACCTGGAGGTTGAATCGTCTAGTGACTGTTCCGCGTTTGATGACAAGACTTCTAGACTTCTTGGGTTTGAACTTCATTCTAGCCCAGTAGCTACCTCTTCTAATTCCTTCAGTATCCATCTCGCTTGTATATGAGTCTGGGTTGTCACTGTCAGGTCGTCCATGAAACCTCTGTTTGTTGGCAGGTGTAACCCTGTAGATTTCTTTGGCCCTCGTGTTTCTTTGTTCGCAGGGTTAATTATGAGGTTCATGCCCATGACGAACAGGACAACTGAGATGGTACATCCAGTGACTATCCCCTTTTCCAGTTTCTGCCATGCTGTCATCTTGTCGTCAACCATGAAGCGCATCCTCATTCCACTGAAGTACCCGTTGATCATCCATTGAATGTGTTCGGGGATGTGATAGTACTTGAGAGCTGCTTCTATGAGCTTGTGAGGGATTGACCCGTAAGCGTTTGCAAGGTCAAGCCACACCACTGTGAGGTCTCCGTTTTTCACCTTCGCTTCTCTGATGAGTTGGCTGATTGCACTAGTATGCTCCACACATCCTGAGAACCCTGGTACTCCGCCCTTCTGAACTGACGTATCAACATAGCCATTTGTGGTAAGGTAGGTCGTCAGTCTTCTGGCTAGTATGGCGAAGAATATCTTGCCCTCTACGTTGAGCAGTGAAATTGTCCTGAACTGGCTGATGTGTTTGGAGTTCTTCTCCTTGGGCGTAAATATCCCTTCTCCGTGTTGCCATTCATCGGGTATCTTTCCCTTCCTCCAGATCACCTTAATTAGGTTCCACAGTCTACGCAGCAGGAGAGGACACATCTTGTAGACCTTGTACGGTATCTTGTTTGGTCCTGGGGTTGATCCTGCTCTCGCCTTCCTCACAACTTCTTTCACCTCTAAGAACGTGGGCTCTTTACATTCCAGCGGGGACGTTGGGGGTGCCTCAGGGTCAAGTCTCGGGCAATCTCCTAATGGTGTATCCCTATCTGGATCTGAGTGGACCTGTCTGAGGTGTTCTTCAATGTCTGCCATACTGCTTTCTAGTTTGCTAGACCTTTCTTTGTCCAGGAATTGTTTGGAAAATTTGTATGGGTTGGATACAAATTCTGCTCTCTTCCTCGCCTTCTTCCTTCTTGTCGTTCTCGCGTGTTCAGCCTTCCTTAGTGTGCGAAGCTCTCTCCTGAGAATGTCTCGTAGTTCTTGTAGGCCCATTCTCTCTTCTTGCCTTGCCTTCCTGTATGCTTTGGTGAGGCTCCTGAGCTCTCCTCTTATCTGCTTCATACGTTTCTGTCTCCTGTTGGGTGTGAGTTGGGGCTTTGGTCCGCGTGCTTTTACTATACCAACCTTTCCCTGCCCACCGTGTAGACTAGAGTTGTCATGCACTTTAGCTTTCTGTCTGCTGGCACTTGCATGGTAGAGGTCAATATGGCATTTAGCTCCCTGTCAAAGTCATTCCAGGCACGTTTGTCTGTAGGTTTCGGCCATTCAATCCGTGAACTCTGTTCACTTGGTGCCTCATCTGCTTCGGGCTGTGGTATGTCTTGTGATGGCTCAGTTTCTTTTTGGGACTTAAGTAGTTCCAGAAGCGGGTCTGCATCCTCATCCATCTCACCAGGTTGTGATGAAACACTCTGTGTTGGGGCAGTTAACTGTTCAGCATCGAAGAGGTTCCCAGTACTATGGGTTAAGTCCTGACTAGGATCCTCCTGCGTCTCACCAGGGATAACACCTGTGCGCTGTTGCTGCTCAGCTTTCCGACCACACGCAGTTCTGGCTTGGTGAATGCGTAGTCCCCGGAGGTTTTTGCAGACTTTACCACACTTGCACCTAACATCTGTCGGTGTTCCAGTCAATGTCGTTTGTGCTAGCTGTGTCGTTGCCGTTAAATCCGTCCGATTGAGTCTTTCTTCCGCCCTCCCTCTCGGAAGACTCTGAGGGTATTCTTCATTGTTCGAGTATGTAGCTGCTGTATGTGGGTTGTCCTCTCTCGAGAACTGCACTCGGGGTTGCTAGCCCTTTGTGCCCCGGACCAGGCTGTTCCTGGGGGTCACCTGTCTCTCCAGGTGTCACCATACTATTCTTGGTTGTCATCTGGTCTTTCCCAAATGTCACCGGTTTCCCGGGCAGTAAGTGAGAGTGATACAGTATGTACTGCTAGTACCACCAACTTCTTCAGCTGGTATCCGCCTATCAACAAGTGTTTCGGCCCTTTAATCCCAGGACACTCTCCAGGCGGTGGGCCCGCAGTGGTGATCAGCCACTACGAGTTGGTGATAGGCTTCCAGCTCCTCTCCTCTCTCTTCATCCACAACCAACTGGATGCCCTTTCAGCTGCTAGGCTAAGTGTGCCCACTGCACGCTTCCTGTCTGCTCCCTTGATCCCCAACGCACTGAACATTTTCCACAGCGATTGTGCTGGGAACCCTCTGGCACCAATTTCCACCGGAAAGAGCCACACTCGCCATCCCTTCTGTTTGCACTGTTCTTGCAGATCAGAATATTTGGCTTTCTTCCTTTCATGAGCCTCCTCACAACGAGATTCCCAAGGCACAGTCAGTTCAACCATAACCAGACACTTGTCTTTGTCAGACCAGATAACAATGTCAGGCCTCAATGTTGTCTGGATAATGTTCGGGAACACAAGTTTTTGTTTTAGGTCCACAGACATTTCCCACTTATCGGATACATCCAGAATGGAATTGGTAGGCTGTGACTGTTCGGGCGCCTTCTGTTCCTCCTTCACAAACTGATTTATCCGCGGTTTCTGTCTGGTCCTCTTCTTAGTCCTCTCTCGTTCCAACTTGTCTGCGAGTTCTTGAAGAACACTGTCATGTCTCCACCGGTATCGTCCTTGGGTGAGGGATGTGGTACATGAAGACAGAATGTGTTCCATGCTTCCTGTTTTGTCGCACAATTGGCACTTAGGGTGGTCTTGTAGGCCCCATCTGTGCAGGTTGGAGGGTGACGGTAACAGGTCATAGACTGATCTGAGCAAGAATGCGATCCTAAGTGGTTCGTATCTCCAGATATCTGCCCATGTCAGCTTTCTGTCAGTTGTTGTCCACTTCGTCCATGCGCCTTGGGCACCCATGGCAACAGCTTTCACTATCATAAAGACTCTTATAGTGTTTTGTTGTTTTCTTTTAATTGAGAGGAAATATTGTGCTTATAACTTCCTTACATACACACTTTTGTCGTTCAAAACCCATATTTAATCATTAAACTATTACATTTTGCCATATTATCATTACTTATAATGATTTTTTTCTGCATGGCACCCAGCCATCCCCCTCTCTCCAAACAATAAAAAAATGGAAACACAAAATCACCAAAACAACCAAATGAAAATACTTATTTTCTTCAAAGTAACTGAGTTGCTTTATTGCAAAAATAAAACAAAATACTTATTTTTCTTAATATAAATGAGTTGCTTTATTGCAAACATAAAAGCAATCAAATAAAAAATTCTTTTATTTCGCAATGTAACTGGGTAGGTTTATTTCAAAATGATAAAGAAAATACATAATTTTCTAAATGTAACTGAGTTGCTTGTTTGCAAAAAAAAAAACAAGACAAAAACAAACGAATAAAAATTCTTTTTTTCTCGATGTAATTTCGTTGCTTTTATTCAAGAAATGTAACAAAACTATGGTGTCTTATTTATGCCATTTCGTTTTTTCGTTATTTCGCCGCGAAATAACGCCAAGCTAAAAGACGAAATAACGAAAAAACGCTAAGCGAAAAGACGAAATAACAAAAAAACGCCACGGGAAAAGACGAAATAACGAACGAACGCCACGCGAAATAACGAAAAACCGCTATTTTTGCGCGAAATAACGAAAAGTCGCCTCGCAAAAAACGACAATTTAAGTGTACAAAATAGCGTTCTTTCTAGCTTCGCCTGGCGTTTTTTCGTTCTTCGCTTGGCGTCTTTTCGTTGTTTCGCTTGGCGTCTTTTCGCTTGGCGTTATTTCGTTATTTCGCCTGGCATTTTTTGTTGTTTCGCCTGGCGTTTTGTCGTGATTTCGCGTGGCGTTATTTCGCTTTGCGTCTTTTCGTTATTTCGCCTTGCGTCTTGTCGTTATTTCGCTAAGCGTCTTGTCGTTATTTCGCTTGGCGTCTTTTCGTTATTCCGCTTGGCGTTTTTTTTCGTTATTTCGCTTGGCGTTTTTTCGATATTTCGTTTTTTTCGCGTGGCGTCTTTTCGTTATTTCGCTTGGCGTTTTTTTCGTTTTTTGCGTGGCGTTCTTTCGTTATTTCGTCTTTTCGTTATTTCGACTGGAGTCTTTTGGCTCGGCATGCATGTTTTTGGCAATGACTCAAAGTGCAATGCACAAGAACCGTGACTCTACATTCTTTCGTTTTTTAGTTATTGCCTTTTGATTTATTTTATGGAGCATTTCTTGTGCGGAGCGTAACTCTGTCACCATATGTTCAAATGACTCCAAACTTGGTGTGCATGTTTCTTGCAATGACTCAAAGTGCATTGCACAAGAATCGTTACTCTACCTTCTTCCGTTTTTCTGTTAATTTTCTTTGATTTTTATAGAGAATTTCTTGTCCGGAGCATAACAAAGTCACCATATGTTCAAATGACTCCAAATTTGTTATGCATGTTTCATAAAAGCAGTGTTAAGTATGCTTTGCGACAATATTGCTCATATTTTGTCCCATTAATGTCGTGAAATAATTCCCTTTGATTGACATTATTGAGCATTTCTTGTCATTCTTTTAAAATTAGTATCCATGATTGATTTAAGTTCCTTTCTTGCTAAGGGCACAACTTGTTGTACATGTTTCTTGCTGTCAATTAGAAGGTTATTTTATATGTCAATTTTGTGCAAATATATTGCTAATAACTTTTGCAACAAAAAACTAATTAACTTTTTATGTCGACTTACAAAAATTTCGTTAGGCGACACATCCAACTCGCGGAGATCTAGTTTTTTTATTTGTTTATAAACTCAAACCAACGAATGTTTTTGATGTTGGGATTGGTGGGAATTCAGGCACCTATCAATCACATCCCACCTGTACTTCTTTTTTGACTATTATTTCTCAAACCTCGCACCAATAAAAACTATTTGGTGGTGGTGGTTGGGAAGGATCATTGGTACCGCCTCTGCCCTTCCATTTTTATCCACCGCCGCGTAGCGGGAGGGGGTAAAGGAATGGTCTTTGTCCGTCCGTCGGTCTGTCCGTCCCTCCTTTCGTCCGTGAATAGTTGTTTTACCCATATGTCAAGCTTTACTGTTGCTACTTTTTGCGCATGTCAACCGGAAGGCGAAAAGACGAAAAAACGCCAAGCGAAATAACGAAATAACGCCGAGGGAAAAGACGCCAAGCGAAATAACGAAAAGACGCCACGCGAAAAGACGTAATAACGAAAAGACGCCATGCGAAAAGACGAAATGAAGCAAAAACGCCAAGCCAAATAACGAAAAGACGCCACGCGAAGAAAAGACGAAATAACGAAAAAATGACAAGCGAAATAAGTTAAAATAACGAAAAGACGCCACGCGAAAAGACGAAATAACGAATAAATAACAAGCGAAAAAACGAAAAGACGCCGCGCGAAAAGACGAAAGAACGAAAGACGCAACGCGAAAAGACGAAATAACGAAGAAACGCCACGCAAAAAGACGAAATAACGAAAAGATGCCACGCGAAAAGACGAAATGAAGCAAAAACGTCAAGCCAACTAACGAAAAGACGCCACGCGAAAATACAAAACAACGAAAAGACGCAATGCGAAAAGACGAAGTAACGAAAAGGCGCCACGCGAAAAGACTAAATAACGAAAAAAACGCCAAGCGAAAAGACAAAATAACGAAAAAAATGACATGCGAAATAACGTAAAGACGCCACGCAAAAAGACGAAATAACTAAAAGACGCCACGCGAAAAGACGAAATAACGCAAAAACACCACGCTAATAGACAATATAATGAAAAGACGCCAAATGAAATAACGACAAGACGCCAGGCGAAATAACGAAAAGACGCAAAGCGAAATAACGCCACGCGAAATCACGACAAAACGCAAGGCGAAACATCGAAAAAAACGCCAGGCGAAATAACGCCGACGAAAAGACGCCAATCGAAACAACGAAAAAACGCCAAGCGAAAGAAAGAAAAAAACGCCAGTCGAAGAAAGAACGCTATTTTGTACAGTTAAATTGGCATTTTTTGCACTGCGACTTTTCGTTATTTCGCGCAAAATTAGCGTTTTTTCGTTATTTCGCGTGGCGTTCTTTCGTTATTTCGTCTTTTCGCGCGGCGTTTTTTCGTTATTTCGTCTTTTCGCGTGGCGTTTTTTCGTTATTTCGTCTCTTCGCTTGGCGCTATTTCGCAGCGAAATAACGAAAAAAAAAAACAAATTGGCATAAATCGGCAACCATAAAAAACACCCTGTTTTTCTTAATTTTTCTGAGATGCTTTATTTCAAAAGTAAATCCAAACAAATGACAACTCATATTTTTCCCAATATGACTGAAATGCTTTTTGAAAACAAATACTTATTTTTCTTAATGTAACTTAGTTGCTTTATTGCAAAAATTAAAAAAAATGAAAATGCTTATTAGCTCACCTGAGCCTTAGGCTCATGGTGAGCTATTGTGACCGGTCTTCGTCCGGCGTCCGGCGTCCGTCAACAATTTCCTTTAAACAACATCTCCTCTGAAACCACTAGATAGATTTTAACCAAATTTGTCCTGAAGCATCCTGGCACTGATACCTACAAAAGTTGTTCAAATCATGACCACAGGGTCAAGGTCAAGTTCACTGCTGCTAAAAATAGATATTAAGTTTTTGCTCAATTTCTTGAGTATGCTTAGGCCTATTGACTCCAAACTTGGTGTATGGGTAGCTTATATCAAAAAGCAGCTTGGGGTTCATACCCAGGTGTCTGTGATCAACGTCAAGGTCACTGTTGCTAAAAATAGAAATTAAGTTTTTGCTCAATTACTTGAGTTTGCTTAGGCCTATTGACTCCAAACTTGGTGTATGGGTAGCTTATATCAAAAGGCAGCTTAGGGTGGCTACCCAGATGTCTGTGATCAAGGTCAAGGTCACTGTTACTTAAAATAGAAATTCAGTTTTTACTTAGTAACTTGAGTTTTTCTTTGGCCTATTGACTCCAAACTTGATGTATGGGTAGCTTATATCAAAAGGCAGCTTGGGGTTGCTACCCAGGTGTCTGTGATTAAGGTCAAGGTCACTGTTACCAAAAATATAAATTCAGTTTCCGCTTAATTACTTGAGTTTGCTTAGGCCTATTGACTCCAAACTTGGTATATGGATAGCTTATATCTAGAGGCAGCTTGGGATTGCTACCCAGGTGTCTGTGCTCAAGACCAAGGTCACTGTTGCTAAAAATAGAAATTCATTTTTTACTTAATTGCTTGAGTTTGTTTTGGCAAATTGAATCCAAACTTGGTGTATGGGTAGCTTATATCAAAAGGCAGCTTGGGGTTGCTACCCAGGTGTCTGTGATTAAGGTCAAGGTCACTGTTACCAAAAATATAAATTCAGTTTCCGCTTAATTACTTGAGTTTGCTTAGGCCTATTGACTCCAAACTTGGTATATGGATAGCTTATATCTAGAGGCAGCTTGGGATTGCTACCCAGGTGTCTGTGCTCAAGACCAAGGTCACTGTTGCTAAAAATAAAAATTCATTTTTTACTTAATTGCTTGAGTTTGTTTTGGCAAATTGAATCCAAACTTGGTGTATGGGTAGCTTAAATTAAGAGCCAGCTTGGGAATGATACCTATGTGTCTGTGATCAAGGTCAAGGACACTGTTTCTAAAAAATAGAAATTCAGTTTCCACTTAATAACCTTGGTTTACTTTGGTTTTTTGACTCCACACTTGGTGTATGAGTAGCTTATATCAAGAGGTAGCTTGTGATTGCTACCTAGGTGTCTGTGATCAAGGTTAAGGTCACTGTTGCTTAAAAAAAAGAAATTCAGTTTCCAATTAATAAATTGTGTTTTCCCGGGCATATTGACTCCAAACTTGGTATATGGGTAGCTTATATCAAGAGACAAATTGGGATTGCTACCCAGGTGTCTGTGATCAAGGTCAAGGTTACTATTGCTAAAAAAATACAGTTTCTGGTTAATAACTTGAGTTTCATACTCAGGTGAGCGATTCAGGGCCATCATGGCCCTCTTGTTTTTCTTAATGTTACTGTGATGCTTTATTCCACAAAAAAATTACTTATTTGTCTCAATGACACTGAGATGCTTTATTGCAAAAATAAAACAAACAAAGTCCTTATCTTTCTTAATATAACTGAGTTGCTTAATTACAACAATAAAAACAATTAAACAAATGAATTTACTTTTTTTCTCTGCAACTGAGTTGCTTTATTGCAAAAATTAAAACAAACAAACAAAGGAACTACTAATTTTTCTCAATATAACTGAGTTGCTTTATTTCAAATAAATACACACGAACTAATGAAATACGGAAACGTTAAAGGGCCTCGAGATGTGAGTAATTCTTTTGAGTTTTTTTTACTTATTTCTGTCAATTTGTTGAAATACTATCAGAATTTCTACTGGCTTTTCTTAATTTGTTTAAAAGCTTTTGTTACCTTTTCTACTAAATATTTTTTCCATTGACACAAATTTATACACCAATTGAAACAATAATTTTCGACAAACTAGATAATTTCTGTCTTCTCGACAAGGTTTGTCGAGTAAACTTCTCAAAAATAAAAAAAACTAAAACGTCAAAGCAATATACGAAACGTTTACTTCAATATCGGTCATGGCATAACATGCTTAAAAAAGTTTTTTTTTTAATAAATGGAGCTTGAACTGCATTTGTGATTCAATAAAGCTGAATGGTTTGTTTTTGTTTTTCAGGCCCCCATTTATTTAATTTTAATCACATTCACATTTTTCTTCATTTTAATATAATGAAATTAAGAAAAATAAGTATTTGTTGTTGTATTTTCCACAAATCTCATTTTGGAAATTGTAGCCAGTTTTCGCCACTTGCAACGTTAGCGATACCTTAAGTGGAAAAGGTTACAAATGTTTTTAAATAAACTGAGAACAGCAAGTAGAAATTCTGATAGTATTTCAATATATTGACCAAAATAAGTATAAAATCTGAAAGAATTACTCACATCTCGAGGCCCTTAAACGCTTCCGTGAAAATGAAAATACTTATTTTTCTTAATAATTCTGAGTTACTTCATCTCAAAAATAAAAACAAACAAACAAAATGAGTTGCTTTATTACAAACAAATACTTTATGTTTAATGAATAAATGTTTTTAAGTTACATATTTGCTTATTTGCAGGTATTTTAAGGCGTTGCTTCTTTCATTACAGTACTGCTATGTCACAGATAAAAAAATCAAAATCTCTCGAACGTCAAAATGCAGTTACACCAATCTTTGCACAAAAAATGTTATTAGTGTATTTTTATTTTTCATACTTTTAGAAAATTAAGAACTGTAAAGAAAAATAGTTGGACCTTCAAATCTTTTAATTTATATTTGCAATCAAACAAAAAACCTGAACTGAATTGAAATGTTCCGGTGATTTTTTAAAGTTTTATTGAGCCTGTTGCGGAATCACCTTTTTACTCAAATGAAAAAAAAAACATATATAGTCTTAAAATGCCATGTTTTTAGATTGAAAAGGCATTGTTACTTATATAAATACTTTTTTACATGTAATTAACAGGACTGGGTATGATAAAGTGTTTTCTTCTAGAAAATTTAGTTTACTTTAAAGGCAGTCGCTACAGTTTTTTTCAACGAGTATTAAACTACTGTACCACCGTCTAAATGCAATGTATAAAACACAGTTCACGGTCCAATATGGGTTTTCTCAATGTATAAAACACAGTTCACGGTCCAAGACATGACTTATTCGAACATAGCTCGTTTCGGATACGTATGTGGATTATTGGTTAAATTTTGGCTTAGGTTTTAAATTCGCGCACTGGTCCGAGCGCGAAATACGCGAAAATTAAGCCATCGCTAAATAAAATGATACCACAGTAATAATTAACGATGTACACTATATACCTTTAAGTATTTTTGTTTATACATAATTACCCCCCCCCCCTTTTTGAAATTGCCATTTCGAACAAATTAACATGGTAACCTACATTTTTCTTTTTTATTTTATGTTTGTTATACATTGGTGAATATATTGGTAGTATATGGTGAAATTCTATTATGTTAAATTTAAGTAATCTTAAAAACATCCCTTAGAATGAAAAGATTTGACGACAAATTCTTTGTAGTAAAATAGGTAATACTTAATTTTTTATATGTGTTTCATTATTTGTATTGCAATAATAAGCCATTTATTTGTAATTTAGAATGTTTTTAACTGAAAAATAGAATTATTTATGATTTTCTTGTGATACATTCTATGATTTTATGCCGACAAAGAAGTCTATGAAAATCGTAAAAATTGTTCAAAATGTGACATCTTCGGTATCTAATAAAAAACAAGTAACCCCTGTAAGGTCCCATTTTCATTTGTTTTTTTCATTGCATAACATCATGTTCTTGGCATAGACAAAGTTTGAATGAAATCTATTATTCGGAAAATTTTGATGAAACTGTAGCGACTGCCTTTAATTAAGCTTTTACTTTTTACGTATTTTATTAATTTGTCCTGGTTTGAAAATTATTTATTATAATTTTTTAACAATTCGTTTTTTTTTCTGAAGAAAACATGGTGACCTATTTTTTTCTCGAGTTTTTATAAAAGAATAGTCTTTTTTTATAGTATTTTGGTAAATTTAAGCAATTTTTATTGGTCATTAGCTGGAATTGTTTTAAAGCAACCTAAAGAAACCCAATCCATTTTCGATAAACCTTTTTCGAAGGAAAAACACTATGTTTTGGCAAATTTGTACGCAAAATAAATTGTATTTTCTTGTATATTGATTTTTTGTTGGTTTTTAAGTTTTATTAATAAAACCATAAATTGCATGCAAATGCAGGTAAGAAATGATTTGTGCATCTAATTATACTATGTTTGGATGTTAAGTAACATATCTAAAATGTATTTTAGACTCATATCTTATCATGAGTTCCAGATGTTTTATTGCATTAAATCTGATAACAAATTTCTAATGAAGAAAAAAGTTTAAATGAGAACTTATAAACTGGCAAATAGTTCACACCTACATCAGTTTTTTTTCTTTAACATGACATATTGAAACAGGCGTTACAGGAAAACATTCCAATGGCCAGATTGCAAACAAATGTATAATGCGTAGAATAATATAGGAATTCAGAAAAGTATACCTTTGAAATTCCCAATATGTATATTGCCTGCACAAGGTCTACATAGTAAGAATAAATTCCAGTTGTATGCTTCGGCCTACCTTAAAATCCAAATCATTAACATTAAAATACGTCTTCATGGGCAGACAGATCGTGTATAGGGAAACGGTTTGAAAAATGCAATGTGCCTAGTCAGTTTTGTTATATCACCAATATGATTCAGAACACCCCTTAAAACTAAGGAATATGCAAATATTTTACGGTCACCTACGATGTTATCTAAGCTTTTATCAATTGAAGCATTACAGAGGGCTGGTTCGGGCACGGAGAATTCAAACATTCGTATTCTGTAGACTGGGCTAGTCGAATGACTTATAACCCTGTAATACATTATACAGATTATGATGGCCTCTAGAAAGAAGATTTGTATATTCGTTGTGTTTCTATGATGTTATCTAAGCTTTTATCAATTGAAGCATTACAGAGGGCTGGTTCGGGCACGGAGAATTCAAACATTCGTATTCTGTAGACTGGGCTAGTCGAATGACTTATAACCCTGTAATACATTATACAGATTATGATGGCCTCTAGAAAGAAGATTTGTATATTCGTTGTGTTTCTATGTACTAAACTTAAGACCTTACAATTTGAAAATGAATCATTATTATTATACAACGCTAGAAGTTGCCTTATGGCCAGCTGGTCCACTGCATGCTCTTTTGGAGTTTTAAAACAATTACATTTAATGATCGTATAATCTTGCTGATGCAAGTCAACATAAAAAGTCGTTGATGAATTTTAATAAAACTGTTTCAATATAATTATGGTGTAATCTGATTTTTTGTAAATTTTGTAGACGATGCCTACGAGAACTCACTCACCGATCAACTAGTGCCCTCAGGTTTGTAACTTATATTTTGCCTCATAAACTGCACGAATGTTTTACTTTTATTTTTGTTTCAACTGATACCATACTGGTATCGGGTCAGAGCAACCTATTTTATAATGTCACAAATCTGGTACAAAGCAGGCTAGTGTTACGTTGTTTATGCAATTAAAGGTTACTTGTATTCACATGAGGGCGGCAAGTCAGTCTGTCCGCCTATCACCTAGGTTGGTTTCTGATCTGTTACTGAATAATAGTTCGACCTATTTTCAGTGAATTTGGTAGAGACCGGAAAATAAATACACTTAATAACCATATAACAGTTCGACCTACAAAGAGCAAACTTGGCATGTTGATTGTTCATAGTCATAAGATTTGGGTCAAAGATCTTAGGTCTAAGTGATGTTCAATTGAAAGTTGGTTTCCGAACGGTAATACTTTCGTGTACAAGCTTGCGTCGGAAGCGTATGCTCTTGCAGTTCTTGCAATTTGAACATCTATTCTCTTTCATTCTATAAATGATTGAACCTTCAGTTCGTAAATGATAACCAACAACTTGCATTAAATTATCAAAATGTGGGCCGTAATAAATCGTGATTTCAATATCCCCTATCAGTTTTTCCAAGACATATACGTTAATCTATGTGTGCATTTGGATTTTAAACGTGTACAGTTCTAACGCTTTCCGACTCAATAACATGTATTGCAGTGAGTGTCCTGGTTTCCAATCGTTGAATTCATTATACATTTATTAACAGAAACTAGCCTCAAACTTGCAGAAATTCTAAAAGACTAGCCCCATACCTATGCATGTTGGTAGTTCATGTAAAATACTTTTTCTTTTAATATTTCGGCCAGTTTTAAGATGTGTGGTTTCAATATCCCAGCCAGTATAGATTTGATACTGTTCAGGTTTTTTTTTGGTTTTGTCTTTGGCGTTCTTCGTGATATGCAGAATTTAATTTCTTAGATGCCCAGTACAATTCTATTCAGTTACGGGTTCTTCATGGTATGCAGAATTTATATACTTAGATGCCCTGTCAAAGTTCTATTCAGTTATGCGTTCTTAGTGATATGCAGAATTTATATTCGTAGATGCCGTGACAAAATTCTAACTAGTAACGCGTTCTTCGTGATATGCAGAATTTATATTCTCAGATGCCGTGTCAAAATTCTATTCAGTTACGCGTTCTTCGTGATATGCAGAATTTATATTCTTAGATGACCTGTCATAATTCTAATCAGAAACGCGTTCTTCCTGATATGCAGAATTTATATTCTTAGGACTGGTGCAATGTCAAAATTCTATTCAGTTAGGCGTTCTTCGTGATATGCAGAATTTATATTCTCAGACGCCCTGTCAAAATTCTATTCAATTACGCCTATAATTGTTGATTTATCTTTTAGGACAAACCCATTCTTTTATCAGGAGACAAAACGCCTATGATCATAGCATGGGGTTCATTTGAAAATACCGCAATGAAGGTTCCATGTTCACCTTCATATGCATATCATCGTTTGGGATGGATCAAAATTGTACTGTTTATTAGTGTAAATATTAAGTTTCACTCAACCTTGGGCTAGGCGGCGTAGGCAGTTATATGAATTTCCCTTACTGCCCATGAACATGCTCAATCATATTTTCATATTTGTCATGTTCGGGGACTTTCAAAGTTCCTTTTCATCTATTTCCATAAAAATGTTTACGTAAAAGTTAAAGACAATATCATGTCAATACTAGTACCTCGAATTTCAATATATGATATTGGCATTTAATTATTTGCAGGGCAGCCGTATGGGGGTAGGAGATATGATATTACTGTTGGGAGAATTAGACTGAGATACGAACTTCCAGATTCCATTACTGAACAAGGCGTGAACATGTCTGTATCATGCCAAACAGATTGTATCATCGTTGAGGATCTACTTTGAAAATTACTGTATTATTTCGTCTGTGTGTGAGAGAGAGAGGAGTTAGTGAGTGGAAGAGAGATCAACTGTTTGAATTATTGGAAATTAATGTTAGTGCTAAGTTATTAAAGTTTTTATCTCGAATGACGACTTTTACTTTCAATATGTTTAGGAAAAACATATTAAATTTCCATCAAAAATGGTAACTATTAATATCACATATACAGTTTACAGCAGCGATTGAAAAAGGGTCAGACCACAAGTTTTGAAAACATTAGTTACGGATTTCTGATAAATCTGTGTACCTGATAGTATCTTCGGACTATAAACAAACTGTTATTACATGTAAATAACAAAGAAAAGAGAAAAAAGAAGTAAAATAAGAATATCGTAAAAATTGTGTATCTTTTAGAAGGAAAAACTATGGATAGTTTGATTTGAAATAGTATTACGAAAAAATATAACTCAATAGAAAGCATAACTTGTGAAGGTAATATAAAAGGAAATAAGGGAATCTGAAATAATCCAAAAAATGAACAAAATTTTACCTGTCTTGGCCAGAAAAGGAACAATATGTGTTTATATTGATATCCAGTGTAAAATATTATTGGCTAAAAGACTTTAAAATTAACCAGGAAAGTGGTTTTAAGACTGTCGCTCGCTTAGATTTATCATGGCACTGATAAACATTGAGCTCCATGTGTGAAGCAGAACTTTTGGTGTCAACAAAAAAAAAAAACAACCACACATTGCAATTCCTGCAAGCCTTGAGAGTTACCAGTATTTGCGGATGATTGTCGGTCATCCTGATGACCGACATATTATAATGGACCAAACTTGAGCTTTCTACCTGAACACCGGTTAACAGCGATGTAAAGCAAAGTTCACGGACCAGACGGAACGGATAGTTTAGAAAAGTAGACTCTTACTAAGTCGTTATTTATGGATAGACTCTTACTCAGTCGTTATCTATGAAAACCTAGAGGCCTCTTATTGGGTGTTAAACGACGTCAAATATGGAGTCTGTACCTATTCTTAAGGTATGACCATCCTAATGGGCACTATTAAGAATCCAACATCTGATTATTTTTTCATCAACTGCTTCATACCACTGACTTGTATGCAAAATTTTAATGATTTTCACCGTGTAGTTTTTGAGATTTTTAGCTTTTTTTATTTAAAAAAGTGAGAAAAAACGTGAAAGTATCAAAATTCTTTAATCGGTGACAAATTTTTTTGTTATTGATAAATTCAACCCTTATTTTTTACAGTTTATCCAAAATATGTTATATTTCACTAAACCAATTTAAGATATAATATATAAATACATAATTTATCTTAAAATGACATTTTTTGACCAAATAAATTTTAAAAATGCATTTTTTTATATTTCACGAGACTAAATTAATGAAAATTGTGCAAAATCCTGATTGGTGCAATATACAAAAATTTACCATTTTTTAACTATATACCTTAAACAAAATTTATACAAAATTTCAGAGAAGTTTACCGTCCAGTTTTAGAAATTTTCAAATTGATGACTTGAATAAACACTATTCTGATAGCGAAAACCCCTTTAATCTTGATTATTTTGCTTATTTTAGTTTAAATCATGGGAATTTTATATTCAATGACAGAATTATACAGGAAAAAAAAGAAATATGCCAATTATTTAAGCTCTAGGCTTACAAAAAAAATTAGGTTCCAGTGGGATTTGAACCCCGGTCCTCCTGGGTGATAGAAATCTATCCTAACTTACTACTATAGTTACCTCCCTTGGATACTCTTCTTGATATAGGTATTCATTAGGATGGTCATACCTTAAATCCTCTCTCCAGCTTCTGATCAGCTAGGCTTATTACTCATAAAGATATTTCCGACGAAGAACAATAAACATATACATCGATTTTGTCTAGTAAATGTATACTGTGTATGATAAACAAAAGATGTACAGCTTATGACTCTATTAGCAACTACAATGTGTAGAGAGCACTGAATAGAGATCAGCTTATTATTTTGCTTTATTTTCTTATCTACGAACTTCTGCAGCATTTTGTGAAACTCAGGGACAGGGGTATCACGGGGAACGTTTTTCATATTTAAGATAGCTTGATATTGATTACTATCGTCATTACTTTGATAAGTTTGCTAAACTGTAATCTTGCATTTTGCCACTCAACTGGTTATTAAAGTTGTATAAGGTTTTGAATGTAAAAAATATCATTCGAACATCAGAACACACATTTTTGCAAGAATCTTTAATCGGGTTATGAAACTGACAATAATAGACAATACAAGTTTTAGCTTTCCAAAGTTTTAATTTGGTTTTGAATCTACAAAATAATCTTTGGAACATGCGAAAACACATATTTTTATCGGAAGTTTCAAATCGAGTCATGAAACTGTCAATAATAGACAAAACAAAATTATGCTTTCCAAAAAGCTAGTCGGTCAAACAAACAAAGACGGCGCTGAAGTGCATACTTTAGGAAAATTTGAAATAAACGCGTTTGGTTGTTATTGGAATTCATTAGACATTCTAAGTAAATAACAACATTCTAACGAAATTGTTCTAGATCAGAAAGAGCAATGTTATACCAGTGAGTCCCGGCCAGACTGTGTGAACATTTTTCTCTCCCACTCTGTGACAGTGAAAAAATTTGTTTTTTAAACATATTATGAAGCTTTTGGTATATATTTACAGCTTGATTATCGTTGCTTTCTAACACTTTGTGACACAAAATAGTGTTTGATAAACTTTTCAATTTCGGTTTACCTTCAGGTGAATTATTTTGTTTGCAAACAGGGTTAGTTTTATCACCTGCTTAAATACATCTCCTTCAAAAGAAAGAATACCTGTTAAATAAACTTACATTTTTGTATGACATCCAATAAATATAAAGCGATTTAATTTCAAGTGGCTTAAAGTTTAAACTTTGGTGCCGTCTTCTTAAAAGGTTGTGCTAATGACCGACTAGCTTTTTGGAAAGCTAAAACTTGTATTACAAACTTTACCTGTAGCTTTGTGGACGAGTAAAAGAATAAATTTGTTACAAGAATATTTTGTGTTTACATTTTGACTGTTTGGTCCCATCCAGGGTCAGAAGCAATATTTCCAGAAAGGGGTTTGTTTGGGACCTTCTCAGGCTAGTTACACTTTATTTTCATCTTTCTGGCAAACCTCCACTTAAATATTTCAGCCCAAAATGTGGGTTCGAGCAACCCTACTGATCCCCTCTAGATATTACCATCATGGCCGTAGGTCCAACCAACATCGCTCTAAGACTAGGACTGTTGGACTCATAGCTTGATTTAAGAACGGTTATATACAACTCAATATTTGGTAAGGGTCACCTTTGTAGTATGCAATTATTGCATCAAAAATTATGAAACATAAAGTTTTGTTTGTATTTCATAAAACCGATGAAATTAGTCGTCCTACTTGAATTATTGAACTAAAGCATGAGTGTAAAATTATCTAAACGGAAAAACTTACAGACTACAAAATTAGCCCTTATTAATTTTTGAGTAATCTACTAAGTATCCATAACAAATTTTACTTAAATACTTCCTGTCAGTAATTTAATGTGAAAAGTAGTGTCAGCTGATCTGAGCCCAAGATCATTAAATAGAGCCAATCAGAATCTTTAGATTTGAGACTGGTCTCTAATCTCATTTTTGTGATCTTGGGCCCTGATCAATATTACAACAATATCCGAAACCCAATGTAGACTAATATTTACATTCCTATTGATTTCTGCGTTTAAAAAAATTCGGTTCATTTTGCATGAATCGCATGACCCGTCAGTAACGTCATGGCTGTTACTATTGAAAAATCCCATGTATTACTCCCACTTTTCACTTAATACTAATTTTTGAAAGCGTTCGACTTAAGTTTATTTAAAGAAAAAAATGAATAAAATGTAAATATAAGTAATGATTCTTATTTTGGTGCGGTTCATGCAGATTGAACGTGCACGCGAGAGCTGGCAAATTTACCATAAAGCGCTACCATAAAGCGCTAGCGCGCTTTATGGATTTGCCAGCTCTCGCGTGCACGTCCAATCTGCATGAACCGCACCAAAATAAGAATCATTCCTTAATTGTACTCTCAAAGCAGGTTTATGACATCAGGGATATCAACTGATGTAGATTCTTTCATTTCGAGGCAAGCATTTTTTTCTACTGTTGATCCCACCTGATTCTGGGCTTAGGGTAATTTTGATGCAGGAGAATTTATAGAAGGTGGTCAAAGTTTGCTATTTAATAGAAAAAAACTATTTGTGAATATTACATTCTAAAAATGAAGTACACTCTTAATCAACCACTGAAAATAAAAAAATGAAGATATAAGCAATTTATATGTAATTATGTTCACTAAATACAAGATATTACTCGTGATGATCTGATTATGACACCTTGAAAGTTCTCAACAGGAGTCAGATGACCCCTGCTTTTCAAAAGCTATTGAAATCCCTGTGACATATGGACAACTCTGCCCATGATTAAAAAACAAAAATATAATCTTTTCTTAATTTGGTCAGTTGTTAACCAAGTCTTCGTCACAACTAATTGACGGCTTGGGGTTCTGCAGTGGAATCTACTTGAAACACTAACCTATGAATAATCTCTACAACAATTTATTTTTTTTTTAGTTAGGGCGGATACAGTAGGGTTGCTTTAAGTCCTTTTTTGGGTAGCGATATTCAATTTTCATAGAGATTTTTGCCAGAAATTGGAAACTATAACATAATTACACTAAGACTAGGCCTGTCCTAAACAAACCCTCTATCTGGAAAGCTTGCATCTGACCCAGTTAGTATATTATTGAATGTAAAACAAAAACCCATAATTCATTCATAAAAGCATTTATTCTGTGAGAAAATTTCATAGACAGTTAAAATGTTTCACATAAATATGACATGGATAAATCAGCAAACATGTATTACTAAGAATTCATTTTTATTTGTGTGTTACAAATTTCCTTGGATTTCATGGGCAAATCAATCGACAAATTTAACCCTTTACTTCATATATTTGTGATTTTATTACATGAACAAAAAGTGTAGATCCAGATCAGCTGGTAGCACATCCTTTCTATCTGATCTGGATCAGGATCTAAACAGTCTGCTTCTTGGTCAGAAATAAACTAATGAATCTAAAAGCAAAAAGTGTTGATCCTAATCACTGAACGAATGTGTCTGTTGATCTGGATCTACACAGTATGCCTGTAAGTATCTACAATATCACATGGAGTAAAGAGTTAAAACCATAAGTAAAA
Source organism: Corbicula japonica (assembly GCA_038501625.1). Taxonomy (NCBI): domain Eukaryota; kingdom Metazoa; phylum Mollusca; class Bivalvia; order Venerida; family Cyrenidae; genus Corbicula; species Corbicula japonica. The sequence continues at coordinate 8,959,093 of JAZAYU010000017.1, read as the reverse complement.
TATAATTTATCATCATCACAATTTAGAAAAGTGAAAACAATAAACATAAGGACCCAAACAAAAAATGCTGTTTTACAAAAAAAAAGACATTAAAAAAAACCCACAAAATTTTATGCCAGGAATATAAAATTGTTAATGCTACCAATTGACCGACTATGGTGGAATACTTCAATGTCTCAGTAGTGGTTAACATTAATTATACCGCTACATACTGCCTATACATAACAGGAAATGAGCAAATTTTTCCTGAAATTTTGAATTAGGTATATTGTAGGATCTGTTGTGAGTAAAGTTTCACCACTTTAGAAGTGATACAACAACTCTGGCTTCAAAATAACTCATTATTTGGAAGTGTTCTTTCTTGTGCTGAAAAAAAGCTGAAACTTATTTTTAAGAGACACAGAAGAGCGGATTCACACAACACACTCATTTTTTTAGAAAGCACATGTAAAGCAAAAGCAGCCAAAAGGAAACACAAAACTGATAAAAATGAAGTTCACTGAAAAATTTTTCTTTGAACAAAAATCTTGAATAAAAAAGTTAAAAAACTGGATTATTTTTAAAAAAGGTTTCATATTAAATTTTATAAATCTGTTTTACAGTAAATTAACAATTGTAATTGGCTCAAACTGTTCAATCCCAAGTGTTTCATAAACACTGGTGGTGTTGTAGATGTGTTAATTTTCTGTGAATCCCAAGAGTTTCATAAACACTGGTGGTGTTGTAGATGTGTTAATTTTCTGCGATTCCATTTTAAATTAATTAAGTTACATTTTTCTTTTCCTCTATTACACATGTTTTATTGCATTTTATGCGACTTAAAACAATCAGATCCTTCAAACTTCACCCAGTACATCAGAAAACAAAACCATCTTCAACACTCAAATTTTAAATTGGTCAAACATGAAAGCTGCAAGTCAGCCATTCTTTCACACTTATTTAAAAAGAAGTCTGTTAAAGCTAGCACTTAATTTTGTCAGGACTTGAATGTTAGGAGCTACAATACCAAGATAACATTTTTAATATATTCTCCCTTCTAAATATTGGTCCCTAGTACATTTGTATTCATCGGAATTCAAAACTTCATACCAGACCAAAATTATAAAGCTCGTACCAGTTACTTGGGTTCATAATCGTAAAACTTAGATTGGAGACCAGTGTAAGAACTCTAATTTGATCAGTTTAGAGACCATGATCAATTCCAATCAGCCAATCAGCTGTTTCAATTTTATGTTTAAGTTTATACCTTCAACACAGCTATGGCACATGTAGAATTTCTTTTTTCTAAACACATACAGACTTACTCGTTATCCACTTTTTGTTGTTTTTTTTACTCATACACATTTTGATATTAAACTTTTTTTTCTCCATTCAATATTTTCCCTATTTTTAAACATTTTTTGTCAATTAAATAGATTTTTTCTTATTTTTGTTTATATATTTCTTTTAGATTGATTTGTATCTTCTGTCTTTCTTAGTAGTATTATTTACAATATTGAATGTTTTTCTGATTTTTAAACTTCAACAGATTTCTATACATATCTGCAATAACAAAGCAGGTTTAATATGTATACAATACCGGGTATTTCTAAAAATAGGCATGCATGTTTTAAGCACTAATAGAACCGTTTTATATACTAGTCAAATTTGATAAGGGCCACAATTTGTAGGCTGTATAAGTTTTCCCGCGTACAGAATTTACACTTTTGTTTAAGTTCAATTTTTAAAGGTGATCGATTCGTCAGTTTTATCAAATAAACAATACAAATAAACAATACGAATAAAACTTAATGTACATAAGCTTTTCAAAATGTTAACCTGAACAATAAAAATTACAGGCTACAAAAGTAGCCCTTAAAAAAATTTAGGTAGTATATATACTTGTAACACAAAGTTATACACATGCGTTTTTTATTTTCCAGTCTACTAAAATGTTGAGTAGCACAAATTAGTCACTAACATAAAATAAAATGGCTGAACAAATACCAAACTGCAAACTTTCTCAACACTACATTGAAACAAGAGGGTCCATAGGACCCTGGGTCGCTCACCTGTCAACAACTGCTCAATGCTTGCAAGAGATGTGTGCAAGTTTGGTAAAATCAAATAAAAAAATAATGCTGCTAAAATTTACTATATAACAATATGTAATAAAACTAGTGACCCCCGGGGCATGGCCATTTTTGACGCCAGAATAATTTGAAAACAAGTTTGTAGAAGACCACTACATGATGACACATACCAATACCAAGGTTCTAGGCCTTGTGGTTTTAGAGAACAAGATTTTTAAAGTTTTCCCTATATAAGTCTATGTAAAACAAGTGACCTCTGGGGAAGGTCCATTTTTGACCCCAGGGGGATACTTTGAACAATTTTAGTAGAGAACCACTAGATGATGCTCTATACCAAATATCTAAGCTCTAGGCCTAACGGTTTCAGACAAGAAGATTTTTAAAGATTTACTATTTAACACTATGTAATAAAACTAGTGACCCCCGGGTCGGAGCCATTTTTGACCCCAGAAAAATAATTTGAACAACTTTTGTAGAGGACAACCACATGATGATACATACCAAATACCAAGGTTCTAGGCCTTGTGGTTTTAGAGAAGAAGATTTTTAAAAGTTTTCCCTATATAAGTCTATAAAAGTGACCCCTGGGGTGGGGCCATTTTTTAACCCAGGGGGAAAGGTTGAACAATGTTGGTAGAGGACCACTAGATGATGCTGTATATCAAATATTAAGGCTCTAGGCCTTGTGGTTTTAATGAAGATTTTTAAAGTTTTTCCTTTCCGTTGCCATGGCAACCAGAGTTCTGCATGGAATTTAATTCTTTGAACAATTTTCAAAGGGGACCATCCAAGAAACATTCCTGGGAAGTTTGGATGAAATTGGCTTAGAGGTATATGAGAAGATGTTGTTTAAATTCAATGTTTACGGACGGACGCCGGACAAATTGCGATCAAAAGAGCTCACCTTGTCACTATGTGACAGGTGAGCTTCAAATCACTGTCGCCATGAGCAAAACAATGATGCATTATTACTACCATATTCTGTTCTGTATACGCCTTTCCAATAAACAGTTTTGCAGTCCTGTACGAGTTACTTCCCGTGACCGGAAATCAATCCAAAACGAGGCTCTGCGTGAATGTGAACGATTGGGCTACGGCTTAAGCACATAAAAGCTAACATTATCCACCTGAAAAAATAAGTTGCTGGTCTGTTATTCTAGCCAGACATTTTTATTTTCACTATTTGTTAGATATTTAGATTTTTAATCTTTTAATAACATGTACCATTCTTGTTGATAGTAGCAGTATGAAACGCAATTTGGACAAACATAACCAATAATTTTACGAATTTCTCTACAACATTTTCAACTTAATGTCTTTTCTGCTGAAAATTATATCTTATTGGTGTGAACGTTGCAAATTGCTAAAACTGGTTATGGCTATAATCCAGAAATCGTTATATGCCAACATCTGGTTACATGATCTGTAGACATATAAAATTACTATCTAAATTTGTTGATATTTACACATTTGAACAACAGAATTGTCCTAATAATTTATGGCGTTTATGTTAAACGAATAAATAATTTGATTTGTTTAAATGATTCAAAAATGATTGATTCTGTCTTAAAACTAAAAAAAAGAGTAGGTAATCTTATTGTTTGTTGCAGAAGTATCACTCGTAGAATAAAATTCAAAGATTCAGATGCCGGCTTCCAAAGATGGGAATATTAATATTTGAATATGGTTGCATATCCAATTTAGATTACTTAGGTTGACAGTTTGTAATTTTGGCATAAAAGCCCAATCGCGTAATTAAACATTTATAAAATGTTTTGCCAAGATTTGTTTCTTATTGACGGCTTCTGTTTCTGAAACGTGTCGTAATGTGTATTAAGAATCCATATAATTTCTAAATAAAATACATTTGCTGACACAACCAGTAATTAAAGGACTCCGATATATTGTTAATTGGGAGGTGTAGATACCTAGCAAATACTAATTACACGATCTCTATTGGTCAATGATATCTGCCCCTTTAAGTAATTGACAGGTGACCCCATGTGCGCGACAATTTGACATTTTTATGGCATGCCGCCTTCAAAATTAATCGCTGCCGACATATTCATAACATGATCACAATAGATGATTAGACACGCTAATCCGGAAATGAGCCCCAATTTAGCCGTGGAGAGAAAACTGGCTTCTAGTTAAAGTCATTTTGTGTTTAACGCAAGGAATAATGACTTGACACTTTTAATCAAAGAAATTTGGTTGTTTATAAATTATTCTCAAAAATATCATGACGCTGATGTAGTTTTACTAATTCAATGAGAAAATATATTTTTCAAAAAATAATTTTATTATGAAAAAGAAAGTTGTCAATACATATTCCCTATTACCTAAATACAGCGAGCAATCGTTTTTCCCGTAGAGCAGTCACGTGACTAGACAGGGGAGGTAACCAAAAAATTCATCCAATTATTGGAAAGGCGTATAACGTGCAAAATTTCACCTCTCAATAAGCTCATGGATGGTATGGATGTTACATATTTTGATCAAATACTTCATGTGTGGTAAAAATAATTTATTGAATTTATTGAAGAAATCTGCTATTTGTTTTATATTTTGGCCAGCATACGATATAAAATATATGTTAATTAACCATTTTAACAAACAAACATTTCAGCTATTGTTCGCTAATGGTTTCAGTAATTATTTTAAATGTTAGGGGAAGTAACCTCTCTGGTAAGTCTGACATACGGATCAGCCATTTCGAAAATAAACAAGACATTATAAGTGCACACAGTTTCAGTTTTCACTTCAAATAAAATCAAAAATGGATGTCCATATTCGTTCCTTTTCACATGAAAGCAGCAAACTTTGGGATGTTGCCGCCTTCAGTATCCATTTGCACTGGACTATCGCAGCCAGCTATGCTGTTGAAACCACCTTCATCATGATCGTCCAGCCTCATCCTCCCAACCTGACCTCTGCACAAGTCTTGTTCCTGGTACCTTGGTGTTGCTAGCTGTTTCTCTAGCTGAGCTCTATGGAAGTTTTGTTCCTGGTGGCTCGGTGTTGGTAGCTGCGTTCCCTGGCGGAAGACCAGATGACCTGGCCCTGACATTTGTACTTGGGGTCCTCCGCGAATGTCGATCACATCGGGGAATGGTTCCACTTTCACTCTCTGGATTTGCGGAACTGCGTTGGTCATCTGAGACTGTGGTACCAGCTTTCTTTGACGGAGTTTTTCAAGTAGTTCCTGAAAATAGGAAATCAGAAGACTGTTCAATAAGACTTCATAAAAAAGTTTGCCACAGGTATTTCACTCACACATATGACAGTTAAAATAATTTACATGCAAAATAATCAGTCTCTGAGAATTTAGAGACTAATTGGGGCATGTCACATGAAAAAGTAACATCAATGCTTGAAATGACATCATAAAGTTGTGCAGAAAACATAACTTACTATGCGTAAAATTACATGCTATAGTCAAAATGTGAAATAAAATAACGTATATAAATGAGGAAATAACAGACAATTGTGAGTGTTTTCCAAAATAATAACAACTTAAATTCACAAATTAAACCGAAGTACTTTTCCTGTGGAGGGCCCCAATTAAGACCGTTTGCTATTTCTCTATTCCACTTAATTAGTGCTATACTTAACATTATATGACTCATATCCCATGTGTGACCAGTGTAGATCCAGAACAGTGTAGATCCAGATCAGTGTAGATCCAGACCAGTGTAGATCCAGAACAGTGTAAATCCAGAACAGTGTAGATCCAGACCAGTGTAGATCCAGAACAGTGTAGATCCAGACCAGTGTAGATCCAGACCAGTGTAGATCCAGACCAGTGTAGATCCAGATCAGTGTAGATCCAGACCAGTGTAGATCCAGACCAGTGAAGATCCAGACCAGTGTAGATCCAGACCAGTGTAGATCCAGATCAGTGTAGATCCAGATCAGTGTAGATCCAGATCAGTGTAGATCCAGACCAGTGTAGATCCAGACCAGTGTAGATCCAGACCAGTGTAGATCCAGATCAGTGTAGATCCAGACCAGTGTAGATCCAGAACAGTGTAGATCCAGATCAGTGTAGATCCAGACCAGTGTAGATCCAGATCAGTGTAGATCCAGACCAGTGTAGATCCAGATCAGCAAATCCATGCAGTCTGATTCTGACCTACACTGTTCACTTTTACTTTTTTTTAGGTTATTTCTGACAAAGAAGTGAACAGTTTAGATCAAGATCAGACTGCACTAATGTGTAGGCTGTCCTGGATCTACACTGGCTGCCCATGTGATTATCCCTTTTCTCCATATATATGAATTTGTACGCATGTGCGACCAGTTTAGATTCAGGATCTGCACTAGTCGCATTTTGGTCAGAAATAACCTAATGAATCAAAAAGCAAACAGATTAGATCCTGATCCGATGGCATGGATGTGCCGGCTGATCTGGATCTAAACTGTTTGTCCATGCAATAAGGTATATCTATGGAGGAAAGGGTTAAAGGCCATGGAGTAAAAAAATAAAGCACATGACCATGAATTTCTCCCCCTTTTCCAAAACTGATCGTATTTAGTGGTTGTTACTGCAGTATTTGTTGACAGTTAATTATACAAATCAGAAGAGTCAATTTCTCAGAATGAATTTTATAATATTGATAAAATATCTGAATTTTAACATAGATTGGCAGTAATGGAATAAGCTTAAATGGGATTCTTTCCAACCTGAATTTTTTAGTATGTTCATATTTCTTCCAGTTTTGCATTACCAAGAAGCTATATATATTTTTTGTTTTTTAATATTTTACTCCGACATCTTAACCAGTTTCATTCAAATTTTCATTACTTTGACAAGAGAATTCACAATGGGAAAGCATGTAAACAAAATTCATACAAATACAATAAAGTTGTTTTTGCAACATTAAGGTCAGTCGCTTTCATTGACAACACCCAATTATTTTTTTAACATGTCCAGTGATTTAATGAACACAAAACAGTTCAGAAACTAAAGCATAGTTTTGACAGTACTGCAAATTGTTGTATTTCCCACAGTTATAAATTTCGCACATTTCATGGTAAAAGCAAGAATTTAAATGCCAGCAAAATAACACCACATATTAATATGTCTTGATAAAAAAAACAACATATGCATGAATTTATGGCTGAATATATCATCTGTGACTTTGTGCAAAAATTTGTCACCGTGAAATTAAATAATACAATAGTATATAGCACATAAGTCTTTACCGGTGTGACAGGAATGCATAACTTCTGAGTCGTAAGAGGCTGCACTCGTCCATTTGCCCCTGGAGTCATCTTCTTAAATACCAAAAAAATGATATTGTTGTCAGCTCCGCCAGATGCTTGCTGTGGAGTGGAGGTCTGGGAAACCTTGGCAGAGTCTCTCCCTAAGCTGAGGGATGGTGGGGCCAGCTCAGGTCTGAACTCGGTGTGCTGAAAAAAGCAGACAAAAAGATTCACAGTGAAAATAATTTTGATATATATTAGCGAATGTTTGAAGGCAAAAAATATTTTTTGACATTTTAGTTGTTACTATCGTTGGAAAGAACTTAAAATTATATATTATTTTGTTATAATAAAAAAGTGATTTTGTTACAAATTTTAACAATATAATGATATTTTTACTGCGAAATGAATAATAACGGATGTCGTCTGCTCAATTTTATGAACTCATTTCAAGGATTGACATTAGCTGTCCAATAGTACTTTTTCCCCAGACATGTAATGTATTGAATGACATGATTTCTCTAAAGAAATCTCAAATAATGATAATCACCCTTTGTTATTCTTATAAAAAATGCTTAACCCTTTCCTCAATATATATGCATTTTTACGCGTGTGTAACCAGTGTAGATCCAGATCAGCTTGCTCATCCATGCCGTCTCATCTGGATCTGCACTGGTCGCATTTTGGTAAAAAATAACCAAATGAATCAAAACAACAAGAGGGCCATGATGGCCCTTTACCGCCCACCCGAGTACAACAAAGTTATTTTTAGTAACAGTGACCTAGACCCAGATGACCCATATTCGAACTCGTCCGAGAAATCATTGGGACAAACATCAAGACCAAGTTTCATGACAATCCGAGCAAAAATGTGACCGCTATTGTTAACAAGAAAATTCTATTTTTTGTAACAGTGACCTAGTTTTTGGACCCAGATGACCCATATTCGAAATAGTCCGAGAAATCATTGGGACAAACATACAGGCCAAGTTTCGTGACAATCGAAGCAAAAATGTGACCGCTAGAGTGTTAACAAGAAAATTATTTTTTTAGTAACAGTGAACTTCGTTTTTGGACCCAGATGACCCATATTCGAACTCGTCCCAGAAATCATTGGGACAAAAATCCTGACCAAGTTTCATGACAATCGGAGCAAAAATGTGACAGCTAGAGTGTTAACAAGAAAATTCTATTTTTTGTAATATTTTGACATAGTTTTTGGACTAGATGAGCCATATTCAAACTCGTCCGAGAAATCATTGGGACAATAATCCTGACCAAATTTCATGACAATCGGAGCAGAAATGTGACTGCTAGAGTGTTAACAAGAAAATTATATTTTTAGTAACAATGACCTAGTTTTTGGACCCAGATGACCCATATTCGAACTGGTTTGAGAAATCATTGGGACAAACATCCTGACCAAGTTTCATGACAATCTGAGCAAAAATGTGACTGCTAGTGTTAACAAGAAAATTCAATTTTAAGTAACAGTGACCTAGTTTTTGGACCCAGATGACCCATATTCGAACTCGTCCAAGAAATCCTTGGGACAAACATCCTGACCAAGTTTCATGACAATCTGAGCAAAAATGTGACAGCTAGAGTGTTAACAAGAAAATTCTATTTTTAGTAACAGTTACCTAGTTATGTGACCCATATGACCTATATTCGAACTCGTCCGAGAAATCATTGGGACAAACATCCTGACCAAGTTTCATGACAATCGGAGCAAAAATGTGACAGCTAGAGTGTTAACAAGGAAATTCTATTTTTAGTAACAGTGACCTAGTTATGTGACCCAGATGACCCATATTCAAACTTGTCTGATAAATCATTGGGACAAACATCCTGACCAAGTTTCATCACAATCGGAGCAAAAATGTGACCGCTAGAGTGTTAACAAGAAAATTCTATTTTTAGTAACAGTGACCTAGTTTTTTGACCCAGATGACTGAGAAATCATTGGGACAAACATCCTGACCAAGTTTCATGACAATTGGAGCAAAAATGTGATCTCTAGTGTTATAAAAATAAATCTATTTTTAGTAACAGTGACCTAGTTTTTGGACCCAGATGACCCACATGCAAACTCGTCCGAGAAATCATTGGGACAAACATTCTGACCAAGTTTCATGACAATCGGAGCAAAATTGTGACCGCTAGAGTGTTAACAAGAAAATTCTATTTTTAGTAACAGTGACCTAGTTTTTGGACCCAGATAACCCATATTCGAACTTGTCCAAGAAATCATCGGGATAAACATCCTGACCAAGTTTCATGACAATCGGAGCAAAAATGTGACTGCTAGAGTGTTGAGAAGAAAATTCTATTTTTAGTAACAGTGACCAAGTATCATGACAATCCAAGAATATGACCGCTAGAGTGTTAACGAACTAAGTGTGGACGGACGACGGACGACGGACATTCATCGATCCTAATAGCTCACCCAGAGCCAGCTCAGGTGAGCTAAAAAGCGAACAGTTTAGATCCTGATCAAATGGCATGGTTGTGCCAGCTGATCTGGATCTAAACTGTTTGCCCACGCAATAAAGGTGTATCTATGGAGAAAAGGGTTAAAATCACCAAGAAATTAATTAAAAAGAAATTGTTTGATCAATGGTACAGTAAAGCAATTATAGTATTTTATCCTTGTAGCCTACTGAATAAGGTAAACTTTCCAACATTTTGCTGTTTAATATTAATAAGCTTATAATAAATGTTTTGGAAATTTAGATACCTAAAAAAAGTTGAGAACAGGTTTAAAATTTGACTGATACCAAGCCTGTCTTCTAACTTCAACAAAATGTTTCTGCTTTTGCATTTTTTTAGAAAGAATACAAGTTTAAATATAATTTTCTAAGGTACAGTCTATAATTTTGTCAAATATTTGGACACAATAGTAAATTATTTCCAGGACAATCCATAATAACCCTTTCCTCCATATATACCGGTACACATTTTAAACTTATGACCAGTGTAGATCTAGATCAGCCTGATTGAACATCTTTGCTGCCGGATCTGGATCTTCAAAGGTCCCACCTTTTGTCAGAAATAACCTAATGAATCTAAATGCAAACAGTGTAGATCCTGGTCAGACAACACGGATTTGTCAGCTGATCAGGATCTACACTGTTCTCCCACTCATTTTTATGCATGTGCGACCAATGTAGATCCAGATCAGACAGCACGGATGTGTCGGCTGATCAGGATCTACACTGGTCGCATTTTGGTCAGAAATAACCCAATGAATCAAAAATCACAGTTTAGATCCTGATCAGATGACACGGATGTGCCGGCTTATCTGGATCTAAACTGTTCGCCTATGCAATAAAGGCGTATATATGGAGGAAAGGGTTAATTGTTGACTGCTGATTATCCTCAATTCAGTGCTAACCAAAAAGATATATCCATTATCTCATATTATTAGTACATCTGTACTTATACACACCGGAACCACGCCTTGCTCCTCCTCCATAGCTGTCTGTCCGATATTCAGGCTCTCAAACTCGCTGATAGGAGTCTGTGGTATAGTAACAGGAGTCCTTGTCGCCTGCACAGCGTCCGTCGGTGCCATCACTAACTTCTTACTAGCAATTCCATGCACCAAACTGCGCATTTCTGTCACTGCTCCGCCAGTCTGACGCTCCTGCTTCATGTACATGGCTTTCTTGCTGGCCAGCTTGTCGTAAGGTTTGATTTTCAAGCGTAGAAGATCCTTAGTTCTATTCTTTATTGGGCCATTTTCACTCTCCATGCAGTCTTCAGCAATTCCTGAACAAACGAAAACAAGTATTGATTACCTCCAACATCACTCAACATGAATAAACATAACGTACCCATGTTGATTTTCTGGTTTTCTCACATACTTCAACATTAATTTTGAATCAATGTTAATTCATTAATGTCTTCATTGTGTAAATTCACGGGTCCAAGATCATAAAACTGAGACTGGACACCAGCCTCAAATCTTAAGCATCTGATTGGTTAAAAGTGTAACCAGTCTCCAAAAGAACCAAACAAAAGTTCTAGTTTTGAGACTGGTCTCCAGTGTTTTCTTGATATGCTCCAGGGCCCTGGAGTACTGCACAAGGACCCAAATGAGAGGTTTGTGGCCTTCAGATTTTTATACAGAGATCGACACTAACAGTTTACATCTATGGATATTGAGGACAAACAGAAAAGTTGATTGTACATAAATAATACAGCTTTAAATTACAACCATCCCCTATTAAAACACTTTAGTTAAGTTCTATTGATGATGTTAACCCTTTCACTGCCGTAAGGACGGCATATGCCGTCCCTATTATTTTTCGGCGTATTTGCCATATGAACGGCTTTTGCTGTTTCTATATATAGACCAGCATGCAAAGCGCAAAGCGGGAGTTTCTATGCTGACTTAGGCAGATCATTGAAGTATTGACCAATAATGTTATTGCTTTCGTTTTCACATGTAAACATGGTAACTATGTCAATATATCTATAAATAACCAGCCTCATTCTGACCTTGGTACTGGTATTTTTAACTAGAATGTTGTGTTCCGTGGAACACATGTGTCGCCTGCATGGAAAAAGTTGAAATGTGGGCCTATGTTTAATCATATATAATAAAAATATTTTATTTAAGTTGATTTCAATACTACACCACAGAACACATGTGTCATCTAAATTGCATTTAAAAGGGGAATAACTAAAATAATGGAGAAACCCGAGTTATCATCTTCAAAAATTGGTTTGTGCACACAGATGAGTTATTCAAAGTATTAAATGAACTGAACAAGTACTTTCCATTTTACAGGCAACACTAAGTTTCATGTTAAAGTTGCATTTGAAAGGGACATAACTCATAAAATATTCAAACAGGAGTTATAATTTTTGCAGTTTTTGATGGCACTGTTCATGTTGATGATACAATCCAAGTATTAAATGAATAGGGCAAGTACTTTCAAATCATACGCAACATTAAGTTTCATGTGAAATTTGTATTTGAAAAAAATAGTCAAAATAGTCAAACAGGAGTTATGAATCTTGTTGTAACAGATGTTGTTGTTGTTAATGAAGATGATATATTCAAAGAGTTAATAGGACAAGTACTTTAAAAGTTATAGGCAACATTAAGTTTCATGTTAAAGTTGTATATTAACGGGACACAACTTATAAAATAGTCCAGTAGGAGTTATCATTCTTGTTCTTCATAATGACACTGTTCATGAAGATGATTTATTTTGAATATTAAGTGAATAGGACAATTACTTCCAAAGTTAAAGTCAACATTAAGTTTCATGTTGAAGTTGCATTTGAAAGGGGCATAATCAAACAGGAGTTATGATTCTGTTTCTTACCAATGTTGTTGATCATGCTGATAATGTATTCCAAGTATGAAGTGAATAGGACAAGTACTTTCAAAGTTATAGGCAACATTAAGCTTCAGGTTAAAGTTGCATTTGAAAGGGGCATAACTAAAAAAATATTGAAACTGGAGTTATCATTCTTGTCATCACAGATGGCATTGTTCATGTTGATGATATATTCCAAGTATGAAGTGAATAGGACAAGTACTTTCAAAGTTATAGGCAACATTAAGTTTCAGGTTAAAGTTGCATTTGAAAGGGGCATAACTCAAAAAATATTGAAACTGGAGTTATCATATTTGTTGTCACAGATGGCATTGTTCATGCTGATGATATATACCAAGTATGAAGTGACTAGGACAAGTTCTTTCAAAGTTACAGGCAACATTAAATTTCAGGTTAAAGTTGCATTTGAAAGGGGGCATAACTCAAAAAATTTTGAAACTGGAGTTATCATTCTTGTCGTCACAGATGGCATTGTTCATGCTGATGATATATTCAAAGTATTAAGTGAATAGGACAAGCACTTTCAAAGTTATAGGCAACATTAAGTTTCAGGTTAAAGTTGGGGGACTACCGGACGACACTACCGCCGCCGCCACCGGACAATAGGATCCCTATGTGTCTACCTGCTATCGCAGGCGACACAAAAAGCTCTTGGCACTGACGACGTCAATTTGGGTTTTGACGTTGGCAGCAAAAGGGTTAATATCATCATTTCATCATCATGACAAAATTTAACCAGTTTCTAACAACAAAATGAAATAAAGGCTCAGTTCGGTGCAAGTGTCTTCCTTCACCTATCAAACTGACTAAGATGCTTCACATTGCGAAGAATCCAGGTTCTTCTTAAATTTTAAGTGAGAAAGATGCATAACTAAGACAAAATACAGTCAAGAGTTATGAAGCTTGTCCTGATAATTGCTACTGTGATGTCAGACAAATATGTATAGTTTCTAAGCTCTCCCTTGAATGGTTATTGAGAAAAAGTGAACTCACACAAAAAACTTAATGAAATTTTGACCCTAACTGCATGACCATTCGCCAGCTGCCCGCCCAACTACATTATAAGTATCATTCACATGTGTTGGGTAAAGATCGGGTGATCCAGCCCGAGTGAAATATGCATAAGGGCGGTAACGAGGCTCTGCCGAGTTACCGCCTAATTGCATATTTCACGAGGGCTGGATCACGCGATCTTAACCCAACATAAGTGAATGATACTTTTTCTTGCATACCGTATTTATTTTGCGGAATTTTGGGTATTTTCTTGTATATTTTTCTTTGCACTACTTTTTTATAGTAGCGGAGTGATATACGAGACATTCCATCGTTCATTCATAAATGCGTCAGACGTCGTGACGTCATATAAGGCTCGGGACTCGTTCTACATGGGGGGTGTAGAATCAAAATTTCCGACACGGGTGAAAACACCGGATGACCTGATCTGGTATGCAAGAAACACCAATCTAATAACCAGGGGTTTAACACAAACAAGAGGGCCATTATGGCCCTATATCGCTCAACTTAGTACAAAAGTACTCTCAGCTTTACCCCAGGGCCTACATTTAAATAATGCTGGTAAAGGGTCTCTTCACAATACTCAACACGAAATATCTAAGGTCTAGTTGCATTAGTTTCAGAGAAAAATGATTATTTATGTTTTCCTATATAAAAAAATGTAAACTAAGAGAACCCTGGGGGTGGCCAATTTTGGCCCAGGGGACATAATTTGAACAAACTTGGTAGATATCCACTAGACAATGCTACATACCAAATATCTAAGCTTAAGGCATTGAGGTTTCCAGTAAGAAGATTTTTAAAAATTGCCTTTTTTACATATTAAGGGCCCCCGGGGTGGAGCCAATATTGACCCCAGGGCCAACATTTAAACAATGTTGGTAAAGGGTCTCTTCACAATACTCAACACGAAATATCTAAGGTCTAGTTGCATTAGTTTCAGAGAAAAATGATTATTTATGTTTTCCTATATAAATCAATGTAAACTAAGAGAACCCTGGGGGTGGCCAATTTTGGCCCAGGGGACATAATTTGAACAAACTTGGTAGATATTTACTAGACAATGCTACAAACCAAATATCTAAGCTTAAGGCATAGAGGTTTCCAGTAAGAAGATTTTTAAAAATTGCCTTTTTTACATATTAAGGGCCCCCGGGGCGGAGCCAATATTGACCCCAGGGCCAACATTTAAACAATGTTGGTAAAGGGTCTCTTCACAATACTCAACACCAAATATCTAAGGTCTAGTCCTATTAGTATCGGAGAAAAATGATTTTTCATGTTTTCCTATATAAATCAATGTAAACTAAGAGAATCCTGGGGCGTCGCCAATTTCGGCCCAGAGGACATAATTTGAACAAACTTGGTAGACATCCGCTAGACAATGCTAGATACCAAATATGTAAGCTTAAGGCATTGAGGTTTCCAGTAGGAAGATTTTTAAAGTATTCCTTTTTTACATATTAAGGGCCCCCAGGACGGGGCCAATTTTGACCCCAGGGCCTACATTTAAACAATGTTGGTAAAGGGTCTCTTCACAATATTCAACACCAAATATCTAAGGTCTAGTCCTATTAGTTTCGGAGAAAAATGATTTTTCATGTTTTCCAATATAAATCAATGAAAACTAAGAGAACCCTGGGGCGTGGCCAATTTTGGCCCAGGGGACATAATTTGAACAGACTTGGTAGACACCCACTAGACAATGCTACATACCAAATATCTAAGCTTAAGGCATTGAGGTTTCAAGTAGAAAGATTTTTAAAGTTTGCCTTTTTCACATATTAAGGGCCCGCGGGGCGGGGATAATTTTGACCCCAGGGCCAACTTTTGAACAAAATTGATAAAGGGTCTCTACACAATACTCAGCACCAAATATCTAAGATCTAGTCCTATTAGTTTTGGAGAAAAATGATTTTTCATGTTTTTCCTATATAACTATATGTAAACCAAGAGAACCCTAGGGCGTGGCAGATTTTGGCCCAGGAAACATAATTTGAACAAATTTAGTAGACATCTATTAGACAATGCTACTTACAAAATATCTAAGCTGTACGCATTGTGGTTTGTGAGAAGAAGCTTTTTAAAGATTTCCTATATAAGTCTATGTAAAATGAAGTGACCCCCTGGGGCGGGGCCAATTTTGACCCCAGGGAAATAATTTGAACAATCTTTGTAGAGTTCCATTGAAGGGTGCTTAATGTCAAATATCTAAGCTCTAGGCCTTGTGGTTTCAGACAAGAAGATTTTTCAAGTTTTTCCTATATAAGTCTATGTAAAATGAAGTGACCCCTGGGGCGGGGCCAATTTTGACCCCAGGGAAATAATTTGAACAATCTTTGTAGAGTTCCACTAGAGGATGCTAAATGCCAAATATCTAAGCTCTAGGCCTTTTGGTTTCAGACAAGAAGATTTTTAAAATTTTTCCTATATAAGTTTATGTAAAATGAAGTGACCCCTGGGGCGGGGCCAATTTTGACCCCAGGGAAATAATTTGAACAATCTTTGTAGAGTTCCAGTAGAGGATGCTAAATGCCAAATATCTAAGCTCTAGGCCTTGTGGTGTCAGACAAGAAGATTTTTCAAGTTTTTCCTATATAAGTCTATGTAAAATGAAGTGACCCCTGGGGCGGGGCCAATTTTGACCCCAGGGAAATAATTTGAACAATCTTTGTAGAGTTCCACTAGAGGATGCTAAATGCCAAATATCTAAGCTCTAGGCCTTGTGGTTTCAGACAAGAAGATTTTTAAAGTTTTTCCTTTCGGTTGCCATGGCAACCAGAGTTCTGCATGGAATTGATTTCTTTGAACAACTTTGGAAGAGCTTCATGCAAGGAACATCCGTGGCAAGTTTCATCAACTTTGGCCCAGGGGTTTAAGAGGAGATGTTGTTTAAAGCAAAAATTGACGACGCACGACGGACACAGGGCGATCCTAAAAGCTCACCATGAGCACAAGTGCTCAGGTGAGCTAAAAACTAGTTAGTAATTTCTACAGAAAACAACCAGATATTAACCTGGTATTCCGCAGTTATCAAAGTCAGATACGTCTGGCAGCGCTGTCAGGTGCACACGCTTCTGTATCACCAACTGCTGAGCTATCTGTTCTCTCACTCTCAGCTCCGATTTGATCTTCAGCTGCCTGGCTCTCTCCTTACCTGGTCAAGTTGATAGAAATATTCAGTTAAATGGTTTTTAAAGCTCTACTCTATATATGTGATTTATCACGCGTGTGACCAGTGTAGATCCACATCAGCCAGCACACCCACACTATGATGTGCCGACTGATCTGAATCTACACTGATCGCGTATGGATAACAGCCATAGCTGATAAAGTACAGGATTTAAAGTTACTTCATGTTTTCCAAGTAACCGCATTAGTTTGGATGTATAAATCAGCCAAATGAAGCACAAAATTTAGAAAATTGACTTCATTAAATATTGAGCACAGCAAACATGTAAATATTATACCCACCCCCATGAACTTACAGTGGACACACAACCCACACACCAAATATAAGTTCAACCCTTAAACAACAGCAACTATATTTTCAAGGAGCCAAATAAACCTACCTTCAATGATGTCCAAGGCTTGTTTAGCACTGTATCTGTCTGTGTGATTGTGCTCCGTCATTTTGTGTAGTAAATCTCTCATATCCAGGTCACACTCATCCGGTGTCAGGATGGGCACAAAGCTGTCATTGGCCAACTGTAAACAATTGAATATATTTTTTCTTCTTTAATATGCCTATAACTGTTGTATCATTTAATTTTGCCTGGATCAAATTTCGTGCAAAATGACATGTGACATTTTTGCAAGGGCTTAAATTTGCGCACTGGTATTATTTAAATAGGACTAGATAAGCGATGGTTTATTTCGCTACGGTTTGATTTTGGGCATTTACCCTAGTGCAATATATGCGAAAATTAAACCACTGCGAAATATAATGGTATCACATTGGTGACCAGTGTGGATCCAGATCAGCCATCATGATTCTGGCAAAGTCATACATTCCGATCTGATTCTACACATTCTTTCTTGCTCAGAAATAACCTAATACTTGTTAAGCTAGCAATGTAGATCCTGATCAGATGGAGTGGAACACATTAATAATCAGCCAGTAAAACTCCAATTAATTTAATAACACTAGTATTTCCCACTTCCCTATCAGTATATTGTTTAACACTTTCACCACCACAGGAGACTAGTTGACAGCTATGCAAGGTGCCACAGTCAACTTTAGTTGACATAGTATGGTGTGTCTTTTTAAACATGTTTTTCAAGGATTAAAGTTCTCGTAACAACGGCATATATTAAAACAATTACACAGATTTATATTGTGTACCCATAATTTTATTTGCATTTTTGGAATAAATTTGGTGCTGGGAAGAATCAGCAATAAATTTATTTGGGGGTAAAAGTGTTAAGAAAAAGATCTTACCATCATCATTAGCTGATACTGCATTATTCTTGTGTTTGCATCAACACCTGCGTAAGTTGTTTTTCCATTGTTTATCACTTTGACCAGGATATGGTAGCCCTTGTACATGTACATGACAACCAGACCAAAGGCAAACATGTCCACTTTGCCGGTTATGTCAGCTTCTGTCAGGTTCCAGTTTACTCCTTTGTTCCTGCAATTATGATGAATATTCTTAAGGACTGAATGGATATTAGATAGTTTTTATTTTGGTATGGGAAACAGTTGGGTTGTTTAAAGTGTGTGAAGCACAAACACATAAATACTCTAATTCTTACAGAATTTTGTATCACTGTTTGAACAGCCTAGTCGACGATAAAGCGAATGACTGCACGTTTTTTTGCAGCAGCTCGTGGCAAAACGTGCATGCTCATTTACATCACACATCAAAACCTTGTGCACAGTCTAATAAATTTTGAGCAGCTTTATATACAGCAATACTTCTTAAAGTAATATGTCACACTGTGTACCATCAGGAATTATGAGTTATTAGATGAACAAGGCTTCATTGTAGAAGATGAATTTGGATCTGTTTCTTGAAATAACAGCATTCATTTTATTTTTCCCTAATTACAATAATGCAAGTCAAAAACTGACCTTTTTTTATTTTGTCATGCCCTAACATCCCTACCAAGAAATGTTAACTATGTTCCAGTGGTTCAAGAGAAGTATAAGAGTAATGGAACCAATACAATTGTGGGGCCTGTGACTTTGGAAGCCCAAGTGTGACCTAAGTGGACATGGTTTTGGGACAAATTGATGGTCAGATTACAGATGGAAGATGCAATTACGCCTTTCAAAGGCATAATGAAACTTCCAAAACGTTACTTTTTGTGACATGAAATTGTTTTTGTTGTTTACTTTCAACAGAATTTTCGTTTAAAATAATGACATAACAACAGATAAGAATAAACAAGTTATTTTGAAATCCAATGAGAAATAACAAATTTACAGCCAAGACATGATAATTCTATTTTAAGAAACAGTGACCTAGTTTTTGGACCCAGATGACCCATATTTGAACTCGTCCGAGAAATTACTGGGAGAGACATCCTGACCAAGTTTCATGACAATCGGAGCAAAAATGTGACGGCTAGAGTGTTAACAAGAAAATTCTATTTTTAGTAACAGTGACCTTGACCTTGGACCAACCGACATGGGTATTGTACTCAACACACCGCCTTGTCATGGTGAACATTTGTGCCAAGTTATTTTGAAATCCAATGTGAAATAACAAATTTACAGCGAAGACAAGATTATTATATTTTTAGTAACAGTGACCTAGTTTTTGGACCCAGATGACACATATTCGAACTTGTCCGAGAAATTACTGGGTCAGACATCCTGACCAAGTTTCATGACAATTGGTGCAAAAATGTGACCGCTAGAGTGTTAACAACAAAATTCTATTTTTAGCAACAGTGACCTAGTTTTTGGACCCAGATGACCCATATTCCAACTCGTCCGAGAAATCATTAAGACAAACATCCTGACCAAGTTTCACAACAATCAAGGCAAAAATGTGACCGCTAGAGCGTTTAAAACAAAATTCTATTTTAAGTACCAGTGACCTAGTTTTGGGACCCAGATGACCCATATTTGAACTCGTCAGAGAAATCATTGGGACAAACATCCTGACCAAGTTTCATGACAATCGGAGCAAAAATGTGACCGCTAGAGTGTTAACAAGAAAATTCTATTTTTAATAACCATGCCCTAGTTTTAGGACCCAGATGACCCATATTCAAACTCGTCCCAGAAATCATTGGGACAAAAATCCTGACCAAGTTTCATGACAATCGGAGCAAAATTGTGACCGCAAGAGTGTTAACAAGAAAATTATTTTTTTAGTGACAGTGACCTAGTTTTTGGACCCAGGGGACCCATATTTGACCTTGTCCGAGAAATCATTGGGACAAACATCCTGACCAAGTTTCATGACAATCGAAGCAAAATGTGACCGCTAGAGTGTTAACAAGAAAATTCTATTTTAAGTAACAGTGACCTAGTTTTTGGAACTAGATGACCCATATTAGAACTCGTCCGAGAAATCATTGAGACAAACATCCTGACCAAGTTTCATAACAATCGAAGCAAACATGTGACTGCTAGAGTGTAAACAAGAAAATTCTATTTTTAGTTACAGTGACCTAGTTTTTGGACCCAGATAACCCATATTTGAACTCGTCTGAGAAAGCATTGGGACAAACATCCTAACCAAGTTTCATGACTATCGGAGCAAAAATGTGACCGCTAGAGTGTTAACAAGAAAATTCTTTTTTTAGTAACAGTGACCTAGTTTTTTGACCCAGATGACCCATATTCCAACTCGTCTGAGAAATCATCGGGGCAAACATCCTGACCAAGTTTCATGACAATCGGAGCAAATTTGTGACGGCAAGAGTGTTAACAAGAAAATTCTATTTTTAGTAACAGTGACCTAGTTTTTGGACCCAGATGCCCCATATTTGAACTCATTTGATAAAATCATTGGGACAAACATTCTGACCAAGTTTCATGACAATCTGAGCAAAAATGTGACCGCTAGATTGTTAACAAGAAAATTCTATTTTTAGTAACAGTGACCTAGTTTTTAATCCGAGCCGAAATTCCTGACGATATGCACAACTAGGCTGGGTGACAAACACTCCTGTGAAGTTTCAAAGAAATCCCTCCAGCGGTTTCGGAGAAGAAGCGAGGACAAGATGATTTCGGACGGACGGACGGACGGTGCGATTACTATATGCCTCCCTTCGGGGGCATAAAAAGGTGCTCCTACAGTGCATTTTGCAGGTAAATCTTGCACATTTCTGGTGCCATGTACTCCGGTGTCACGCCAACAAACTTGAGCGGTTCATCTGGAAGTCTAGAAGAGCCAAAGTCAGTGACCTTCAGTTGCAGGGAGTCATCCTTCATTGCCAGTACACAGATGTTCTCAGCTGTTCAACAAATTTATTTTAAATTAATCCTTCTCCTATATACATAGTACACCTTTGTGGCATGGGCAACCAGTATAGAACCCAATCGGCTGGCACATCCTTGACATCTGATCAGGATCTACACTGTTCGCTTTTTTTATTAATTAGGTTATTTCGGACCAAATCAAAAACAAACAGAGCAGATCCTGATCTGACAGACTCACAAATAAGTTGCTGGTCTGATCTGAATCTACACTGTTCGCCCTTGCAATAAAATGCATATATAAATTATGGAGATAAGTGTTAAAAAACAAAACAATAACATATTATATGTACTTTTTTCGACTATACAACTTTAATCTCAGCATAAAATATATGTCAACAGCTGTCAGATACTACTAGTTAGATATCAATCTTTCGCCAGTAAGCTATTTTGGAAAGGTATAAATAACGCCAGTCTCTCACAATATGGCCCTTATTGTGTTTTTAAAATGCTTGACACCTAATCCCCACTTTCCTGCCGTTCATCAAATGCTGGTTAATTTTAATTATACCAGTTCTGATTCTTAAAATAAATGTTTATCTTAATGAAAAGTAAGCAAGTTCTGTTCTTAACATACAAAAAATATTTACCGTTAAGGGGATGTAAAACAATGCATTTAAATGTATCCTTGACGGTCATTTTGACCTTGACTGGCCTATTTATCTTTTAACTCTTTCCTCCATATATAACCATATTTAAGCAATGTGCAACCAGTTTAGATCCAGATCAGCCAGCACATCCGTGCAATCTGATCAGAAGTGGCACTGGTCGCATTTTGGTCAGAGATAACCTAACTAATCAAAAGCAAACAGTTAAGATCCTGTTTAGATAATAGGAATGTGCTGGCTGCTCTGGATCTAAACTGTTCGCCTTCGCAATAAAGGTGTATCTATGGAGGAAAGGGTAAATGCTGAGTGACTTACGCTTGATATTAAGATGAACAATGCTGTAGTGGTCAATATGGGCTAGAGCCGAAAGTCCTTGTTTCGTCAAACTCCAAATCTGTGCTTGGGTGAATCTTTTACCTTCATAAACCATCCACCTATTCAATGCAGAACCTGAAAATCAATAAAATAAATGATATTTGTATTCCTTAATTGAACATTTTCATTAAGATTGTCTTACGTTTGTTTCCATTTAAAGCTAATGTCTGAGAGTATCAAAAATAGGGGTGTCACAATACACCTGAAGTCTACCTCGATATACTGCAATACGCTAACACTGTATCACAATGCTTACCACGATATATTGCTTTATGAACAAAAAGTATGGCTGGATATTAATTCTCACTTATACCTTTTAAGTCAACTTAATTGTTCCATTTTATAACACACAATGAACACACAACATGAGCAAAGTAATATCGAGCTCTAGCTCGGGTCGCAAAGCGACCCGAGCGTTAAGCTCGTCTTAAGGTCGCAGGAATGCCCATTCACTTAAGTTTTTTTCGATGTCCCTTCCGTTTGCGCTGGTGACCGGTTGTGCACAGCATAAGGCAATGTAAACACGGGAAAAAACCTGACCGGTAAAAACTTATGGCAAAGTATTGTTTTGACAAATTTTGTTTATTGGCTTTTTTTTTATAAATCTCTAATTGCAAAATATCTTTAAAAATTAAAACTTATTGTTCGTAAGCAATATTATCGGACTAGCATTTTGGAAAGCAAAAAAACTAAATCCTTAGTTTAGAGAGTAGGTTGTCGTTAATTGTAACCAATAGCAATACTAGCAATCGGCCATTTTTAGACTGAGGAAATCAAGTTGAAAACTACTGAACGGTAGCTTGTCAGTGGATTATTAGGCTTTCAAATTCAATGGAGCATAAGGCCCAGTGACAGAAAAATCAGATGCATGGAGTTTTTCTTGAAAACAAGATGTAAGGCTGGTGAGAACCAACTTTTATGTGAAGTTGAATTGTGAAAGGGACCTCGCAATGTTCAGTCACTCACAGTGTGAGACACACTGAGCTTAGCGTTGACCAGCCACAATTCAGTTTTGTGTAAGAGTTGTTTGTCACTGGTCATATTCGTCATTTAGACATGTTAGCTCATGGCAGTCGAAGATATTGTTTGTGAGAGTAAATAGCTGAAAACTGAATACGAGGTACGAGATATATTTTATTTATTCTTATAAAAACACATGGCACAAGAGCAAATCTACACCACAGGGGCTATGAAGACTGACCCTGTTTTCTAAAAAAATTTGAAGAAACTGTCCGCCCACCCCCCCCCCCAAAAAAAAAGGGTCTACACTGCATAAACATAATGTTTATGTCTATTGTTTAGGTTGATAGATTGGGATCGTTATCAATATCAGTCTATTCAGACCAAATTTAAGATCAAATACCATGGATTTGGTATATGGATTACAGTCAATAGGCCACAAACAAGTCAAATAGTCCACACTTTATTTTGAAAAAGCTCAAATAGGCCACAAAAATAGGCCACATTTTTATTTTATTTATAAAGATTTTATTATCATTGTGTTAAAATCCTTTCCACGACCATAACGTATTTAAACGTGACAAAATTTTGACTTCCCAAAACCCGACCCTGTTTTACGGGAAGACGCCCGAAACGTATTTAAACATATCAAAAAAATCGCTTTTCAAAACCCTACCCTGTTTTTTCGTCGGAAACCCGTCAATTTATTTTTCATTTGTAAAAAAGTCCTTACTTTGGTGGCTATTTAAAAGAACGCGGAAACATCGATCAGTATTTTAAAACTATTAGTCCTTTGAATGCATCGCATATTTTCTCTCAAATATAATTTAGTAAGAAACTGAATACATTTGACCTAGATAATCTGATAAGAAAATTAGTAATTTTAAAAAGTTCAATTTTAAGAAAAAAATCTAATTACATGTGTTGCTGTTTCTTCATCTTTCATTGTCAAAATAAAAAAGTGGCTCCAAAACAGTTATTTGTTTTTTTTAAAAAATCCTATATCTACCTAGAAATTACTCAAAAATGACATTTTTGCAATGGCATAAAAAATAATTACTGTTAATTAGATTAATTAATTTACGGAATTTTACGTTACAGCCTTCCTGCGATAAACCGAATTTTTTACCAATTATGTAAAAGAGCATTGAAATTCAGGATTTTAACGCACTATTCTTGATATGCATTTTTCCACCTTTTTTACAGAAGAAAGACCGTAACGTTAGATAACGTGTTTTACACGAGTTTCTTAATATGTTGAAAATACCGAATTTCTTTAAAAGGTAGAATACCGGTAACGGACAAAAGCGTATAATTATGCTTTATTCAAACATACACTTTTCAACGGGCATTAAAATAAAATTTACGCAGATTTACGTTATGGTTTTTAAAATCGTAAAAAAAGCACACGTTTAAATACGTTTCGGGCGACCTCTAGTAGAACAGGGTCGGGTTTTGGTAAGTCAAAATTTTGTCACGTTTAAATACGTTACGGACGTCCGTCCGGAAAACAGGGTCGGGCGTGGAAAGGATATGTTCTATGTCAGTTAATGATGTTTTATAAAATATTTTTCAACAAGTTGCTTCATTGACTGGACATTTTGTACAAACTTTGTAACAAAGCAACATGTACTTTTTCCGGATTTTTGTCCAAGACTATCATGACTAAACAGGTGGGAAAACAATTGACAAAATGTTGCAACAAAAGAAAAGACATCATTTATGTGTCAATATGCTCTTTTGATCAATGACCTTAGTCTACAAAAGTCACTTGGTCTACACTAGCACAGAATCAAATATTGATGGTTGCAACATAAGCTGTGTATTTTGCATTGTCCAACATGGAAATTGGTTTAGAAATAAATTTCTTTATTTATTAAATATGACACCTTGATTGCATTAGCACCTCTGACTTTTACTGTAAGTGTTGTAAATTGTGATCTTATATAACAATGTGACACCCTGACAAAACTGATTGAATCAACACCTTGGGTAGGTGTAGGGAACAGATTATGACAGTCACTATAACATAAATTAATTTACTTTTTGATGACGGTCCAATTTTTAAAACAAAATTGACAATCAGATGATGTTTTTATTTGTTCTTGGGTTTCAGGATGACAAGCACAATTTTAGATATCAATTAAACAATGATACCGGTACTATTTTTAAAAAGCTTATGTAAGTCTAAAAACAAAACTAACTCTTTACAGTGATTTTCATATACACTAGACTTACAAGTACTACGGTTAACCTGAATTGACTTGTGGCCTGTTTGACATGATATCTCCAGACACAATTTATTTTTTTTATATTTTGGTCAAATACATAGCAGATTGTCCTACATGTATGGAATTACAGGTTTTATAAATTTTATAGACAATAATTTTCTCAAAGTAACTACTGATTATTACCCTTTTAATTTTGATACAAAGAAAAATGAGATTTTAAATAAAAGAGAAATTTACCCTGTTACTCTATAGACATGCCCTTTTACCCATGTGAGACCAGTGTAGATCCAGATAAGCTGGCACATCCGATCAGGATCTGCACTGTTTACTTTTTGGTCAGAAATAACCTAATGATTTAAACAAGTGAGCATTGTGGATCCTAATCAGACATCATGGATGTGCTGGTTGATCTGAATCTACACAGTTCTTCCATGCCATAAAGGTGTTTACATGGAAGAAAGGGTTAATCTCCACATAATATTATCATCAGTTGGGACCAAAAAGTTTGACCAGAAAGCAGAATCATGTGTAACAAGAATAGCATCAAATATCAAGTCAGTGCTCATTTTGGGAATTAGTTTTAAGTGTTCTATTATAACCATATTTTCTGTCATGTGCACATTTCAACATGATTTCATAATCAAAATATGTATGTGAGGTACATGTATAATCAAATACACTATTTACAAGATGTCTGTTTTGTTTTGTTTTATTTTTGCAAATTTTGTTAAATATGCATGGTGTCACTAAATTTGCTAAGCATCAACAAGTTGTGTTTAAGAAAATAAAAAAATCAAAGCTTTCATAATCATTTAAATTGTTGAAACAAAAATGTAGATTGCTGTGAAGAGGAAGAAAAATTTCTTGCCATGTCAGTGGGTTTTTGGCCTCTTTAAATACATGACATGTATTTAAAATATTGTATTGTGAAAATCTGAATATACCGGTACTTGGATCTGCTTAAGTTGGACTTTTACACAGAAAACTGGAAGTTGCACTAATAATAAATACAATGATTTTTCTTGTGTATGTTTATGTTTTAGCAATTGTAACAGCATAGAAGTTTACATTTTTTAATATATGGTATTTTTAAAGAGAAATTTACCTATTTTACAGTAGTTTTGCTTACATTTCTGCAATAAAAAATACAGAATCAAGAAAATACCAACTGGAATGAGCTTCAGAATTTGAAATTCACATTTTCCAGTATATATATTACATGTATAAAATACTTACCAGACAGAGGTCCAAAAGTGGTTATGAATAATGGCATTTTATTGCCAATTGATGTGTTCCCAGGTTTACATTTTTTTGTAAACAATAATCTCTTAACATTGTTATTATACATTTTAAACAAGAGCCAGTCGGAAACGACAGCACGCTCGACTATTCGAAGTCAGACATATTTAAGCACATTTAAAACTGGGCTTCATTTAAACTGGGGAGTGATTCAGGAGTTTATGACACCCAACACACACACATAAACAAAAGTTTCTTAATCCAAGTTAGGAAATCAATAAATTACACTTAATTTATTATTGTAGTTTTTTTAGAGGGTTTACACAACCCAGTCCATACACCCCTGCCCACCTATAGTGTGGTGTAGTATAGTAAGGTATGGTATTGTTGTTGGTGGTGTTGTTGACGGTGTTGTTGGTGGTGTTGTTGTTGTTGTTATTAGGGTTTTTGTTGGTTGTGTTGTTGGTGTTGTTGTTGTTGGTGGTGGTGGTGTTGTTGTTGTCAGTGTTGTTGCTGTTGGTGGTGGTTGTTGATGCTATTGTTGGTGTTGATGTTGATGTTGGTGGTGTTGTTGACGGTGTTGTTGGTGGTGTAGTTGTTGTTATTTGTGTTATTGTTGGTTGTGTTGCTGGTGTAATTGTTGGTGGTGGTGTTGGTGGTTTGTGGTGGGGGGTGGTGGTAGTGTGGTGTGGTGTGGTGGGTGGTGGTGGGTGGATGGTGGTGGTGGGTGGTGGTGGTGGGTAGTGGTAGTGGGTGGTGGTGGGTGGTGGTGGGTGGGTGGGTGTGGGGTGGGTGGGTGTGGGGTGGTGGTGGGCGGGTGGATGGGGGGGTGGATGGGTGGGTGGTGGGGTGGTGGTGGGTGGGTGGGTGTGGGTGGGGGGTGGGTGGTGGTGGTGGTTGGTGGTGGTGGGTTGTGGTGTTGTGTGTGGTGGTTGGTGGGTGGTGGGGGGGTGGTGGGTGGGTGGGTGGGTGGGTGTGGGTGGTGGTGGTGGAAGGTGGTGGTGGGAGGTGGGTGTGGGGTGGGTGGGTGTGGGATGGGTGTGGGGTGGTGGTGGGTGAGTGGGTGGGGTGCTGGTGGGTGGTGGTGGGTGGGTGGGTGTGGGGTGGGTGGTGGTTTGGTGTGGTGTGGTGTGGTGTGGTGTGGTGTGGTGTGGTGTGGTGTGGTGTGGTGTGGTGTGGTATGGTATGGTATGGTATAGTATAGTATAGTATAGTATAGTATAGTATAGTATAGTATAGTATAGTATAACCACTCAACACTTTCAACCAAAGTATGTTAAGTACATCTGTTTTTAACCTTTTCTATATTATTACCTATGAAAAACACTAACATTGAAACTTTAACCATAATTTCTAAGTCTTAATTCTAATTTCTAAGCGAAAAAGGGCAAAAATTAAATAAAAAAAGCAAGGATGAGTTATGGGCCTTTGAAAATCAACCTGATGTATGATAAAATAAAGGTATACAAAGTTTAAAAGTTGTCGTTTTAATAGAATGAAAAATATGAGGTTTCAACACCTTGCACGCAAACTTTAACCTTAATTTCTAAGTCTAAAAAGGGCAAAAATGTGATATAAATCAAAGAAAGAATTATGGTTCTAGGCATACATAGTCAGGGACATGATAGTGAACAAGTTTCAAAGCTATAGTACAAGAAGTATGAAAGTAACTAGCTTGCACGCAAACTTTAACCTGAAATTCTAAGTTGAAAAAGGGCCATAATTTGATTAAAAATTAAAGAAAGAGTTATGGTTCTTGGCATACATAGTCAGGGTCATGATGGTAAACAAGTGTTGAAAGTTTCAAAGCTATAGTACAAGAAGTATGAAAGTAACTAGCTTGCACGCAAACTTTAACCTGCAATTCTCAGTTGAAAAAGGGGCCATAATTTGAACAAAATGGAAGTTAAAGTTTTGGTTCTTGGCATACCCACTCGGGATATGATAATGAACAAGTGCTGAAAGTTTCAAAGCTGTAGTATAAGTAGTATGGAAGTTATGAGTTTGTACACTAGCTTGCATGCAAACTTTAACCTGAAATTCTAAGTCGAAAAAGGGCTATAATTTTAATAAAATGAAAGTTAGAGTTATGGTTCTTGGCATACACACTTGGGAGATGATGATGAACAAGTGTGCCAAGTTTCAAAGTTGTTGTATAAGTAGTATTGAAGTTATGTGTTTGTACAGTAGCTTGCACGCAAACTTTAACCTGAAATTCTAAGTCGAAAAAAGGGCCATAATTTGATGAAAATGAAAGTTAGAGTTATGGTTCTTGGCATACACACTCGGGACATGATGATGAACAAGTGTGCCAAGTTTGAAAGCTGTAGTATAAGTAGTATTGAAGTTATGTGTTTGTACATTAGCTTGCACGCAAACTTTAACCTGAAATTCTAAGTAAAAAAGGGCCATAATTTGATCAAAATGAAAGTTAGAGTTATGGTTCTTGGCATACACTCTCGGGACATGATGATGAACAAGTGTGCCAAGTTTCAAAGCTGTAGTATAAGTAGTATTGAAGTTATGTGTTTGTACATTAGCTTGCACGCAAACTTTAACCTGAAATTCTAAGTCGAAAAAGGGCCATAATTTGATCAAAATGAAAGTTAGAGTTATGGATCTTGGCATACATACTCGGGACATGATGATGAACAAGTGTGCCAAGTTTTAAAGCTGTAGCTATAGTAGTTTTTAAGATATCAGTAGGTTGCATGCAAACTTTAACCAAAGCGGGATGCCGATGCCCAAGTGAGTACAATAGCTCGACATATTCTTCGATTAGTCGAGCTAAAAATGGACCAACAACATTTTTAATGCATGATTTAATTGGCAACCGCAATTCATGTTTGTAAAGAAAATAGATATAAAGAAGCTTTTTGTTTCAAATCAGTTACTAAGACCTGTAAAGGAGTGTTACATATGGATAATCAGACTACATGGCATTGTACATGTTTGTGTTTAATTGATTGAGATTATTTCATCTATTTTGGCCCAATAGCTGAACTATTTTTCATCTTAAATAAGCAATTCTATCATGCACATGAATTCAAGTAACTTGGCTCAAATATGTACCTTATTGTCATCAAATATGAACCATATTGTCACATTATTTTTCACACAGCATCTATAGCTTCAAATTACTGTTGTTAATAACTGAAAATTTCTATGGCATTGTCATTCCTGGAGATATTTTCAAATGACTGCACAAATATGCCCCAAAATCTAGATGATGTATCACACTACAAATTGAAATCTCAATGTGGTGTTAATGTGATGTATATTAAAACAGTACATTTTAGGTCTAGATTATATTAACTTTATTCATTTACATGCATATATATACATTTGAATAGCATGGCACAATTTTGTGCAACTACAAGTTACAAATTCAAGTGTAATCAAGGTAACATTTTAATAATAAGATTTATTTTTCATAAAATAATATATTAATTTTCATGCACAATGTGACATAATAATTAGAAATTACATGTATCAATGAAGAATTTATCAATATTCAATATTGCATTAATTGAGGTAATGGAAAACACTTGGGTTGTAAAATTTAAGCAAGAAGCCTTTGTGTTTTACACATTAAAAAACACAAATGTTTAGTAAAAGTCAGATTGCCAGTTGTACAGTTGAATTCAGAGATAGTTAATGCAGACTTAAATTCTTTCGAAAAATCACATAATTATATCGTGCATGAGTAGGCTAACAAAATTTAATGTTAGACACAAATTATTTTTAATATAAATTATTATCCGAGATTATTAAAGCTAGAGCTCGATAAGAGGCAGTGCCTTAGTTCATATTATAGTTAAAATATCAATTATGAGTTTGACTAGTAATATCATTTATTAATTAACTAAAACAATATTGACACAATATGTACAATTCAGTCCACCTTATATGGGTTGCACTCAATTCATATGAAATCTCAACTGGGCCAATACGAGGTAACCTGGGCCAATACGGGTTTTACTGAGCCAATATGAGATCGCATGATTCTGATTGGATAATGAACTGGTCCAATATGGATTGAATCACTTCCTTTTAAAAACAAAAATGCCGCCATTTTGGAATTTCTAAGTCGAATTTTTATGGATAAAAATGATAATAGATAGTGCGACTTTGGACACGAGGTGCATTTAATCAAAGCAGCAAAGGATAACTCTATGTTGCCGCTTTTGGTGGTTTCTTTCTGTGTAATGAAAATCTTTGAGTTTATCTAACTCACCAGTACAACAACAATGCAGATGTCTGCAGCAAGAATTCTTGAAACTAAAAAACAGTGACTTTAAAGGGATTACTCTTGATTTGAGCAAGTATATTCAGAAAAATTTTGCAAAAAGGATCAAAGCTTCGTTTGGATAACTTACAGACATGATAAATTGAGTATTACATGCGGAATTCGTGGATGGAATGTGCGAGAAAAGAAAAATTTTTGGATATATTTGGATATGAACTAAATTTAGACTGGAAGAACAAGAGAGTTGGCTGCCACAGTGTGTAGGAATGTTCAGGTTGTTTTTATATTCAAAACAAAACAACCTCCATATCTGCATCTCCATGTTAGCTTATATCAGCCAGGTCACTACTGGACATAGACTCATTGCAGATGCCAGACATTAGAATCAGAGTTGACACTTCATCTCTTCAGGCCAGTAAATTAGCAAGTCTAGAACTATGAATATTGTGTTAATTAATAAAATTGTCATTAATCAAGTGAATTCATATTGGCCTTGTTATTGGGTCAAGGGTAGTCATATTGGCCCGAGGCCAAAGGCCGAGGGCTGATATGACTGCCCGAGACCCAATAACAAGGCCAATATGAATTCACTTGATTAATAACATTATAGTATAATATCATGTGTAATATAAATGAGATTGCCTGTGCCATGACTAGAATGTTTTAAGTGATGTCTAAATTTCTTTCAATACTTTCAATTCCTGGGTTTTTAACTAGTTTTATTAATAAGTTTTATATCTACAGTGTCAGATGACACTGGTAAGCTCTTTATGCTGTCACAATATCTTCAGTCGTACCAATGTTTACCACTGTCTGCATGTGATAGACGCTATTCAAAATAGTTCCAAACAAAATCATTAACGATAATTAAAGCTTGCATAACGTGTATATTTTATTAAGTCCGTAACCAACAATAAAGTTCAAAGAAATATTTTCATATTTTTATTCAAAATGAAAAATAATAATAGAAACAACAAAGTCATCAATGAAAAATATTCCTCCGCATCACGACATGACCCAGAATTGATTTGTCGGCCATATTGTAATTTTAGTCAGTGAACCGGTAAAACAACATTCCAGTTTATTACGCTCTAAATAATGACTGGACATAGAGGAAAGTGTTTTTATATTTATCAAAGTGACTTTTGTGTGTTATTCAATCGCTGTCATCTGATTCAATCATGCGGATACGCTTGAATTCTTGCCAAAAAAGAGAAACAATGCAGGAGGAAATCGATGTGCATTGAATGATGATTGATTGCATTTGCAATAAACAGCTGACATCTGCGAAATTGTCAGGTTTTCAGAAACAGACGTGTTACTAAAATGAAACGACATGAAGGGCCATGAAAGCGGGAATTAGCAAAAATGCCATGCGAGACATGCCCATTCCACTGGGACCTTACAACGAAGCAGCATCGTCCGATAGAACTTGCATTAATTCCACTTTCGGTGTATTTATAATAAATGGAAGAGATTAAAATTCAAAAATATTTGGACATTGTGTTGGAAATTGTGATCTAAATTGAAAACAATATGTCAACTACGCTGAAAAAAAGGAAATATTTCTGCGCGACAGTCTGAGACAAGCTCGGAAATCTCTTATAAACTAAACCAACATTAACATTGTGCTGACAAGTGGAAATCAAGAACCAAATTTGCAAGAACTGTTGAAAATGAAGGATAAATTTGACAGAAAATTCATTTAGACTTATTTTTAAAAAACTACTGATCAATGATTTTATGAAAGACCAACTTGAAGTCTTAAAAGAGGATTTGAAATGAAAGCCGAGATGGACAAAGTGCAAAAATTACGCCTAAAACATCAGAAACTGCGTACAAAGTTACGACTCGTAAAACTGAGGCCAGTGACGAGAGAAGTTACTCTGAAGAAATCACAGAGGTGAACCTAAAAAACTTGAAGAATAATAAGTAAAAAATACAGCTTGCTAAAACTTCAAGACGCAAAATTGAACAATATCGAACAAATATTTTTGTTTATTAAACAAAATTAACAGAAATGGCAATCGGCTTATCCCTTTTCTCCATAGATACATCTTTCTTGCGTGGGCAAACAATTTAGATCCAGATCAGATAGCACATCTGTGTTGTCTGATCAGGATCTACACTTTTTGCTTTTAAATAAAAATCATTAGGTTGTTTCTGAGGGGCATTTTTCCGAAAGTTTAAATGTTTTTATTATCACTTTAGGTGTTTCAGCCATATACATGTATATTATACTGTAAATTATTTTCATTATGATACACTGCAACTCCATTATATCGCGGACCTCGGGGTCCAAGCCCGCTAACCGCGATATAAACGGAGCACGATATAAGTAAAAAATCGCGCTAAAACAAGGAGAATTCATTTGTTTTTGCTGTCAGATGCATGTATATCGCGGTGTTGCGTAATTAACACGCCGTGAAATCTGCGGGTACATCAGGGAGTACGTTCCGTCTTGGACAAATGTTATAAAACAACTTTCTTTATATATTAAGATTTATTTTTAATAAAAAAAAATTAATTGATGTAGAAAACGCAGATTGCCGTCATCAATTTCCAACGGTGGTATTATTGTTTTTGGTACTTTCAACTGATCGACGATCTGTTGGTCGGTCATGGTCGCCGATGCTAGTTTTTCGTCGTCCGTCGTTTACCAGCTTGATATGTTGATCAGCAGGTAATGTCAAAACAACAAACTTTTTTGACGTTTCCTGCTCGTGTCTATTATGGTTAGCAACTTGCTTTAATTGTCGCTAATTTTCGGTTTGTCTCGTTACTCGAAATTCTGCCAGTACCTTATCAGCTTGGTGTTTTTCGCACCTATTGTTTGTCACAAAGGGGGTTTCATGTCAAATCAGAAGCAACAAAATTGTAAAAAAAAAACTTCCATCTATTTATATTACGTTTTCATACGTTTGATGTTAAATTGTATCTTGCTATTGAACGTGTACATCGCCTCAAATCCCTGCATACAAAATGTAATAAACAGCATTCGCGGATAATGACGTAATACAACACGCAAAAAGCGTGCGTTTCGTGAATTTGTCGTCAACGTTGATTTAATCGTTTGATCTTTTTTACCACCCACGAAGAATGAACAAACATATACGTTGTAAATGTACAAAAAATTGGGATCCACGGACCAAGCGCGATCTATTGGATATCGCGATATAACAGAGTTGCAGTGTACTACAAAAAGATGCCAGGAGAACGGAGAAAAACACTTTTTTTTAAAGTAATACTGCATCATTTTGCATGGTGACTTTCTTGATATTTTGTGCAAAATTAACATTGTTTTCGTTCTTTGCATGGTGGTTTTTACTTTATTTTGACATTTCGCATGGCTTTTTTCCGTTATTTCATCTTTCCTCGTGTTGTCTTTTCGTGGCAAAATAACAACAAATGGGAAATGGCATAAATCTGCCACCATATGACTTTGTATCAGTCCAAATGCCAAAAGTGTAACACGTACTTGAATGAGAAGGTCTCTGACAAATGACCCTTGAGCCACAAAAAAATGCATTGTTTTACATCCCATTAACAGTAAATATTTTATTATTTATATATTTATATTGGAAATTACTAATTTAAGATCAACACTTTATTTTAATACTCAAAACATGCATCATTCAAATAATCAAATTAAAATTAACAAGTGTTTGACATGAGAAATGACAAAAAAGCCTACTATCACTATCTATCTTCCTTTTTGTGTTTTTATTTTGGTTTTCTTTCAAATATTCATTGGGATCAACAGACCTAAAGTTGTGATTTGCCACTTCAAAGTCCCCATATTGTTTTATTTATTATTTATGAATCATTATAGTCAAATTCATCAATTTTTAGCCTTAATATGCCAAGACATTGCTCTGAAATCTTGTTTTTTAAATAAATAGTGTAGCAGACACATGTTTGTTGTTGTTGTTTGTTTACAATGTAGATAAACTGCCTCCACATGTATATTGTTTTGTAAATAAAGGGAAGTAACTGTAGTGGGGCGCAGTAAGGGGAAAAAAAGTAGTCCGGCACAGTGAAAATTATATTTTATAATTTTCACTTGTGGTTTTTCAGAATATAATCTACTGTTATATTACAGTAAAACACTGGAAAGCATGAAATAAACCAGTATATTGGTATATTGTGACACCGCTTATCAAAAAAAAATTAAAAATGCAATTTTTGTTCTTTGTTCATTTTTCATTTGTAGGCCATGTTCGGAAAACTACATTAGAGAGTGAGGTGGCGGGTGTAGGTTATCATGTTCTGCTATAAACATACATTCATAACTTTTTTTCATTCTTTTCATTCAGCTTTTGTCAGATGCACAGTTTCGCTTAGGTTGTTGAACTATGTTTTGTAAACTAGATTTGAAAAGTAGGGTAATTGAATTACCGGTAACTAAGGGAATCTGTTGATGTTTATGATAGGTGTCGAGTAAAAAGAAAAATGTAAAAACCAAAGATTTTAAAACAAACACTGTAAAATCTTTCGGACATTCCATGTCTTATTGTCTACATTGTGAAATAATCCATCGATTTCTGATCAGGAAGTACCTGGTAATTAACCCTTACAAAATGGAATAAAACCCTGAAATATCAAATTGTTTGTGAAACTGTTCACTATACTTCCCAGTCTCATATCTCTTGCCTCCCATTAGTCAATCCAAGAGTATTCAGAATTTCAACCAATCATATTGTTTGGATCTGAAACTGGTCTGCAAATCTCAGTAATTGTTGGCTTGATGGTATAAATCTGAAAATGCCGGTTCCATGTTCACGACCACAAACACACCAGCATTTGAGACAGATCAATATTGGTACTGTTTACTAGTGTGAATATTAATTTGCGCTTATCGCTTAGCATGAAAAGTAATATGCATTTCCATTACTTCCCACAAACAGGCTCAATTAAATCAAGCCTGTAATATATTCATATTTGTCATGTTTGGTGACTTTTAAAGTTCCTTTTTCATCTATTCTAAGGTCTTATGACAATTATCAATAGCTAAGCTATAACTATGGAAATCTTACCTCCATCTTCTATCAGAAGTTCTATGGTTTGATTCCCCTTGTCGTCTGTGTACCCTCTCTGAATC
Source organism: Corbicula japonica (assembly GCA_038501625.1). Taxonomy (NCBI): domain Eukaryota; kingdom Metazoa; phylum Mollusca; class Bivalvia; order Venerida; family Cyrenidae; genus Corbicula; species Corbicula japonica. The sequence goes on along the minus strand of JAZAYU010000017.1, from coordinate 8,923,238 downwards.
AAGCCATAGAATCGTGTTATGTTTCTGTGATTCAGGTTTAGAGGCACTATGATTTCACTGCTGCGAAGTGATTCCTTCTTCATCTATAAAACAAAACAAAAATTATTTCATAACCAGACTTAAAATTGAATGTGTCTCATTATTTCAGTTTTGTCTGAATTTTACAAGTTCTACAATATGAGGTACCACTCGGGAAAAGTTCTCTTTGGTCATATTTTCTGATATTTTAGTTGTAACTATATTTAGAAAAAACTTTACAAAAATTTATTATTTTCCCATAACTAATAAATCACTGTGTTACGCACAGCGCTTTTGATCAGAAAATTGGGAAGAGGCCCTGGCCTTTCAAAGTGGGAAATTTATGCATGATAATTGTTTATTTGGGAAAACATAATTCATTGAAAGATGGGTATTAGTTTACACATTTGGACATTAATAAGTATTTTCAACTTAAATATAATTTTTTAAAGCATTTTATATTTCAGACTTCAATTTTCAAACTCCCCTCAGAGGATTTTAATCCATTTTTCAACATCTTACCTAACATTTTGGCAGTCTCTGCCACAGTTGGAAAACAATACTACATTTTTGGATTGGGTATCAGTCTAATATAGGCCTCTGTTATATAAGGATGAACAGTACTGAGTTACATTTTATTTACATAATATTTATTATTACAGCGATTTGCACAGTAAGTTACGTTGCCTGCACAACTTCATAATGTTATTTCAAGAGTTTACATCAACTGTCCCTAACTAATGTAACCTACTTGCAATAAGATAAACCATGTAGATTTGTAGGTAATTATCACAACATATCACAAACCTGTTTTCTTATAAAACGCTTTTTCGTTTTTCGGTCATAGCAGCGTTCTACATTTCCAAATGATCCTTTTCCCAGATTTTGCTCAGCCAGAAAATGCACTTCTGGATCATACGCGCCACACAATGGATCACAGGTCTGAAAAAGATTGGTTTGTTTCTACAGATCATGATTCAAAATCCTGTTATTTTAACCCTATACTTCATATACATGTATACGCATGTGCGACCAGTGTAGATCCAGAACCAGTACATCCATCCATGCTGTCTGATCAGGATCTGCACTGGTCGCATTTTTGTCAGTAATAACTAAATAAATCAAATAGCGAACAGTGCAGATCCTGATCAGACGGCAAGGATGTGCCGGCTGATCTGGATCTAAACTGTTCGCCCATGCAATTAAGGTGTCTCTATGGAGGAAAGGGTAAACCCTTTACTTCATATATATTGGTTTTATCACATGTGCAAATGGATGTGCTGGCTGATCTGGTTCTACCTGTTTGCTTAGTCAGAAATAATTAATTAAAAACCAGTGTAGATCCTGATTAGATGGCACAGATTTGAAAGGTGAACTGGAATTAATAGTGTTCTACTTTGGATAAGAACAATATCTCATGGAGTAAAGGATTAATATAATTTGAAGAAATTAATATCAACGCAGTGAGTTTTGTTTTATCATTTATCGAGGTGGATAATAAATATTCTCTCTGATATTTTGTAGAGTTATATTACCGAGGAGAGGTTAAGTGTGTAAAGAATTATCATATAGAATTATCCCAAAGTATCAACACGTTTGTATGACCATTCACAACATGCCATGTGCTGTTATTTGGGCCATCCTTAAAAAATTGGTTGTTTGTGGTTGCGCGACTGACCCAGTGAAATAACCCCCGACCCAAAAAATATTTTGACCATCTTGAGAAAAATTTTTTTTGGTCTATCTTTCCGTTAAAAAATAGGCATTTTACTTAACACTAACCAACGCAAACCTATTCCATATTTTACAATTACATCCAAATTTTATCTCAAGTATCATAGTTCAGAATTATTGCATCATCAACCATATTCACCCAGCTAAAAATGTCAAATCTCACGTACACACTTTCTTGTAGATCAAACAATTTCATATCGAAGCCGATTAAACAACACTGTCTGGTTATGAGTTGACAATTTCTTTGAAGTTCAGTTTGACTGACAGAAAGTATCGATGTTTACCCTAATACTGCTTGTCAATCAACAGAAGCAAAATGAACTAAGGCAGAGTTTAAAACAAGTTTGTAAAATTACTTTTGATTGTTTTTGATTATGTGATATTCAAAGAGAAATAGAATGTAAATGTGGATTATTTTAAGTACAAAAATTGCCGTTTCGAAACAGGATATGACGCCGGGTAATTTGTTAGTTTTTTAATGCCTGATCGAATTAGCTAATTAAAAGCGTTGACAAGTTACAGTTTGTACCGAGGCTTGTTCATTGCTTTTGAGTACAGAACAGAACAAAACATTTTTCACTCGGGTACATAAGTTACTATTGTCATAAGATACAACATGGCTGTAAAATGAATTGAAATATCTGCAAATGCCCATTTTTATAAGACGAAACACAGATTTTTGACTACCTTTTTTGGTGTCTAGGTTGATCGCGTAAAATGCAAATTTGCAAATGCAAGGCAGTTAGGAATTCTGAAATCCTGAAAATTCATTAAAGGAAAAATAACGAAAATCAACCATTTGTAGACACACAAAAACCTGAATTTCAGACATACGCCTGCCTGAAAAATTTCACCCAAGCAAATGAACTGTATTCTGCAAATATTCCGTCACTAAAAAGTCATAAATCAACAGTAAAATGTCCGCTTTTTAATGCTGTTCTCCAATTATATACGGTGTTCATTTTCAGTAATATAAACACGTGGGCTATTATTATTATTATTATTATTATTAAAAATGAACATATTCATTTGAAACTTGCATCCTTAAAATACTTCTTAACCACAATGCTGTCGAACGGCTTCAAATGTCTGGAATAGTTCGTCCATCTACTGTGTTGTAGGCTTAAAAAAATGCGGTGACAAAATGGTCTCCGCTTCTGTTAAAGTTTCCGTGGCTCTTAACTTTGAATAATCCTGCCAGTAACACTTGAAAGAGTAGGCAGTATCCAAACATAGATATTTAGGAATTGTTTAAGTTTCACGCTCATAATGTAGGCATGGCCGTAACGTGGCTTTTACACGTGCGATAATGCTAATCAGATTTCCCGTTTCGCTGAATCATTGAACTCAAAATGGCGCAGCAATGTTAGATACTTTCTCGGTGACTTTAAATGTGATAAAGGACATTACATCATCAACACTTATAAAAAATGACAAATTACTTAATTACATACATTTCAGTCATGGTTTGATGTGTTCTAAGGCTTTGATCTGGGTATAAAAATAATATAAAAAAAAGAGAAAAATTCCGACCTACCGACCACGTCCAAAACGTTGGGTCGCGCAACTGCAAACAAACAATTTTTTTCAGGATGGCCTTGTTATTTCAATTCACACAACTTCGCTTTATGCAAGGAATGCAGGTGTGTAGCACTGTCATATTTTAAGGGTTCCCAAACAGTTTTTGAAACTTAGCAAAAGCTTTAGATTTTGAAAAAAGAGCAAAGTCCAAAAGAAGGATTTGACTATCTAAAAGGTTATGTAACAGCTTTACCTCATCTACAATCAATCCAGTTGTCCCACAATTCAATCTGGCCAAATATGTCACCATTTGCTCCAAACCTGTTTTGGTGCCACACAAAATCTTCCTGCAAAAACAAATAAACCTCACTATTTAAGCAAATCCTGGGCCCAAAGATCATAAAACTAAATCTGGAGACCAGTCTCAAATCTAAAGCATCTGATTAGCTGAAATGGCAACCAGCTGCAATTTCAGGTAACCAGATGCATGAGATTTGAGACTGGTCTCCAATCTTCAGGCTCTCCAGCAGTACATTATGAAAAACTAGGAGAAAACTAGGAAGCAACAGCACAAAAACTAGGAGAAAACTAGGAAAAACTAGGAAAAAATTGTAAAAAACTAGGAACAATTTAAAGTAATCGCTTTACCGTGTCATTTTTGCATATATAAATGTACCATTAATGCAGATGCAGAGGCTGATGAGCTGACAATTTCCTTGCTATATCAGGTCCGGCTTACTGTTGTCAAGCATACCCTAAGTTTTTTAATCATTAGTCAACATTAAAAACTAACAGACCAGATTTCAGTTAAGTTCTAAAACATTCATATTCATATAATATACACGATAATGACTGCTGTATACACTGTTATTGTTACAAAAAGGAATCTTTTAGGTAATTATGCACACAGTGTTCAACAAACATTTTAGATACAATGCCATGTGTTAAAAATACCTGGCATTTATCTCCATAAATTTAACTAATTGAATATGTACATAAATGTAGTAAAACATCAGTTTTTAAAGTTATATATACATACAAAGGTCCTATTTGTAACCCAGTTTGTTGACTCCTTTAGCCATTCTCTATTTACATTAAATAATTTCAATATACTTTGTAGCAATTTTGTTACAAAACTTGATGTTTGAAACATTATATTTCTATTTTGTCACCAATTCTAGACTACAGGTTTTCAGTCAAAGAAGGCCAGATACTTTGTTATAACAAATTTCATTAAATTTTGTTGAAATAAATTTAAATTATATCAGCCAATCAATTCTGTTCTTAGAAACACAAGACTTTGAAAGATAAGCATGCCCCAACAACTGACGTGATTTGGAAAATGACCCCTCCAGGCTAAGATACAATGGAAATTTCTCCAAACTGTTACTTGTTATTTTCACTTTTCTTTTTCATTAATGATTCAATCATTTTTATTTTTATCTCTTTCTTATGTCATTTCTATTTTCTACATATTTCTTCATTGCAAATGTTACTTTGTTTGTTAGTTTGTTCAGGTTTATTTTTGCCACATCACAGCGACCTTGAGCAATGTCCATTTCTTTGAAATCCTTATTTTTTTATAGCTAGTGAAAGCCTGAGATTTTCCTCTTCAAAAATCTGATTGGCCTTATCCATTTCTGTCTTTATCTCTAATTCATTTTTCTTAACCTACTTTTCTTTGTTATCAAGCTTTCTTTTCTTGTCATTCTGCTCTTTACAGCAAAGCAACTAACAGTTGTTACCAAAATGTGAAGTGGTACTTAACAGCTGTATTTTAAATTTTGTAAAAACATTGTTTAACAGTACTAAAGAAATATGTAAAATATACTGTTTTAATCTTTTTGTTGTTTGATTATTTTGAAAACAAAGACATTATAATTAAATAAAATATATAAAAAATACTTTGAAATTTGGCAACATCTTAGTTTCGTCAGCAAAAGTATTAGGATACAGACATAAGAGACATAACCAAATGTTTAACTCACAATTAAAACACAATTTTTAATGGCATTGTTTCTAAATGTTGAAAACACATAGTTAAAGAAAACTCATTAATGTTAAGTTTTGATTAAAGCTTTCCTCAGTGAACATTTCCTCAGGTTGAGATGGCTTGGTTATACAACAATGCCAGCATAGGAACATGTCAACTAAACAGCTTCTGAACATCTTCTGTAAAAAATACTCTGCAAAACATAATTTAAAGCATTGCAACTTGTGATTATGAAAAAAATACTTCTTCATTTTAGTAAAAACTAGGAATACTAGGAGCTTTTTGTAAAAACTAGGAAAAACAAGGAACCAATACAAAAAACTAGGAAAAACTAGGAAAACAAGGAAAAACTAGGAACGCTGGAAAGCCTGAATCTTAATGATCTTGGGCCCAGTTGATATTATTCCAAAAATGCACATATACAGCATTTAAATATGATAAATGTAAATATCATAACCAATTGTTTACACTGCGTCAATAACATAAAAAGAATATTCAACTTATCATAAGATTTTCAAAAGACATCCACAAGTTTTTAAGCCCCCACCGTTATTTTATTTCTAATGAAACTCTTTCTTCACTCTTTTTATTATGGCATTTCAGCCTATGACATTTATTAAAATAATAATACATGAAAACTTCAAAAACACTAGATGGGTGTTCAGTTGAACACTTGTGCCGCCCTCTGGTACTTTGTCAAAATAAAATCCATGGCAAGTACAAAAGAGGCATAACTCAATCAAATGTGACCATGACCTTCAGAATTTGACATCATCACGACTGTGTGGCGGTAAGCAAGTTTAATGAAGAAATATTAAGAAATGACAAAGTTATTGCCAATGTTAAGTTTTTATGTCAAAATCCAAGTACAAAATGGGGCAATATACAAGGGTTGTCCCAATAAATCGTAGACTATTTGAATAAAAAGAAAACTACTGAACATATCTTTAAGCAAATTTCACAGTTAGTTAAAACATCATTTGGTAACGAGTGTGCTGAATTTCAAAGTAAAATCTTTTAAAATAAAGAATTTACATTCACTTCATTAAACCAAGATAGTGATCGGCAGCGCACGTCACAAAACGCTATGATTTGGAATTCAATAATTTACTTCAAACCAGGGTTGGCTTATTGACCGGTCGATTGAGTATTGACCGGGCCGGTGGTCAATACTGGTCAATAATGGTCATTACTGGTCAATAGTGGTCATTACTGGCCAATACTGGTCATTACTGGTCAATTCAATTTTATTCACAGCAAAAATGTCCAAAATGTTCTTAGAATCATTTAAAATCTTATAGGCCCTTACAATAGCCCTTTAAGGGCCTAAATGATACTACATTTATAGTTTAATATTATATAATTCTTAAATGAAAACATCTTAATTGGAATGTTCCCATATTCAATTAACAACAGAAATGTATTTTCTGCCGGTTAAGCGAGAGAAGTAAGTGGAAATAATTTCCATTTGATTGGGAAAGATCTTTTTAATGTAATATAGAATGTTAAAAGTTTCAAGTTATATAATGTATGTTACATTTTATGTAGTTTATGTATTAGATACTGTGAAGAACATTCTGTAAGCTTTGCCCAAGTGATCAGTAAAATATATACTTTATATGAAACAGTATGACTTTGTTGTTTACTTGTGCAAAGATCTGTGGGGTCAATAGAAGTGCAGTTTATTACCCCTCAGTCTCCTGACAATCCAGTGTCATACATAAGTGTTAATAAGCAAGTGTATAACACCTACTTTATGGTTATTTGATAATCCTTAAATAAACACATTAAATTAGCATCTTAACTGACATGTTCTCAAGTTCAATAAACAATTAAAGTGTGACACAACATTTCCTGTCCATTGCCATACACCTACTGGTGGTGCAAATTGCCTCTGCTTGAAATAACGATTTTTCAAGTAACTGAATCTTTCTCTGTTGATAGTTAGTTGATAAAGCACTGAAATTTAAAGAATTTTTACTTTGTCTAAAAACAAACCAGAATAAATCCAAAAGACCCTGTTTGAGGATTTTATCATCTCATTAATGAGGTAAATAAGACAATTTTTAAGTGCAAAGCATGTTCAAGTGAAGTTAATTCTAAAGTAACTAAGTAATTAGAAATAATAGAAATACAATTATAGTTTAATGGTTTGTTTTCTTCCATTCTTTTTAAAAAATCTTAAAAAAATGTTCAATTGACCAGTATTGACCACTATTGACCATTTGGGGAGTATTGACCGGGACGGTTTTAACCGGTTAAAACCACTGGTTAAAACCAGGGGTGGTCGATTGGTGCCAACCCTGCTTCAAACAATTACATTGTAATACATAACACAATGCCATTTAAGCCGCCAATTGTTAATGTTGCCTTAATTGGTGATCATTCTGAAATAAATACCCAATTATTAAAAAAGTTGCCAAAATTTGTATAAGAGTAGTGCTTGTTTCATGAAATGGGTAAACATTAACTTCTTATGAAAATCGTGATGTTTGAAGAAGCTGCGACGAGATCTGAATGCTTGACCTTCAACAAAACTCTTCCAACAGAGTGTTACATCAATGTATTTAATAGTTGGGTGATCATGAGTGTATCGAACATGCTGAAGAGTACTTCAGAAAAGAGTAACAGTATGCTGTGTGAGCATTGTAATGACGTTGCGACGTGTGCCGCTGGTCGGTAGGTTGTCACGTTAAAATGTTTGAAATTTCGTTATGGTATTCTATTTTTCTTTGATATTTCGTATACAAATTACCTTATGATGTCTTAACTGTGAAATTTGCATAAACATGTGTTCAGTAGTTTTCTTTCTATTAAAATAGTCTACGATTTATTGGGACAACCCTCAATTTGAAAGGTTGATGAAATATTAAGAAATGGCAAAGTTATAGCCATCAAGAAGTTTTCATGACCGAGAGACAGACGCACAGAAGGATGGACAAAGCATTCTCTACATATCCCCATTTCTTGAAAGGGCGACACAAAAATGTTATAAGTTTTTATTTATAATAATTTTGATAAATGCAATAGGCCCAAACATCATAATGAACAATTTTTATTTTTATGACCTATACTCGTAAGAACATGCTGTCTTACCCTTCTTCATAGTGGTCCACAGTCTCTTTTGTTGGGAGGGGCAAAGGTCCGTCTTCGTGAAATGTCTTTAGTGGTGGCTTGGTCTCAACACCTTTCTTTAAGTTCCCAAAAGCCAAAGCACCTGAGCAAGATTCTGTCGGCTGAAAATTTGTCGATTTCCCTCTCTTCAAGTCAAGAAAGCCCTCTGTGTTTGTCATCTTCTGTTCATCCAAAAAGGCAGACTTGCTATCCATTGGTGAAGGGGGCACTACACTCACTGAAATACCAAGTGTACAATTTTAATAAGTTACAATTTCTATTAAACCTTTACTCTAAGGGTTATAGCTTTTATACAATGGGTGACTGGTGTAGCTCAAGATCAGCATGCACATCCATGCTGTGTGATCCATATCTATACTGGTCACTTTTAGATTCATAAGGTTATATCTGTCCAAGAAATCAGCTTGCACATTGGTGCTACACAATTTGCCCAAGTGATAAAAGCATGTTGATGGATTAAACCTGAATTGTCAGTTCTGCAACTGTACTCAACTTCGTTCCATCAGAATGATGAGTTCTGGTACTGATATCCAATCTTTGTTAAACTCTTTAACTCCATGAGATATGGCTTTTATCCTATGAACAACTGGTGTAGGTCCAATTACACCAAATTTGGCCATTTGAGAAGATCTAAACTCTTTGCTTTCGATTCATCATATTATTATCTGACCAAAAAGCAATCAGTGTAGATCAAGATCAGATGGCATGGATGTGCAAGCTGATCTGGATCTACAATTAGTCGCCCATGTGATAATGGCATATCCATGGAGGAAGGCTTTAATCCTGGAGGACTGGTATCTGATTATAACTGTAAGGGTAATCATTATTAGTCAAGAGACCTATATACAACATCTGGGATTTCAATATTTAGCTTTCAAAACCAAGAGTCATTTGACCCCCTGCTTAGAATTTTCATGGTGTCATATATATATTATGTAATCAGGTAGTCACATGTCATTTTCATGGCCTAAGTGCAAAACAATTGTAACTGTTTATGATCAAAAGCGGCAGAAATTACAACTCTTTTGCACTCAGCCCATAAAAAGTTTATCTACGTTGACTAAAGTTGAATCTGTACTCAACAGTCACTTCAAAGAAAAATAAAACGCTTGAATCATCAATAGAAATATTAAACTTGAAAGCTTAGATCATGCAAACTGTGTAGATCAGATCAGCGTATACACTTTTTGCTTTAAGATTTTATCCAAGAAGCAAACAGTAATGATCCAGATCAGACTGTCCAGATCTGTGTCACATGATCTAGATCTGCTATGTCAACTTCAGAACTTCTTGGTAAGAAAAAAAGCAAACAGTGCAGAGCTAACAGTGCAAATCCTTTTGAGACATCAAAGCTAGCTGATCTAGATGAATACTGTTTGTCCATGTGAGAAAGACTTATCAAATGTGTACTGCATATAACCAACCTACTGAACAGGGTTCTACACATATTCAAAATCTGACATTGAGGTTAACAATTGTTAATTTTTGCAAAAAGGTTTTCTATTTCTATTTAGAAACTCATATTTTTCAAAATTGGAATGACTCAAGTTTTCCGCAAGACATATGATCCACAAAATAATCATTAATGTCAATGTGACATTTACATGAAAAAATGTAAAGAATGCAAGGAGGGGTATTATATTTAAAGATTAACAGTTTGTGCATTATGTACGGCCTAATCCTTTACATATTATCACATGGGAAGGCAGTGTAGATCCACATCAGCTGAACATTCTGTGCTGTCTGATCTGGATCTGGCACGACAAATCCATTGCCCGGTTCCCGCGGGCTACCGCATTCGACCCTGCGGACTACCAAAAATTTCCAGCGAGTGCCCTCCGGGACACCTTAAAAATTCCCATATTGGCTGCCCCGCCAATCATCAATTCCAATAAACAGGAACTGTTATATGACACTCCACTGTAAAACAAGCGCGGGTAATTATCGATTTTGTCACCTTTGACCTCTCGCTGTCAGTCTCGCACGCTCTGTTGTATGTTATCTATGTAATTAACCTAGCGCGAGGATACGGCGAGATTATGCGGTACTTTCATGTGTTTTGATTAGATCATCACTCCGTCAATTAAACAACCTGTTGATTGCAACTTTCAGTTTCGGCTACCTAATTTACGACAGATTGGTAGGTATGTCAGTTGATTGAGGATGATTGGGTTAATTATAACGTAGGTGAGAAAAGCAATGGTCGGCGAGAAAATAAACTTTAACAGGTGACATTTCGCAAAACGTTTCATAATATTTAGAACAGTTCTATATAATATCTAGTACTATAAATATGACGTTGTGAATGCTATTGCTTATTTATCATTTTTATATGATCATGCTAGAAACTTATCTGGTTGCTGATTAATAAAGGGCAGGGGTTTTTCTGCTTATTTTGGGAAAAGGAGTTTGGACATTTTGGGAAATTTTTATCGACAAAAATGCCCATTTTGGGAATTTCCACATCGATAAAATAGTCCATTTTGGGAAATTTCAATATGCATTTATTTAGCTTAAATCAGTCAATTTTTACATTACCAATATACTTTTACCAGCTTTTTGGTCTTTATTCAAAAAAACATTGCAAAACTGGAACTTGTTAGCCAACTGTTAATGTGTTATCAGAAATAATTTTCTCATTTAAATTATTCTTTATATGAAATTGAAATTCTTTATAAAATAGTGAAACTGTAGCAAATTTAATGGTTATTTTAGGCTATTAACATAAAAGTCCAGATAAACGTAAGTTTTTATTGTAGAACTTATTGTTGTGCAAAGCCATCATAGTCGCGAAAATACATTACAAAAGAATTAAGTGTCTAACGAGTCATATTATGATGCATCTTCTGCTATTAAGGGTACTTTCTTTAACGTTTTGCAAAACAGTTCTAAATTTATTGATATATTCAATAGCTGTAATGTTGAAAGAAGTCCAGAAAATATTCATGCTTACAGTTAAATCAGGGTCACTGAACGCTTGCAATTTCTAGATAAAGGGAAGTCACTCTTACTGAACACAAACTAGCGACCGATTAAGGGCGCAGGGGACAGAGGCTTCCGCCAGAGTCTGGGACACCGTGCAAGCTTACATTGACCGAAAAAAAACTTTGCACAGCTAAAATTGTTTTGTTGTACTTTCTGTGTTGCAGGGGTCTAGTTTGTTACAAACCACAACCAACTGTTCCACAGAACCAGTCATTTTCAAGATGTACACAGGCATTTAAAGTCACCCCAAGTCCCGATTTTCCAATGCAAATTTGGCCGAAATTCTACATATTTGAGAACCTGCAAAATATTTCCTGCAATGACTTTTCAAATAAAACCCCTTTCATGCTAATATTGTATGTGTCCCTAATCTCCCAAGCAGCTGGAAAGTGTCTCCCACCCGTCTCGACTTTTCAGCAGTTGACATTGAAATACCTCAACCCCAAATTAGTCTCAAATTCAGCCCGACCGAATGCGTTTTCAACCGGCAACTGTTCAAATCAGAACATACAAAGCTAGCATCAATGCATTTGAGCCACTGTGATCAGATTTCACATTTCATATACTATACAATATTATAAAAGAATATGCCATCTTTAATTCAAACAATGATTTTAATGCATTTTATTCACGGCTACCCCAAATACTTAGAAAATCGACCAAGACCAAAGTGCGAAACTATCTCCTGCCCCTTTAAGATTTTTTGTCTTACCCTCAAATTGCATAAAACGCTCTTCTTTTCTGAATTTCATCTATTCCTGACTCAACAAACAACTCTATACATGTATTGCAAGCCAACCACGGTCAATAGCGCTAGTTTGACATTTATACATTTTAAAGGAAAATAACAAGAAAATTACCCTCCTGGGCACAAGTGCACTATATCCCTTTCACAAGTCACCAAGTGCACTATATCCCTTTCAAAACAAGGAAAACTCACTGATTCTTATTCAAACCAAGTCCAGATATTAAATGTCCATGTTTTCAAAGTCAACTTTCGCAGAATAAAAATATTCCGTTTTGCCTTAAGATTTTTTGTCTTACCCTCAAATTGCATAAAACGCTCTTCTTTTCTGAATTTCATCTATTCCTGACTCAACAAACAACTCTAAACATGTATTGCAAGCCAACCACGGTCAATAGCGCTAGTTTGACATTTATACATTTTAAAGGAAAATAACAAAAAAATTACCCTCCTGGGCACAAGTGCACTATATCCCTTTCACAAGTCACCAAGTGCACTATATCCCTTTCAAAACAAGGAAAACTCACTGATTCTCATTCAAACCAAGTCCAGATATTAAATGTCCATGTTTTCAAAGTCAACTTTCGCAGAATAAAAATATTCCGTTTTGCCTTTAGGGCGCAGGGGACAGTTTCCGAGGCTTCCGCCAGAGTCTGGGACCCCGTGCAAGCTTACATTGACCGAAAATAAAAACTTTGCACAGCTAATATTGTGTTGTTGTACTTTCTGTGTTGCATGGGGTCTAGCTTGTTACAAACCACAACCAACTGTTCCACAGAACCAGTCATTTGATGTACACAGGCATTTAAAGTCACCCCAAGTCCCGATTTTCCAATTCAAATTTGGCCGAAATTCTACATATTTGAGAACCTGCAAAATATTTCCTGCAATGACTTTTCAAATAAAACCCCTTTCATGCTAATACTGTATGTGTCCCTAATCTCCCAAGCAGCTGGAAAGTGTCTCCCACAGAAAGTACAACAACACAATTACCTCTAACGTTTTGTTGAAAACGAGTATCATTTCTTAATGTGCTGTACTAAATATAAGGAAATCAGATGTAAATTCTTACCAAAATTTGGCCAAAGTTGGCCGAATTATGATAAATTTGTCTCATTTATGAAAATCCAAAATAAAGGTACATTAGTGAAACTTTGTAAATTTTTGACAGATGCTTTTCTGCTCAGAAACGCTGGTAACAATATCGAATGAACTGTATGTGATTTATCTAAAACTTTTATTATCGCATGCGTCACATAATAGAAATAAGTGTAATATGTGTTTCTTTTGTTCGCTGCCAAAGTCATGTAGATGATGAGTTGCATTAAAAGTTTGTCGTTGTTGTTGTTGTATTAATTAATTGCACACAAAAATCTTGTATTTATTAAAAACTGCAGCCTACCTTATTCAGTATTGCACAACATTTATATCATTGAATGATGTACAATTTATTTTACCTATCTTTATATGTCACATGTCAGATATCTTGTACACTGAAAGTTTTTATTAACTTGTTATACCTGGTAGCATTAAGATCGATTGTGCGGGGTGTAATTTCTCTCTCTATATTTTTTTTGATATATCTATTTGTATGTAAACACATTTCACGATGCTAAACAAATGGACCGGATTACTGGTTATGATCAACTCGGCATTTATTTCAGAATCTAACTCAGCACGATAAACACGAAACTGCTTGTACTGTGTCTTGTTCTCGCCGTCCTATCATCGGTGATCTTCGCTCAGCCTGGCTCATTTCATCATGGAGGTCATGGGGGTTCGAGGAAGTGTTACGGTCGCCGGCCACGTCAAAGCAGTTGCTACCGAGCCGATCAGCTGTGGACATACACAGGCCGTGGTTGTGTCCGGCTGCCAATTGGGTGTTACAATGTTGGCTATTATGACAACGCCTTTTACGGCTACCATGAATGTACCCGTGCATGCCTGCGTCATGGCTAACATGTGACACACAAACACGGCCTACTCCTAATGATCTATCTATGAATAGTTTTATCTATTAGGAATGTATTCAACACTCAGAATAACCAAAGTTTCTGCATATGCCAAAATAAAAAAGGTATTACACTATATATCCATTGTTATGTTGTTATTTATTTCCTCTCGAAAATATCCTTCCATTGAGCTACAGTTTGTCCCGGCTAGCTAAGTTTGGAAGCGTGTTCAGAGTTATGTGGTTAGGTGTTGTCGTCGTATTCAATTCCCGGCATGTAATTTTCAATCAACAGTTTACGAACAAAGGTATTGTAACTTTACTAAAATATAATAATAAAAAAATAAACAGCATCCTTCCATCTAAGTTTGGATGAAGTTCTCTGATTTTTTTTTCAATAAAATTTTAAAATATGAAATAATTATGTCTTGGTTCATGGGTTAATGTAAATTAAAATCACATGTCATCCGAACCACTGAAACAAACGATTTTTTCTCTCTCTTATGAAGTTACGATAACAGTTGCAAAACAATTAAAACTAGAATGTGTCCTCGGACACTGATATCCCCACTGCTGCAACTGCGATCATCTACACATCATGCTTGATCAGCTATGTAAGTTTGAAAGAAATCCGCCTGAAAGTTTAGGAGGAGTTGATGCTACAAGATTTGGCGGACAAGTGCAACTCTATATGCCTCTCTTTTAGGGGCATAAACATGTTACCATAACCTAAGGACCAAAACAATATTATGTAATATATACCAAAGGGCAATGATGCGCTTTGAAAGAAGACGACTTTTTCCGGTTTGCACATTACATATATTTGTTGAGCACGGGCACATACATGTATATTTGTGTACGGTAAATGTCGAGAAGAACTCAACCCAGGTCTTTAACCTGGGGCTAGACGGCGTGGGCTTTCATATACATTTCCATTACTTCCCATAAACAGGCTCGATCGAAACGAGCCTGCAATAAATGTATTTTGATATTTGTCTTGTTCGGTGGCTTTCAAAGTTCTCTTCCATTTAGAGAGCAAGAACGGTCAGTTGGTTCGCCTCAATATTATACATTACTTAAAATGAAATGTGTGGTTAAAACTAAAATGTTTTAAATGGCTTTTCCTTTTAAGTCATATTTTATTACTCAAAACATTACGGAAAGATAAACGTCGCAATACCGCACACTTTTCTAAAGGCAGTATCATTAAAGCCGGGGGCAAAAGCAGCGCACCGTATATACAGTAAAATCCATTAAAACTTGCAAACAATAATTAAATCTTCTGCCTCAAAAAACGGTAAATGTTTAAATACTGTATTTATTTAATACTGAATTAGCTTATATTTCATATAAGCACTTATTTAACCATTTCCTCCATATATACGCATTTATAGCATGTGCACCAGTGTAGATCCAGATCAGCCAGCACATCCGTGCAGTCTGATCAGTATAAGTGCAATGTTCGCTTTTTGGTCAGAAATAACCTAACAAATTTAAAAAGCGAACAGTGCAGATCCTGATCAGATGGCCTGGATATGCCGGTTGATCTAGATCTGCACTATTTGTCCACACCATAAAGGCGTAAATATGGAGGAAAGAGTTATATATAGGCATACTCAGATAGATGACTATAAGAGGCGATGTAGCAAGTGTTTACAACTTTGACCATTTAAAATAACAAATGAGGAGATACACTAAGTTAACTAATATCCTCGGTGACTGTTAAATTACATATAAATTTTTATAATATTGTTCATACATGTTTCTCGGAAATCTTAAATC